>CM060733.1:63863280-64486482 GCA_030704615.1 Takakia lepidozioides | reverse complement strand
GGGAGCCGCCACTCTTTGCCTTTCCGAAATCTGCATGCAGAATGGACGGCACTTTCCAGAAAATTTCCATAAGCATCCTTCGTCTCCTCTTCCAAAAACACCGTTCCGGGCGGAGCCCGAACTTTCACACACAAGTACTGCTCAGTGACAATCGAAAATCCTTGTCGCAGGGTATTTTTAGCTTTCAGAGAATCAGGATGGAATACACGTTGACCCAAACACGGGAGTCCATTTTGAAGACGGACCTCTCGGTACGCTCCGCAGCGAAGTCCTGCAATGAGAAGAGTGTGTCCTACCTAATAACACAAATGATTTCTGGAGGATTCCGTATCCAACAGGATGGGTGATCAGTGCACGTAAGATGAAGGTGTGTAACGTACGTTAAAAAAACGACGAAAACAGCAAGTTCACATCGGATATTTGGTGCCTGAATTGTAATACAACCACTTGGGGTACAATAAATCAGGCCTTCCCATGAATTTCGGCACCGAAATCTGGATGAACATCTCTGTCATGTAACAGCTTTGGAAGCCAGGGGATGAATTCTGGCAACAGAAATCGTAATTTGTTTACCTCATTAAACTGACCAAGCACCCAACGGATGGATTTCGGTGCCGAAATTCGGATGAACTTCTTCTTCATTAAATTGTATCTGCACATATGGGTTGAATTTAGATGCCAAAATACGATGAATGTGTTCCTGATTACAGTCGTGATTCACCACGTGTCCGGATATCGGTGCCGACTTCGAATGACAGTAATCCTGAATCGGCAGAATGGATGTATTTCGGCCCGAAATTCATTCTTCATCTCCTTTCCGACCCTAATTCTGCTGCCCTGCGGATGGATTTCGGTTGCCAGAATTCATCGGAAGTCCTTCTGTTTTTATTTTTCTTTGCGACAGATGAACTTTGGCGCCGAATCTCATCCAAGTACTCCCTTTTTAATTTTCTTTCTTCGCGAGCAATGAATTTCGGCGCCGAAATTCAACCGAAATTCCTCCCATTTTTTTTTTCTTCGCGAGCATTGAATTTCGGCGCCGAAATTCATTCCAAGTCCTCCCGATATTTTTTATTTTCCTTCGAGCAATGAATTTGGTCGGCGCCGAAATTCATCCGAAGTCCTCCGAAATTTTTTTTTCTTCGCGAGCAATGAATTTCGGCGCCGAAATTCAGCCGACTTCATCCCTCCAAATTCTTTTCAGGGTTTGAGCGCCGGATTTCGGCGCCGAAATTCATCCAATGCCCTCCCTCCAATATTTTATTTTTCTTTGAAATGGATCAATTTCGGCGCCGAAATTCATCCTTACTGTCCGCAATGAGTAACTCTAATATTACATTTTCTATGCGACGGATGAATTTCGGCGCCGAAATTCGTCCAAACCCGCACTTACTTTTGCTTTTGGATGATAATTTTCCGTAAATCGTTGGAAATACCCCGTTCCGACGAAATATACAGGAATATTCTGCATTTAATGGAGAAATCGGCATATTAAACCACTTCTGTCAAAATTAATTGCATTTTAGCCGTTTTTTTCATTTGAAACCGACAGTATCCATTAAGTGGTCTTTTTCGCACGGGACGTTGCCGCACATAAAGTATAATTTCGGCGCCGAAATTATAGTTAAATGTCCACAGAAATGCAAGTCCAACAGGCATGGACAGCATCCGTCAGGGGCAATGATGGCGGCAAAGCGTAGCATGGTGCCGATTTAGTCTTCGCTCTGGATGAATTTCGGCGCCGAAATATGGATGATTTCACCTCGTCTACGCGCGGACGGAGATATTCGTAATGAATTTCGGCGCCGAAATATGGATGAAATGTGCCAAGTGCAACCGTTTCCACTGTCCCGGAATTAATTCCGGCTCCGATATCCCACTGACAGTTTGCTCATGACGGATGAGGACTTGGGAAGCGATGAATTGCGGCGCCGAAATTCGTAAGTTTGTGTATGAAAGCACTTGAATAGGATGAATTTCGGCGCCGAAATTCATCCGTCCGCTGATGAAACGTACCGACCTGACTGTTGAATGTCATAGGCAGGGGATTTTCATGGCGGTTGGGTTTCATGATGTGCGGATATTTCATTCAATGCCGGCTGCTCCGGGAACAGCATCCGGTGAACGGAAGGTATTTCGGTGCCGCAATTCGGATAAACCGTCTTGTACACTGGTGGCTGGAACTGGCACGCGTCGTGTTCCAGTCGACTTCATCCGTGCGAACGTGTCAGGGGTCACAATCTCTTCATCACCCACGGCAAAGTGTGGACGGTGGCAACGCTTCGGGAGACGTGGCTGCGCTTACGCATCTGCTCGTGCATAGTGGTTGCATGTTCCACCGCTTCGCTCTCTCGCTCCTTGCCCTTCTGCAGTGACTTCTCCTGCGTTTCCTCTCCTTATGCGGCATAGTGGTAGCATAGAGTTTGTGGAAGGTCAGGCGACTCCGGCAAAGAGGAGGACGCGGGATTTTGGGAAGCCGCCGACGACACGACTTAAGCTCCGTCTCATGCATGAAATGCAGACCTCGTTATCCGGAGACTCGGATCGCCCACCAGTGAGAGATTCGTGCTTCGCGGATGTGAAGCACTCCATACGCAATATTCCTTTTACACCTTTTTTTGGCGTGCAGTGTCTCATGTTTTCCTGTTTGTTTGACATGGGAGCTGGGGAGGGATCGCAGGGGGCGAGGCAACACAGTCAACTTTGGATACTCCTGCCCGTGCTGCGCTCACAAGGTGGAAGTGCATCGAGGCAGACGAGTCCTCATTCAACACCTCAGATATCGCCTCCGAAAAGCCCACCTAGAGTTCGGAAGCCGAGAAAGCAGAAGGAGCCCATGGCTTCGCCAGTAAAACCCCTAGGGAGACTGGAAGCGGAGATATTGGGTTTGCAGTCAATTTCAGAAAACACAGATGCGGTGGAGGCCGCTGGAGATGTGGGAGTCGGATCTGCAGAAGGGCGGCCCATTCAACTGACAGAAGGAGAGGACGATAACGTGGTACGACTTGGCGACGATCAGAACCTGCTGGAGCTTGCGGAGGAGCAAAACCTCCAGGACAGTACACAGGCTGGTGAGAGGGGTGAGGGAAGTGACAGAGGTGATACAAGTAAGAAACTGGTGGCGGGTATGCTCATGAGCGCACGAGACATGAACATAGCAGCAAACAGGTTGCTGGCAGAGACTCATAGCAACATAGGCCGCGTTTTGGGCTCCATGGTGTATCCGAGAACCTCAAAGTTCCTTTGTGTCGCATGGTAAGCCTTCCAGTTGTAAGGCAAGCACTGCCAGGGGATATCGATCGACTGAAGCACAACTTCAGATAAGGGTACAGACGGGGGTCGGCAGCATTCTACGTTTCCATTGAGAAATGACCAGGGTGTCACAAGGGGCCCCACTGCAGAGGAGCTTCAGAATTGGGCCCCCACTGGCACACTGTTAATGCCGAGTTTGAAGCCTATCTGAAGACTAATCCCACATTCGCACACATGGAAGGGAAGATGTTCTTCGTTTGGGACGGGAACCACAGGATGCTTGCCTGGACAGAGTACATTGCTGAAATGCATCCGCAAGATATCAGTTGGCATTACATGGTGGACTGCATTGTCGTGAAGGTGGACGTCAGGGACAGAGGACTGTTGAAGGGTGCCATGGCGGATATAAATCTGTAAGTATACAATTACATCCTTGTGTACTGCCTATTGCGGCGCCGAAATAGGCAATGTTCACCACTGTCATGCACTCTATGAACTGGAAATTGGATTGCTGTGCCGAAATCATATTTTCATGTTGTTTTTTTTCTCCATGGCAGGGTAACAGAGAGGGCCTTCGTGGAAACTCATCTGGCACATACGCTCTACAGAGTGCAAGAAGTGGGGACAGCTCCGCTGACGGACTTCCAAAAGTCCCTCGATCCGAGCTGTACAGGAAGTCCTAGCGAAAGCAGATCGCACCTGGTACCGACCAACACTGGACGCCATGGTGGAGATCCTCTATTCGGTGAGGTTCATCTCAAATTTCAGTATCAATTTAATGTTATTTGTTGCAGGGATCCGTGGCCTGACTGTATCTGCTGGGTATGGGAATGCAGACGAACATCAGGGATGACTTGGCCTATGCCAAAAGGCAGTTCTTTGAGAATGATGCCCCAACAAGGCGGACGCGTCGATAGAGAGTCATATTGTGCAGGCAGGGAAGCAATCCCGGACCAAGTACAGGTCCAAACTTGTTAAGCAAGTTGCAATCGCTGATGGTCTTCTTCCTACTCTGCATTACTCCAGACCCATGAAACCGGAAATGTCCATGGAGAAACTTCATCACATCGCAGTGTCCTGTGTTGAGCCGGCGGAGAAGGTAAGCATGTGTTTATTCTTGTTTTGTGACTTCTCGCGATTCTTATGTTGGAGTTCTTGTCTGACCGATGTGAGGTGGCTGCAGACGAGGTGGCTGCGAATCTGGAACGGCCATACAAACACGAAGCTGCTGTACCACTTTCCCATCGAGCCAACAGACGACAAAATGAACGACTGGCTCAATGTCATGACTTGGTGGCATCAGGTATAATTTTCTTCCTATTCTGTGTTGGACATCGTCGCAATTTCAAAATCATGAATGTTTTGGAAACCTGCCATGATGCAGGTACTCACCCACGCCCAAGAGCAATTGGACTGCAACACCACCACTTTCAAGTTACAGATCGACTAGACGAAGCCTGAGACAATGGAGAACTACGTGCAGTCGTGGCGAGGGCGCTTCGCAAACCTCTTTTTCAGAGAAATTGCAAAGGCAAGACGCAGCGTATACATCGAAGAGCAGGAGGGTGCCGACAAAGCGGCAATGCGTGTCCTGTTCAGGTAATCTGCTGACAATGCATCCCCCTATTTGCAGTTTAGATGATTTGGTTAAGCAGCGATGGATATTGCGGCGCCGAAATATACCTCTGCAAGATGTGAGTTCTGGGTAATTGGGGCACGGTCCACTCCGTATTTCGGTGCCGAAATACCTTGTGCATTGACAACTTCCACTTGCATGATGCATCGGTAGAATGATTTTTGTTGAACTGCCTCGTGATTGCAGGTACATAAACTTTGCACTCATTCCGTCCGGAGCCATTCAAAGGGTTCCACCATTCTTCCTGGCGTGGAGGACACCTGGAGGTCGTGGAACGATGTACACAGAAGTAATGGCGAAGGAGTGGCATGCCGAGCATTTGGTAGACTGCCCCTGGTATGTGGATCTCCCAAGTGGGACCGTTGACCTCTCGGAGGTTAACTTGAAGAAGGAAGCGAATGCCAGGGCTATGAAGGCGCAATCGGATCCCCAACCAGAGGACGCGGAAAGACTGAAAGCAGAGGAGGCAGCCAAGCAGAAAGCACTGAGAAAGTCAGCCAAGGCGGCAGCGTTGGCGAAGGAGCAGATGGAGAAGCAGGCAGCTGAGCAGCCCAAGGACAGGAAGAAAAGAACGCGCAAACAGGGGCAAGAGACGAAGACCCCCACACCCAAGAAGAAGAAGCAGCAACACAGTCAGCCAGATGAGGAGGATTCCGACGACGATTTCCAGCAGGAAAACACCCAGGGGGCCACACCTCGTCCGAAAATTCACAAGGGCCAGCGCTCCGGGGGTCGGCTGCGAAGAGATCACTATACGAGGATGCACCTGGCAGACCCTACCGTGCGGTGCACATTGCGGGCAGGGAAGTCCTCAAAACACCCACAATTGTGGAGTGTGTTAATGAAAATTTCCTAACTGCTCTGACCAGAAGGCTGGAGATAACGAGATTGAGGAAGGCGATCGAGGCCCACCAGGGGAAGGGGAAGAGGAAGGCCACTGGCAATGATATGGAGGACACTCCTGGCTACACAAAGATGATGGAGTATTTTGTGGCGATGAGCCACGGCAAAAAGAGCACAGTCGGGGGCAGGGCGGTGAAAGCCTCCATCGACATGATCCTTGTGGATATCCCGGATGGGCAGGAGATACTGGGCTGGGCTCAGTTCCCTGGTGGAACAAGTACGACGAAAGATACTGGAGCCACACATTCGGGTTCGCAGCCAACATGTTGGACGACGTTGGCTGTGTTGTTGTGCTAGCAGCCGATGGAGAAGTCACTGAGAATGATATCAAAGTATGGACGGGGAGAAGTGCAGCACCCATCCTGAAAAAGATCTGGACTTGCATCAACACGCAGGGTCTTCTCAACGATGGCCAGAAGGTATGCTGTGGTTCTCCTCTGCTATGTCAATTTCTGCGCCGAAATTGCCCCTGTACGTGTAGGCCACCTCTGACGTTTTCATTTCCTTCTCTGCAGACTCTTATCTTTCAGGCATTTTGCTTCGTGAAGGAACATTCGAAATTCAAATTACGTGAAGCAGAAAGACTTGTTGATTCCACAGTTGATCCACTGGAGTATAACGTCCTGTTCAACCATGTGGGAGAGAAGGACATTCTTTGTGATTTGTCGGGCAAGCCATGGAGGTATGGCAGGACCAGGACAGGACCAGGAGTCCTGCATTCATCCAGACGCTCATGGAAACGTGTACGGATGTTGAAGGCAGGGTCCTTGACGTCACTGCAAATACAGGTGAGAACGTTAATTGAATGCGGCACCGAAATTGACACCATTTCCGTTTCTGTATGTTTGCTTGTGCGAGGAAGCGACTCATTCTTGAGTTTGGCTGTGGTTGTGTCGTATGAATTCGCAGGTGCCTGTATGTGGGCGGGAAGGATGTCGAACCGATTTGTGTTCTCATTTGAGGGGGATACGGCCTTGTACGATTACAATTTGGCGGGCCTTCAGCGTCTGCCTCCGACTGAGGATCCCAAAAACGCAGAAGAGGACGTGGAAGGAGAGGAGGAAGATGAAGAGGAGGAAGTCCGGGAAATTCGTTCGATGCAGGGGCGCCCGAAGCCGCTTCCCCCAATGCCTGTCTTCGAGTGAGTTGCACCATAGTAAGTGTATTGGTTTCGGTTGTAGGGACCATGCAACCTGCCGATGATTCCCTGTTTGAATTCTCTAATGTACTTCATTCTATGTTTGTGCGTACACTCAGCCTTGCAGAGTCGTCCGACGAGGAGAAGCTGGGAGACTTGCCCGAATCGGACCCTGTTGCAGAGGAGGAGACAAAATCGCATCGGCCATTCTTTGCCAGAAAATCGTTTCTCGCGAGTCCCCAGAAGCCCTTTTTTCTACCAGCCTATGCAGACACGGCTGCCAAAGAAGCCATCAGGAGGGAGGATAGGCCTACTCGGTTAGAGCAATTGACATACGGGAATGAGCAGAGAATTATAATGAGGCGTGAGGCCAAACATAGAATTGTGAAAGGCAGAGTAGGGAAGTTCGTAATAGAATCCGCGTCCGAGAGCGAGGGGAATGTTGAGGACACTTCCGCACCCAGGTGGACAGTTCCGACTGGTGAGGATGGTATTTTTGAGGGGAGGGCTTCTCAGAGTAACAGCGGTAGCGGCAGTGCAGGTTCGGAGGCAGGTGGAAGGCAGCCATCCTTGCATGAGGGCGGGGATGCATCGGACAATGATAGCGGATCCTCACCATAGCAAAGTCTCATTTGGATCCTTTTGTTGTACAGTTCTGAAACACTTAATGAAAATATTGACGATTTGAAAAATCATTGTGTTCAGACTGCTTGTCCATTCCCTACATTTCTTCCGCCAACCAAAATCTATAATAAAAGCAGAAGAGACGCAAACTTCAGTGAAGAACCCTACAAGTAATTTATGCACACCATCGAGCCGGGAACTTGAAGCCATGAAAACCCTGCCGTTTCTAACATTCCTATTGGGAAATTTGGCGCCGAAATAGCCCAGTTTGCGCCTTCGTTATATGGGCCTCAAAAATTCCACGGATGAATTACTGCACCAAAATATTGCGATGGAAGCCTTCAGCACAAGGCACTTCACCACATTCCACTTGGGTATTTCGGCGCCGAAATTGCCCGTTCTGCGCCTTTAAATACCGCACTATATCACATTTTAAGAGGTAATTTCGGTGCCGAAATACCCCGGTGGATGTCTTCAAAACACCATTTTAGCACACTGCTCTTTGGAATAACGGCGCCGAAATTCCTCATTCCGCATCCTGGACCAGGAGAAACAGACCCTATTACCGAGTTAAGAGGACATAACACCGTCAATAAAGGCAGGAAAATTCCAATTCCGCGGATGCCCGCTCATGAGCTCATAGGCTCATAGGCTCATGGGCTCATGCGCTCATGAAAAAGTAAACCTCGGGTCCTGTCTTTGTCTTGACGACAAAAAATATCTTCTCTCTCTCTCCTCTCTTTTGTGCTGCTCACAAAAAAAAAAAAAACACAGAGGGAAAGAGGGGGTAGAAAAAGTTAATAAGAGAGAGCGAGAGAGTGGGAAGATATTCACGTCATGTCAAGACATGGACAAGACCCATAAGGGTCATTGTCAATTAAAGACATAAACAGCCCTGGATAGGGCACTATCTCACATTTCTAGTCTTGTCAAATCATCCCAAAAGACACCACCCAATCATCCAAGACAAAACAGGGTGGGAGGGCGGGGTTTGTTCTTGTGTGGGACAAGATAAGATATTGATGTCCCTGTGCAGGCTGCAAGGCCTCTTGGTTCAGCCTGTACATATACCAGTAGCTTACCATTTCAGCCATTAATTATGGCAGGTCATGCATCAGCCAAGGCATAAGGACCAGCCTGCAGTTGGTCAGAATCTGCCACCAAGTAGTCCAACTTGAGCTAAATGAAGTAGATACCATATCATTTGTATTCACCCCGAGACATGTGATCATACAAGGTATCAAGGGAATGTGAATGCAGCCTGTCAAATTGCAGGTTCAAGACTTGTACCAACAAGCAGCATGAACAGCCGAGATCTAGCCTCTTTTGTATAAAAAACAGATTGCAGGTCATAGGCCTGATGTCATGACAGATCCAAGACAATAGGTAGGATCCCATTGCAGCTTACCATCCTCATCCTTCAAGAGTTCCATGCTAAGACATGCAAAGAACACCTTACTACGATCCAGTACACATCAGAAGTAGGCCTGAAAAGGAGCAGGGCAGTACCCTACCAGGCTGCCGCCTTAAACTTCAAGGCCACCAGATCCATAAATACCCAAAACCGCCAAAAACATACCACCAAAAACCAGATCCTCTTTGGCCAAAAAAACTTACAACCTAGCTTAATAATCCACAGGCTTTGCTGTCAAAGATCAAAAGGTAGGGTATGGTTTGTATGCAAGCCTCAAGAAACAGGCCCGTCAGGCCGAGCTGCGCATCGGCGGCAGAACGACAAAGGCCAAAACGCAGGCTGTAGCATGTCAAGCCAGGGGCAGTCGGGTTGAAATCGGGGCTGCAGGCAGCAACCACCTCACAACGCACAAACCCCTAGGTCTCCTCAGCTCATATCCCAATCTGCATGCTCAAGAAACTTCAAAGTAGGTGAGGATCCTCACCTGGTCCCATCACAAGCCCCCACAATAACCAACAGGTTAGTGAGGATTGTGGAACCCCAGGTGAATCACAGACCCTCACACTTGTCATCGATGTCAACTAAGAAACTCAAAAGCAAGAGAAAGAGATAAGAACATGAGAATCCATAAACTCCAAAGGCACCTTAAGCGATTGGGGAAGAGGGTTATGCGCCATCACCACCCGCAGCAAGCCGCCTCCACAAAGCATATAAGCAATGAAGCAAAGCAGGCACAATCGCAAGGCACGAGAAAGGAGGGAGAGAACTTCCCATCCTAAGCATCCTTGCTAAGCACAGAAAAAGCCAGAAGAGGAAAGATGCCAGTGCTTTCATAGCGGTGTTTCCAGCTGCAAGAGAGACAAGGCGCCGCCTTCGCGCCCCCCCCAGGCGCTCGTCCAGCATGGGTACGACACCACAAACGGGGCAGCCACCGAAGCACGCCCGCCATAACACTCTCCTCGCGAGCTCAGAAGCACATCGCCTGCTTCTGACAGCGGGAGAGACGACATAAGGTTGTCCCCCAATTATTCATCCGTGGATGAAAAATAGTAGGACGAATCCGTATACCCTGACGGATTTCATCCGCAGCAAGGTTAAAAATAGGTTTTGGGGTAGGGGTTAGGGTTTCCACCGTAATTAATCATAATTAGGGGTAGTAAAGATCAATTCCAGGTCATAATCACATCATCCATAGACAGATCACTTGTGTCAGGATGAAAAAGTAGGGAATATCATCCGTGGCAACGCCTTACCTCCATCTAGGTAATTCTATCATTCCTTACCATCCGGTATGGATAAAAAGAGTCAATAGAAGAGGAATGAAAAATTATCACCCTGGTAGTTTTTCATCCGGTACGGATGGAAAAACAGGATGTTGTTGGCAACCTCCATAGAGGTAATTTTTTTCTTCCATGGTGACTCATCCGGTATGGATGAGAGTCAATAACGGAGGAATGCTCTGTGAAAGTGGGGAGGTTACTTCATCTTCTGCGGAGATAGTGGGAGGTGTAGTGCCAGAGGGATCCTCGGATTTGAGGGTCAAGACTGCCACGGCGGCGCCATGACAAGCTGCAGCTGCCAGGTTGATGGAGCTGCCAGCTAGGCCAGCCATTGAGCGCGCCATGGTGACACATGGAGTTGTCATGTTAGACAACCAGGATGGCATTTTCTGTTTGAGTGGACCGGCAGACAAGAGGTACCGGCCACTGCGGGTCTTGTTGGACTCGGGAGCTCAACCATTGATGCTGGGCAGAGCTGCTATTGCAGGCTTGGGCCTCACGGAGGCGGATATGGAGCCTTGTCATTTCCAGATACAGACGTCTCTGGGAGGATCTGAGCAAGCTCGGGGCATGACACGACGTGAGTTGGCTATCAGACTACGGCCGGATCACCCTACAGATGGCTCAGTGATGCGAGCCAAGGCCATTGTGACAAACGTGGTCTCATACGATGTCCTGGTTGGTGGGGCAGTGTTGTACCCCATGGGCTTCACCCTGGATTTTTGGGAGGAGTCAGCTTCCTATAGGCCTGCATGGAAATCAGGGGAGGGCCGGCGTGTGCAGCTCCCTGTGACGTTCATAAGAGGAGTTGCGGTTGCCCAGCCTGGTACCTGATAAATCGTAATCTGATACTTATTCGATACAAGCACACTGTGTAGAGAGACATGAGTGAAGCTGTGAAATGAATGCATGATTAACTGGAACTAAGTAGATACTGAAGCAATCTGATGCTTCAGTATCAGATAAGGTAAATTGATAACATGAAGGCAAGAAGGAATACAAATGGGAAGCAATGTCAAGGTGACTCTAATCCGCCCTACAGTATCACTACAGCTGTGCATATAATAAGCATTTACTGTTGACTCCACAACCCGGAAAAATGGGAAAAATTCCCACATGCTCCCACAGATGTGGTGTTCGGCTTGTGATGCGACAAAATGACACGGTGGTTCCAGGTAAGATGTTGGCAATACTGGTGGTGGCTTCATGTTATAGTTATTGTTGCAATCTATCATCTCTAACAATTGACGTGGACTTGCAACAAAAGGAGGAAGCAGAGCGGCAGTTGGCCATGCTGGTTCAGAAAGGGTTCCTGCAGCTGCCAACCCAGGAAGAGGCTCCCACGCTCAAGACCCTTTCTGTCTGGGTGGACGATTTCCGCATCAAGTACTGGAAGGAGTTGTTCTGGTGCGAGATGAAAGATGAGCCTGCCCGAAGTTGGCCAATTACCGAGCAGCCTGGTGGATCTTTACCAGCTTGCAGGCTCATGGTACATTATTGTCATTGCAATTCAGCTCTGGCTTTGCATATGGCATACAACAAATGGGTTGTAGGAACTAGCGGGTGAACGTTAATCTATAGGCACGTTATAGTCGGCAGATATTTCGATAGTCGGCATGCTTGGTCTTGCTCGTGGTCGGCGCCGACTACTGGGCTCAGACATGGTAGTCATAGTCGGCAACGACTATAGGATGGGGCTGGGGTAGCCATGGGGTATAGTCGGCAACGACTTCCCTAAGCGGGCCCTATCGTAGCCAGTTGAACCCATAGTTGGCCAAGTCATAGTCGCCACCGACTATGAGACAAGTTTTGGCCTTTTGGGGGTCATAGTCGCTGCTGACTATTGCAAGTGGGTTGTGACTACTGCCCGCAAATTAAAAACTTACTATATTACATAGTCGGCAACGACTATAGGGTGGGTCTTTGGTAGCCATGCGGTATAGTCTAAAGCCACTTTCGGATAGGGCCCCGGTCGAAGGCTGGCTAACCCACAGTTGGGAGTCGTAGTCGCCACCGACTATGACACTAACTTTGGCCTATTGGGTGTCATAGTCGTTGCCGACTACTGCATCTGGGAAGGGACTACGGCCCTCGCTTTTCATAAATTCTTCCTTGTCATTGCAATCAGGCCCAATGTCCATCCTCACGACGACTTTTGGTGCACTGCAACAGGTACATAAACTTTTATTTGCTCGCCAACAAACATATCAGGTGTATGCCAACCAGTGTCACACAGTGGGCCAGCCTCCGGTCAGACTGCACAATGTACAACGGCAGGCAGTTAGGCGAGTATGTGAAAGTCACGCATCTGCCCTGCTACTGGTGGCTGGATTTGCCACCCGATGTCATTCCTGACGTAGAACTGGATTTTTACAAGAAGTACACCAAGAACGAACTGCCAGCACCAACTCACATGGAGCCATTGACGGAAGAAGGTGCTGAGGAGGCTGCAATCGTCGCTACCGCACACCTTGAACAAGCCAATACACCTCTGGAAGAAGCGGTGGCCAAGAAGAAACAAAGAAAAAAGAAACGGAAACAGAAGAAGACAGCCACCACAGGGCAGGAAACCCCCCCCCCCGGCACAAGGCCTGCAGGCAACACAGGTGTGGAGGGTGTGGATGAGACAGATGGTGCTCAGAGGGAAGACAACCAACTGGCGTTTACAGACGCCCTACACAACTTCTAGATTGAGCGAAGGAATCGATCTTCTCAAAACCCTGCATGGGCAAACACAAGTGACGGGAGGGGCATGCAGCTCTCAACCGTGCTGTTTTTACGAGGCTATCTCTTTGCGAGAAGGGGTACCAAACACACACGTAGCATGCCTCAAGTGCAATTGGTTCCAGCTTGTCATCCGCAGGCTGGCATCCAAAGGAACAACGAGTAAGTGGCCAGAGCCGAGGGGAGATATCGACGCATTTCTGTGAGAGGATGTGGCAGAGATGACATTGTACCCGCTTGGAATGCAAAGACAAAGGATACCGTCCCGCATGCACTGGCACTGGCAACATCTTTGCTCAAGGACGACGACTACCTTGTTATTTTCTGCAAGGGTGATGCTAAGACAAAAATTGAAATTCGGAGATGTGTGGGCCCAGCGGGGCCCTTCAAAGTTATCAAGAGAAAGTGGACTTGCCTCAATTGGCTACCACTTCAATCTGGAGAGGCAGGGCAGCCACAGGTAAGTTCCAACTGCTTAAATTGCTTAAACTGTTTGCTCCCCACTTTCAATTTTTCATCGCCGCTATCACACCTTCCTCGACATTTCCTTCAAAATGTATTTAATAGTCGTCAAATATCCATTTGTGGTCGGTATGGATTGTCTACAGATATATAGTCGGTGCCGACTATGTCTCGTGTTTGCCTACTGTCTTTGCATAGTCGGCACAGACTATGTCTCAGTGGGGCCCACATTTGGATTCATAGTCGGCACCGACTATGAGAATGGTGTGTCATGTTAGTTAGTCATTGTAGGCCGGGATTGTGGGATTTGATAGTCGGTGCCCGACTAGCAAACAAAGGTGGGGGGCTTTGACATTGTAGTCGGTAACGATTATCACAACTCATTTTAGAATTGTGGAGCTGGAAAGTGCATTTTGTTTCTTCAAACATACCCTGTACAGAATATTATAGGTCTTCTCTTGTATAATATCGATCTCACGGGGTTCCTGTTGAAATTTGAACTGGCAGACTGTGATTTTCTATGCATAATTTCAACTTGCGGGAGATAGCTGCAAAGCTTGACACCGACCACAACAGCGTAACTGAGGATGTGGTGAGGAACATGGTCAGAGAGGATAGACTCCACAAATGACAAGATGGCACCTTCTTCTGCGGGGCTCGTGAGAAAAGCCCAAGGTTCATGCAAACCTTCATGGAGATGTGCTCACTAGAAGGGGGAACAATAGTCAATCTGACAGCGGGATGCAGGTCCTCCATGATGGCTGCAATAATTTGCGGAAGGCATCTGCTCGCGTTGGAAAAAGACGACGAACTACTGCGAGAGAGGCTAGGAGGTTTGCAGCGGCAGGCACCTGCGGCCAATGTTGTCACTAACATAGCTGCCGACACAGACTGGTTGAACGACGACAGGGATGACATTCAGATTCACGTACAATCGCTGGAGTGAGTAAGTCCAACTTCTATGTAAGTGTCTTCATTGTTAGCATGTTCTGAATATTCCCATTTCCCCAAATCATCATTCTTGCAAAATATGATCTAATATGATATGTCGTAATTGCAGTTACGAGCCACCATTGCAGATTGCAAAGCGTCCCGCTGAGCCATCATGGGGATTCCAGGGTCTTCCACGGATTTTGGGAGGGAGGACGTTGGAAAGTGCTTGGATAGGTTGCTGCTCTAACTACTCTGGAGAAAGGGTACGACCTACTCGCATACGCGGCAGCAAAAGCATAGGCTCAGGCTGAGCCACCGTGGACAATAATGTCTAAGCAGGCACAATGGCCAGGTGAGGGCTGCTGCACAATTTGCAACGGTACAGAACTATTTTGAGAATTCTGCAAAAGAAGGATCGGAAAGCGAGGATCCAACGACCGAGGAAGGCTCCGAGGAAGAGTGTGTTGACGAGGTCGTTGGTGAGGAGAGGACTCTTAGCCCAAAGATCAGTTTAAGACTTGACCTCGACTTGCTCCCGGGTCCCTCCCCCGCAAAAGTAGTTTCTGGGGTGTTGCAGGACGTAGCGTTGGAGTATGGTGAGGACCCTGGTAGTCCGAATGTTAGGTAGTTGCATTTGCTTTTCTTGGAATGCAGACACATGAGGTAATTCAGTGTCCATCCTGGTGGCTCATCCGGTATGGATGAAAAAGCCTGATAGAGGATGAGAAAACAAAAAGTCACAACTGATAGCAAATTGCCAATTCCCAGTAGAGAGGGAGACAGAGGGAGAGAGGGGGCATCAAAGAAGAAGGAAAAAAGTGGGGGTGGGGGAGTGACTTAGCAGCTGCTAAGTCACTCCCCACCCCCAACCCCCCCGATTTATTTATTTATTTTTATTTATTTATTGTTTCCTGATCTCTCCCTCTCTCCCTCTCCCTCTCCAGGTGAATCACAGACCCCTACACTTGTCATCGATGTCAACTAAGAACCTCAAAAGCAAGAGAGAAAGACATAAAGTAAAAGGAACCCTAATCACCAAAAGCACCTTGAGCGATTAGGGAAGGTAATTGTGCGCCATCGCCACCAGCAAGCCACCTCCAGCACAGCTAAGGAGAAGGGAAGCATACAAGCATCCTTGCTAGGTGTAAGAAGGGAGAGAGAGATATATACTTCCCCACACAAGCGCCGCTGCGAAACATAAAAGCCAAAGGAGGGAAAGAGACGATGCAATCACAGCGGGGTCACCCGCTTGTGAGAAGAGACAAGACGCCGCCATTGCGAATCCACAGGAGCTCGTCCGGCATGGGCACGAAGCAGCAGACAGGGTAGCAGCAGAGCTTAGACGCCATAACTCTCAGCCCGCGAGCTCAGAAGCACGAGGAGTGCTGCTGACGGCGGGAGAGACACCCTAAGGGCAATGCCCGATTTTTCATCCGTGCAAGATGAGTAATCAACACCCCTTATTTCGAAACCCGACGGATGTCATCCGTTAGCTAGGTTCAAACAATAGGTTATAGGGTAGGGGTTAGGGTTTCACTCCTTAATTAGCCATAATTAAGGGTAATTAACTAGAGGTCCAGGGCCATCAGAAGCTGCATTTTTCATCCGGTTCAAATGAAAAAGATAATAAGTTCATCTAATTGGAGAAGGTCCGTCAGTAGGATGAAAAAACAGTACATATCATCCAAGGCAACGGTTTGTCATCCTAACAGGTAATTCATGATCCCCTAAGAAAAGCCTCATCCAGTACGGAAAAAAAGGCCATAAAAGAGGAATAAAACGAATTAATATCCTGGTATTTTTCATCCGGTATGGATGGAAAAATTATAGATAGGATGCCAGTGTCAACCCCTACAGAGGTAATTCCTCATTCTCTGGTGACTCATCTGGTATAGATGAAAGTCAATAAAAGATGAATGAAAAAATCATAGACCCATTTTAGAGGTATTTTAGTGTCCACCTAGGTAATTCATCCGGTATGGATAGAAAATATTTATAGGGCGGGTGAAAACACTGTTTAGAATCCATCCGGTATAGATGAAAAAAAATGAAAAACGCACTAATACAACCGGCCGATTCCGAGGAGGGAGACAGAGGGAGAGAGGGGGCAACAAAGAAAAAAAAAATATGGGGGGGGGAGTGACCGAGCAGCTGCAGCTGCTGAGCAACAGCTGCTCAGTCACTCTCCCCCCCACATTTTTTTTTTTTTTTTTTGGTTTCCTGATCTCTCCCTCTCACTCTCTGTCTCTCCCTCTCTCCCTCTCCCTCTATACAAGGAACTTGCTTGTATTTTTTCCAAAACCCATGAAGGCTTGGACTATTTCTGTCTAAACCATATTTTAATTTCATCCATACTGGATGTAATCATGAAAATGGATGAATTCCATGAAAGAATATTCTCTGATAGTTGGGTTCTTTGGATGATTTTGGTCATGAGAACTAACCCTAATGAAAGGCAGACTCTATTTTGGATGCCATCCCTACTGGATGACATCATGATGAAATCAGGGAAGTTCTTTACATCTCATTACCTATTTTTCATCTAATTTGGATGAAATCGCGAAGGTTTGCCCTATCTCTTCCTCCGCCCTAAAACTCTGCACGATACTCGTGCGTTTTGATTCTGCTGGAGCTAAGAGATGGTGTCAGAGGGTTCATTTAAACACAATTCTTGTGAATTTGATGGCTATGGAGAAGTTTTATGACAACCTGCAAGTGCTCTGGCAAGATTCCAGTACTTTTCAATTCTCCTTGGGGTATGCAATGGCGGCAGAGCTTCAATTCCCTCAATGAGGTTGTCTCTTCCCTTGGCGGACAATCTACCCTAAGCAGTGATTGTTTGTCGATCCGTTCAATGGTCATTAAGATCCAGCGCCGCTCTTAAACTTTCAGGAAGTATCTTCACCTGATAAAATCTCGTAGAAATCAGCAAACCGTTGCTTGTTTGTGCTGTCGATTGCCGAGTTCTTGGAGCTATGTCGAATCCTCTTCCACAAACCCTTAAGGTTGTGGACTATCTTTGCTTTGCTTTGCTTTTGATCTCTTCTTGCTTTTGCACGCATGTTGTACAGCGATAACAAGCGTGAGGCCTGATATTCACCTGGGGTTCCACATCTTCACTAACTTCATTGTTTTTTGATTGCATTTGATGGGACCAGGTGAGGGCCCTCACTTAACATGACTTATGAAGCTTGAAGTTGATTGAATCCAAGCAATTGAGGCAATGTCGACTCCAACTGATCTTCAGGAAGCTGATTCAAATCTGCTTCCATATTTTTGACCTTTTTGGCTATGCTTGTTGAGCATTGTTCATTAGATGAGCTTTACTAGAATACATACTTTCTTTTAAAGACTCTTACTTTTGATTTCTACACTCTATCATGGGCTGGATTTGCTGTTTACAGCCCATTATGTGCTCTTGTTTTCGGTTTACAATACTGGCCTGCTACTGTGACTTGGAGTATACCAAGCAGCAATGTAGGAGGTCGTATGGTATCCCAGCCATTGGGCTCTTGGCCATGTATGCTATTTAATTCAGGCCCTCTATTTTTCTGGATTTCCTTTCAGTCTGTGATTGACAAATACCCTGCTGAGATAGCCACAGATTGCCCCCAGAATTAAACCAAGCTCTGGGACTAAAGACAAAACATGTAATGTCTAAATCTGGATAACAGGCTGATTAACAATCTGGTTACAGCCCTACTATACATGTTGTGTTTCTAAAAATGACCCTTGCTGGCTTTACTGATTTGGCTTGGACCAAGTAACACAGTAGTGACGTCTTTTTGGAACCTAGACAATCTGTTTAAAGCCTTTTAAGACATCAGGGTTTAAACTTATGCAGCCCAGATGTATCTCTATGTACTTACATGGATGCTTTGTGATTTTATAAACACTTTGCTAGGGTAGGTGTATGTTGTACCCAGACTGAAACCAGGCTATGGAATATAATACAATTCCTATGTTATGTTCCCTGTTTACAATACTGGCCTGCTACTGTGACTTGGAGCATACCAAGCAGCAATGTAGGAGGTCATATGGTATCTCAACCATTGGGCTCTTGGCCATGTATGATGTTTAATGCTGGCCCTCGGGTTTTTTTTGGGATTCCTTTCAGTCTGTGATAGACAAATACCCTGATGAGATTGCCACAGATTGACCCCAGAACTAAACCAGGCTCTGGGACTAAAGACAAAACATGTAATGTCTAAATCTGGATAACAGGCTGAGTAACAATTTGGTTACAGCTCTACTCTACATGTTGTGTTAAAATGACCCTTGCTAGCTTTACTGATTTGACTTGTACCAAGTAACATAGTAGTGAGGTCTTTGTTGGAACCCAGACAATCTGGCTAAAACCTTGTAAGACATCAGGGTTTAAACCTATGCAGCCCAGATGTATCTCTATGTACTTACATGGATGCTTTGTGATTTTATAAACACTTTGCTAGGGCATGTGTATGATGTACCCAGACTGAAACCAGGCTATGGAACATAATATAATAACCTCTGTTATGTTCCATGTTTACACGCTGCTTAGAAATATCTACACAAATACAATGTAACCATGGGTGATAAATTTTAGCAATCTTAAGACTTGCTTTCCTGCTCTGCACAATGGTAAAAGTAGCAATATGTATAACTGCTTGCTACTCAACACCTTGTTACCACATTTATACAATGGCCCCAGACCTATACCAGGTCTTGGGGCAAAAACACAAGGTATGAGGTCATACCCCTTATGTGTAAATGGTTCACAATCTATCTGATGCTTTGATATGGCCATAAGATTACATAAAAACTGGAACTTCCTTTTCAAAGTGTTAATGTAATCATGGGGAGTATTGTTAGCAGGATAAACAAGTTTTTCCTGCTATGAACAGTTGCTATTGTTACATCTGAAAGCACACCCACACATGTGATACATGATTGGGTCCCTGTTTGGACAAACATGATAATGAAGCATATACTGAAGCGGATTTTTATATAATCCCGCCCCCCCACCCAGAGATTTCATGAACCGTGAGATCTGTTATATGTCATCAGACTGGTTTATGAATGAAGAGTGATTGATAGTGCCTCGTTATGAGGCTGATTTGTCGTAAAAATTGACAAAGACCTTGTTTGGTCTTGTCCATGTCTTGACAAGACATTTTATCTTCCCTCTCTGTTCCTTAGACCAGTGTACTGAGTGGTGTCTGTACACACTATCAGTCACTCTCCCTTCTATTTCCAGAACTGTTTATGACATACTAACACACTTTTTTTGGCCATGACAGAAGGTGACCAAACACATCCCTGTATGGAGCGAGGACCTCATGACAATGGGGTACCAGCCCCCTTTACCTCCTCCAATTCCAGCAGTACCCCCTTTACCTTGCTGCAAATCACTCCAAGTGATTTCCATTCCACAGTGCAAACGATGGATTCCGTAGCTATGAACAGTTCAGGTGATGACAGCCCTGTTTTATTGCTTGAAACATTAGCCCTGGAGGATTGGGTAGCTCTTGGAATTTGTGCAAACAGAGGTGGCAAGTACCTTGAAAGACTCAAGGAGTACAATGCCAAATTGGCTAAGATATTGGACCAGGATGCTAGTGAACTGTCTTACTGGGAGAAAAAAAGAGCTGCAATTGGAAGAAGCACTTAGGCTAGCAAACCCGGATGATGAACAGCCCGCTTCCACACACAAATCTTCCAATGCCATGGAAAAAGATTTTATTCCATCAGTGACTAACCATCCTATTCTAGGACATATGATTCTGCCTGAAGGAGAAAAGGATGCAGTAAGGGATTTTTGTGAGCAGGTTGAGCTCTCTCAAGTGGAGCAAGAGAGGGCTGCTGGAGCAACACCTGGTAACCTACAGTTCGTCCCTTGGCTGCCTCCCAGGACCGTGGAGCTTGAGGTAGCAAATAACGACCACATGATGTGGCACTCGCATGCAAACATCAATCTGATGGCTCCCATATCAATTGATATGTGGGTAAAATGGGCTTACCTCACACCTGCAGAACGCAATAGGTGTGCAGCAGATGCAAAAGAAGGCTTCCAGAGGTTCAAAAAAGAACCACTTGTTGTCTCATGGCCTTTGAGGACCTTCTACTACAAAATGTGTGATAAGGGGGACAACATGACTTTGAGGACAAAAAATGACCTCCCGACTGGTTCATCAAGATCTAAGAACCACAAAATTTGGTTGTTTAACTGGCATAGGCCATACATCAGATGCAATTGTGGACAAGGTGGTGCGCCATCAGCATGCATCGGAAGTGTAACATGGTTCGATCACATTGTTTGGTACATGCTAAACAACCTTACGGTGTTCTTCCCTGACGATGCATTTCCTTCTATTCAGACCAAGTATTATAATTTCTTGGTGAGGATGATGAAAACAGCTCGATCTGCTGTTCTGGCACATGTAACCTTTCAGATGACTCGAGAGATTATCATGGAGGCTGCCTGTGAGTTTGCTGCAGATCCTGATGCTAAGGTACTTGCCAAAATGGGTGAAGCCAAAGGTGCCAGATACATTGAAAGGCTACTCAAACCTAGAACTTTTCAGATAGCCTCCCTAAACCAGACTTCAGTGGTTACAAAAGACAACGCATGGATAGACCAGCTCCTATGCAGCAAGGGAGGTTTACTATTTCATGAGCAGAAACCATGAGCCATGAGCCATGAGCCATGAGCTGCATGAGCCGCATGAGCGGTGAGCCGAAGTCTAAGATACGCGGATTTCATGAGCGGACTCCTCCAAATTTGGAAATGCGGCAGATTAAACAAGTATTAAAATAGTAGTTTTTTTATTTGACCTTGCCGTTTTTGGACGTTCCAGATCATGTAATGTGGCGAAGATATGTCGTCAGTAACAAGTCCGCTCATGGATTTTTAGATCCGCTCATGGAAATAAGTGACCATGCAACGGGAAATCCAGTATACCACTGCAAAAGGATGTCGCATACTGGCCTGTATAGAGTATTCCGCGGTTTTACATGCCTTAACATTGGAATGAAGCTGACCCTTTTGCCGCGATTGAACCAATGGAGTCTGCACCAATACAATCTGCAGTACTTCACAATTCTGTCTTCTTCGGGTATTCGGCGCGAAAGGTTTGCAACTGAACTGGGAAATAAGGTGCCGCATTAGGGTTCGCACGTGCGAAATATCGGAGCGGTTTGGTGTTGGCGAAGGCCGCCTCTACCAGTACCTACGACGATACTTGGAAATGCGGCGCTGCATTTCCTTGTCGGAGGTCGAATGAGGAAAGCAAGTTTTCGGAAAGCAGAAAAACATGAACCCTCCAACATACAAAAATACATGCACGTGGAAGCAAGTGAACGATATAGTAATATCTTAGTTCGAGCAAAACAAGTTACTGGTAGGCAAGACATATGTCGGACCTTTCTGTGGCCAGAGTCTGAGGTGGCAGCAGTACAGTTCTACTATCCGAAAAGGATGGGCGTACCATTGTATTGGGACCGCAAGCCAAGCTCACTGGTCCCCTGGATCCATATTCAGAAGAGTGTGAACCTCCTGGGGGCTCAACCCTGGTGCATGTATGAAGTGATGAGTTGTGGAATTACAACGGAGTCTCTTTAGGTACACGTAGTACAAATGCTTGCAAGGGCAGTATGATGCCCCCTTGTTCGCCATGATCTGGAAGTCGGTGCAATTGCAGGTGGGTAATTCTGAAATGGTGATGGTGTACACCTCATTGCGAACAGCTGAGCCCGCCGTGGCCATCTGATACACACGCCCGAATCCTGGTGGGGGCACTTCTGTCGAGCTCTGGATTGTACAGTTCATCCGAAGTGCATTCCCCATCCTTGTCTCGTTCACTTTTGAGGGAGGTCGCCGCCTCTTCGGTTTCCCCCAACGGTGTGTAGGATGCTTAGAGCTGTCGTGTCCCATTGTTCTTGCTCTCACAGGGGTCGGTGGTGGAGGCTGTGGAAGCGGAAATGGTTCTCTGGGGACGTCAGTGCGCTGCACCATCCGAAATCCTGCGGCGGTAAGGGCGTCGGCCTCAACCTGACTCAGATCGCAGCCTGGTTCCACCGGCCACACCAGGGGAGCCTCTGGCATTGTTTGTATGCCGTACTTGGGCTTTCCATACACGCAAGTCATAATGTCGTGCCTGCAGAACCAAACTGGGTGGTTGTCGCCTCCGCAAACTTTGCATGGACAAATCTTCCTGTAAAAGTAGGAGCAGGGACAGCCCCATCTGGATTCCTCCTTATCATCTCTAAACAACGTTGCCGTGTATCCACACGAATTGCGGAACACCTTCCTCGAAACGACGGCTTTGTGCGAGCAATTCTCCACTGTGATGCAGACACAGTTGTCTCCACAATGGCTTGGCCATACTGCATAACAGCGGGCGGAATCTGGGGCAAGGGAGCGGTGGGAATTTTTTGCACGAAATCCCCGGTTGAAGGCGACGGCGATCTGGAATTTCTTGGGCTTCCACTGCTGGAAGACACATTGTGCGGCAACATGACGGGACCTCGAGGTGCTGTCCGAATGTTCCTGTCGGATCTCCAGGAATCCTCTTCGCACCCGGGTTCCTCTTCAATCCTCCGCCTGACAGGGCGAGTCCGGACGTCCCCCTCTAGGTGTTCACCTCTGCGGTGCAGAGGCGTCCCTTTGATCTTCTCTCGCAATGCTGTCGCCCATTTCACTGGATTCTTGGACCTCGAAGCTGTTCGTACCAACAATTCCTCCCTGTCCGGCCCAAAGCCCCATTGTTTGCCGCTCAGGAACTTGTAGTACGTGGCTTGCTGCATGATTGCTCTGTCGATGTCCTCCGTTGTGGCCGTCACTACGTCCACCAGATGTGCGGCAGAAGACGCTCGCCAGGAGGAGTGGACCGATTCTGCCATATTCGTGTTCGGCATGTCCGTGTCGGAATCCAAGCACCGCTCCTAGAAGGACACAAACAATGGTGAGGGACCAATCGAAATGTCCGTAACAGAAAGACAAATGAACGAAATTGACAGCAGCCTACCTCCCGCATGTACTGTCCGAACTGTCGATACCGAAAATGCCACCACCCCAACCAGCTGTGCAATGCTCCCAGATTGGTTGTCTCCACTGCACCTGACGTGTTCCACCAAGCCTCGATGATAGCAAACTTAACCTCCGCGTCATCAAATGTGGGTGCATCCTTCCACGCCGTACAAATGACACGGTGTTCAGCCTGGAATGAGCTAGCAACAAATTTGTAGTGTAGTGGGATAGACTCTGCATCCAATGGAATCCACAGGATCTCTCTTTCCCCTCCATTGGAACATTGGGGTCCTCACCGTACACACGCCGCACCGCTGCCCAGTTGGCCTGAGCGTTGTCTGCCATGAATCCCCTGAAATTGGGCTCTGGCAATCCCGCCCTTGCCATCTGCTCGTTTATGCCCTCCCACAGATGCATCTCGGACTGTGTGTCCTCCCCTTTCATCTCGCAGATTGCAATCGTCATGAGCCTCTTGGAGTGATAGTCATAAACATGGCACCCATAGTCACCCACTGATGGTTTGTAATTCGCTTGATGTGATCAAACATCACCCAAGCATTCGACAAGTTTCCAGTTGTCATGCGAGTGACCAAGTCGACTCCACTCCCAGGCCCACACGTCGACATTTTGAAAATGTAACAACGATCGGATTCGATGCCTTGCCCTGGAAACCTGCTACCTTGGATGTAGTCATATCCAGTCAGTTGTTTCACCTCCAGGATTGAGTACATGTCCGACCCCCTGCCGAACTCCTGCTTGCAAGATACGATGTGATTCCGCACATTCGGACTACAAACGTGCGAGACGGACTCCAAGAGGTCACGCATCTTGTCTTCGGTCAAGGGCTCTCGGTCGGAACCATCTTCAGACATGATTTTGCCAAGAGCAATCTTGTGGGCTGCCTTCAGCTGAATCTGCTTTGGTCTGGCTCCGGGGCTCAATTTCACCTCCTCTTTTATGATGTCGTGTGCTTCTGCACAGCCTCACGCATGTTGCCTCTCGCCAAGGGGTGGCAGTGGACCCCAACGTGTATGCAAGCTCTAGTCAAGTCCGGGAGCAAATGGATAACGTAATATTGCTTGGCTCTGCACATGGACATGCACGTCGGTGGTTCTTTGCAATGTGCACACTTGAAAGAACCCGCAGGAGCTTGGCTGGAGACAATGAATGGATGATGCGTTGTGCCAGTCCAATCCATCTCGTTTCTCCGCCCTCCTTTGGAGAGAAAGTGGAAGCAGGTGGGATTGAGGCACCTCAGCTTCCCCGCATAGAGGACATATCGTACACGAACACCATCAGCAATTTTCGTGCTACTGGTCTTCGTCACACACCAGGGGTGTCCGTCATGCTTTCGATCCATGTCTGTTAGCATCCCGGAGGCTTTGTTTGACGAAGAAACAGGTGGAAACTCGAAGATGACATTGCCATCGACTTCGGGAGGCAGAAACGTTACCTTTTGACTGGGAATTTGGCATAGTCGAGAGCAGCCAGCTCGGAGCGAGAACCATCGAGGTGATGTTGTCGTAGGAGCTGCACAATGGACCGGGTTGGAGTTATGCTCGAGGGCACATGCGTAGCACCTACAGAGACGTCCATGCCGGATTTGAACACCGTGTGGAGGACATGGGTACCTCAATGCAATCATCTTCCTCGTCGGAAATGTCGAATACGTCCACACGAGAAGCTATGGAGGGTCTTGACGGTCCAGGTCGGGAATGATTATCGTTGCATACCTCTCTGTTGGCAGTGGCCGCCTGTCGGTTTCCGGACTCCTTTGTGGATGGTGTGGGCAGCGACTGATTCAAAGGGAATGGGCATTCCCACAGCTCAGTACAGGATGGTGTCTGATGGGGATACGTGCCATTCGATTCCGCAACCTCCGTCGTTACCTAGCACGACAATGGTCTCGTCAACCTGTCCAGGAACATCCTTCCTTTCTTCTTCCAAATAAACTGTGCCCGGTTTGAGCTTGAATTTGGAACAAAGGTAAGTTTCAGTCACTCTGCAAAGTCCTCCCTCGTTTGGGATCCAGGCTCTCCCAAGTTGCGGAGGACAGCAAACTATAGCGTAGGAATTCGGAGCCATCGAACACCGCACGAAGTTGGCAAGTGCGAGGTTCAGTATAGCGACAGACCAAGGCTCACAGGCACCATGCAGAGTCCATCGACGATTGGAAGTCGCACATTGAAGTGGAAAGTATTGTTTCAAGCTACATGCATGAAGGTGGGAGGTTTGATTCCATAGCCAGTAAGTATGACAATGATGGCCGATTCGGCGACGAAATAACATCTCCTGACAGTTTCTCCTGAGGGTGGATCCAGCAGTATTCTCGGTGCAGACAGGAACGTTCGCACTGACAAGTGCCAGTACTGTTAGTTAAAACGGTCAGACAACCAAGTTGTGCTCATCAAGACTGGCCGCAATTGTGTTGTTTCGGAACAATGCAACCCATTCAGGTTCCAGATTTCCCGTCCCGAGTGATTCTTTCGATTGCTGGTGGACGAAATACGGCGCCCCATTTCCGTATTGCATCTTGGTCATGCACCAGAGCGACGGAAATGCGGCACCGAGTTTCCGTCCGGGGGAAACCTTTATACTCTCCAGAACGGAAATGCGGTAACGCATTTCCATCCAGCAAGCACGGTATGTGAAGGTGGAACGGAAATGCGGTACCGCATTTCCGTTCTGATTGAGAATTATGAACAACGGGAACAGAAATGCGGCACCGCATTTCCGTCCGAGTCGCACTTTTCCGACATTCCAGAACGGAAATGCGGCGCCGCATTTCCATTTTGTATCTGATGCATGGAGCTGAGGGATAGAAATGCTGCAACACATTTCCGTCCTTAAAGACATTCATACTCTCCAGAACGGAAATGCGGTACCGCATTTCCGTTCTGATTGAGAATTATGAACAACGGGAACAGAAATGCGGCACCGCATTTCTTCCGAGTCGCACTTTCCGACATTCCAGAACGGAAATGCGGCGCCGCATTTCCATTTTGTATCTGATGCATGGAGCCGAGTGCGATTCCGACCGCTTGAGACAGCGCATTTCCGACCGCTTGAGACATTCATACTATCCAGAACGGAAATGCGGTACCGCATTTCCGTTCTGACTGAAAATCGTGAACCATCGGAACTGAAATGCGGCAGCGCATTTCCATCCGAGTCGCACCTCCCAACATTCCAGAACGGAAATGCGGCACCGCATTTCCGTCGGAGTTGCACCTTCCGACATTCCAAAACGGAAATGCGGCGCCGCATTTCCGTTTTGTATGTGAGGCATGGAGCTGTGGAACGAAAATGCGGCACAGCATTTCCGCCAGGTCAGACCTTAATACTCTACAGAACGGAAATGCGGTACCGCATTTCCGTTCTGACTGAAAATCGTGAGCAACGGGAACAGAAATGCGGCACCGCATTTCCGTCCGAGTCGCACCTTCCGACATTCTAGAACGGAAATGCGGCGCCGCATTTCCGTTTTGTATATGAGGCCTGGAGCTGTGGGACGGAAATGTGGTGCCGCATTTCCATCCATGTGAGACCTTCAAACTTTCCAGACCGGAAATGCGGCACCGCATTTCTGTTCAGGTGAGACCTCTATACTTTCCCGAACGGAAATGTGGCACGGCATTTCCGTTCATCAACTAAGGTATGTGAAGGGGAACGGAAATGCGGTACCGCATTTCCGTTCACATTGAAAATCATGAACCACGGGAACTGAAATGTTGTGCCGCATTTCCGTCCGAATCGCACCTTTCGACATTCCAGAACGGAAATGCGGCGCCGCATTTCCCTTTTGTATCTCATACATGGAGCTGTGGGACGGAAATGCGGCACCGTATTTCCGTTCAACAACTAAGGTATGTGAAGGTGGAACGGAAATGCGGTGCCGCATTTTCTTCCAACAAGTACGGATGTGTAGCTTCGTGATGGTACTTAACGGAAATGCGGCGCCGCATTCGCATTTTCACTCCAACTCATCAGACGCTGGGACGGAAATGCCTTGAAATGTGAACACGTGGAGCAACGGAATTGCTGCACATGTCGGCACTCTATCTGACTGAAGTGGCATGAGGCGGCGCGGCCTGACCGTTGGATAATGATGTTTGTTTTTCGGACGGCAGGCGTACCCTGAACGATTCGAATTTCGTAATGACGCAAAGTCCACGAGGAGACACTTTCGTCCAACCCTTTCGAACCCAAGTGGTGCATCACCGCCGTTTCATCTACTTTTGTCGTGTCTCCTCAGTCACCCCTCTCGCGCCCTTTCCATCTGCACTCTTTGCCCCTTTTCCCTCTCTCTGTTCTTCTTCTGCTCGAACCTGAGAGGGGGGAGTTCGTGCACCAGACAGGAGACCTCGTCGCAAGCTCCGGAAATTATACTTCGGACGTAGGCCAATGCCGAAGGGGAGGAAGCAGATGCGTCTACAGGAGGAGATTGCCATCTCCGAGCAGCAGGCCACTCAGGCAACCCAGCCACCAGTGAGAGCTCCATGCGATCGGGCTGCGCGCAGCTGATCGAGCACCGAACCCCCCATTTTGCTTCTGTAATTCTTAGACTGAATGCTAGGAGACTTGAATGCAGAACATGTTTGCATGCCTAACAGGAAAGGTGGACGTGCTGGAGGGATCGCAGGAATCCGAAGAGCCGCAGGAAGAGTCCGAGGAGCTAGCTGCAGCACGTACACCCACCCGATCCCCGAGCGCGGGTATTCCTGCCGGGCCTAGCCCTGTGCGATTCAAAGACGCGGCTTCGAAGGGCAAGTTCAAAGCCCCAGAGATCGACTCGCGTTCTTCGGTCATGGAGAATCGCCAGCAGGGGTCGGGCCTTCTCCAGCAAAGTCGAAGAAGAAGCAGCCCGTCCCTCTACTGGTTTCTGAACCGGCTCAGGCCGATTCACCCCCCCCAACGCGAATGAAGCAGCAGGGTAAAAGACAGATTCAATTGCAGCAGACACCTTCACCTGCAAGGATGAGGAAGCAGAAGGCAATCAGGGCGACGGCCGAACAATCTCCCGCAAAACCGCTTCCACGAGCTGAAGCTCAGTTCCTGGAGGATTTCCCGCCTGCAGATGTTGGGGCCGACTCTGCTGCAGCGAAGGCAATGGGATCGACCGTTTTTGTCGATTTGGTACCGGAGGAGGGTGCTGCCGCTCAACGTTCGCAGCAAGACCTCACCACCGATGAGCAAGCAGGCCCGGAGGAGGCCTCTGCAATGGCAGAATTGCCCGCAACAGGCCCCAGAGTGCAGCTCCAGTTGAGGATGCTCCAGCTGCTCAGCCACTACCGGCACCTACAGACATGTCTCCGGAGGATTTCAAAAGTGCAGCGGATAAAATGTTGGAGGAGACACACAGTAGCATTGGCAGAGTTCTGGGCAGCAGGGTATTCCAGCGGACTCTTCGAATCCCACTCTGTCGCATGGTCTCCCTTCCCATCGTCAGGCAGGCCCTTCCCGGAGATGTGGATAAGCTCAAGTTCGCATTTCGAGAAGGGTACCGTCTGGGATCGGCAGCGTTTTACGTTTCCATTGAGAATGAGGACGGCGAAACTCGTGGACCCACTGCCGATGAATTGTCAACGTGGGATACCCACTGGCACACTCGCAACGACGAATTCGAGGCGACGCTGAAGGGTGATCCAGACTTCGGCCATATGTCGGGTAAAATGTTCTTTGTGTGGGACGGGAATCACCGACTTCTTGCCTGGTGGGAGTACATCAAGCAGAACCATGCCAAGCACATTGGCTGGCATTACATGGTGGAGTGTGTCATCCTGAAGGTGAAGGCGGCAGACTCCTCCCTGCTCAAGAATGCCATGGCGGACCTCAACTCGTAAGATACTCATACCCTCCCTAGCACGTTCGAAATGCGGTGCCGCATTTCGGTTTCCATTCTGGTTTGTTTCCGTGCTTCCGTGTACTGAACTGGAGAGTGTGCCTTGCAGGGTCACTGAGAATGCGTACGTGCATACCCACATGGCACATATGCTGTACAGGGTGAGGAAAACTGGTCTCACTGATCCGCAGATGTTTGCGGAAATGCTGGAGCCCGAGCTCATTCAGAAAGCCGTTGCAAAAACAGACCGGACATGGTATCGTCTCACTATGGATGGAATGGTGGAGGTGATATACGAAGTAAGTCGTCCTCCAATTTCCCTCTGCTCATCCTTCCCCAATTTCCAGTAATCTTTCCACATGAATCGAATGTAACGCTTCTGCATGTTTTTGTTGGCAGTCAAACATCAAGCTGGATTTGGCCCATGCCAAACGCTTCTTCATGGAAAGTGAGGGGCAGGTCAAAACGTTGCAGTCATTGACTGAGCACTTGAAGGAAGCCGGTGTCAAGTCCAGAACCAAATACAAGTCAAAGCTTGTGAAGCTGGTGGCAATTGCAGATCCGGCACTTGGAAAGGACTTCATCCCCGAGATTGCAAAACACTATTCTCGGGCCATGCAGCCGACCATGCAATTGGAGAAACTGCATCACCTCTCAACGGCATGTGTTGAGGCGAAAGAGAAGGTGAGGTTTCAATGCACTGAAGTTCCTTCCTAGCAATAGCCACTCTCTTCCAGCTCCTGACATTGGATCGGAAATGGCAGACACGGTGGCTGTCGATCTGGAATGCATCCGAGAGCATAAGGACAATGTGGTCTTTTCCACTCGAAGTTTCCGACCCTGCAGTGGATGTGTGGCTCAACCGCATGACTTGGTGGTTCCAGGTAATTCAAGGTACTTCCCCAGATTTGCTTTTCTGAAATGAATTCCCTGAACTGCTACGTGACAATGCATTTGGGAATCGCAGGTAATGTCGAATGCGAAGGAGCAAGTCGTAATGCACACAAATTCGTTCGGCTTGTACGTCAAATGGGATGGAACACAGACATTGGAAGACTACGTGACACGTTTCAGATGTGCGTACAAGGACAACCTTTTCGCCAGAGAGCTACAGACAGCAAGAAGGAGCGTGGAGTTTACACATCAGGAGGGAGCGGGGAAAGCTGCAATGCGAATTGTTTACAGGTGAAGCACAGCTGCCCTTGTATGCGAAGCCTGGTTACGAGGTTTGTCTCGGAAATGCGGCACCGCATTCGCATTTTATGTTTTCGGTGGCACTCTGCGAGTAGGTTCGTCCAATCTTTTGCTCACGCATGCTGACTGCCTTGCAGGTATATGAAATACGTGCTCCTTCAGACAGGGGCCCTGGCTCAAGAGCCCCCGTTCTTCATGGCTTGGACCGTGGCGGGCCCAAGCTGTGTCTACACACCCGAGATGCAGAAACAATGGCATCCCGCGCATCTCGTTGGATGCCCGTGGTACCTGGACATGTCTGGCGGTATTGTTGACGAGTCTGAGAAAGATCTGCACGCCTTGGCAGAAGAGAAGAGAAAGGAAAGACGTGTCCCTGCTGGGCCAAAGTCGGCAAAGGAATCTGCTGCTCTGGAAGAATCCAGAAAGGCAGCTGAGATGGCACAAAAGACGGTGGATGCAGCTGTGCAGGCCCAACAGAAGGGGTCGAAGAAGAGGACTCGCCAGCAAGGAGCAGCTGTTGTGACACCCGCCAAAACGAAGAAGCAGAAACAGCCTGTTCAGGAAGAGGGTGAGGAAGAGGACTCCGATGGAGACTTTGCAACCAGCCCACCCCCCAAACGCAGGCTGCCTCCCCTGTGCCCACCGTTGTCACGAGAGGCACGAGAACTGGCTCGGCAAAGAAGGCACTCTTCAACCCCCCAGGGGGGCACCCTTTCGAGCCGGTGGAAATGAAGAGGCCGAAAGTGGCTCCCGAAACAGTAGTCCAGTGTGTAAATGAGAGTTTCTTGGCGGCTTTGGATGGACGGGCAGCCAAGTTGGCATACATGAAGACCATGGAGGGTCTGAAGGGCAGAGCACTGAAGAAGGCGACTGCCGAAGAGCCTTCCGACACCCCAGGATTTCAGAATATGGTCTCGTTCTTTGAGAGGGTGTGTGCAGACAAGGATTGTAGGAGGGGCGGAAATGCCACCGAGTGGTCTTGCGATATGATCATCTTGGATATTCCGGACGGAGAGCCTGTGGAAGGACTGCAAGCTTTGCCATCTTGGAACAGGTACTCGGAGGACTTTTGGAAGAAAGGATTCGGGCTTGCCCGCATGGTGTTGGACGACAGAGGCTGTGTGGTTGTCCTGGCGAGCAGAGGAAAAAACACTCAGACAGGAATTGCGAAGTGGACCCGCAAGAGCGCCGTCCCGATTCTGAAAAAGAAGTGGACGTGCATCAACACACTGGGCCTTCGGTCGGAAGGGAAGAAGGTGATTACGACACTGGCACTCGTCCATTCATTTGCTTGGGTGTTTTCAAATGCGGTGCCGCATTCGGTTTCTAATCGTTCCCCCCTGTGTATGCAGACGAAGCAGTTCGATGCATACTGCTTTGTGAAGGAGAACTCCACCTTTGCTTTCCGGAAGGAGGGAGAAAGGTTGACCCGAACTGCGACCCCCTCGATTACGACGTTCTGTTCAACAACGTTCCCAAGGAACTTCTCCCTCATAGCCTCACTTCAACGGAACCCCTGCGGTACTCACGGACTCGGAGCCCTGCCTTCATTCAGACAATTATGGAGACATGCACAGACGTGGAGGGCACAGTGCTCGACCTCATCTGTGGGACATGTATGCAGAATCTTGATCTATGTTGTTCTGCAAATTCTCGTTAGGATGTAGTTCGCAACATCTGAAGCGCCATGTGGTAATGTGTGGATGGCATTGTAACAGGTGCCTCAATGTGGGCTGGGCGGTTTTCCGATCGGCACCTCTTTGCCTACGAGGAGGATTCATCCGTGTGGGAATCCCATCTGGAAGGGCTGCAACGGAATGTTAAGGCTCCCAACAGAGCGGAAGTCTCCTCGGATTCGTCGGAGTCCGAGGAAGACACAGTGGACATTGATGCGGAGGAGAACCCGGAATACGAGTGAGTGCAAACATTGTAAGTTTGCAAAGCCTTCTGGGTCAATTTTGTCAAACGAATTTCCCGACTGTGGTTCTCATTAGTCTCGTTGATGATTGTCATGTGCAGGATTGCAGGGTCCGGGTCGAAACATGTAGGGCCTACACTTCCTGCCAGGAAGAATGTCCCGTTCTTTGCGAGGGCCGACTTCATGACGAGCCCGGTGAGGGACTACTCCCTTCCTAGTTATGCAGCTAAACTCGCAAATACAGCGAAGAAGTGAGAATCCCAGTAAAGTAGAGCAGATTTTGGAGAGGGCTAGGGAGGACAGAAGGATAAGGAAAGAGTTGGCAGCAGCTCAGACAGGTAGACGGGTACGAAAGTACATATGTGATTCAGCGGATGAGAGCGTCGCAGACAGGGAGGAAGACGACCCAACGGAGGTGAGATGGACAGTTCCGCAAGGGGAAGATGGGATTTTCGAAAGCCTGGCCAACGAGCAGTCCGCTGGAGATGAGAAAGGCACTGAGGGGGTGGAGGCGGAGCAGGACAGTCTAGAACAGGATGAGGATTCGGATGATTTTCAAGATTAATAGAATTTTAATGAAGTCTCTGTAAATGTAAATTATCTTCCAGAGTATATAAAGGAAATTCTCCCCGACATTTGTGACCCCTCTCCAGTGTGCATTCCAGCCACACAATCGCCCAAACCACGACGCTCCCAAAATCAGAAATGGGGCACCGCATTTCCAAAATTTTGGCAACTCTAAGAACCTCTTTTGGAAATGCGGCACCGCATTTCCAAAACAGGGGAGGGACTAAATTTTCCATTTCAATGTTGACATAGTAAAAAGTAATCGGCCGATTGGAAATGCGGTGCCGCATTTCCAAAATTTCCTTTGTCCACACGCCAGTTTTGGCCTCTCCCGCTCATTGCCTGGATGCCACCATGCTTACAGAGGTCGAACAAGGAGGTCGAACAAGGAGGTCGAGATGGCGGAATTGGAAATGCGGTGCCGCATTTCCATATTGGGGATGGTCGTTGTTCGAACTGCAGGCCCATCAGCAAAAATTGGCACCGCATTCCATTGTCAAAAAAAAGTCGATGACGGACATGGAAATGCGGCGCCGCATTTCCAGAACGGACATCGCAATTTGTCCATTTGCAGACCCTCTCACGGAAATGCGGTAACGCATTCCATCGCGCTGGTCGGAAATGTCACACTTTTCGAAGTGTTGGACGGAAATGCGGCACCGCATTCCCTTGTCCAAAAAGAAGTTTCCATTGCCAAGCTGGAAATGCGTCGCCGCATTTGCAATGCCAACCTCGTTGTCTGTCCAATTTATATACCCGTGTTGGTATTTCGTGTACCTGGACGGAAATGATGCACCGCATTTCATTGTCCGACACTGAAATGCGGTTCATACATTTCCATGTCGGCATGGAAATTCGGCACCGCATTTCGATGGCCGACATGGAAATGCGGTGCCGCATTTCGATGGCCGACATGGAAATGCGGTGCCGCATTTCGATGTCCGACATGGCGTTACTCTGGTATATTCTTGACACATGACTCTCATACCGGTTACTCTGCTATATTTATCCGGACAGACACATTGTAGAAATGAGACATCAAATTGTAAACAGTGGGCCAATTCCGACAGTTATTCAACAGAATGAAACACAATCATACAGAAGTGAGGTACGATGGGTTTATTGATCGGACACGATATCTCACATTTACCAACTGCAGACAAAACTAAGCCCTTCCTCCTTCTACATGGGCTTCACCAAGTCGACGGAACTTCGATACCCCTCAAAACAAGCTCATCACTGCTGCGGCACCTCGAGGTAAACTGCAATTCGGTCGTTTTGCTGCCCTTGCTGGAGCCGACGACAATGTCATGTCCATCAATGATACCACCATCATACATTGACAAGGTCACTGTGGGCCTCATGTGCCCGTGCGATTCGTCTTCGCAACTCAGCCGAATGTCTCCATACACTGGAAGAGCGGAGTGATCTGCACGTATATAGTTTTCCCCGGTGCCGTCCTCCCTGGTCCACTGGCAGCAGTTCCAGCGCCAAAGCGAGGCCGTGCGTGATCTGTCCGACATCCCTTTCCAGCTTGGTATATCGAGGTCAACAATTTTCAGGACCCACGGACCGCATTGACCCTCGCCCTCACCTCGCTCAAAGCGGTAATAGCCCTCCAGATACTCCATTGCGCGCAAAGACTCTTACTTGATTCCAGCAGCGTCTGTGAAAACAGAGAGCCAGACAATGATGTCTCCTGATTCTGGTTTGAACATAGCATAATCGTGGCCATGATAAGGGCAGTCGGCTGGATTTCAGCGGCACGACATCCTTCAAATAGAGTAGCGGAGTACGCTCAATGACAGCAGCTCCCGGATGGAGGAGGAGCAGCGCGGTGGCTGGAAAAAGTTCAAGCTAACGCTGCAATTCCTCAGAAACACTCCAGGGCACATTTAAATTTCCCCCCTACAGGATCCTGGACCGATGAAGATTGGCTGCTTCATGAATGTAGCCGTTTCAGTTTCCTACCCTGCCATGCAAACTATGGGCACTCACTGCCAGGTGGGCCGATAGCCACTGGACACGACGAAGTCCATCCCCTCTTTGATGTAAATGCGGCGCCGAATTTCCATCCGGGGGATGGACTTCGGTGGCAGATCTCAAACTATAACTTGTTGATGAGAAAGATGTATGGGTTCATCCACCGCCGGCGTGATGAACACGTTCCACCTCCGTCGGTGGGTACGTGGGACCCAGATGCTCCATTACTGGAGGCCGGACTGCTCTTCCGCTTCGCATCATTTCCAAAATCTAAGGGCTTCGTAGCTGTCCGCAAGGTCATTGTCATCTGCATCCAAGTCGTCCTCAGGTCCTCCTTTGCAAGGATGCCGTGCTTCCGGAACCGGGACGACTGCCCATTTGGAGGCATCGATTATGCAATGTATTCGGCCACATCGGGAGACATTGTTATCTGGTACACAGATTACAAAGAAGATACTGGTTCGATTGTGGAAACATTGGTGGCTTTTGAGTATATCCTAGGCCACTACGCCTTCGAGCGGGGTGACGATCTTGGTCTGAGGAGACCGTGGCTCCTGCGCATCCTCGATTCCGATTTTCCCAGCTACGACGGTCACCCATGCAGAAGAAGGCGCACTGCTATGCTGTTGCGGTGGAACTGCTGCCACTGGACGTGGGTGGACTCCATCGGAGAGACCTATTCTCCTGAAGGAGTGCGCTCCTCTTTTCAATTGTATGGGGACATTCGCATTGGTGTGGACGACGAAAACGTGAAGATTTCCATATTCGATGGTGGTATGATTGAAGGGCAAGACATTGTGGTGAACATCACTAGGGGCGGTACAACGGCTGCAATCGACTTTACATGGAGGAGCCCCATGACTCATGAGCTAGTTCTGAGAGCAGTCGAAGTCCCATTGACAACGTGACTTGTATTCAGTAGGCACAGGGCTAAAGATTTGATTGCACAATCAGCACAGTAGACGTGCTTCAAATGCAATTCATGTGGATCAATAAAAACCTCATTGTGCCCTCTTTTTATTCTATTCTGTGTCCATCGTTCCCAGAATGCGTCATTGCTCATTTCGTTTGGGATTGGGAGTGTGGGTGGATTTTGCAAGTGGCTGGTAGGCTGAAATGGGCCCCCATTGTACAGAGCAGTACCACCCTGCCATTCGCGAAACATTGCCTTTCAATATATAATTCTAAATAACATTGCCGAACCTCCTTCATCGGGAGGTCCTTCTCCCCCTATGACCGTGGCACCCTAAACCCTATTCCCGCGGACACTCATTTCCGGAAAATAGTGCTGCTCATGTTTTTTTCCACACTTACGACTCTGCTCATGGCTCATGCCGCTCATGGCTCATGGCTCATGGCTCATGAAATAGCAGCCCCTTGCAGCAAGGCAGGGCTGGTAACAATCGGGGAAGAGGTACCCCTGTGCGTGACAGAGGCCTCTACCGAAGAGACGGGCGTTCTGGCCGTGGGCAGAGCTCCTCCCACAACTCTGAAAATTCAAAGGCCTTCACCAGAACTTCATACGGAGGTTTTGGCTCCAATTCAAGCACCGCTGTCAATATCGCCAGCCCAGAGTCTTTTCGGACTAGACAAAGCAATGGGGAGGTGTCCCCAATCCACAAGAGAGACTTCAATTCTTGGATGGACCTGTGAAGAACTCTCTCATGGTATGTTTTAAGCTCCCGACGAGATAAATCAACGTCAGATGGTGGGTTCAGCTGCAACATATGTCCAACACCAGATATCCTAAGTTAATCGACTCTATATCTTGGAAACAGGACCGCCCTGTCAAACAGGGTAAGCCCTGGGAGAAGAGAGTAGAAGAGACTCTCAAGGATCTGAATCTGGACCCGCAAGTCTTAACCTTGCTAGATAAACCTGACTTAGAGAGTGTAGTGTCCAAAGCCCTGTCTGTTACCAGAAAATTGTCCGATGAAAATGAAGTTAGGAAGAAAACTTCTCTGAACCTGTTTCCAGTCTGTGACGTGGGGGAGGACATCATGGATGCACTCAAGGATCTATCCCACTCTTGGCACCAGACCGAAATTTAAACTCAGGGTAGGAAGACTACTTTTGAACAGTAAACAAAAGCAGAGAGGAAAGGGAGAGCCTGGCGCCAGGTGGCGACCCGCGGGGTTTGGCTGCGACGGCCAGAGGTTGCAACAAGCTCCGCGGGGTTGGCGTTGCACGTTTGGCGCCGCGCGGGGCGTGGGGGCGCGGCTGGCGTCGCAAACCCCCCCATTTGCTGTAGTGCCAGAGTGCAGTTTCAATCCATGCGCCCTCAAGCGTTCGAACACCACCTGAAGGTGTCTCTCATGCTCCTCAACTGTGGCACTAAAGATGATGATATCATCAATGTAGCACCGGGAAAAGTCTAGCCCTGCAAGAATCCTATCCATGACCCTCTGAAACTTTGCAGGAGCATTCTTCAACCCAAATGGTAGGAAGCGCCATTATTACAAACAATCCTTACCATGCTGGTCAATCCCCCAGACTGCCGTCTTTTGCTTATCAGCCTTTTGGATTGGCCCCCACTCTGTCCAATTTCCATAGATATCCTTCTTAGCTGGCATCGCCATTGTCGAGGCATATTCCCCGCCTGACAACTCCACCAATCCAGCTTCGAACAACTCCATAGTCCGTGACTGGATCAAAGACCTCTCCATGTCACTATACATGTAGGGCCTTCGAAAAATTGGCGTTTCACTTGCGAAATCAATACAAATTTCCTGGCCCTTTAGACTACCCAAATCCTTCAAACCGAAGGCAAAACCTTCTCTCTCCTCCGGTGACTGTAGGTCCAACATCTGGTTCCCAATTACCATCAGTGACTGCAACCTTGGGTACACCAGGCTTGGAGGTAGGAGACGCATCATGTGGTTGCTAGATAACAACCTCTTGGGCCTTGTCCGCCCACCCTGGCTGTGGCGTAGCCTCTACTTGCTCCGCCATAGCCACCTTGAGAACATCCTCTGGGGTAAAAGTTGGGTGTTTGCACCCCATGATCCTGTGCTCTCCCCCCACTCACTGCCTCAACCATCCGGCCGGTTGGCAGGAGGATGCACTATCCAATGGGAGTGCAGAAGTAGCCATCACTGCCCGCAACCTCCATTGCTCAGCCATGCACAGGCTAATGACCTAAGTCAAGCAATTTAGATCCATTGCTTGACCCAACACCTGTCGGCGTGATGCCTCTGACAGAGCTGATAGAGCTGTACTGCCCGTGACAAACCCCTTTGCCCGCTCTCGCTCATCCGCACTAGGCTCCACTAATTGCTATAGCGCACTATCCCAAAATCAACCCTGGACCATTGTCTCAAAAAGTATGAGACGAGGGAAAGCTCATGAGTGTAGGCAAGGCCGCACGTGGGTGCCCCACTCGATTGACCACTGCCAAAGGTGGACGATCATCATGACGCACTTTCTGTGATTGCCTCCTCTGGTCCAAAATGTCCTCAACCGTGAGGTTCGGTGGCCGTTTCATAGGCTCTCTTGAGCAACTCTGGTGGTGCAAGATTGGTCCACCACAACCTAGGCCTATGTGCCTATGACCCCACTGCAGCTGCATCCAATAGCACCGCCGATCTAATCCAGACCGCACCTGATGCACACTGGCCATAACCCTAGCCCGAGAATCCCCCATAAGAGGAACATTCTCCAAGCTGTAGGCTAGAGGTTGCACTTGCCTCGTCTGCAAGTCACGCAACACCCGCGACATCTCCCAGAATAGATGTGACCTCAAGCATCATGCAAGCCATTCCCATGACCTGCGGGAGAATGTCCTTGGCAAGGCCATCCGGCTATCACCAAGTCAATGGCACCATGCCGGTCCAAATCATCCGCCCCCAACAAGGTCATGTCTGTTGGCAAGGCCTTTTGATACCCTTGAATTGCTGAGAGAGGCAGCAACTCAGGATACTGGTGTGTGAGCAAGGCAACGTGGCGCATAGAAATATGCCAAGCTATCTCATCCTTCTCCACATACAAGTACTTTCGTACTTTAATCCTAGCTTACAACACTCCTATGCAAGCCCAGTGCTCATGCCTCCAAACAGGTATAACAAACAAATCCCTGAGTCAGGTGGTTGCCAGAGGATGAAGCCACAAACCAGCGAAGTCCCTGCAATGCTTCCTCGAGGTCTCAATTTGAACAACACAAGTCAACAAGTGGAGTGTCGCACTACATGTCCATCAAGTTAGAACTAGATCCGAAGTGAAAAGAATCACCGGCTGGGGCTGCAAGTGGAAACATGTGGAATGCAACATTCATGCTGCGAAATGTTGGGACAATGGAAGTCGGGGAGCAGCAAAAAGATGGAGTTCGAAAGTGTAAGCTCTCTTGGCACAAACTTTGTGAATGTGTTTTGTGATATGGAAGAAGAGATCTTGGAAGACATCTTTTGTTCAACGGAGAGTCAATCACGTGTCAATTGATGAAAAATGTGCACCTAGATTGCAAGTTCCTGTGCAGATCCCAAGGTCTTCTACAAGGGCACATGTAGATCAAGACATACTTGGGGAGTTTGGGCATAGCATGCCAACTCATCAAGCATTGGTGGTACAACCTGTGGAGTGAGTGTCATGAGAGAGGAAGATGACAACGAGTCTTGGACAGATCTGATGGAATGGGTGGAGGAAGAGTGTGCGTTGCTTGCTCAAACCAGACAGGATCTAGATCAAGATGCACACCTAGATCAAGACAGATTTGGGGAGTTTGGGCATGGCATTGCCAACTCACCAAGGATTGGTGGTACAACCTGTGGAGTGAGTGTCATGAGAGAGGAAGATGACAACGAGTCTTGGATAGATCTGATGGAATGGGTGGAGGAAGAGTGTACGTTGCTTGCTCAAACCAGTTAGGCTCTAGATCAAGATGCACTAGAAGCAGTCGTGTCATTTACCATTGGGGTAACGACTCATTTTGAGTCGTAAAAGTAAAAAAACTGGGATCGACTGGAAGTTACAACAGACTAGTTACAACAGACGTGGTAGTTGGGTTGGACATCCAATGATTGGAGTGGTAAAGGACGCAGACGTGCGAACAACTGCTCTGCGATTAATGCGATTAATGCTGAAGAACCACGTGGCGTAACCAGGTGGGCCGCCCGTGTGTCTGACCTTTTGGGCTGACTTTGACTTTTCCCTCCGGATGAGTGGACTGACTCACCCGGGGCACGGTGACACATGGACGCGGACGTGGATGCGGACGTGGATGCCGATGTGGCGGCGCCGCGACAAGCGGCAATGCTGCCGCGTGGCCACGGGCCGAAGACGCCACATCGCAGTCGGCCACATCACTTGGAGTGCTGCATGTGACGTCGCAACAGCCACTTGCGAAGTCAACTGCACAACTTCCGGCAGACGAATCCACGGGGACCACGTGGAGAGTGTGTGGGTCGACGCGTGGTGTCGTCCCCACGCAATGGCAGTGACGGGTACGACTGCTAGTGGAAAGACGCAGAGTGCTTGTGCCATCTCGGGACTGCTTTGGCCAACTCCGCTGCCACTGTGCTAGTTGGTTGCACTACAGTAGGAAAGCACGAAAAATGAGCACTTGTAGTGGTTTGTGTGAGTTTCCAATTGACCTGCATTCTAAGCTGAAAATATGGGTCTGATGCATTCTATTGGTTTTAGTGGTTCACCCATATGCAGGGGGAATTGAGAAGCAATGATACTGGGCGAGACTGAGAACACAGACCACGATGCATGCACAACATCACGCTAATGAACCAAATAGACGAGGCAACAGGGAGACCAAAGACCATCACACATACACATAGAAGGGGGACGGACACGACGACAAGTCAGGAAATGTGATATTACATTCAAATTAGAGACCGTTACGGCACACCTGCATATGAGCAAGACTAAATGCCAACATACATGGTTGCCGGACATCACTTAAACTGTCATGGCCCAAATGTTCAAAACTGGTAACGTGAGTATCATACACACTTCTATGAGTATCATTACACACCCAACAGGGACTACAAACATGAAATGTCACTTGATACTTTCACCTTTCCTCATACTCTTCTCTGGCCACAGAGTCACCGTGCCTTTCACGTGCGCTAGTGTGGTCTGGGGGGGGGCATCGTCCACATTTGGGCAAGGCAATGTAACACTTGGAAGCATGATCTCGTGGACTTTCACCTTGTACCACCCGGATCGAATGTCCTTGCAGTGGAACTTGTCAACCCCGGCTATTCCCACCACTTCCGCCTTGGCGGCGGCTGTCTTTGACCGCTTGTCATGGGGGTTCAGGAAAAACACAGGATCTGATATCTGCAGACACCAACATCAGGGTCCACTCAGCAACAAACATAGCAATGACAGGGTGAAAGTCAAGCGCAGCTGGGCATGGAAACGATCTTGGTTGCCACAATACTGAATCAGCAGCCAATTCACGGTGTACCAACGTACCTTGAAGCGAAGCTCGTCGCTGAGGGTGGCAACTGAGGAAAGCTGCCCACGTGTCTTCAATTGCAGCAGCAAAAAGAGGTTTAGTCAGACGGATAAGAATAACATGAACTCTGGTGGTTGCAATGGTATAAACACACCTCCACGGAGCAAACTAACAAACACCTTGCTCAGACCCTAGCACTACAACTTCCTGGCAAAAATAACCCTACTAAAAACCAGCCAGGCAAAGCAAGGAGCCATGAATGCATGCATGGGGAACCACGTCCTGCTGCGATGATGGTGCCGGGGACAACCCACTCGTCTTGCTCACCTGCAATGAATACACATTGCAACGCTTCAGGAAGTGTATCCATAAAGGAAACCAACCAAGTAAGTTTGCGGAGAGGGGCTGGGAACAACCATACCTTGGGCGCTGCCTCCTCATGCCGGGGGGGGGGAATCCGGAATGCTGCCGCCGTAGCACTATGGTCGTAGGCGCAGGACCCACCTTCTTCACATTCGACCCCACTGCCACTCCCTGTACATGTGGTCCCTGCAAAATATATAGTGCCAGCCTTGCGTGAGAGGGCATCCGGGGGGAACAAAACAAACATGGACTTTGGCTTCGATGTCATGTTGCAAACAGTAAGGTTAGTTTCACCTGCATGGGCACAGAAGTACTTCCCCCAACGACCCCATCCTCTCCCACATTCAAGCTGCCAGTCGGGGTCAGCTTCCGCGTGCTTGTGAAGACACTCACATCCTTGGAGCAAAACAAATATTGGCAGTAGGGCCAGACTGTTTCTAAAAGGTAGTCTGAATCAGGCCCCTCGCTGACATTGCCAGTGACATCAAACGACAATGGATGGACCATGTTCAAAGGGGAGTTCCCCCTCCCCTTGTGTGGTGAATCTCCACTAAGAGGGTGTTGGATTCGTTAAATCCAGAAAATTCCGACCACACCCTCGACAGTCTCTTCTGTAAGTTCTGTACGGTAGGCCCTTTTGTGGGGTGTGGCTCTGTCAAGGGGTCACACTCCTCTTGTGACCACACAAAGAGGGGAGAACCCTTGACCCCCTGCATGACCACTTTGAAGATGTCTGCAACATTCCCCTTGGAAGCACAAGACCATATCCCAACGTAGAAATACCGGAAGAGAAGGTTTAAAAACTCGCAGACCTGGGGCCTTGGGAGAACATACTTGTTGGTGGTCAACACCCATGGCCAATGACGCCTCGGGTTGGGCTGAAAGTTAGGAATAGAGTGGCACAGGATCCCGTTCAGGTCTAGAACAATTAGTTTCGACTTTTCTATGAAAGGAGCTTTTGAAGGGGTGTCACGGGGTCTCACCTCAGTGGGTTGGGAGACAACAGTCACCCCGGAGGGCAAAGTTTCGGTCCCCCTGCAGCCTGGACCAGGCAAACTACCACCCTCTCCCCCTACAGCTTCCCCTTTTCCCCCATCATGAGCAATGACCCCCCCATCGTCCATGTCATCCCCACCAACTTGTTGGACCTCTCCCTCTTCAACGAGTGGACCCTGCCCCCCACTGTGAATATCATCAACAACAGCCCGGACCTCTGTCACATCCCTACCCACTACAATTACTTCCTCCTTGTCAGGTACAATGGTCGCAGCAGGGGGGTCTTCCATAATGCCACCCGTCACACCCTTTTTTTGCCCCATCATGAGTTCCACTATCTTCTTCAATTGTGCTTCCATTCCCCTCTCCCGCTCCACAGAGAGAGCCGCAAGCCTCTCCAGGGCCCCGATGCGGGCTGCCATTGAGTTCCCCGCTCCCTACGCATACAAACACCCACCCGTACTGTTAAAAACCAGAAGAAGAGGCCGAATGTGCAGGATTTCAGGCATTCGGAGATGGCTAGGTTTGGCATAACACCCCTCGTGTACCATGCGTGGGGGCCCCACATACCCACCAAATCTTAGTACAACAACAGATTCATGAATGGAAACCGGACTTCAAAACATACCTGGCTCAAAACAGACTCTGATGGGGTGCCAGTCGCAGCGTTCTTGCACTCCGCCCCGAGCTCGAACAGTGACGGGCTCCACGCTTTGCGTCTTTTCTGTATTTGCCCATCCACACACTGTCAGTACAAAATGCCAGGAGCATATGGACAAAGCACTGCCCTGCATATCACATACAACTAATTCTGCACAAGCAATAACACCCACTCGTGGGTGTCTCTTCCATCAGAACATGCCACAACGTAAGAGCAATGAGAAGGGGGTGAGGGAGATTACCAAACGGGCTGCTTGGCCTGCAACTCCTGCCCGGCCCCAACGCGAGGGGTTCGTGACACAAGCACACGCTTGCTTCATCCCTTCAGCCTTTGCAAGTCCACGAGGGGACTCCCAGTAGGCAACAAGCTTATCCCAATAGGCGGGTTCAGTGTGACACCGTCGTCAGCCCTGCTACCATCAATGGTTGTGAGTTCTGGGCACCTGGTGTCCCTGTCTCCTGGTGGGAAAAGAATTTGGAACCATTACAGTCATCTTTTCTCCAAGCAATGCTTGGCGCCAGGAGCACAACTCCATCTCAGTTCCTAGGTGCAGAGTTCGCATGTGTACCATTGCAATCCGAGGCACAGTTCAGGCTTACAATCTTTCTCCATAGATTGTAGGCCCTTCCACCCAAAGGGCTAGTGGCAAGGGCCCTCACAACATCTATGAGGCTCAAAGCTGCAGGTTTCGGGAACTCCTGGTATGCTCGAGTGGACAGTTTATTGAAACGTAACGGACTTTCTACTGCTTTCCTATTACCAATGAACCCACATGAGGTGGACATCACATCCAGACATGACCGCAACAGACTCATTCGGAGAGAGCTTATGGAATTACATGTCAAGAGAACTTGGATGCTACCCAATCTCACAACAAAGCTCCACTTCTATCGAGAGACATTCTTGGTGCTCCGCGATGATAGAATCTTCAGACCAAATTACCTTTCAGCACCCTTACCTCCTTCCCTCTTGAGGGCATTGGGGTGGTTCAGGGTGGGTTCCCACAACCTACGGATAGAGACTGGCAGATGGGAAAACCTGCAATGGGAGGACCGCCTATGTCCAGCTTGCATAGGGCGCAGCAAGGAAATTGAAACTGAAGAACACTTCTTCTTCTACTGCCCTGTATACTACGACATCCGTTTGAACAACTTTGTGGATATGTGCATCCCAGTTTCAGTTTCAGGAGAACTCAACGCCTAGAAAACAAGAACACCTCATGCGCAGCGGTTTTGTGCCGTTTGCGCACCTTTTGGAGAGACTCTGCAGATGGAGGTGCAATTTCCTCCGAACTGTCCTCCACCTCATCGTCGTCGCCCATGCTATACTCGCTTGTGTCAAAATCCGAACTCAAAGACCGCCCACCGCTCTGCCTTCCCTCTCGCACCGACGCCATCTGTACCGGATTCAGTCGAGCCAGGCGGGGGCTCCTTCGCACCGCGGGGCTGGAATGTGCAGAAGTAGGGAGGAGGTGATGCTGCCTCGGCGGTCAAGCGCTTCTTACTAGGCGTGGACATAGACCATGACAAAGATGAAGACGAGCGAGGACATAGACCATGACCAAGACAAAGACGAGCGAGGAAGACCAAGACATACAAAGGAGGAAAGAAGGACAAGGAGGGGAGTGTGATCACACACCCCCCCGATCTGTAGTGAAGATCCGGCCGTTGTTGATTTCAAATATGAACACGTGTCGTGCATCCGACACTATGGCCTTTTCGACTTTGAGACGTTAAACCCTAAACCACTTACAATCCTCCAGACAACTAGATGTAGTGATTCACACAACTGACATGGATCCGTTAACTTTTTTTCGTTCAAAATTAGGCAAAGGAAACACACTGCAATGATGCCGTGTATGGCTCCGCTTTACATGCATTCTTGGAGAAAATGCGCATGATGTGTGAGAAGTGAACACAGTGCTCTGCCAAATGATTCAGCAAAAACAAACTCAACTGTAGTGGTTCTCCCATCGCAGATAAGGGTCCATTCGACACCCATCGCACCATGCCAGGTTGAGGTCCTCACACACACACCTACACACCGAGAATTTGCGAACCCACATCAGCTGGGAGAACATGGAATTACCCCGTGGATCACATGCAAGCATGAATGAGAAATGGGTTTATGTTACATGGGAGATTTTGGTGTACCTGTGCGACATGCAACTCTGTCTACATACTCCATAAGTCGCTGTCCCAAGACCCAAGTGGACAGGGGAGGCCGGTGAGTCTGTACCACAAATGGTAATCATACAGCAGAGGGTACTGCTGCCCAACGTGCAAAAGCCGCCGGCTGTAGGATGCTAGGCATGCGAACTCGGGCACAACACGCCTCCTCTACACCCCACTCCGTCCCAACCAGTGCAAAACAACCGTGCATGCATTGACTGCCTCTGGCTTTCTCTCCAGGCATTTGGGGGTCTGCGATCTGCTACACATAAGTGTCTTTGAATGCAACGATCAAAGGATCCGGTCACTTGCAGTTGCCGTCTCAAGGGCAGCATTGCAAGAATCAGAATTAAGTAAGAAAGATGGTGGAAGAAGCTGCAAACAGCAAATGAGTGAAGTGGCAGGGCGATGCTCCATTTTTAACATGCTCCCCTTCCCGCCATGGCGATAGAGCCACACAAATGGACTCCCTTCCCGCCACGGTGCAATTTCACGGCAACGGAACGGGATTGTCCGCCGAAACGTGATTTGGAGATGGCCTAAGACAAGTGGCGCAGGTTTTGGCCTTGTAGTCAGGTTGTTCACACTTCAATGCACACATTTAATACACATTCAACCATATGCCCAAGATCACAACGTCGTCAATCGTGAAAATTGAAATTCCACGTACGTCCTCCGATTCCTCACACACACACGAACTGTAGAGACAGGTCGTTTTCCAGGATGTCGTTGTTTGAGTCGATTTTGGTCATTTCTCTCAGTGTCTTGTTGAAAAGATTCTAGTTATGATGGGAAGCATCGTGATGGCTTTTAAATGGTTTGCTGTTGAGTGTAACTTTTCATCATGTTGTGGAATCTACTGGTTGGTATAAAATGTCAACTGTCTTCTCTGCCAAAGGATGTGTGGCTGAACCTTTCAAATTGAGATTGCAGGAGGAGGGAATTGACGGTAGTGAAATGGGAGTGGCAGAGCCAAATTGAGAAATCTCTGCAAAGGAGAATCCGGCCCCCTGCAACGGCGTGCACAAACAGCATTGAAGAGGCTCCCCAACAAAAATGAGTTCCCCTCGCCCATGCAGAGGACTTCCAATTAATCACCCCTATAGACAGAACACCCGAGATGACAGGTTAAGGGAAAGAGAAGTGGCACGTGCCCGAGCCCTTGGGCTTTCAAGGATGCCATGCCCATGTGAACGTTGTTTGGGCACTACAAGTAGATCTGAGGATGGTGTGCGCACACATCTCCTTCACCACAAAAGACATTGAGCATTTCGGGTGTGGATTGGAGATGGACCTGTAGACGAAGATGATGAGGAGTGGCACAATTGGACAATGCACACCGCCGAGGGAGCCATACAGACAGGCCAGACGAGGACTATGTCATGGGCGCAAGACATGAACCAGGCATGGACGGAGGGGTGGAGATTACTCGAATGTTGCAGGAAGCATTCCACATCATGGACGATGCTGAAGAGGGGGACGGCGCTGCGACAACTGGGGATGGTGATGACGCAGGAAATGAATGCATTCACGTGGGGGAAGACGTGGAAGGAGGTGGAGATGGAGAATTGAATTATGCACACATGACACTAGAAGAAGCATGTGTGCCACTGTACGAGGGATGCAAATCCACAAAGCTTGCTGCCACCATGCTGTTGATGAACCTGTGCACAACCCACGGTGTCTCAGACCATTTTGTGGACGAGTTGTGTTAGAGGACTGTCTGGGACTTAGACACTTATACGGGATCTATAGGGTACCCTTAATTTTTGCACAGACTGAGACCAACAGGAGCCTTAGGGGTGACAGCAGCGCACTTTAGAAGGGGGTTACACAACCCGTCACAGCCAACAGAGCCAGTCACAGCCAACACAGCCCGTCACAGCTTCGCACAGCCCGACACAGCCCATCACAGCCAACACAGCCCGTCACAGCCCAACACAGCCAAACACAGTCGCACAACCAGTCACAACCCGACACAGCCGGTCACAGCCGGTCACAGTTTCACACAGCTGTCACGACCATAGGGAACGGATAGCAGGACAGGGAACGACTGTGGGGAACAACACCTGCGAATGGAACATGTTAGTTCACGGACGACGGTTAGTGAGGGAAGCGGTTAGAACAACGGGTAGGAAGATAAAACTAGGAGCAAGGACTGAAAGGGGGAGGCGGGAGATCACTTCGGGGTGGGGGACTTCTGGCATCAGGGCTTGGAAATAGGGGGGAGAGCACATCTCTGAGTGGAAAGATGAAGAGCACGGAGTAGGAGAAGTGACGATCTGTTGTTACTTGATGAATGCAAGCTATAGAATTGTAATGTAGAGTAGATTAGAGACACCATGGCTTCAGCCTGATACTTGATAGATATTAATCTGATACACACTTCATACTCACACTGTGTAGAGAGATCTGAGTGAAGTTGTGGAATGAATGGATGAGTTGATGGAATCCGATAGATTGATGAAGCAAACTAATACTTATTTATCAATAGTAAGGTAGCTAGCTAACATGAATGCGGAAAGGAAAACAAATAGGAAACACCCCCATGATACACTAGCTGTAGGTCATGACTGATTGTTCTGAGCGGGCTGAGTACTTAGAGATTTCCAACTCTTCTATCTTGGAGTTTCTGCCTCGGATAGCGAAGGGATGGGTGAGTAAAAGCCGCGCGACATTTGGCGACCATACTGGGGAACTGAGTCATGAACAACCAGATGTGACAGGCATCTGGTGGGATCATGGTGGTTGGACCATTAAAGAATTTGAAGTGAATCAAATTCCCTGTGGAACGAAGGAAGAAAGATTGTCCAAACAATTCTTTCAAAGGTTCTTGGAATTGCCGGTCGGTTGTAAAGAAAATATTCTTAGCAGAGTGCATGATGCTGATCCGGAATGGGGTCTGGAGAAAGGGAGTGATAAAGATTTATCAGGTAGCCTGTAGAGGAAGAGCACGGTGGTTACCAACATTGGTTTATGTGATAGCCTTTACTATCCATTAAGCGAGTTAGAGTTTGAAGGCTGGGAGGAAAGAAAAGTGAATGTTTATACTCATATGCATGAAGAGCTTGTACTGTGTAAAGAATTGGATTCCAAAGGATATTTTGTGGATCAAACTCACACCAAGAACAGCTTTCTAGACTGTGTTTGCATATGGTTATATGGTAACGGAGACTTCAAGTATAGCCAAGGGTGCATTGAAGCTTGAAAGAACCCAGGCATATACGAGAGATATTATAGAAGAGAGTTTTGGTTATTGCCACATTAAAAAAGAAATGAAAGACATGGGACATGAGTGATGAAAGAGAAGCTAGACGCCAGAGATATTCAGCAAAAAGAGAAAGCTATCTGAAAGCTAATTATCCATATCTTGGGAGAGAGGAATAGACATAGGGGAATCATCTAGACCTCTCACACCATTAAGATCAAAGAGTACATCACCCATACCGGGAAGAACTAGAGTTGGATTGCCACTCCTTCTGTTTCTTTGCAAGAAAGATTAAGGGAATTGGTACGGGAAGAAGATCAATCACGAGGTGAAAGATCTGAGGTACATCCCTGGATAAAAGATTTGACAGAAATCTTTGATAAGAGTTGGCATGGAACACCAAAAGCGGGAACTCCAGTTTCTGAAGCGGAAGGTGAAGAAGGAGGAGAGGAGGGTGGCAGAGCCAACGGAGAGTTCAGACTCTCCAACACCATTGTAGTTGAGTTACATGAGTGAAGAAGAAACCCAAGGACAGAACTTGGAGGATGAAAACAGGGAGAAGAAATTGGAAGAGGAAGAGTATGAAGAAATAGACCCAACAGCTGAGGTTGAGACTACAACCAGGACATCCCAACCCGTTGGACCTGGATCAAGTGGAGCACTTGGATCACAGGCCAACGAAGGTGTCGGCTCAGGGGGATCAAGTGGGCGGCTTGGATCTGGCTCTGGGGGGACAGGGAGTGTGGGAAGTAGTGCAACTGAAGCTAGGAATACTGTGAATATCGTGGGGCCAGTAGCAGGAGTGCTCAAGGGCCACCACTTGGTGGAAGATCCACCACAAAAACAACAAGTCCAGAAGGACCAGCACCAGCAAGGGTGCCAGCCCCTGTCAGTGGGCAGAAGGTAGGGGCCACGATGGCGTTACAACCAACACGGGCAAAACCACCCTTTCCAATATATTCAGAAAAAAGGGATCCCGATGTACACATTAGCCAATTTGAGCACATGTGTATAGTGAACAATGAGAATGGCGATGATGCCAAGATGAGATTGTTTCCTTGTTCACTTATCAAGAAAGCAATTGAATGGTATGCAAGATTCCCTGATAATCATTTCCTAACCTGGAATGGCTTGAATACAGCATTTCGAAATAGGTTCAGGACAAGTAAAATTGAGGATGAAGTGTATAGAAGTTTACAACAGTTAAAGCAAAAGAAGCATGAAACTGTTGAGGAGTATATGGAAAAGATGGAATTGATGATGAAAAAGCTGTTTGCAGTACCAGCACCCGGTTTACAGAAGACTTGGTTTGTGAGTGGACTAAGACCAGAGTTGCAAAAGAAAGTGGATATGTTACCCATAATACAGTGGAGGAGGCATTTGAAACTGCAAACAGAATTGAGCAATTGGGAATGCTCAGGAGAGAGAAAAGGGATGTTGAGGACTCTGAGGATGAGTCAGATGAAGAAGAAGAGCAAGAACTAAAAAAGAAGAGTAAGAGAAAGGAGAAGTTGAAGAGGGATAACTATGAAAAAAGATTGGAAGAAATCTTGAAGAAGTATGCCACAGAGGCTGTAACACATTGGAGGAAGGGTGTATGGTGTGGCAAAGTGCCAGAATGAAGGCCATACCACCACAGAATGCCACATGAAGGAGAAACACTGTACTATCTGTAAAATGGATAACCATTCTACTGAGAATTGTTACTACAACAGAAGGACAGCTGCAAGAGAACCTAGGCAAGTAAGGGTGCATCAGGTGCAGCCCCAGCCAAGAAGAAACAATGATCAGGACCACTATGGTAGGTCTGGTGGTTATAACAATGTCAGGGAAGGGAGAGGTAATTCAAGAGGAAATTACCAAGGAAATTCCAGAGGCAACTATCAGGGTAATCCAAGGGGGAATTACCAGCCCGGGAATCAGGATTACAGAAATAATCCAAGAACAGACCAAGGGCGAGGACCCAATGGTGAAGAACTATGTTACTATTGTAATCAGCCAGGACATCGCAGGGCAGCCTGTTCATTCTGGATAAGACACCAGAATGAGATGAGAGCTCCTGTGAATGAGGGCCCAGTGATGGCAGCTCACATGGTTAGGCCATGTGTTGTACCAGAAGTAAGTACAATGATAGTAACCAGAAGCAAAGCCGAACTAATACCTCCAGTAGCTGAGGAAGATGATGATAATGAAGATGGCAGTGATATGCCTGAAGATGAAGAGACTTGGAAAGATGAGAAGGAACTGCACAAGGAAGTGGCAGATACCATAAGGGAAATGCAGAAGAGTACTGATATTCCTGTGGCAGATTCCTCTGATTCTGATGAAGAAGAAGAAGTGAGTGAGGATGAAAGGAAGAAAGAAGATGCAGGCATGCAAAGTAATGAAGAGACTTTGGCTGAAGTAATATGCCAGACCAAAGCAGAGATTACCATTGGACAGCTATTGGCTATGGCACCTTATTGTAGGCACAGGCTGTATCAAGCAATCAATCAAATTGCCCAGGAGACAGGAAACACAGACCTGAACAGCAAGGTGACCAGTTATAATGTGAAGGCGGAAGGGCGAGAAACAGTCATGGACTTTGATGATTCTATGCCAGTAATCCAATTGAGAATTGGAAGCACAGAACTAACTGATGTACTGATAGATGGAGGTTCTGGAGTAAATATCATGACAGACCAATTAAGAAAGAAGCTTGGTCTACGTAACATGAAACCAGCCCCATTTACAGTAACAATGGCAGATCAAAGAAGTGTACAGCCATTGGGATTAATAAGAGGAGTTAAGATACAGATACAGAAGATGATCTTTATGATCACAGTAACTGTGTTGAAGATGGATGAAGTCATGGAGGCTTACTCCTTATTATTGGGACGTCCGTGGCTGAAACAGGCCAGGGTATTCCATGACTGGAATTCTCAGTTACTAACCGTGCATAATGGGATACACGAGATACAAATTACCACAAAGAATCTAGTAGATTACCTGCTACGAGAAGACCTCGAGGAGTCAGAGAGTATGACTGGAAAAGAGGACTGGATGAGGAGCAGGAAGCTACCCTATTTGCTGCACACCTAGAGTGGGAGCAAGTTGCAGAGATGCGGCTGGAAGCCTAAGTTGTTTAAGAGGTATCTGCTGTGGTGTAGTGACAGCAACACCAACTGAAGAGGAAACCAGTAGTTACCCATCACATTTCTATGAAGAAAGAGAAAGAGAAATGGAAATCCTAGAGGAACCAGCCACTGTGAGCTTACAGGATGAAGTGGTGACTGGTTGGACAATCACAGCTGATGAGCAGGTGAGGGAAGTGAATGTGGGAACTAAAGAGGAACCGAGGATGGTGAAAGTAGGAGCTGATTTGGAGCCGAATTCTTTGAAGAAGCTAAAAGCTTGTTCATCAAATACAGAGATGTATTTGCTTGGAGCTATGAGGATCTAAAAATGATACCACCTGAAGTCTGTCAGCATAAGATTGAACTGGAACCAGGGTCAGTACCAATCAAGCAGGCGAGGTACAGAATGAATCCCAACTACGCACAGAAGGTTGGAGAAGAGATCAAGAAGTTGGCTGAGGCTAAGTTTATATACCCAATAGAGTATACAACTTGGTTGTCACCCATTGTTATAGTTCCCAAGAAGAATGGTAAACTAAGAGTATGTGTGAACTACAAGAAGCTGAATGCTTGTACGAAGAAAGATCCTTTCCCTTTGCCATTCACAGAAGCAGTATTGGACACTGTGGCAGGCCATGAGATGTACTCATTCATGGATGGTTTCAGTGGTTATAATCAAGTGCAAGTGGCAGAAGAAGATCAAGGAAAGACAGCTTTCATCACAGACTGGGGTGCTTATGCATACAAAGTCATGCCCTTTGGACTTTGTAATGCACCAGCAACCTTTCAGAGAGTAATAAGTGAATCTTTTCATGAGTATCTGGATGATTTCATGCAGGTGTTCTTGGATGATTTCAGTGTGTACAGCTCTAAGAATGAGCACTTGCATAAATTGGAGTTATGTCTGGCCAGATGCAGGATGAGAGGTCTGGGCTTGAATCCGGAGAAGTGTACTTTCTGTGTGAACTCAGGGGTGCTTCTGGGACACATTGTGTGTAAGAAGGGACTTCTTGTGGATCCCAGGAAGACAAAGTCCATTAAAGCCTCTCCACCACCAGTGAATGTTAAGAGTTTAAGGAGATTCCTTGGGCAAACCAGTTATTACAGAAGATTTGTCAAAATGTATGCACAAATAGCAGCACCATTGAGCAAGCTTCTGAAGAAAGATGCAGTGTTTGCCTGGACAGCTGAATGTCAACATGCGTTTGAGGAACTTACACTGTCAGTAACAACTACACCTGTGCTGATTAACCCTCACTGGCATGTAGTATTTCATGTTCACTGCGATGCATCAGGAGAAGCGTTGGGAGCGGTGTTAGCCCAGAATGTTACAGGAAATATAGATTCACCTGTGTACTATGCTAGCGGGTTGATGAACAGTGCTGAAAGGAACTATAGCACAACTGATAGAGAAGCACTAGCAATGATTTATGCAGTCAAGAAATTCAGGCATTACCTATTGGGAAGAAAGTTTATGTTTATGTGGATCACCAGGCTCTGATATATCTGGTGAACAAACCTTTGATAAGTGGAAGGATAGCGAGGTGGTTAATAATCTTGCATGAGTTTGAGTTCGAGGTTATTTACAAGCCTGGCCGTTTGCATCTTGTGGCAGATCATTTGTCACGACTAACAACAGGAGAGGCCGCCACAGGAGTGGACGATCAGTTACCTGATGCGAGTTTATTTGTAATGGAGGTGCAAGGAAGTGCAGATGAATGGTTAGATTGGCAGTGGCCAATCAGATACTACCTTACTCATGGTCAATGCCCACCTAGTTATGGTAAGGAGCAGAGGAAGAGAATCGCTATCAAAGCTTTACCTATACTATGGTAGGAAGCAGAATGTATAAGCTAGGACCTGATGGAGTACTAAAACGATGCTTGTACCACCATGAAGTAAATAAAGTTTTGGAGGAAGTTCATAAAGGAGTGGCTGGAGGTCATTTTGGAGAAGAGACTACCAGTAGAAAGATACTACTCGCAGGGTACTGGTGGCCTACTTTATTCAAAGATGTACACAAGTATTGTCAAAGTTGTGATGAATGTCAGAGGCTAGGACCTTTGCAGAGATCTGGAAGGATGGCCTTGCATCCTACAATGCCTACGGAACCATTTCAGAAATGGGGACTAGACTTTGTTGGACCAATTAACCCACCAGCCAAGAATACACGGAACAAGTACATAATTACAGCAACTGATTATACTACGAAGTGGGTGGAAGCTAAAGCTTTGAGGGACAACACAGCCAAGTCCACAACAAGGTTCATGTATGAGAACATACTTGCACGATTTGGCTGTCCCTTAGAATTTATCAGTGATAAGGGAAGTCACTTCATTAATGAGACCATTGAATTATTGACTAAAGAATTCATGATTGTGCATAGGAAGAGTACAACATATTACCCACAGGGTAATGGACAGGCAGAGGCTACCAACAAAATACTATGTACCATCTTGGCTAAGATAGTCAATGCAAACAGAACGGATTGGGATACAAAGCTGTTGACAGCTTTGTGGTCATACATGACTTCATATAAAGTCACCACTAAGTATACACCATTCCAATTAGTTTATAATATGGAAGCCTTACTTCCAGTGGAATTCCTGTTACCTACCATGAGAATGGAGTGGGGAAAGAGAATGGAATTGCAAGATTCCATTAGGTCAGGAAACATGAATTATACCATGTGGAAGAAGTACGTGCTGATGCAGCTGATAATATGACCAGAATTCAGATGAAGAGGAAGGAACAGTTTGATGAAAACAAGTTAAAAACATTTAAGACGGGAGATTTGGTTCTATGGTTGCAGAAGAAGAGAATACGTCCACACGAGAAGCTATGGAGGGTCTTGACGGTCCAGGTCGGGAATGATTATCGTTGCATACCTCTCTGTTGGCAGTGGCCGCCTGTCGGTTTCCGGACTCCTTTGTGGATGGTGTGGGCAGCGACTGATTCGGAAAGGGAATGGGCATTCCCACAGCTCGGTACAGGATGGTGTCTGATGGGGGTACGTGCCATTCGATTCCGCAACCTCCGTCGTTACCTAGCACGACAATGGTCTCGTCAACCTGTCCAGGAACATCCTTCCTTCTTCTTCTTCCAAATAAACTGTGCCCGGTTTGAGCTTGAATTTGGAACAAAGGTAAGTTTCAGTCACTCTGCAAAGTCCTCCCTTGTTTGGGATCCAGGCTCTCCCAAGTTGTGGAGGACAACAAACTATAGCGTAGGAATTCGGAGCCATCGAACACCGCACGAAGTTGGCAAGTGTGAGGTTCAGTATAGCGACAGACCAAGGCTCACAGGCACCATGCAGAGTCCATCGACGATTGGAAGTCGCACATTGAAGTGGAAAGTATTGTTTCAAGCTACATGCATGAAGGTGGGAGGTTTGATTCCATAGCCAGTAAGTATGACAATGATGGCCGATTCGGCGACGAAACAACATCTCCTGACAGTTTCTCCTGAGGGTGGATCCAGCAGTATTCTCGGTGCAGACAGAACGTTCGCACTGACAAGTGCCAGTACTGTTAGTTAAAACGGTCAGACAACCAAGTTGTGCTCATCAAGACTGGCCGCAATTGTGTTGTTTCGGAACAATGCAACCCATTCGGGTTCCAGATTTCCCGTCCCGAGTGATTCTTTCGATTGCTGGTGGACGGAAATACGGCGCCCCATTTCCGTATTGCATCTTGGTCATGCACCAGAGCGACGGAAATGCGGCACCGAGTTTCCGTCCGGGGAAACCTTTATACTCTCCAGAACGGAAATGCGGTAACGCATTTCCATCCAGCAAGCACGGTATGTGAAGGTGGAACGGAAATGCGGTACCGCATTCCGTTCTGATTGAGAATTGTGAACAACGGGAACAGAAATGCGGCACCGCATTTCGTCCGAGTCGCACTTTTCCGACATTCCAGAACGGAAATGCGGCGCCGCATTTCCATTTTGTATCTGATGCATGGAGCTGAGGGATAGAAATGCTGCAACACATTTCCGTCCTTAAAAGACATTCATACTCTCCAGAACGGAAATGCGGTACCGCATTTCCGTTCTGATTGAGAATTATGAACAACGGGAACAGAAATGCGGCACCGCATTTCTATCCGAGTCGCACTTTCCGACATTCCAGAACGGAAATGCGGCGCCGCATTTCCATTTTGTATCTGATGCATGGAGCCGAGTGCGATTCCGACCGCTTGAGACAGCGCATTCCGACCGCTTGAGACATTCTATACTATCCAGAACGGAAATGCGGTACCAGTTTCCTTCTGCCGATTCGTTCTGACTGAACATCGTGAACCATCGGAACTGAAATGCGGCAGCTCATTTCCATCCGAGTCGCACCTCCCAACATTCTAGAACGGAAATGCGGCACCGCATTTCCGTCGGAGTCGCACCTTCCGACATTCCAAAACGGAAATGCGGCGCCGCATTTCCGTTTTGTATGTGAGGCATGGAGCTGTGGAACGAAAATGCGGCACAGCGTTTCCGCCAGGGTCAGACCTTAATACTCTACACAACGGAAATGCGGTACCGCATTTCCGTTCTGACAGAAAATCGTGAGCAACAGGAACAGAAATGCGGCACCGCATTTCCGTCCGAGTCGCACCTTCCGACATTCTAGAACGGAAATGCGGCGCCGCATTTCCGTTTTGTATATGAGGCCTGGAGCTGTGGACGGAAATGTGGTGCCGCATTTCCATCCATGTGAGACCTTCAAACTTTCCAGACCGGAAATGCGGCACCGCATTTCTGTTCAGGTGAGACCTCTATACTTTCCCGAACGGAAATGTGGCACGGCATTTCCGTTCATCAACCAAGGTCTGTGAAGGGGGAACGGAAATGCGGTACCGCATTTCCGTTCACATTGAAAATCATGAACCACGGGAACTGAAATGTTGTGCCGCATTTCCGTCCGAATCGCACCTTTCGACATTCCAGAACGGAAATGCGGCGCCGCATTTCCCTTTTGTATCTCATACATGGATCTGTGGGACGGAAATGCGGCACCGTATTCCGTTCAACAACTAAGGTTTGTGAAGGTGGAACGGAAATGCGGTGCCGCATTTTCTTCCAACAAGTACGGATGTGTAGCTTCGTGATGGTACTTAACGGAAATGCGGCGCCGCATTCGCATTTTCACTCCAACTCATCAGACGCTGGGACGGAAATGCCTTGAAATGTGAACACGTGGAGCAACGGAATTGCTGCATATGTTGGCACTCTATCTGACTGAAGTGGCATGAGGCGGCGCGGCCTGACCGTTGGATAATGATGTTTGTTTTTCGGACGGCAGGCGTACCCTGAACGATTCGAATTTCGTAATGACGCAAAGTCCACGAGGAGACACTTTCGTCCAACCCTTTCGAACCCAAGTGGTGCATCACCGCCGTTTCATCTACTTTTGTCGTGTCTCCTCAGTCACCCCTCTCGCGCCCTTTCCATCTGCACTCTTTGCCCCTTTTCCCTCTCTGTGTTCTTCTTATGCTCGAACCTGAGAGGGGGGGAGTTCTTGCACCAGACAGGAGACCTCGTCGCAAGCTCCGGAAATTATACTTCGGACGTAGGCCAATGCCGAAGGGGAGGAAGCAGATGCGTCTACAGGAGGAGATTGCCATCTCCGAGCAGCAGGCCACTCAGGCAACCCAGCCACCAGTGAGAGCTCCATGCGATCGGGCTGCGCGCAGCTGATCGAGCACCGAACCCCCTATTTTGCTTCTGTAATTCTTAGACTGAATGCTAGGAGACTTGAATGCAGAACATGTTTGCATGCCTAACAGGAAAGGTGGACGTGCTGGAGGGATTGCAGGAATCCGAAGAGCCACAGGAAGAGTCCGAGGAGCTAGCTGCAGCACGTACACCCACCCGATCCCCGAGCGCGGGTATTCCTGCCGGGCCTAGCCCTGTGCGATTCAAAGACGCGGCTTCGAAGGGCAAGTTCAAAGCCCCAGAGATCGACTCGCGTTCTTCGGTCATGGAGAATCGCCAGCAGGGGTCGGGCCTTCTCCAGCAAAGTCGAAGATAAAGCAGCCCGTCCCTCTACTGGTTTCTGAACCGGCTCAGGCCGATTCACCCCCCCCAACGCGAATGAAGCAGCAGGGTAAAAGACAGATTCAATTGCAGCAGACACCTTCACCTGCAAGGATGAGGAAGCAGAAGGCAATCAGGGCAACGGCCGAACAATCTCCCGCAAAACCGCTTCCACGAGCTGAAGCTCAGTTCCTGGAGGATTTGTCGCCTGCAGATGTTGGGGCCGTCTCTGCTGCAGCGAAGGCAATGGGATCGACCGTTTTTGTCGATTTGGTACCGGAGGAGGGTGCTGCCGCTCAACGTTCGCAGCAAGACCTCACCACCGATGAGCAAGCAGGCCCGGAGGAGGCCTCCGCAATGGCAGAATTGCCCACAAACAGGCCCCAGAGTGCAGCTCCAGTTGAGGATGCTCCAGTTGCTCAGCCATTACCGGCACCTACAGACATGTCTCCGGAGGATTTCAAAAGTGCAGCGGATAAAATGTTGGAGGAGACACACAGTAGCATTGGCAGAGTTATGGGCAGCAGGGTATTCCAGCGGACTCTTCGAATCCCACTCTGTCGCATGGTCTCCCTTCCATCGTCAGGCAGGCCCTTCCGGAGATGTGGATAAGCTGAAGTTCGCATTTCGAGAAGGGTACCGTCTGGGATCGGCAGCGTTTTACGTTTCCATTGAGAATGAGGACGGTGAAACTCGTGGACCCACTGCCGATGAATTGTCAACGTGGGATACCCACTGGTACACTCGCAACGACGAATTCGAGGCGACGCTGAAGGGTGATCCAGACTTCGGCCATATGTTGGGTAAAATGTTCTTTGTGTGGGACGGGAATCACTGACTTCTTGCCTGGTGGGAGTACATCGAGCAGAACCATGCCAAGCACATTGGCTGGCATTACATGGTGGAGTGTGTCATCCTGAAGGTGAAGGCGGCAGACTCCTCCCTGCTCAAGAATGCCATGGCGGACCTCAACTCGTAAGATACTCATACCCTCCCTAGCACGTTCGAAATGCGGTGCCGCATTTCGGTTTCCATTCTGGTTTGTTTCTGTGCTTCCGTGTACTGAACTGGAGAGTGTGCCTTGCAGGGTCACTGAGAATGCGTACGTGCATACCCACATGGCACATATGCTGTACAGGGTGAGGAAAACTGGTCTCACTGATCCGCAGATGTTTGCGGAAATGCTGGAGTCCGAGCTCATTCAAAAAGCCGTGGCAAAAACTGACCGGACATGGTATCGTCTCACTATGGATGGAATGGTGGAGGTGATATACGAAGTAAGTCGTCCTCCGATTTCCCTCTGCTCATCCTTCAGATTGAAATTTCCAGTAATCTTTCCACATGAATCGAATGTAACACTTCTGCATGTTTTTGTTGGCAGTCAAACATCAAGCTGGATTTGGCCCATGCCAAACGCTTCTTCATGGAAAGTGAGGGGCAGGTGAAAACGTTGCAGTCATTGACTGAGCACTTGAAGGAAGCCGGTGTCAAGTCCAGAACCAAATACAAGTCAAAGCTTGTGAAGCTGGTGGCAATTGCAGATCCGGCACTTGGAAAGGATTCCATCCCCGAGATTGCAAAACACTATTCTCGGGCCATGCAGCCGACCATGCAATTGGAGAAACTGCATCACCTCTCAACGGCATGTGTTGAGGCGAAAGAGAAGGTGAGGTTTCAATGCACTGAAGTTCCTTCCTAGCAATAGCCACTCTCTTCCAGCTCCTGACATTGGATCGAAAATGGCAGACACGGTGGCTGTCGATCTGGAATGCATCCGAGAGCATAAGGACAATGTGGTCTTTTCCACTCGAAGTTTCCGACCCTGCAGTGGATGTGTGGCTCAACCGCATGACTTGGTGGTTCCAGGTAATTCAAGGTACTTCCCCAGATTTGCTTTTCTGAAATGAATTCCTTGAACTGCTACGTGACAATGCATTTGGGAATCGCAGGTAATGTCGAATGCGAAGGAGCAAGTCGTAATGCACACAAATTCGTTCGGCTTGTACGTCAAATGGGATGGAACACAGACATTGGAAGACTACGTGACACGTTTCAGATGTGCGTACAAGGACAACCTTTTCGCCAGAGAGCTACAGACAGCAAGAGGAGCGTGGAGTTTACACATCAGGAGGGAGCGGGGAAAGCTGCAATGCGAATTGTTTACAGGTGAAGCACAGCTGCCCTTGTATGCGAAGCCTGGTTACGAGGTTTGTCTCGGAAATGCGGCACCGCATTCGCATTTTATGTTTTCGGTGGCACTCTGCGAGTAGGTTCGTCCAATCTTATGCTCACGCATGCTGACTGCCTTGCAGGTATATGAAATACGTGCTCCTTCAGACAGGGGCCTGGCTCAAGAGCCCCCGTTCTTCATGGCTTGGACCGTGGCGGGCCCAAGCTGTGTCTACACACCCGAGATGCAGAAACAATGGCATCCCGCGCATCTCGTTGGATGCCCGTGGTACCTGGACATGTCTGGCGGTATTGTTGACGAGTCTAAGAAAGATCTGCACGCCTTGGCAGAAGAGAAGAGAAAGGAAAGACGTGTCCCTGCTGGGCCAAAGTCGGCAAAGGAATCTGCTGCTCTGGAAGAATCCAGAAAGGCAGCTGAGATGGCACAAAAGACGGTGGATGCAGCTGTGCAGGCCCAACAGAAGGGGTCGAAGAAGAGGACTCGCCAGCAAGGAGCAGCTGTTGTGACTCCCGCCAAAACGAAGAAGCAGAAACAGCCTGTTCAGGAAGAGGGTGAGGAAGAGGACTCCGATGGAGACTTTGCAACCAGCCCACCCCCCCAAACGCAGGCTGCCTCCCCTGTGCCCACCGTTGTCACGAGAGGCACGAGAACTGGCTCGGCAAAGAAGGCACTCTTCAACCCCCCAGGGGGGCACCCTTTCGAGCCGGTGGAAATGAAGAGGCCGAAAGTGGCTCCCGAAACAGTAGTCCAGTGTGTAAATGAGAGTTTCTTGGCGGCTTTGGATGGACGGGCAGCCAAGTTGGCATACATGAAGACCATGGAGGGTCTGAAGGGCAGAGCACTGAAGAAGGCGACTGCCGAAGAGCCTTCCGACACCCCAAGATTTCAGAATATGGTCTCATTCTTTGAGAGGGTGTGTGCAGACAAGGATTGTAGGAGGGGCGGAAATGCCACCGAGTGGTCTTGCGATATGATCATCTTGGATATTCCGGACGGAGAGCCTGTGGAAGGACTGCAAGCTTTGCCATCTTGGAACAGGTACTCGGAGGACTTTTGGAAGAAAGGATTCGGGCTTGCCCGCATGGTGTTGGACGACAGAGGCTGTGTGGTTGTCCTGGCGAGTAGAGGAAAAAACACTCAGACAGGAATTGCGAAGTGGACCCGCAAGAGCGCCGTCCCGATTCTGAAAAAGAAGTGGACGTGCATTAACACACTGGGCCTTCGGTCGGAAGGGAAGAAGGTGATTACGACACTGGCACTCGTCCATTCATTTGCTTGGGTGTTTTCAAATGCGGTGCCGCATTCGGTTTCTAATCGTTCCCCCTGTGTATGCAGACGAAGCAGTTCGATGCATACTGCTTTGTGAAGGAGAACCCACCTTTGCTTTCCGGAAGGAGGGAGGAAAGGTTGACCCGAACTGCGACCCCCTCGATTACGACGTTCTGTTCAACAACGTTCCCAAGGAACTTCTCCCTCATAGCCTCACTTCAACGGAACCCCTGCGGTACTCACGGACTCGGAGCCCTGCCTTCATTCAGACAATTATGGAGACATGCACAGACGTGGAGGGCACAGTGCTCGACCTTATCTGTGGGATAGGTATGCAGAATCTTGATCTATGTTGTTCTGCAAATTCTCGTTAGGATGTAGTTCGCAACATCTGAAGCGCCATGTGGTAATGTGTGGATGGCATTGTAACAGGTGCCTCTATGTGGGCTGGGCGGTTTTCCGATCGGCACCTCTTTGCCTACGAGGAGGATTCATCCGTGTGGGGATCCCATCTGGAAGGGCTGCAACGGAATGTTAAGGCTCCCAACAGAGCGGAAGTCTCCTCGGATTCGTCGGAGTCCGAGGAAGACACAGTGGACATTGATGCGGAGGAGAACCCGGAATACGAGTGAGTGCAAACATTGTAAGTTTGCAAAGCCTTCTGGGTCAATTTTGTCAAACGAATTTCCCGACTGTGGTTCTCATTAGTCTCGTTGATGATTGTCATGTGCAGGATTGCAGGGTCCGGGTCGAAACATGTAGGGCCTACACTTCCTGCCAGGAAGAATGTCCCGTTCTTTGCGAGGGCCGACTTCATGACGAGCCCGGTGAGGGACTACTCCCTTCCTAGTTATGCAGCTAAACTCACACTACAGCGAAGAAGTCCGGAATCCCATTAAAGTCGAGCAGATTTGGGGGAGAGGTCTATGTAGGCAGCTAAACTACGCGATGAAATCCCCAGTAAAGATTTTGGCAGCAGCAGAAGGATAAGACGTAGACGGGTACGAAAGTACATATGTGATTCAGCGGATGAGAGCGTCGCAGACAGGGAGGAAGACGACCCAACGGAGGTGAGATGGACAGTTCCGCAAGGGGAAGATGGGATTTTCGAAAGCCTGGCCAACGAGCATCCGCTGGAGATGAGAAGGCACTGAGGGGGGTGGAGGCGGAGCAGGACAGTCTTTGAACAGGATGATTGATTCGGATGATTTTCAAGATTATAGAATTTTAATGATTCTCTGTAAATGTAAATTATCTTCCAGAGTATATAAACGAAATTCTCCCCGACATTCGTGACCCCTCTCCAGTGTGCATCCCAGCCACCATCGCCCAACCACGACGCTCCCAAATCAGAAATGGGCACCCGCATTCCAAATTTTTGGCAAACTCTAAGAACCTCTTTTGGAAATGCGGCACCGCATTTCAAAACAGGGGAGGGGACTAAATTTTCCATTTCAATGTTGACATAGTAAAAAGTAATCGGCCGATTGGAATGCGGTGCCGCATTTCCAAAATTTTCTTTGGTCCACAACGCCATTTGTCCTGGCCTCTCCCCCTCCCGCTCAATTGCCTGGATGCCACCATGCTTACAAGGTCGACACCAAGGAGCGAACAAAAGGTCGAGATGGGCGGAATTGGAAATATGCGGTGCCGCGCATTTCCATATTGGGGATTGTCCGTTGTTCGAACCTGCAGCCCATCAGCAAAAATTGGCAACCCGCATTCCTTGTCAAAAAAAAGTCGATGACGGACATGGAAATGCGGCGCCGCATTTCTCCAGAACGGACATGTCGCAATTTGTCCATTTGCATACCCTCTCACGGAAATGCGGTAACGCATTCCATTTCTGTCAAATCTTTTATCCAGGGATGTACCTCAATTTTCAACATCGTGACTGATCTTCTTCCCGTACCAATTCCCTTAATCTTTCTTGCAAGAAAAAGAAGGAGTGGCTTCTCCAACTCTAGTTCTTCCGGTAATGGTGATGTACTCCCTGATCTTACTAGTGTGAGAGGTCTAGATGTTCCCTATGTCTATTCCTCTCTCCCAAGATATGGATATTAGCTTTCATAATATCGCTTTCAAATCTCTTTTTTTGCTGAATATCTCTGGAGTCTAGCTTCTCTTCATCACTCATTCCCATGTCTTTCATTTCTTTTAATGTGGCCATAAACCAAAACTCTCTCTATAATTATCTCTCGTATATGCCTGGGTTTTCTTTCACGCTTCAATGCAACCCTTGGCTATACTAGACAAGTCCCGTTACCCATATAACCATAATGGCAAACATCTGGAAAGTTGTTTTTGGTGTGAGTTTGATCCACAAAATATCCTTTGGAATCCAATTCTCCAATTTCACCTACAAAGCTCTTCATGCATATGAGTATAAACATTCACACTTTCTTTCTTTCCTCCCAGCCTTCAAACTCTACTACTCGCTTAATGGTAGCAATGCTATCACATAAACCATGTTGGTACCAACGTGCTCTTCCTCTACAGGCCACCTATAAAAACTTTATCACTCCTTTCCCAGACCCCACTCAGGGTCAGCATCATGCACTCTCTCTTAAGAATGTTTTTCTTTACAACTGTCTGGCATTCCAAGAACCTTTGAAAGAATCGTTTGGACACGTCTTTCCTTCTCAGTTTCATAAGATTTGATTCACAATCAAATTCTTTAATTCTCCCATCCACCATGATCCCACCAGATGCCTGTCACATCTGGTTTTTCATGACCCCAGTTCCCCAGTATGGTCGCCAAATGTCGCGCGGCTTTTAACTCACCCCATCCCTTCGTTATCCGAGGCGGGAACTCCAAGATTAGAAGAGTTGGAAATCTCTAAGCACTTCAGCCCGCTCAGAACAATCAGTCATGACCTCAGCTAGTGTTCATGGGGGTGTTTCCTCCTATTGTTTTCCTTTTCTTCCCGCATTCATGTTGCTAGTTACCTTACTTTGGTATTTAATATCAGTTTGCTTCAGCAATCTATCGGATTCCATCAACTCATCCCATTCATTCCACATCTTCACTCAGATCTCTCTACACAGTGTGAGTATGAAGTATGTATCAGATTAATATCTCTCAAGTATCGGCTGAAGCCATGGTATCTCTATTCTGCTCTACATTACAACTCTACTTCTTGCATTCAGCAAGTATCAACAGATCGTTCTCCTCCTACTCCGTGCTCTCCCTCTTTCTGCTCAGAGATGCGCTCTCCGCTTCATTTCCAAGTTCTTATTTTCCCCCCCCCCCCCCCCGAGTCCTTCCAGAAGTGATTCCCCAAGAATGATCCTTTTCCAGTCCTCGCTCCTGGCTTTATCTTCCTACCCCGTTGTTCTAACCGTTTCCCTCACTAACCGTCATCCCGAACTAACATGTTCCATTCGCAGATGTTGTTCCCCACAGTCGTTCCCTGTCTTGCTATCCGTTCCCTATGGTCGTGACAGCTGTGTCAGCTGTGACTGGCTGTGTGAAACTGTGACGGGCTGTGACTGGCTGTGCGACTGTGTTGGGCTGTGACGGGCTTGTGTCAAGCTGTGATTGGCAGTGCGACTGTGTTGGGCTGTGACGGGCTGTGTCGGGCTGTGATTGGCTGTGCGACTGTGTTGGGCTGTGTTGGGCTGTGTCCGGCTGTGACTGGCTGTGTGGCTGTGACGGGCTGTGTTTGGCTGTGATTGGCTGTGACGGGCTGTGTTGGACTGAGACGGGCTGTGTCGGACTGTGACGGGCTGTGTTGGCTATGACGGGCTGTTTAACCCCCCCTAAAGTGCGCTGCTGTCACCCCTAGGCTCCTGTTGGTCTCAGTCTGTGCAAAAATTAAGGGTACCCCACAGATCCCGTAAAAGTGCCTAAGTCCCAGACAGTCCTCTAACAGGGCACCACCTCTGGATATAGATAAAGTGCACGCCACATACAAATCCCGACCTCGTTTCCCAGACTGCTTGCAACTAGCGTTGCACAGTTTGCTGCACCTTTCTCACTTGCCAAAATTGCAAGATGGCAATGTCCGCCATTTCCTCATGGACATGTTCTGCAAAGTGCAGAACCACACTTCAAAACAGTGAACAGAAAACAACATAAAGAAAATGGATGGAGGCACACAATAAAATGGAAAGCAAATGTATGAAAAAGCAATAAATATAAGCCTCGTACCAATGGCATGGCTGGCTTGCTCCCCACTGTCTATACCGGAAGTGCCAAAACGCCAGCCAATCTTCCAATGCTCTCATATTCTCAAGTGATGCAGCTCCAGAAGAGAACCACCAGGCGCGAATTGTCTGGAACAAAGTGTCAGCCTCCTTCATTGTTCTAGCATCTTTGTACTCTTTGCACAATTTACGGTGCTGAGTCTGCATCTCTGGTTTGATGTCCGACTTTGTATGTTTTTCCAGAGATTGTGTCCAATGGAATAGACATGTATGCTCTCTTCCTCGCATTGGAACTTTTGGGTCGCCCGATCCGAAACAATACGAACAGCATTGAAATTTGCTTGAGCACTATCCGCCATGAAACCTGCGAAATTTGGAGATGGCAGCCCATGGCAGCCCATGACACGGATCAGGGAATTCCACATGAGCTTCTGGGATTCCGTATCCTCGGATTGCATGTCACAAACTGCAATTGTCATAACTCGTTGGTACACTGGATCGTAGACACGACAAGCCATTGTTGTCCAATCCTTCACTCGTTTCACATGATCAAACATAAGAAAACAGTTCTGGCAAGTCCCTAGTTTTCTGCATCCGCTTCACGAGGCTAACCCCACTGCCCTCCCCAACAGTCGACATTTTGAAAAGAAAATCTTTGATGGCACCTTGACCTGGGAATACATTGTCCTGGATGTAATCGTACTTGCTCACTCGTTTCAATTCCAAAATATTGTCTATATAGCCTCTGATCCCAGAGCCCATTCTCAATGCATTGATCTGATGCCGAATGTTCGGTGAACTTAAAGTGGAGAAATGATCCATGACCAGATCCAATGCTGCAAGACCGTCAAGTTTAGTCCCACAGAATCCCCTTCACTCAAAATATGGCTTTCCAGAAGGACTTGCTTGCGCCAAGAGCAATTGCAGATATTGTTTGCGGATGGGTTTCATCCCCGAAACTCCTGTTTAATCTCAACCTCGATACTGTCTCAACACTCTCCCTGTAAATCCCCCTTCGAGACAGGATGGTTACGTAAGCCAAGACTGAGACATCCTATACATTGACGTTAAGACTACGTTCCTTCATGGAAACCTAGAAGATGACGTCTGGTACATTCTTTAAGTAGGAAGCTTCAATGTGGCAGGTATTGAGCGTAAAGTTTGCAAGCTTCACAAGGCCTTATATGACCTTGTTAGAGGACTGTAGGGGACTTAGACACTTATAACGGGATCTGTAGGGTACCCTTAATTTTTGCACAGACTGAGACAAACAGGAACCTTAGGGGTGACAGCAGCGCACTGTAGGGGGGGTTACATAGCCACACGCCGTCACAGCCCACACAGCCCGCCCACACAGCCCTCACATCCACACACAGCCACCCACATCCCACACAGCCGTCACAGCCCACACAGCCCGTCACAGTCGTCACACAAGCACAGCCCACACAGCCCGTCACAGTCTTCACACACAGACACAGCCCACACGGCCAGTCACATCCCGTCACAGCCACTGCGTCCATCACAGCCCGACACAGCCAAACACAGCCAGTCACCGCTTGACACAGCTGTCACGATAATAGGGAACGAAGAGTAGGACAGGGAACGACTGTTGGGAACAACACCTGTGAAGGGAACATGTTAGTTCACATACGACGGTTAGAGAGGGAAACGGTTAGAACCGCGGATAGGAGGATAAAGGGAAAACGGGGAATGAAGAAGGGATCATTATTCGGGGAGGACTTCGGAGTCAGGCGGGAGCGGAGATCGGAGAGCACGATGAAGGAGAAAAGAGGATTAGTAGATGCTTGTTATATGCAAAGCTATAGTGATATAGGAAAGAAGAATAGAGACATAATGGCTTCGGCCTGATACCTGATAAATCATAATCTGATACTTATACGATACAATCACACTGTGTAGAGAGATCTGAGTGAAGCTGTGGATTGAATGGAGGAGTTAAGGAAACCGATAAATTGATGAAGCAAACTGATACTTAATTATCAATGGTAAGGTAGCTAAGATGAATGCGGAAAAAGAAACAAATAGGAAACACCCCCATGATACACTAGCTGTAGGTCATGACTGATTGTTCTGCGCGGGCTGAGTACTTAGAGATTTCCAACTCTTCTATCTTGGAGTTTCCGCCTCGGATAGCGAAGGGATGGGTGAGTAAAAGCCGCGCGACATTTGGCGACCATACTGGGGACCTGGGACATGAACAACCAGATGTGACAGGCATCTGGTGGGATCATGGTGGTTGGACCATTAAAGAATTTGAAGTGAATCAAATTCCCTGTGGAACGAAGGAAGAAAGATTGTCCAAACAATTCTTTCAAAGGTTCTTGAATTGCCAGACGGATGTAAAGAAAATATTCTTAAACGAGTGCATGATGCTGATCCAGAATGGGGTCTGGAGAAAGGAGTGATAAAGATTTATCAGGTAGCCTGTAGAGGAAGAGCACGTTGGTTACCAACATTAGTTTATGTGATAGCGTTGCTATCCATTAAACGAGTAGAGTTTGAAGGCTGGGAAGAAAGAAAGGTGAATGTTTATACTCATATGCATGAAGAGCTTGTACTGGTAAAGAATTGGATTCCCAAGGATATTTTGTGGATCAAACTCACACCAAGAACAGCTTTTCAGACTTGTTTGCCATATGGTTATATGGTAACGGAGACTTCAAGTATAGCCAAGGGTGCATTGAAGCTTGAAAGAAATCCAGGCATATACGAGAGATATTACAGAAGAGAGTTTTGGTTATTGCCACATTAAAAGAAATGAAAGACATGGGACATGAGTGATGAAAGAGAAGCTAGACGACAAAGATATTCATCAAAAAGAGAAAGCTATCTGAAAGCTAATTATCCATATCTTTGGGAGAGAGGAATAGACATAGGGGAATCATCTGGACCTCTCACCCATCAAGATCAAAAAGTGCATCACCTATACCGGAAGAACTAAAGTTGGATGCCACTCCTTCTGTTTCTTTGCAAGAAAGATTAAGGGAATTGGTACAGGAAGAAGATCAATCACGAGGTGAAAGATCTGAGGTACATCCTTGGATAAAAGACTTGACAGAAATCTTTGATAAGAGTTGGCATGGAACACCAAAAGCAGGAACTCCAATTTCTGAAGCAGAAGATGAAGAAGGAGATGAGGATGTGGCAGAGCCAACGGAGAGTTCAGACTCTCCAACACCATTACAGTTGAGTTACATGAGTGAAGAAGAGAAACCCAAGGGCAGAACTTGGAGGATGAAAACAGAGAGAAGAAATTGGAAGAGGAAGAATATGAAGAAGTAGACCCAACAGCTGAGGTTGAGACTACAACCAGGACATCCCAACCCGTTGGACCTGGATCAAGTGGAGCACTTAGATCACAGGCCAACGAAGGTGTCGGCTCAGGGGGATCAGGCGGGCTGCCTGGATCTGGCTCTGGGGGACAGGGAGTGTGGGAAGTAGTGCAACTGAAGCTGGGAATACTGTGAATATCGTGGGGCCAGAAGCAGGGAGTGCTCAAGGGCCACCACTTGGTGGAAGATCCACCACAAAAACAACAGGTCCAGAAGGACCAGCACCAGCAAGGGTGCCAGCACCTGTCAGTGGGCAGAAGGTAGGGCCACAGATGGCGTTACAACCAACACGGGCAAACCACCCTTTCCAATATATTCAGAAAAAGGGATCCCGATGTACACATTAGCCAATTGAGCACATGTGTATAGTGAACAATGAGAATGGCGACGATGCCAAGATGAGATTGTTTCCTTGTTCACTTATCAAGAAAGCAATTGAATGGTATGCAAGATTCCCTGATAATCATTTCCTAACCTGGAATGGCTTGAATACAGCATTTCGAAATAGGTTCAGGACAAGTAAATTGAGGATGAAGTGTATAGAAGTTTACAACAGTTAAAGCAAAAGAAGCATGAAACTGTTGAGGAGTATATGGAAAAGATGGAATGATGATGAAAAAAAGCTGGTTGCAGTACCAGCACCCGGTTTACAGAAGACTTGGTTTGTGAGTGGACTAAGACCAGAGTTGCAAAAGAAAGTGGATATGTTACCCCCTAATACAGTGGAGGAGGCATTTGAAACTGCAAACAGAATTGAGCAATTGGGAATGCTCAGGAGAGAGAAAAAGGAAGATGAGGACTCTGAAGATGAGTTAGATGAAGAAGAAGAGCAAGAACTAAAAAGAAAGAGTAAGAGAAAGGAAAAGTTGAAGAGGGATAACTATGAGAAAAGATTGGAAGAAATCTTGAAGAAGTATGCCACAGAGGCTGCAACACATTGGAGGAAGGGTGTATGGTGTGCAAAGTGCCAGAATGAAGGCCATACCACTGCAGAATGCCACATGAAGGAGAAACACTGTACTATCTGTAAAATGGATAACCATTCTACTGAGAATTGTTACTACAACAGAAGGACAGCTGCAAGAGAACCTAGGCAAGTAAGGGTGCATCAAGTGCAGCCCCTGCCAAGAAGAAATAATGATCAGGACCACTATGGTAGGTCTGGTGGTTATAACAATGGCATGGAAGGGAGAGGTAATTCAAGAGGGAATTACCAAGGAAATTCCAGAGGCAACTATCAGGGTAATCCAAGGGGAATTACCAGCCCGGGAATCAGGATTATAGAAATAATCCAAGAACAGACCAAGGGCGAGGACCCAATGGTGAAGAGCTATGTTACTATTGTAATCAGCCAGGACATCGCAAGGCAGCCTGTTCATTCTGGATAAGACACCAGAATGAGATGAGAGCTCCTGTGAATGAGGGCCCAGTGGTGGCAGCTCACATGGTTAGGCATGTGTTGTACCAGAAGTAAGTACAATGATAGTAACAAGAAGTAAAGCCAAACTAATACCTCCAGTAGAAGAGGAAGAAGATGAGACTGGAAGTGGCAATGATATGCCTGAAGATGAAGAGACTTGGAAAGATGAGAAGGAACTGCACAAGGAAGTGGCAGATACTATAAGGGAAATGCAAAAGAGTACGGATATTCCTGTGGCAGATTCCTCTGATTCGGATGGAGAAAAAGAGGGGAGTGAGGAAGAAAGGAAAAAAGAAGATGCAGACATGCAAAGTAATGAAGAGACTTTGGCTGAAGTAATATGTCAGACCAAAGCAGAAATTACCATTGGACAGCTATTAGCTGTGGCACCTTATTGTAGGCACAGGCTGTATCAGGCAATCAATCGAATTGCCCAAGAGACAGGAAACACAGACCTGAACAGCAAGGTGACCAGTTATAATGTGAAGCCGGAAGGGCGAGAACCAGTCATGGACTTTGATGATTCTATGCCAGTAATCCAATTGAGAATTGGAAGCACAGAACTAACTGATGTACTGATAGATGGTGGTTCTGGAGTAAATATCATGACAGACCAATTAAGGAAGAAGCTTGGTCTAAGTAACATGAAACCAGCCCCATTTACAGTAACAATGGCAGATCAAAGAAGTGTACAGCCATTGGGATTAATAAGAGGAGTTAAGATACAGATACAGAAGATGATCTTTATGATCACAGTAACTGTATTAAAAATGGATGAAGTCATGGAGGCTTACTCCTTATTATTGGGACGTCCGTGGCTGAAACAGGCCAGGGTATTCCATGACTGGAATTCTCAGTTACTAACTGTGCATAACAGGATGGCGATACAATGCGCTACATTTACAACTATGCTTGACCAATCAACAAAAGAAATAAACAGTCAAGCGGAAAAATGTACGAAGGCAGAAGAAGAGAATGTGGAACACATGAAGCTCATTGTCGATATGAAGAATACAATCTGTCGCAATGAAGATACTTTCAAGCAATACAGGCAGATGGAAGCTGAGCAAGAGAAATACATCGTGGAGTTGCAACAAACCATCGTGGCCAATAGAAATGAAATCGCGGTCAGTAACAAGGCTTCGAAGGAAGCCAATAATCTACTTGCTGCCTATGCGCAATTGGTTGAGCCACAGGCGAAGCGCATGGAGGCTTTACAACAGCAGTTGGAATTGTACAAGCTAAGAGAAGAGCAAACTCTCAGGGGAACCACAAGCAGCTTGGTGGATAACAGCCTTATGCAGGTCTGGTTAGCACAAGGGCCAGTAGAGGGCAAAAGCCCACGGAAGCTCACCCAAAGCGAGATGAATGAGCTCAGACTGCAGGTGTAGAACATTGCCACAACTACTATAGACAATGTCTATAGTAGGATAGCAGAGTTACAAGAGGATGTAGACGGGCTCCAGACTCAAGTGGAAGACCTCACTTCAAACATCGACCAAAGAGTCTATATCCCTCAGGAACAGCTAATGGCTTCTTATTTGCAAGCCAGAACTCTGGCTTTTCAGTCTTCACAGGAGGTGCAGGAGATGCCAATGGTACAGGAACCAGTACCACCACCACCACAACAGGTCAGTGTACCAGTAGCTGAACCTGTGGTTACTACAACCACACCACAGCCACCACAGCCGGAGGTATGGGGCAATGCAGCTTTTAACCCACCTAAAACTCCAGCTGCCAGGGAGTACAGTAGGGCTATGATTATGCCCTTCAACCAAATTCCCATCATGTTGGATTTGGCTTGGAAAGAATTTAGTCCTCCGCAGTCATTCGCACATTACTACCAAATCATGCGTATTTGGCTGCCAGTGGCAACCAGGACTAAAGTTCTTCCAAACAATCGACATATTGAAGATCATCACTTTGCACAATACTGGCACGAGGCAGGTACCATGTTGAGGGAATTGGTTGCTTTCCAGGTTGTACATGGACTCATTTATACCAAGACCAAGGAGATAGCAAGTATTGTCATGGGGTGCGGGCTATACTACGCTGCTTGTTTTCTGATACGTTACCACATAGAGCAACAAAAGATGCAAGCACGCTTTCAAAGTTACTCCAGTGGAGATCATTGGGTATTACCTTCGGTGCCACCTCATATGTACCTATATGACCCAAAAGTTATGATACAGAAGGATTCTCAAATTTGTTCATGGTTTCAAGCAGCCTGCAACAATTTGTCAACACAGAAATTCGGACTTGATGACATTTTCTATAAGGGACATATCGCATGGAAATACTTGCACGCTGCACCAGTAATTGGTACCCCACTCATCTGGACAGACAAGGAGCTCAGTGTCTACACCAATTTTGCTGTTCAACGGTTATACCAGGTTGTAAAATGCAAACTTCCAGACATGGTAGGACAGCATTGTATGCCCCAGATGATTCCACAAAAAGTTCGAAAATTAAAACACCTGAGAGGCGATGAGGATTCTGATACAACTGTTTCTTCACAAAATTCTTTTGACATGGGAGAAGACTATGCAATTCAGATGGAAGAGAAGAAACAAAGGGGATCTCCTATGCCGGAAAGATTACCTCGATATCAACCTCCAGAAGGCCTCACTTATCCAGGTAGTGATCAACCATCTCCATCAACCAGAGACAGACCTCGGGCTCGTACACACAACCCACCACGAAACTCTCAACGTCAACAAGGTGCTCACTCACAAAGGTTGCTACTCGGAAACAGTAAACCGTGAGGACACGGCTTTTTGAGGGGGGAAGGGGTAATGTTAGAGGACTGTAGGGGACTTAGACACTTATACGGGATCTGTAGGGTACCCTTAATTTTTGCACAGACTGAGACAAACAGGAACCTTAGGGGTGACAGCAGCGCACTGTAGAGGGGGGTTACATAGCCCACACAGCCGTCACAGCCCACACAGCCCGTCACAGTCGTCACAGCCCACACAGCCGTCACAGCCCACACAGCCCGTCACAGTCGTCACAGCCCACACAGCCCACACAGCCCGTCACAGTCGTCACAGCAGACACAGCCCACACAGCCAGTCACAGCCCGGCACAGCCACACAGCCAGTCACAGCCCGACACAGCCAAACACAGCCAGTCACCGCTTGACACAGCTGTCACGATAATAGGGAACGAAGAGTAGGACAGGGAACGACTGTGGGGAACAACACCTGTGAAGGGAACATGTTAGTTCACATACGACGGTTAGAGAGGGAAACGGTTAGAACCGCGGATAGGAGGATAAAGGGAAAAACGGGGAATGAAGAAGGGGATCATTATTCGGGGAGGACTTCGGAGTCAGGCGGGAGCGGAGATCGGAGAGCACGATGAAGGAGAAAAGAGGATTAGTAGATGCTTGTTATATGCAAAGCTATAGTGATATAGGAAAGAAGAATAGAGACATAATGGCTTCGGCCTGATACCTGATAAATCATAATCTGATACTTATACGATACAATCACACTGTGTAGAGAGATCTGAGTGAAGCTGTGGATTGAATGGAGGAGTTAAGGAAACCGATAAATTGATGAAGCAAACTGATACTTAATTATCAATGGTAAGGTAGCTAAGATGAATGCGGAAAAAGAAACAAATAGGAAACACCCCCATGATACACTAGCTGTAGGTCATGACTGATTGTTCTGCGCGGGCTGAGTACTTAGAGATTTCCAACTCTTCTATCTTGGAGTTTCCGCCTCGGATAGCGAAGGGATGGGTGAGTAAAAGCCGCGCGACAGACCTCACAAGCCAACTCGCTAGCTAGCTTGGTACACGAAGATCATTCATAAGGTTTGTCAATTAATTGTCATTCTGATTCTATTTTGTATTTTCTTTTCGAAGATTGCAAAACCATCATCATTGTCTATGTAGATGATCTCATCATTACAGGCAACCACACCTCTAAATTGCACGACTCTATGATCCAAATACTTCGATATGTCTTTATTACGTCATTTGCAATATTACATTGGTGCTATTTTCATTCGTGGTTCCTAGGGCTAAAACAACCGCACATCGGATGGTACTCCATTTGCTATAGGGGCGAACGTCTCATTGTAGTCAAATCATGTTGTTTAATTAAACCCTTTGGCAATAAGTCTCGCTTTGAGTTTGATTACTTTGCCATCAGAGCACATCTTAACTTTATACATCCATTTAATATCAATAGATTTATGGGTAAATGCAAGATATGGTGGACCAAAATTGGCATATGGTGACATCCATAAAAGTCCATCCAACCCCTCAAATGGTGGGATCCATGCTACCTACGACGAATTCTATAAGTAACTTGCCACGAAGTTCCTCCAAGGCTGTGTTTAGATCTAGATTTCATGATTTGTTTGTCCATGCTCTGTGCCCTGCAAGCTTTCCTTCAGCTGTTTCAAACAAAACCTTTCTGTTTGTCTAGAATGAAGAGAGTGAGGGGAATGGAGGATATCAGGGTGAAGAGCACCACGATACTGCAGAAGCAAATAATTGCAGCACCGCAAGCAGTATAGCTGCTAAGGGAGTTGCGATTGGAGGGGCTGCTACGCAAGGACTGGTCCTTGCATCATCGGCAGTTCATGATACAATTTCTTCAGAGTTTTGAGCCTCGGACGGGAGTTACTCAGGTGAGGGGAGTAGATATAGAAATTACTCACCAGTACCTGCAGCAATTGTTTGATTTGCCATCAGGGCATGTGGATGTGGATGAACACAGGGCAAGATTGCAGATAGGGAATTTGTTCCAAGAAGGGAGTTTCTTTAAAACTCAAGGTTACGCTTGTACCAAAGCCGAGTACCCAGGGCTCAGGCAGAGATGATTCGCAAGGACACTAAAGGAGGTGGAAGCACGCGGAACGCGGAACCGGGAGAAGGTCCAGAAACCCTAGAGCAGACAGAAATTCCAGCAGATGTGAGAGGGAAGAGGAAAGCTGCAGAAGGGGAGCTGCATCTCAAGCTATAAGGCAAATATTATGGTTATCATCATTTCTATCTAGTATTGGTCATCCACAGAGGGATACCATGGTCATATATGATGACAACCAAGGGTGTATTGCTCTCTCAAAGAATTCAATGTTTCATGCTCGCACAAAGCATATTGAAATTCATCATCATTTGGTACGAGAGAAGACTGAAGCTGGGGTTGTCAAGTTTGTATATTGCAACACCAACAACATGGTTGTAGACATACTGACAAAAAGGCTTAGTGCTGAAAAGCTTGAACGCTTTCGAGGCTTGATGTGAGTAGTTAAGTGCTTAACTTGGTAACTTGTTGAGTAGGGGTGTTGGAAATCAACTCCTGACCAAGTTACTACTATCTAGAGTTACGGTGATGACAAGTCAGGCTTCCATAAAAAGAGTGCTGACAAGTCACAGTTAACAATAGAGATAAGCCTCGGTTAGCTAAAAGATAGCTAAAGTTACCTTCAGTTATTAGTGACTCAAGTCATTGTACCATAATAGCAGGTGAAGATAACTTAAAGTAAAAGCATGGAGTTATGCTATAGTTATCTCAGCTATTTCTGGATTAGACTTTGAGTATAAATAAGGAGAGCTCGGAGGGTGGACACACATCTTGTTGTGGTCCTATGGTTGGTGGAGAGTTCTCAGTTATCACTTCATCTTTTACCTCTATTCTATGTCAAATTCCAACAAAACCCTCCATTCCACACACCTGCCGCGCATACGATGCGCTCGAAAATTGGCGCCGAAACGAACGAGATGAGAGAAAGAGAGCCTATTCTAGCCTATGCTAAAACCAGTTCTGACTTTTTCGTCACTGGAATTAAAAGGGCCTCCGTCCCCTTTCTTTACAAAAAAAAAAAAGAAAAAAAAAGAAAGAAAGAAAAGACACGGAGCAAACAAGATTCGACAAGAATTTGCCAGGCATCAGCATTCCAGAGATCCTCTTTCTGCTCTTTCTGGTGCCAAAACAGTGGGGCTTCGAGGGAAGTTAGGCGGTGGGCCATTTCTGCACGGAGTGATAGAAGAGAAGCTTCATTTATCGAGCGTCCAGGCCGAGTGGTGAGGTGTGGAAAGATGGGTAGCAGGACGCAGAGTTGAAGATATTGGTTAGTACATTCTCCTCTGACGAAGCTGTCCACTGCTATCCAATATCCAAGCTCGCTATTGACAAATATCAGAAGAGAGTAATCTGGTGTGATGTACTTTTGGTCCTGTTTTGCCATGGTCGCGTAAGTCTTTTGGGAGCACTTCTGCTTGCGTAATTTTCCAATTGGTAGCTTGCGTCGTGGCACGCACTTGGCAAGATGCCCGCGGCTTGTGGGCTTTCATTGGATGACGAATTTATGTGTAATTCTTCTCCAGAAAGAGCAAACCGGAAGCGAGCTGTAATGAAATGTGATGTTTGAGGACTGCTGCATGACCTTGACTCTCATGTCTTACATCCATATCATAGTTTCCATCCTTTCTGACGCTATTCTAATGTGGCCAGGTTTTAGCTCTTCTCAGGGAGTTTGTTGATACGATTGAAGAGTTATCAGTTTTGTGTGGACGAACAGAATGATCCAATCTGTAGAATTACTTTCCTCCTCGATGGCACCATGGGCATCTTCCTCTTTTCTATCACTCCCACCAACATTGTCTCCAGGAGCCTCAGCATGGTTACCAGTGTTGACACAATCACCCTCGTGCACTATTTGCGTTAAACATACTTGTAGCGACAGTCATCTTTATTCATTGGCCTCCCCGAGCTCTCTGTCTTCGGGAATGCCAGGCAAGACTACTTTACATTCACCCACGATAAGACATTTCTTTCCTTCCCTCTTTAGCCATTTATCAACCAGCCTAACATCCGTCTACCCAAATTTGGTGGGGAATCCTGTGCGAGCCCGGCTAGTGGTGTTCAAGTCAAGGAGAGAGGTGCGCATTCCCTTTCACCAAGGTTCATTTCCAGCAGATGATTACCTCAAGGACACAGAGAGGGTGGTCGGGGTTACGTTTCCTGACTCAGCACGCATAGAGTACTTGGGTAACTCGTATTGGAGGTCGCGGCTGCGCCCTGTCACTTTTTTCTCTCTGTCAGCTGCACCAAGTGTGGAAATCAGGTATGCATTCTCAGGCATTGACCTGTGTGCAGAATGCTTGCACAATTTTCATCTGTTACATCCCTTAAGATCTGCAAGGGCAACTGGTCACAACTATTTATGTAATTTGAGCAGGTTGACACATCTTTTGTGTGTGTGTGACAGCTATCGGTCGCAATCTACATCATGACATTACCATGGAAGCAAGTTTCTTGTCTATCCCTGCGCCCTGAGCAACCATAGCAGGACCCCTAGTATTTATTGTCTGCCTCCCCGTTTTCTTCTCTGCTCTAACTTGCTGCGGGTTGTGTGACAACAAGACAACGGAAAGGCACTGCTATGAAGCAGTATGTGTCCCTCTTTCAGTCTCTCATACTCAAATGCACCGAAGCAGCTTCATAGTAATATTTTATCCTCTGCACATCGTATCAGTATATGCGTTGAATTTTTGTGGTCATGTTTGTAGGGTAAGCTATGAAAAGGCAGCACTCCGAATACATTCAAAAAAGCTGGGGCTGGATGTGACAGGGCTTCCAGATAATCTGAAAAATGTGGACCTGCAGTTTTCATTGCAAGGACAGCTACGTGTGTGCCCATGTGCATCAGCTGCAAGTCAGGTTCATGGCAAATGCAATTTTGACGGTTGGGTGAGCCTAGGACTCGGGGTTGATTTGCCCCTCCCTCTTTCGCTGTTGCCAGAAGAGTTACTGATTCGTGCTGGTGATGAGGTTCTTGATCGCATCATTGGGGCAATGGAGGGAGCACTCTTACAAGGCATAATCAGTGATTATCATGCTTGGTGTCAAATGCAAAACAAGCAGTCATTGGGCAGTCTCCAGCCGCCTGTGCCAGTGCAGATCCCCCGAATCTCTCTCTGATTGGAGGAGCATTTAAGTCCAACAACTGACATAATTATTTGGACAATCACAAGTTATCGGATGCTCAAGTTTTCCTAAGTGGGTTGAGGTCAGGTTCAAGGGATTCATGTCGGTTCCCGTGTGCTTACTCATCCTGTAAGCACCCCACCCTTGACCAACATTGATTGCTGGACATCGTCATTTCTTAAACAACAAATTTCTATGCCAGCCTTATTGCAGAACAAACTATAGGGGTTATCTTCATGATCTGACTCAATCTACTGAAGTCACGAGGAGTGATTGGTTCGTCTAGAGTCTCAATTTGGAAAATTTCATGGATGCAGAAACCATACACCACAAGAGCTGTAATATTGACGCCATTTTTGTGGCTCATCACTATCTAGGTCAAATTAGTGGACTACATGAAAGCAGCTGCCCAATGGCATCGGTTATGTTAATGACTGTAGGAGCAACTACGGTCAGAAGTTCAGTTGTTTGGTGTTCCAGCTAAAGAATAGAAGCTTATGCTTCGCAATCCATGTTTCTTCCACATTGATTTGACATTAAGTCTTTTACTTGAAGTTGGTGCTCTAAGAACCTCTGCAAAACGTATGGAAAAGTACTGATTTGACTTGAGTTGCCCTCTGAGATAAACTGTCAAACTTTTGAGATGAGGAGTTTGGCAATAGTGCAGCTTCTTGAAATTGTTAGTGCAACCATATAAGCACATTCATGACAAGGGTGACTGTACGAAACTCCTTGGGATATTGACATGATTGCTGACTTTTAACAGTGGCTCCATGGATCTTCTAGTCTGGTTCGTTTTTCAGCATACTTTACTTCTGTTGGAGGATGTGAACTAATAGTAGCTTTCTTGGCAATGGTGTACATAAGTAAACTTGTTGAAATAGTCAGCCAACCAGAGTTGCTAGAGATCCTTCTTAGAAACATAATCCAATAAGTGGAGTGACCTCAGAGCGCAGACTCACTTCTGGAGGAAATTTGGGCTCTTGTGAAGCTTGCTTGGCTGTGCTCTATCTCCAGGAGTCTCAAAGAAAATTGTGATCACAAACTGAGGGCTTGACATGGTTGTTGCATCACTTGATAGTGAGCACTCGCACAATTTGAGGATATGTGGTAACCACAATATGCAAAGTCAATTTGCAAGGTCATGCATGGACTTGGGGCAACAGGATGTCGACAGGACTGCTCCCACTTTCACAATGCTGTTACCAGGATGTACTGTTTTGCCCTTCAAGGCTCAATCATGGACTCAATGGGCATGATCCTTGTTGTCCGTTCGCTATGGACTTAACCTTACATCAATCCTTTGTGGTCTGATGCAGGAACCATTTGCTCACAGGATGGCCCAAAAGAACAGTCTCTCACATGGGTGGAAGGGGGGACTCTAGGCACTCGGCAATCAATAGACGTCTTTCTCACAGCATGGAGTCAGGTTTTGAGTAGCATGCAATACTCACTGCATACTTGGGCAATGATCAGACAAGGGCAAGGCTACAGTAATATGTTTCTTGAATAGCTAAGGGATCAGTCTAAACAGACGTCATGAAGCATCTTCAATGGAAATATTGTGATTTGAGATCAGTAGATTTTCATGGTAGCTTTGCAACACACAAAGGTGGTCCCTAGTAAGCATCCAATCTAGGGAAATATGAAAACCAAGAATACATGGGATGGATGTCATGTGAAATGCATGTGTCCAACCGCAGCCATGCTTTTTGAGCACAGTTGAAAATAACAAGCAGCTGTGGGCTCTTGCGATTGCTCAGGTAGATCATGTTCTCATGCCCGACGCAGTTGAATGACAACAGGCTGGAGTTGTTAAGAAGCTCCTTAAACATTCCTTCGGGCATGTTTTGCACCACTACCCAATCTCTAGTTGAATGCCGAAGCTCCCACACACATATCCCCTCCGTAACAAAATGAGGTCTCCTGCAAACATCCATGCACACTCTCAAAATGAATATGTGTTGCACAAAGTGAGTCAGTTGCAAGTCAACATCAAGGTGAGGAGTTGTATTATGTATCCAAACAGATATACCGGAGAATATTCACTGAGCAATGGCGGTGATGGTAGTACTCTCAGATATGTACTTTTTGTGGTTTGTATGTATTCAAATACATGGTACAATTCTTGAAGAGATCCTTCACCTTTTTGTGGATCAAACATGCACTCTTCTGACGAAGGAAAGAAAGCAAAGCCAGTGCTTTATAACTAATGACCAAGGGCAACTCAAATCTCAAGCTTCACACAGAAATAGAGAGAGAGATTGTACTCATAAGACGTTGTTTGCCGTAGCCTTGTGGCCATTGACCCCGCGCCCAGTTTGAGCGGGATCAAAAGGGACAGAACCTACCTCTGTCAGGGGCTGACGTTGGTAGTAAGACTTACCTTCATATAAAGAATTAATCCGGGTTTTCCAGATATCCTCTAGAAATCCCTTCACACAAGCATCAATCTGCTGTGTGTGATTTGCCCAAAAACTAGGCCTCAGGAGGGCCTGGGCTTTTGGCTCAGCCTCGAGACTTTCGAAGTTGGTAAACAGGGGTACAGGCACAATTCCCTTGATAGAGTTGAAGAGAGCGTCTCTTTGGTGAGAGAACCCCGGACAGTGTATCAGAAAATGAATACTGTCTTCAGATTGCCCACACAATGGGCAATTGCACTCTCCCTTTCCTCTCTGCTTCTGTTTGCTGTTCAAAGGTAGGCTTCCTGCCCTGAGTTTAAATTTCAGTCTAGTGCCGAGAGTGGGTAGACCCTTGAGGTCATCCAAGATGTCCTCCCCCATGTCACTGACTGGAAACAAGTTCAGGGAGGTTTTCTGCCTACCTTCATTTTCATCAGACAATCTCATGGCAACAGACATGGCATCGGACACTACAGCCTCTAAATCAGATTTATCCAGCAGGGTCAAGACTTGCGGATCCAGGTCCAGGACCTTGAGAATCTCTTCTACTCTCTTCTGCCAGGACTTAGCCTGTTCGACAGGGCGGTCCTGTTTCCAAGATATAGAGTCGATTAACTTAGGATATCTGGTGTTGGGCATATGTTGCAGCTGACCCCACCATCTGACCTTGAATTCATCTCAGTGGGAGCTTAAGGACGGAATGCCAAACTCACCCCGAACAGCCACATTGGCTGTTTTGGAGCATGCTGACATACACTCCTTAAGCCCACTTGAATGGATTCTAGAGACTTAGCCTGGTTGGAGTTATCAACCCATATAGCAGATCCGTACTCCAAGGCAGGTCTAATAACGCGGCAAAGCATGGTTTTCTTAACCTCAGAGTTGACCCCTCTGCAGTGGAAAAATTTAGTGAGCCCCAGAGAGAGAGAGAGAGAGAGAGATCTGATTGCTATGTAGGGAAAAAGATGAAGACCAGGGAGCGAACTTTACATTCAGAGATTTGCATGGAGTAGGCTCTTACCTGCCAAAACCCCCCACCATCAGAAGCCGGCCCTGGCATTCCACCACATGAGGGCATGTCATGAAATCAGGAATCGGCACGTGAACTTTGCTCCAGGTCCCTTGCTCCACATTGTAGGCATAAACCCCATAAATGCCGCTACGGGTTTCCCATGTCATAAAATACAGCACTCCGTCGCAGAAAGCATGGCCTGTCGTTATCCCATCCTCCAGGCCGTCTGTCCGTTTCCAGAGGTTGGTTGTTGAATCGTACACCTCTGTTCTCAAAACAACCCCGTGGCTATAAACTGGGGCGAGATTACTACGAACAATTATCTTGTAGGCTCTTGATTTTCTGTCAATAACCAGGCCCATGAGGCCATCCCGCCATCCTCCCAGCATGGGTGGCAGCTTTCTCCATGAGCTAGTGACAGGGTTGCAAACACACACACTTGAAGCTCCGTTTGCTTCATGCAAACGGAACACCAGGAGTCCCCCAGCTACAGTCACATCAGAAATATCGAAGGGAAGAAAGGAGAGGGGTATGTTGTGCCACCTGTTCTCCGTTGGAATGTAGGCTGATACAACTCGGTATCCCCGGTCGGCAAAGATGAGAATCCATGAATCCCTCGAAGGAATATGAGAGCAAATCTGAATAAAATTGCGAGAATACAGTAGGGTGTTCCACGTTTTGGAAACTGCACGGAGGCGGAAAAAGCTGGGAAGGGGCAGCCATGCGAGCACTCTGTCTACCAAGTCTTCTGGACAGAAACTCCACAATGCCGGATCCATAGCTGGTTGAAGGAAAGTTTCATGGGTGAACGTAGCTGGAAAATCCTCAGAGCATCCAACAGTTGTTATAAGTGGGCCTTTTAGGGATTTCTTCTCCAGTGTCTCCATTTAATAAAACTCCCTCCAATTCTGTACTAGCTTGTCAGATGTTACAACCAACCAGGAGATTTTTTAAGGGAGAGAGAGGAACAGATTGTGACTCAAAAGTACGGTGGGCTGGATTCTTGGGTCGGATGCATTCACAGCATACATTGAAAGAATTAATCGAGGAGATCTAACCACATTGAAATTCTTATCTCCACGGAGATTTTCAGGTGACCGCTTGGGTCCCATGATGGGTGGTTTGTGTCTTTCAGGTTATGTCAAATCTGTAATCTTCGTACAATAGATAGGCCAACGAGAGCCTTCCTCGTGAGCACAGGTGAAGCAATGGGCGTGGTGGGTGTCAATTCAGAAGTCTAAATCACGCTCCCTGTCTGAATCTAACACAACTATATGAGGCATGCAAAACACCCCAAAAGAGAAAGAAGGAAAGAAAGAAAGAAACTCTATAACGTCCAGGGGAGAAGGCCCGAAGGATCAAATGAGAGAGGGAGAGGAGAGAGAGAGAAGAAAAGACCCAAAAGCTCACAAGAGCTTGGCCACAACACAATGGAAGAGGAGAGAGAGCAAGTGCATGTGGACATTGAGACAGATTGATCGACATAAAGAGTAAGGCAGGCATCCACCGGTCTGGAATCGCTGCGGCTCCAATGCTCTCTCAGAGGTCCAGGCTCTGGCTTATGACCGCCTGCCATGTGGAGCTGGGATGCCCGCCTGCCTCCCCACTGCCCGGACACCCTGGCGGTTGCGAAATTTGGTGGGCGATGGATTTGAGACAAGAGTGCTCCTGGCCGCTGATGTCATGGAGAAAGGCAAGCTGCCCTATGGTGCCACATCTCTCTTCAGCCGGCAGCTCTCATATACCCTTTTATTAGGGACAACGTCATGTGCACTTTGGTCCAACGCATTTGCTAGTCGAAACGTAGCTTTCTATGTTACCCTGTGCAAGATCTTGAGAACAGGTTTTCCTCGGTGAGAAGCATGATCTGACGTACTGTACAGCAGTTGGAGTTCCGACAAGTCAGGCATAGTTAGCGAGGATTGTGCACACAGGTAGCCCAGAGATATGAAGTTGTAGCAGATGATCATTTGAGTGTTGAGACTTGAGACTACACTTAGCAACACTACACTATGGCCGGGCCCAAGCGTTGTGGTTCGAGGATCCATCGTCGTTTTCTGGGTTCCCCTGGACCTTACTTCTTCCTTGGCCCATCGTTCTCTCCACATCTCTCGGTTTCAGTAACGAATTACTAGTCTGAAACTGAATCGATTCACAATAGTTCTTGTGCGAGATTATTGATTACCGCCGCATGCACAGATTGGTGAACACGATCTTTTTGTTTGGAGGAGGTCACTCAAGACGCGGCACTCGTGTGTGCCCATTCTAGCGCTTGTGCGTTTGACATGCTAATGCAATCTGTTTTTCAGGTTCTTTTTGGAACCATGTGTCTTTCTGGGCGCCCTGTGGTTGCTTTTCCGAAGCGTCTCTATTTTCTATCACGTTTTGTCTCGGACTCGGCAATCCATCTGCCTCCAAGTTGTGAAGTCGCCGGTGAATCTCAAACCACCAATTTGCACAGGCGAAGGTTTTGACCGCGTGTATCCAGTGCAGGAAACATGGCTTCAGCCACGCTGCCCGCATCAGACTGCTGCAGCATGTACATGTGCTTACCCGCCTTCGTGGGGGGAGTGCTAATTCTAGCTCTTGCAGAGATTTTGTTACTCGTGTATACTATTATGGGGTCAGAAAGGCGCAGGTCTGGCATTAGTCCAGTCTCATCAGCTGGAATTGAGACACATGGGGGATCCATCAACTTCAGGCTTCAGGTCCTTTCTCTTTCTTGTCTCTACATTTCTCCTTCTTTGCCAGGAAGAAGAGGATTCAATCGAGTCGGTTAGTTTGGCATCTCCCTCTGTTGCGATGGTTGGAACATGTAGCAGCATGTGCTTGCTGGTGTCTTCTTCGTTGGTCACAGACAAGAATAATTTCGGAAAGCTTTGAAAGGACAGTGATTAGAAGCAGCTTTTTGAGAACAGTTGTTGTAGGACTTTTTTGCTGGTCTCTTGGCAATGCCCTATTGATTTGTGCAGCTACTGATGGGATTTATGCCCAGGGGTTAGTTCTGTGGCAGCTATTGGCTACGATTTATTGGAGAACTGGCAAGTGAAAGAGTAATTGGAAGTGCGGAAAAAGTAGTAATGCTCTTGATTTGAATACTCTTGAATAACAGTGATTTTCTCTCAACATGTTCATGAGGTGTCCAGAAGAGGAAGTAGCCGAGCTGATGGTGGAGAACTGGGGGCGATGTCTTTCCTGTTTCCTCTCAAATCCCTTATGTCCTCTGTTCATCGGACCTTTTGAAATTGTTATTGGTGTACTGCTAATGAATAGATGCCAAAACAACTCAAAGTTTCCCCATCAATCCCTAGCATAAATGTGAGGCCTGTAAGCTGGAATACTACACACAATACCCTATTGACATGCAGATTGTACCACAAGCATTTCGAACCTTAGCAAGGAACCTCTCATACCCCTTGTTGGTTGGAAGGGTGATTCACAACAACCAAAGCCTGGTACACTTGTTGGTGCTGCGAAGTAGGTGTATTGGAAAATGTCTTCTGGTAAAGTTGTGGATGCTAGTTTTTAGTAAAGTGTCTTCTGAAGTTTATTTATCTTCCTAGGTTTTTCGAAGCTTATGGTATGCGACTATCTAGAAGCTGCTATGACTTTGTGATCATCAACCTGGTTGACCTTGCACTGGGAGGCTATTTTCTAAGTGTCCTGCTGTCTTCTTCTTTGCAGGGCAATTTGTGGGTTGCACCGCTTCCTGAAGGGGATTGGGGCAAGGCAGTTCTAAAGCAAGTCACTAAAGACAAGAAGAAAGAGGGAGGAAAGGAGGGCCAAAAGAAAGAGGGCATAAAGAACAGCATTGAAATAGCTCCCATGTGGAGACATGCTACATTGCAGAAAAAAGATTTGCATTTGAAAGCTGCAGATGGGACTGAAGAGACTATTTCGCTGGAGGGCTGTGATGTCCTAGCTGTCTCTAGAGACTGTGGACCTTCAAGGAAGTGGTGAGTGAGTTGCAATTGTGATGCAATGAGGCAGCATGTATGGCTCATCCACTAAGCAGGTTCTGTTGAAATCATCTCATTACCAGTAGATTATGTTGAAATGTCACACAGTGGTCCTGGGCAGTCCAGCTCTCCAAGTGAAATGATGGTAAAGCAAACGAGCGTTTAAGCTACAGAGAGTTCTGTGGGCATTCAAAGTTGTCTACTGTAGAAAGACAGTGAAATTTCTCTGCGCTGATATTCTTCTAGCCTTTGCTCAAGTCTGCTTGACTTCAATACCAGCTCAGCTTGGAACCTCCTTCCACCCACATGGTAATGGATGGACTGGAAGGTTCAACTGATAAAAATTCCATCAATGTCCAGATGAATAGCTGGATTCTTAACAAGGGCAACAACAATCCATCCGTGTGGGCAAGGGGAGCATGACTCCCCTGCAGCAACAGAAAGTGAATGTTGCTGCAAACCGCAAGAGAATTTAGTGCAAGATTATCATGTTTGCCAGATAAGCATGGAAGATGGATTGTGGTGTTGGTCTGGTTGTTAAATATGGTGCTTCTGAAGAAAATAGATACAAGTTGATGTTTGGTGCCTGGCATTCTGGGGGATGAAGGGCAAAAAAGTTCCCAATTAAAGTGCACCATGACGACCGCGCCATCTATGGAGGGTGCAAAGATTGTCTGTTCTACTTGCAGACAGGGTGGGAGAAGGAGGCATGGTGCGAGGTTCTACGTGCCACTGCCAAATTGGATGTGCCTTCAAACTACTGGGTTTTGAAGACCAAGGCAGAGTATGAAGAGTACACCCATTGTGTTGAAGCCCACATTCCATATGTGAATATGTTCCATACAGGAATGCGTTCGCACTTCTCTGATGGGCAGAGCAAGGAGGATAAATCTGATGGGAATAGAGTTGACGAGGGATTTTTTAAGAAGCGAACAATTTGGAAGAAGCTGACTAGACGGGGTTCAAAAATTGTGGGCAGCACAAGCTCCAAGGACATGAAGTCTGCTGATGCAGTAGATGAATTTGAGAACTTCACTAGAAGAATTTCTGCGATTTCACCAGGCCAAGAGGATGCAAGTATCAAAGATGGGGATGGGGTTCTTACCATTGTCCCAAGCAGCTCCGGCCAGCCTGGAGATGCAAATGGTGGAAGTAAGGCCAATACAATCGATATAGGGGGTGGGATGCACAATGTGCCATCCAAGGCTGAGGACGAGTTCCAAAAGGCGCCCATTGGGGCTGCTTCCAGAGAGGGTAAGGAGGGCTTGCCTCTCACGGTTGCTGTTGAGAAAACAGGTGGCAAGTCCGCAACTCATTTGGAGCAGACAATCGACCAAGGGTTGCTCTGCCTCAACATGTTTGTGTCAAGGCTCTTCTTTGATTTCTATCACAGCCCGACTAGGATGGCTGGTGTCCAGATGGTATTTCAGGCAAGTTCTATGCTTCACTAATGAAGCTTAGTATGTTTCTAATGGGAAATTGCTTCCCCCCTGTGCATTTGTGCCAGGTGCTGTAGCTTCCAATAATAGTCCATGTATACTGTGGTATTATTCGAGGGGTACAGGGTTCTAATTAACTTAGGCTATACCCTGTGCAAGGCAGCTCTGTGGGGGATCTCTACATTAACAGATCCCCTACTGGTTTGGATGTGCAGATGTGCAGCCTTAGTGTAGGAAGGTAGTTCCTATTGTTGGCAGGATTTCTGTGCAAGTGTGAACACTAGTTGAGGGTGCCTTTGCTTCAAAATGGAGGTTGTCCTAACGCCTGTTGGATTAGGGTTCCTGTATCTCAACAGGAGTTGTCTATGAAAGAAACACTAGAGTCACTCATTTTTCATCTCCAATGTGCTCCACAGTAGTGCAGCGATAAGAGTGTTTTGTGTTGGGCGCTCCTTCAGATTTGTGCTGAGGACTGGAGCTGAGCATCATGTTTTCCTCTAAATCGGGACAGTGTTTGGTTGGTGGTTATTTATGATAGGGTTGTTTTGGCAGCTGGTCAGCTTCGAGGGTTTTCTGTATCTGCAGAGCATTGCACGCTTGAGGTGTCCATTGGTTTACAATGTATTAACGCTTATCGTATTGTTTGGTTGGGAAAACCCATTAGAAGCAAGTGTCAAGGATGAAGACTCCCAGTTACATTAAATCTGTTACAATCACCAATCTGGATCTTGGAAAGTCGCCTCCTTTTGCCACTGCCATTCGAATGCTCCCAGCAGACACTGGAGGGACTTTGCGCATGGAGGTTGATCTGGAATGGAAAGGTGGTGCATTTATAACATGTGAGACACGATTGGAAGTGCGGGATTCAGGCTCACAGGAGAAAGTGGCAGGGCAGGCAGCACAACCTGGCTTAGGAGGGCTCTTGACTGGCATAGAGGAGGACCTAGAGATTGCTGGTGATGTTGAGGGATCAGTATCTGGAGGCATGGCTGCTCTTTCCACGAGTGGTAGGACAGGTATCTTCTACTTCCATGTTATGTATTCCGCTGTCAGCCAGATGAGGATCTAGGCAAGCAAAGGCTGATGGGTAAGTTGCCTTCCTCTCCCTGGATGTTTCTATGTTGGATGGTTGCGGAAGCATCCTCTCCTCTTTTCCCTCCTAACCTACATAACCTCTTACAGGGCTAAGTGATGGGGTAGACACTGAAGGAGTTATGCATCAAGAGTGTGCATGCACTCACTGTGCTTGCTGCTAACCCACGTTGAGGTTCTGACTTTGTTCAAACTCTTCTTGCATCTTATTGATGATTAATCTGAGAGGGTTATTTGGCTCAGGTGATTTGCGGGGTTTGGACGAGGGTGGCACTAGAAAAGGAGGGTGGGTGAAGTCAATGAGGTCTGTGGTGTCACGTGTTGCAGAACAGGTCTCTCAGGTGTGAAATATTCCCTCTTCCTTGGTAATGTCATTTTAGCAAATGAAGACTATCTGGCTGTTTCGTGGATATTTCTGATGGACTGGTTCTGTTGAACTCCATTACCATTTGCATTACAGTAGCTGTACATCCTGGCTGATAGTTTCCTGAAAGATCCCATGTCTATTCATTGAGACATGAGCGTGGGGTAGCCAAGAGATCCCGGTCCTCCCTTCCTACACTTACCTGGGCTTTGAGTTCTCCTCCAATTGTAATTGGGATGCACATATCCGGAAAGTTGTTCAAACTGGCAAGGGCAAAGCTCTGGGGCTCACTAAATTTTTCCACTGCAGAGGGGTCAACTCTGAGGTTAAGAAAACCATGCTTTGTCGCGTTATTAGACCTGCTTTGGAGTACGGATCTGCTATATGGGTTGATAACTCCAACCAGGCTAAGTCTCTAGAATCCATTCAAGTGGGGGTGCTTAAGGAGTGTATGTCAGCATGCTCCAAAACAGCCAATGTGGCTGTTCGGGGTGAGTTTGGCATTCCGTCCTTAAGCTCCCGACGAGATGAATTCAAGGTCAGATGGTGGGGTCAGCTGCAACATATGCCCAACACCAGATATCCTAAGTTAATCGACTCTATATCTTGGAAACAGGACCGCCCTGTCAAACAGGCTAAGTCCTGGCAGAAGAGAGTAGAAGAGATCCTCAAGGACCTGGACCTGGATCCGCAAGTTTTGACCCTGCTGGATAAATCTGACTTAGAGGCTGTAGTGTCCTCAGCCATGTCTGTTGCCATGAGATTGTCTGATGAAAATGAAGTTAGGCAGAAAACTTCCCTGAACTCGTTTCCAGTCTGTGACATGGGGGAGGACATCTTGGATGACCTCAAGGGTCTACCCACTCTCGGCACTAGACTGAAATTTAAACACAGGGCAGGAAGCCTACCTTTGAACAGCAAACAGAAGCAGAGAGGAAAGGGAGAGTTTGCCCGTTGTGTGGGCAATCTGAAGACAGTATTCATTTTCTGATACACTGTCCGGGGTTCTCTCACCAAAGAGACGCTTTCTCCAAATCTATTAAGGGAATTGTGCCTGTACCCCTGTTTACCAACTTTGAAAGTCTCGAGGCTGAGCCAAAAGCCCAGGCCCTCCTGAGGCCTAGTTTTTGGGCAAATCACACACAGCAGATTGATGCTTGTGTGAAGGGATTTCTAGAGGATATCTGGAAAATCCGGATTAATTCTTTATATGGAGGTAAGTCTTACTACCAACGTCAGCCCCTGACAGAGGTAGGTTCTGTCCCTTTTGTTCCCGCTCAAACTGGGCACGGGGTCAATGGCCACAAGGCTACGGCAAACAACGTCTTATGAGTACAATCTATTCGTTGGGAGAGACAGAAAATTCCTTTCCTGTAGCCTAATGGCTTGCCCTAGTCATGTTCTGACGATAGGCCCTGTGAATTTAAGTCATTTTTGAACCAGTTGTGGGTTTTCACCAGCATGAGGGCAGAACTCCCAGTTCATGACTTCCAACCGTCTCTATTGCTGGTTAAGTGTTGTCACAGGTGCTGGCATTGTTATTTTTCGTGTTTCTGATGGTTTCTGCTCTCCTAAAAAATACACTTGGCAAGCTAACCTTCTCATCAACAAATATATGACGCATGGATGGCAGTGATTTGTCCTTACATGTCCCCGTCATAATGCAGTGAGGTGGGCAGAGAAGAGGAAGGAATAAACTTGCTATGTCCAAGGAAAGAGCAGAACCCTTCTCCCACTATTCCCACTTATTGTATGGTATCATTCGGTATCAAAATGAGCTGGTGTTATAATGGCAGGTGCCGTTGGTGCTGTCTATAAGGTGCGTGTCCCTGAAGGGAACGGGTGTCATAAGGATGAAAGCACCGCCATCGGATCGCATCTGGTTCTCATTTAAAGAAATGCCAGAGCTGCAGCTGGTACCCGAACCTTGTATTGGGGACCGCAAAATCAGCAGTGGCCCTGTGGGTGCTTTTATTGTGCATCAACTGAAGGTCTTTCCCCAGCTGGATCTTCACTCTCATGTCCATACATAACATTCCAGTTCTTTCTATTTTCTGTTTCTGTCGGTTGTGTACCACTGCCCTTGACTGCAAGAGACTTTGTATATTTCATCCCCTGGAGAGAGGTTTGACCTTTGAAGGTGTGCTGCTTGGGTTTGCGCAGATGCAACTTCGTGAGTCTCTGGTAATGCCAAATGGTGAAGATGTGTGTCTCAATTGGATGTTGTCCGAGAAAGATAACTGGGTGCCTCAAAGTACCATCCCTGTGGCATTTTCACCCTTGCAGGCATCAGGATCTGTGCAAAGTGGAAGAAGCAATGTCCCTCGATCCAATGCCAATGGTGACAAGCCTCAATTGAGCTCCCCATCTGTCACCCTCTCACCTGTCACCTCTGTGCCACCTCTTGAGAGTCTGGCGGCCCTCAACCAACTGCACAGGTCAGCCAGCACAACAACTATTTCCAACAATGAACCCGTTCTTCCACAAGCAGCACGCCCTCCCGTCTCCTTACCATCTTCGATAGCAGAGGAACTCCAGGCAGATTTAACCCGACCACTTTTAGATAAAGGGGAGTCTACGGAACGTTCAGGTAGAGAATCTGAAGGGCAGGGTTCAGATAGAGTAGGGGAGGCCTTCATTGATTTTATGCAACTTGAAGATTCGTCATCAGAGAATGATTTACAATATGTGGTCTCTGAGGACGCACTCCAGGCTTTGGAGCAGCTGACCCCAAAACTGACCTCACGACGCTCCAAGATGCTTAACTTGGGAAAGAAGATGGGCGTGAAGTTGGATGAGAAGCGTCGCAATGTTTTAGAGAGGTTGCGGGAAAGAAAAACGGAGGGCCCAGAAGGCTCATCTCATTCAGGTAGGTGATCGTACTGTCATTTGAAGCACCCGTGTCAAGAGGTATTTGTTCATGCAAGGCTCTCAGTGCTGTTGAACTGCATTAGTGGAGACACGGAAGAGCTGCCAAGTGCAACAAAAACAATTTTTTGGCATCCATGCAATGGTAAGTTCGATGAATACAACTGCCCTGGTGTGTAGAGATATTGACTTGTGGACTCCAGTAAAGCCTAGAAGATCATCAGTATATTGCAAGATTGAATGGTCAACAGCACTCAGTGCTGCAGCCTTTGATTAGAATTCGGGGTTGGTCAAACAGAGTTCTCTAAATTCTTCAAAGTTTTTTCATAGTCACTGGTAGTGGGGCTCATGGGTGGAGATTCCGGCATTCAAACAGATGAACAGGTTAGAGAATCGATCACCGTGGCTCTTGGCCTAGGCGAGCAAATATTTTCAATGGTTTGCAAAAGATCTCTGAAGGTTTCATACGAGCCAATCATTGCAAGTCTGTTATAGTTGGTGTATACTCTGTCAAGTCCTCACTTAGTCACATGTTTGCGGCGATTGATCATTGAATTGCGACATTTGTACTGGATAGTGTTAAGGCTCACTTTAAATACCTCTCAAGTTCTTGAAGAATGTCTTAACACTCTATTAATGCACGCATGCACAAGTTTGCCAACGTGTCTCCTCTCTTCCCCTAGTCCTAGAGATGCCACCCCATATCTCTGTAGTCCTAATCCCTGTAGGAGCCTGCCTATGTGCTTCTCTCAAGAGATGCGATGGCACTGACGGTCCCTGGGATCGGTGCCCACAAGTTATGTGAGATAATAAAGGCGACTGCCGTCCATTCGGTCGGTCGCCGTTAGTTTCGGGCTATCTGTCGTGTTGGGATTTGCTGTTGCCTCATCATAATGCCTGCGCATCCCTCCGTTGATCTTGCTGCTCCGCTGTAAATTTGCTTCACACCTCGCACCACCCACTTTTAGCTGTCCACGCTGATCTCCACATCTGTTACGAGTTACGACTCACTAGGTATTTCATTGAAGCTGTAATCATCGCTACTACATTCTCAGTTATCTGTCAATTTCTTCAGCAGCACAAGGGATGGAAGCAGCCGCATCTCTCTCTCGGAGTTTGTGTATTCACTCACGAGAAACCACGTGCTTGCAAAACCACAGCTACACGTCTCTCTCGTACGTATGTGCCCAACGAGGTTTCCAACACATCGAAGCCATGTGTGTGGCCTGCAGCTTTTTGCACGCAAAAGTCTACACATGTGAGAATGCAAGTGTGGCAGCTACTTACCTTCTGTGCACATCAGGCGAGAGTGATGAGCTTTGGACAGCAGGGCGGTGCATTATGTCGGTCCAACCCCCCGGCCTGTCTTGCAACCATCATCCCAGGTCCAACATTATTTTTAAGAAATTTGGAAACTAGCACGAGTGGCTACAGAGTTTTGCAGGAAATAGCCATTTATTCTGTTCATCCACTGTAATTCATCCACCTATGTGCCATCATCCACATATATCATCCATATTTGGTGAATTCATCCACAATTTATTTTTTATTTGAAGAAATTTGGCGATTTCATCCATGAAAAAACAGTGGATTTGCGACAGAATATTCGATTTTATTTTTTGAGGTCGAAATCTGGCGATTATTCGCCACTAAAAGAATGGCTGGGTCCGACATGCATCCATGCGAATTTGAACTCAGGGAGCGGTCTCACAGACTTGTCTCAGTCGTCAGTGTGATGTGATTCGTGAATCGCTCGCTCCCCTCTCATCCTTTCCTGCAGAGTGTGCGGAAAATGTGAGGAGGTGTCAGAAGCCACAGGACTCGGTACACAAGACATGAATGTAAGGGTGTAATCATAACAGGAAAGCTTTGATTCAGAGGTGTGAATAGCAGTGCTTCAGTCCTTTACACCACATTGTGTGCAGCGCTAGTGGGCGTGAAGTGCATGTCCTTACAGCATACTTAATACATTATGCCTGGGTGCACTAGGTATCTCTCATCACATCCATCACTCACTGCAGTTTCTAGTCAAAACATGGGTTTGTTTCCAAGGCAAGGGAGAGAGTTTTCATTGCTCTCCATCCTGGGTTGAAGCTGAAACATCACCCATGGATGAATATACTCTAAAATATTGGTAGATATTGTGTAGATTCTATCAAGAGGGTTTGGAAGCGCGCTCATTACTGTAACCAATCATTCCTACTGGATCCCATCTATCTTGTATGGTCAAAAACAATAACATTCATAACGACTCGGTTCTCCGGTGTTGCCAAATTTGCTCTAAAGACAACGGACCTAGCCAGCTGCAATGAGACAAGCCTCTTCCTTTCTTCTCCAAGTTTACCAGCATCGTTTGGTGGTGGGTTCATGGAAGCTAGTTCTGTACAGTGGAGCCCAATGGGTAGCTATCGGCCGCATTTATGGCTGAATTTACATACGTACTTTGCCGACATGCCAAGGAGGTCAAGGCATGTCAGCAATCCAAAGAGATTGGGCGCCATCGGACGCTGAGAAGGTCCTAGGGAGCTGAACGGCAAAACAGTCGAGACAGTACGAAGAAGAACTGTGTCCGAGAGAGTCTCTCTCTCTCTCACTCTTGAAGTGTCGTCGACCCTTCTCTTCTCCACACCAACTGCATCTCTCTCTCTCTCTCTCTGTGCCTCTCTCACATACACACACTCACACGCATACACACACTGACGCAGTTGCACAAGTTAGTTGGGCGTTTCAAAATCTCTCTTTTCTTCTTCTCACAGTTCCCTCTGGATCTTTATTTCCTTTTCACATCTACAGTCCAAATGGCGTCTGGACAGATTCTGACTGTTTTCCCCAACTCTCAAGTGCGTATATTCTAGGTATGAAGACAGACGACCGGCTAGTGCTGTGGCGCTCCCGACTCCAACCTTCATGAGTTCAAAAATCTGTGAGAGGGTCAATGCTAGGTACAATAAGGCGTTTTCCGGTTTGAGCAACAGAAGTGTGGAGTGTGCTAAGTTGGATGGCCACAATGGGGACTTTCATCTTTACTAGCTCAAGCAAGACACTTCATAGGCCCAAGTGCGTGTATCCAGCTGTCACGATTGCACTGATAGTTTTGGCGGCCCTCATTCTCAACTTTACTGCCTTGGTAAGCTTCTATTCCTACACACCTACAGTTGCCGATCATCCCCACGGATTTCCACATGCGGGTCTAAGATTAGAAGCCCATCAGATCGAGCCGCGGGAAGCCCACATTCTGTCGACAACAGGCCACACCCGGAAGCTTGACGGAGTTTTTAAGCAGGAGAGACTGAACATGGAGAATCTGGAGCTAGAAATACAGGAAACAATGCTTCAAGGGCCTGATAAAGTGGAACATGCAGCTGTAGGGGAACCGTCACCCAAAGCAGAGAATGTGCTGACATTGGAGACGAAATCAGCAGTCGCGGAGGAGCCAGTGGTGCAGGCTCAGCTGAGTGTGACCATCCACACTGCTCCGATCGAGTACTCGGGGGATGTAGATGATCCTAAGCGTCAAGCTTTGCTTTCATGGCTGCACCTACATCCTCGGCCGCACGTGGTGCTACTGGGGAACCACCCCTCGCTACACGAAATTGCAAGGGAGTTCTTAGGGGTGGTAAATGTGGAGAGTGATATCGACTACAGCTTCAACGGAGCCCCAATGTTTCACTCCATGGTGGCCAGATCGCACTTTGTGAATACGAACGTGTCTGTCCTAATCAATGCGGACGTGGTTTTGCTGCAATCTTTCATGTCCGCATTGCACAAGACAGCTGCCCTGTCTGCCCACTGGGTCTTGGCTGCAAGGCGGTTGGAGGTTGAGAGGTTCCCTTATACATTCGTGCGCATGGAGGATGGGAGCGTGAGGCTTGAAACAACTAAAGGGGAGTGGGTGCATGAGCAGGAAGTCGCAGACTTTGTGGGGGCAACAGGTGAGTTGCGGATCCATGGGCACATGGATTGGTGGGCTTGGAGCGCGAGTAGGGGAAGAGCGCTACTGAGGACACCCATGCCACCCTTCACTTTTGGTGGGGGTTCTTACGACAAGTGGATGATGCATCGTATTCTAGCGGAAGAGACGTACGCTCTTGTGGATGCGAGTGAGGCATTAGTCTCCTTCCGACTGCCGCATGGAGATAATGCAGACAATACTGCTACAAGCTCAGCTAAACGTGATTGGAACTTTGGGAGCCGCAACAGATGGCAAGCCTTTTCCAACGCTTACTTGTTGCAGCTTGGCAGAAACTCTACCTTCCCTGATTTCCCGAAAATACAAGCTAAGGCCCCAATGAAGCTCCTGCAATGTAGAGAACCCGCTACGACGTATCTCTGCTTGGTAGGAAGCGTCAAAGGTTCCTCGTATGCGTGCCAATGTAGGGCGAGCACTGTCTCCGTCAAGAAGACTGATTTCGAAGTGATGTCTCATCACATACCAGTTGGGGCCGTTCCACTAGACTTCTCACCTCTCCCATCCCCTGCCTCCGCCCCTGCCTCCGCCCCTGGCTTGCCACACACTTTGAACCGATTGTTGCCACAAGTAGCAGATGCCAGCAAAACTGTGGTGCTGGTGGCGGTATCTGCAGCTTACAAAGAGATGTTGCTCAGTTTTGTTTGCCGGGGTAGAGCTCTGGGAGTGGAGAATATTCTTATCGCAGCTCTAGACGAAGACTTATACTGGTATGCGTTTAGCCAGGGTCTTCCTGTCTACTACGAACCAACTGCAGCCCCACACAAATACTTCAGCAAAGCAAAATGTGTCTTTGGAAGCCACTGCTTTCGAGCAGTCACGAAGCTGAAGTCGCGGGCTGTCTTGCACATTTTGAAAAAGGGCTACAACGTATTGTGGAGTGACGTCGACATTGTGTGGTTCCGAAATCCCCTGTCCCACATGACATCCTACGGACCTGGGACTCTTCCTGTCCAAAGCGATGAGCCAGACAGTGCCATTCCTGGGAACAGTCTTGAGCGCATCAATTCAGGTTTCTACTACGCTCATGCCGACAACGTAACAATCGCAGCTTTCACGGCAATAGTGAAGCACGCGAAGACCTCAAATACATCAGAGCAGCCCAGCTTCTACCATGTCTTGTGCGGGTCTAATGGGGAGAGGGTCATCAGCGACTCTGAGTGTAGATATGGCAAAGGGCTTCGAACAATCTTCCTCGATCGCAATCTGTTTCCTAATGGAGTGGTGCATGGTATCTGGTGGCACGAAAACGTGACAACGGCTTGCTTGGACCGAGGTTGCTACATCCTGCACAACAACTGGATCGCAGGTAAACAGCTAAAGACGGAACGGCAGGTTAGAAATCGCTTGTGGTACTACGATGTGGCAAGTAGGATGTGCATTCACCAATGGCATCCTCTTACTTCTCTGGATTCAGGCCAGTTTTTCAAACACGTTATGTCAAGCCTCATCAGATTGTGAGAAGTGTGCTTCTAGATCAGCTTGGAATTTTGTCGATACCGTTTTGTACAGTACTTTCACAAACTTTTTGACTTGATAGTACCATTTATTGTATGTATCAAACTTTCCTACCACCTGCCCACTACCGCTTATCATGCAATCCCAAGCGCATCCTCGTGTTCTCTCTTCTCGCCTCTCGCCTTGTGTTTCTGTGGGCTTTTTCCTCATTTTCTCAAAGCTTCACAGCAAACCTCCACTTTTGGAATCCTATCTTCTCACTCTTTTCCAGTTCGTAGCCCTAAATCGCACTTCTTTACTTCTTAACCCCTAAACGCCCGCGCGGGGTTCGTTGACTTTTTCCAAAAAAATGACCCTCGCCCAGTAAAAACCCTGTAACTCGGGAAAAACTTGTCGTTTCGATACTTCACCAATACAGCCACCTACCCCCTGGACGCCCTGTCCAAATTTGGGACCAATCAGAGACGACGTGCAAATTTAGGGCCAATCAGAGAAGACGTGCAAAAACCCCATCGTTAAATATGGGGCCCTATTTTTGGCGTTTTTCAAAAATAAACTAAAAAACTAGAGGATTCTATAGATTTTGGGCATGGGGTTAAAATATATGGGCCTCGTGGAGGCAACCTAACCTACCTGCGACATTCTTGTTCTAAGGTAGTAACACCTAAATGTGTGCATTTAACCCCTAAACGACGAGCCCACCTCAATCGGGTCGATTTTTCATCCATCCGTAGCATACATGGATGAAGTCTGATGAATGTAGCGCGGAACGAGCTACACACGCAGGTCTTTATGGCGCCCCGAACAGAGGAAAAACTCTGCAGTCAGGAATTTTTTTGCAGGATTTTGGGTGGGGGGCACGGCAGTTGACTGTCTACGTGGCAGGTAGCAGCGGCCACGTGGGTGGGATTTTGCGGCCGGGGGGCATGTAGGGGTTGGAGTGGCAGGGCTTGTGAGGCCCTCCCCAAAACGCTGACGGCTTGAATGAGCCGGCCTGGCAAATAATGGGAAACCTCGACGTGGCCCGGAAACGTCGCCGGATTCAGGCGAAATTCCGGCCACGGATTGCCTGACCTGGAGGAGGCCGGAAATTTCACAAAATCCCACATCCCAAATGCAATTTAGGCAATTTTTGGGAAATTCTTGGGCAGGCTTGTGTAGTTCTTGGCCTATGAGGGACTGACCGTTGGAATTCCCAAATGAAGGAGAATTTGGGGTCCCAATGGGGCCTATACCATTTCCTTTGCAAATTCTCTTTTTGGACCCCCACTCCAGTCACATACAAAGCATCCCCCCTTTCATTTTGGCAGATTGGGGTGAAATTTGGTGTGAGGGTTTGAGATTGTGCACTTCACAGGAATATAACACTTTTTCTCCCAGGAAAATTTGGGATCGTGGATAATTTGCTTGGTCAAACATAAACTTTTGCTTTGTTTTTTCTATTTTCAAAAAAATGCACCGTCTTCAAATGTTATAATCTCCCAAACTACATGGTGGAATCTCCCCAAATTTGGGGGGCATATGCATCTGGTAGGTAGGAAGCAGTTTGTATGGTTCATCCACGTGGATGAACGTTGGTGGGCAGGTAGCCGCTGACGTATGAGGGTGGGTCCTGGAATTGTCCAAAAACACCTCTCGTCCTTTAGGGGTTAAGGAGTTCTACTCGCAGAGAAGTGCAACAATGAGAAAATTATATGGTTGGATTAGCAACAGGATGGAGATCCTTTATTTATTTATTTTTTAGAAAAGGGGACGATCCTCATATCAATTGCAATTTTTTCTACTGCATCCCTGAATTGATATTAATTTTTAAAGTGTCACTTCTCAACTTCCTATATGTGAGCAGTAGACCCACCTAATGCTCACCCCATAAATGGCTAATGTAAAGCCTGAAATTGCCTAAGGTGCACGAATTGTGCATCCAAAAAGGCACCTCTATAAAGCAAATAATGAAGGAGATATGCATTGGTTTATGAGCTGGCTTGCTCACAAAAGAGTACTCTAAGTATCCAAATCAGGACATTAATGCACCTAAAAGTGAGCACCAAGTGACCCATGCTGACCAGGATGGTGTATGAAAACCCGCCCCAATAGATGAAAACTAAACAACCCTAAGTCTAGTGCTTATCCATGCATGTACCCAAAAATAATCATATCTCATGCCAATCTTGTCTTCAGTCAACCATCACATCTCCCCTCATCATCCTAAATTTGTTTCCTCCATGCAGTAGCTGTCCACATAAGGCAACGCTATAATTGACAGCCTTCCCGCGCAACAGCTTATTGTCTCCCGCCATCTCCAAACTGTCAAGCCCTTCAGCTTTCACCCAGGGCTCGGATAAGTTCAGTATGCAGGAGGTCTCAATGGTGGCAGATATCCTTGTTGTGGGGTTGTTGTCACTGCTGGTCCCACATAATATGTCACAAGGTGGCTGGTGGGAGCGCCCCTAGCCTTTGCCCGACGTCTCTCCATCACAACACGCTGGTTATACCTGCACAAAGGAGGAGCACTCCCGCAATACGGGGCCAGATAGCTGTTAGGAGAAATTACGGGATTAGCCCGGATTCTCTTGTGCAATCGATCACCTGCAGCTGCACATGCCTTAGCGCTCCAGATGGTGTCGAAAGCCTTCTTCCTCTCTCGCTCTTCTGCTCTTGCTCGCTTTTGATTCATCGCTTCTTCTTTTTCGGCCACTCGTTTGGCTTTGTTTGCAATGGCTTCTTCTTTCTTTCGTTCACGCGCAATGGCTGCCTCCTCTTTGAGCCGCCTTTTGTGTTCCAGTGCAGCGAGATAGGAATCTGATGTCATCATAATTGACTTACTGTAATCTATTATGGGTTCATTGTCGTCTCTCACCCTTCTATGATTGGCTGCAAGTGCTTCCGGGAGAGTCAGGAACCTAGCGATGGTGGACGGGTGTCCACTTGAAGACGATGTAGGCACCACAACAGTCTGTATAGCAACCGTCTCTTGGCTGCCGTCTTGGTTTGTATCACCCTCCTCCTCGTCACTGCATTCCATCTCCACGAAATAGTGGTGATGATCCACTTGTGTCTCTGGCACAAAATGGCCTAAGATCTCTTCTACATGCAGATCAACAGGTGAATTTTGGACCTCATCTACATTGTGATCACTTTTTGCTAAGGTCTGGGAGTGCGCAGGAGTCTGGTCTGCTTCCTCCATTGTCTGGTCTGCCACAGCTGGGTCTATCTCCGCTTCTGCCATGGTCTGGTATGATGTCCTGGACTGTGTGAATGTTGCACTTGGCCCCATCTTTCCCACCATCGCCTGAGAATTCAAAGGCCATATCCCAGTAGCGCTGAACCTTTTGGAAATGATCTGACTGGTCAATGCCGTCCTTAGGGCCAAACTGACCCATTGGGCCAAGTCTTCTTTCAGTGCACCCTTTCCCTGTGTGACATGCTCCACACATCACGGTATATTTGAAATGCTGTTTTAAATGGTTTGAATACAGCTACATCAAGGGGTTGAAGTGCATGTGACGTGTGGGAAGGAAGTGTGATGAGATATAGACCTGTTGCTCTTGCTTGTCGAACAGTAACATGAGAGTTATGGCCGTCAAGGATCAACAAGTGACGATTTGTCACACTGATCTCATTGCCCATGGCTTTCACTGATGCTATGAAATGAGAGATCCACTTGCAAAAAAGTATTACAGTCATCCATGCCTTCTTCTGCATGGCCATTGTAACACCAGATTCACACTTTGCAATGTAGTTCCTACTAAATCTCTTGCCCTTGAATATACTTATATGACCACCTGATGCATTGATGCAGGTTAAGATGCTGAGCCATTCACGCTGGTCTGCTGTGATCGAGTGTACAGCTCTTGTACCAGTTTTGGCTAGAACCACACCTCCGCCATTCCGCCCAGCCTGGCAGCCCGATTCATCGCAATTCCAAATCCGTGACGCATCGCAGTTGTACTTTTTGTAGATCAAGTTTAAATTAGTGTAGAATGATTCTACGTTCTTGCCCTCCCAGTTTCCAGCCCTTGTGCCACCCTCAAGGTCAAATGTCCATGTCTAGATCTGAACCATCTAATCCATCCAAAGCCTGGAATTCCTTGCTTAATGGTGTCTCTCGCTCTTGGGTTATTTCAGCCACCTTCAACCGGAGCTGCGTGAGTGTAAGAGGATGCCCAATCTCTTGCATGCGTTCGATATATTTCACCAGCAGATCCTCCTCAGCAGCAGTCAACGTGCCCTTGGTGCCTCTTCTACGTGTGTGGTCGTGACGCCATACACATGATTCCGAAGGCTAGAGGCAGGTATTCGAATATCCTTGAAGCTGCTCTCAAGTGTTCTCCCCGATCCACACGGCTGCCATGGCACCAGCTAATGCCTAGTTTGACCAGTTCCCATTTTTACGTTGTCTTGGAGCTTTTTTGGGTCTCCCACCCCGATTTCGAGCAGGTGCAGGTGCAGTAGTGTTGTCATTGGAGGTCTGGTCCACTGACACACGCTCTTCATTTGTAGATCGATTCTCAACTAGACTTTCACGTAAGTTAGCATCTTGAGAACCATGCCCAGCCGAGAACTGTACACTGTGATCCAATGGATCTTGGGCCCACTGAAAGTTGACATCTTTCTCACCTTCATCACTCTGACTACCCTCATGTGAATGCCTGTCGTTGTAATTTTGTCTCTCATCAGATTCATCGCTGGAATGGCTCTCTATCTGTGTCTTGTCATAAGCCACATCCTCCCCGGTATCCGGTAGCAACCTGAAATCTAGATCCATGGTGGTGAAACTCTACAGGTGGAAATGTAAAAATATCTGAATTGCTACACTCATGGAACTCTTACGGATTGCACAGTGGAACCCTTGCACATCTGATTTGTGGCCAGTGGGCCCGTGTTATACTTGGTAGGAGAGTTTGAATGGTAGGCGGGCCCATTTTGAAATGAGCAGCCACTCTGCTTAATTGGAGCAGCCGTATTTTGAATTGAGCAGCCACTACATTTAATTGGAGCAGCCGTCATGGCTATTACGAAGCGCTATCCTTCCCAAATCCACCCTAAACTTGTTTTAATAAGTGATTAAGGCATGCAAATCATGTTTATAGTTAACCTCCAGCTTTGCTATTAACCATCCTATGGAGCATACATTAATAACAAAAATACTGTACAATACAAGTCACAACCATATATATCCCTATATATAAGGACTTCTCTCCATTGATGAACCTAAAACCAACCAATGAAAATAATGCATCCATTTAAGGACTTCATCAGTCACATTTGCTCACAAATATAGGGGTCCATATAAGGTCACGCACACATTTAGGTGTTTGCACCTTAACAAGCCCAAGATCTCAGAATTTGGATGAGATTACGCCACTTGGCACAGGTCAAAGGAGCAGGGACGTGGAATTGTTGTGTGAAGGATCCTGCACAAGGTACCGTAGTGGGATAGCAGGTTAGGCACTTGCCTGCTAATAATTATTTTTTGGGCCACTTGGCAGTTAGGCACTTTTGAGATTTTTTTTAAATTATTAGCTGCACACCACTATCTCCTTGCTAGGTTGGACCAAACCTATATGCTCCAAACACACCTCAAGAGCGATCCGGCGCTTTGGAGTCTCATCTATGCAAAAATGGAAGCCGAGCCTAACATTACACAGTGGATCCGGCGATTACATTATGGTGGAATCCAGGGTTGACAGAAGGGACTTGGCTCCCAATGCCTTGGATTTCAAGAAGAGTCGGCATGGCATAAGCTGGTCCACAATTACTCCTTGTTGGAGCCTCGCCGTGCCTCAGCCTCGGCTCCTTCTCCTCCTCCACTACAATATACCTGGTCAAACAATAGAACAGGGGCAGAGCTCAGTATGGCCCGTTTAGACAGGTTCTACCTGTCCTCAAGCCTGGCTTCCTGGTCCAGCAAAATCCCCCAAGAGCCCATATTCCAGGAATTCGACCACGCCAACGTTCAGTTATCTTTGAAAGGCGTAGGGGTCTATTCAGGCTCAACGCCTCAATTCTCAAAATTCCAGAGGTTCAACAAAAACTCAAGATTACCTGGCAGGAATCTGGTCAACTTATCCCCTGTCCAATTGGCAGATTCCTCGCAAAGCTCAAAGCTGCAAAAAAACAATGCCAAGAAATTAGCCAAAAACTGGCCGGTGCGAGAAACAAAAAACATCTGGCCCTCACTAAATGCCTGGCAGTGTGCCAGAAAATTCTTGAAGGAAACCAATCTGATCCCATCTGTCTTCCAAACTTACTTGGAAGCAAGATTGAACTTGGACACTTATGAAAATGAGATGGAAGCAAAGCTAAAAATCCAGGCAGGGATCAACAGGTCAACAAAGGGAGAAAAGATGTCAATTTTTTTTTTTGACAAAGTCCAAGTGCGTCACGCGAGGCAGGCAATCCCAGAGCTCCATGATTCGCAGGGCATCACTCAATGTGACCCAAAGAAAATCACTGCCATCGCACATAACCACTTCGCCACCCTTTTCAAGTAAAGGGAACAATCAGAAGCCATTAACCAGGCCATACAAACATGCATCCAATCTCACCCGGTTAAAATTGGCCAGCAGGAAGCTGCTGCATTGGATGGGGCATTCACAGAAATTGAGTTGCGTATAGCTCTGGAATCTATGTCAAACCTCAAGGCTCCAGGAGAAGATGGAATGCCAGTGGAGTTTTACAACCTGATGTGGCAGCACATCTCTACCGACTTCTGTAAAATGGCCAATGCCATCAAGGATGCAGAGGAAATGCCCAGAGAGATGTCACAAGGGGTAATAGTGCTTCTTTTCAAAAAGGGAGAGAGAAGGGCCATAGCCAATTACAGGCCCATCACCCTTCTCAACGTCTCATATAAATCATCGCTAAAACCCCGGCCCTTCGCCTTCGGCCACTGTTGCCCACGCTCATTAAATCAAGCCAGACTGGCTTTATCAAAGGCAGATTCATTCTGGACAACATACTGCTGGCTCACGAGACTCATTCTTATGCCCAAGACTCTAACCAAGCAATGGCCATGACTTCGAAAAGACCTTTGATAAAGTAGAATGGCCCCTTCTAATGTTTTCAATGCTAAAAGTGGGACTATCCCCTGACTTTTGCAAATGGGTCTCAATCTTGCTCCAGAATGCCTCAGCAGGGTGCTGGTCAATGGCTTTTTATCCTCACCATTTGAGTTGCAACGCTCGGTTCGACATGGTCGCCCACTGGCACCCTTTCTATTTCTTATAGTGGCTGATTCGCTTGGACATCGGCTAGGCTGGAAAGCAATGCAGACATCAGGGGCCTTTCAATCCCCAGCCAACACCCCAACTAGCTGCATATCAAATCATCAATGTTTGTGGATGATACGGTGCTCTACCTTGACACTAGACCTCGAAACTTGGAAAAAACAATCTCCACCTCGAACATCTTCTGCCTAGCATCCGGTTTCAATGTAAATTGGGAAAAAACGGTGGCAGTGCTGGTTGGTGATAGATCCAAATCACAAATCGGAGTCAACCCTATTTGGGGTCAGGAGCTAGGGCTATGGCTCAAAGTGGGGGAAAAGTACCAAGCTATTAGGTTTTCCATTCGGAGTTAACCTTTTTGATGAGCAAAGAATAGGGCCAATCATAGACAAACTGAAACGCAAGCTTGTATTCTGGGGATCCAGGCACCTGTCTCTCACTGGAAGGGCTTTGGTCGCCAACCAGGTAATTATGGCCAGCATCTGGTACTTCACTTCCGTGTGGAGCCCAAGCCCATGCTACTTAAAAGAAATCAAGAGAATCATTCGGAATTTCATTTGGGGAGCAAGCTCCAGTTCACAACACGTCAGACCAGCTATTTCCTGGGCCCAAATATGCCGCCCCAGAAAACAAGGGGGGCTTGGTATCTTGGATCCAGCCAACCAGATAGATGCCTTACTTGGAATGGCCAAGGTCAATGCGTTGGATTGTTAATGGTTTCAAAGACAAGCAGCCTGGCTCTCCGCTATGGAAGGCAATTTGGAAAGCATGGGTAGGTTGAGGCCATACCTCATCAAAGGAGAGCCCTCCTCATACGAGGAAGTCATCCGTCAACACCTTTTCCTTAACTCCAGCACTTACACCAGGATGACCGTGGATCTGCAAAGCGGTGGTCTACCTGGGATTACCATGGCATTGCTCAGGTCGGAAATATTTGGTCGGGCTCAGCACTATGCTGCCAGGGGCACATAAACCAGATTGTAGGCGCTGCCAGAGGAAATGCTGGTTATGCCTGCATCATCCAGACCATCCCTGCAACTTGGATAAGCATCCTTGTGAGGGGCCGTTGCCACCATTGCTTGACACTTGGGTTACATACTCAGCCAGACCTAATCAGGTCATTTACGTCATGGAATACACAAATCATTGGCATTGCCATGTGCTGCTGCCCTCAATCAAACATCCTGCACCTTTCTCAAGCACACCTGGTCTCCATCAATGGGGGGAATTTCTCCCTTATCAAAGTATGCCAATGGTCATCCGGTGCAAAGCTCATGAACCCTGCTAAGCCTCCTACGTCAGTTTTGACCGCTTGGATTAAAGCAAACACATTTGTGTGGATTGGAGGCAAACCTATCATGCAACTGCAGCCGGATCCTCAAGAATGGACATGGGATCTTGGTGGCAAACCATCCTTTTTTCAATACACAGCAAAAAAAAGGCTACAAGTGCCTCAACACAAGCTCCATCCCCTTCTCCAAAGGGGACGCCAAATGGAGAGCCTACGGATGAGCATTGGAATGTGATTTGGAAAGACATATGGATCAAATCCAGACGTGCAAAGTTAGTTGCCTTTCTCTGGCAAATCGCAAATAGAATTCTAAAGGTAGGACGCTGGCTTCAGTTCACCAGGGCATTGCTCTGCACATGCTGCTCGCTGGGGGTTTCGGAATCCCTGAAGCACTGCCTCTTGCAATACAACATACCTTCAAAAATCTCGCCCAAAATTCACTGGATGCTCAACCACTGGCATGACCGCGCCTCATTGACTCCAATCAACATGCTACTGAACTACGATCCTATCTCCAAGCAGCCTTTTATCCCAATGACCGGTTTTTGACACGATCAGGGCTGTCGGGCTCTGGCACATCTGGAAAACCAGATGCGCATGGGCCCTGGGAAATACTAACTCCACTGTCTCATTGATGCTCGCTTTGATCTTCTTTGACATCCAAACGGAAGCTCGGAAGGCCTGGGCCAAACTTTCTGCAGATATCTGCAAGCGTCCAGAAGCTCAACATTAGCTCCATAGCACCTTCACCACCTCATGGGCAATGCATGGAATCGTCTGCACGAGCCCTGCGCCAACAACCTGCATTTGGAGCTCAATCCCTCAAGGATGGAGAAATTGCAACTCGCCACTGCCCTGAATTGCCAGACTTCGACCGCGACATCAATTGGAGACACATCAAGGGCAAGAGATCGGTGAAGCTCAACTTCATCACTGATCACGTCGCCTTTCTTCCGGGGCTCTCCATAATGCTCTTCAGGGTCCTCAGTTAGGCAGGCACTTACGATTTTTCGTCCTTACTTCGTAGGGGTACGTGAGAGCACTCAGCTTTTTGCATTTAGGCATCATTGAATTGCATGGGGATATGGCCGACCATGGTCGCCATCCTCTCATCCCCAGACCCTTTTGGTCCTTGTCATGGCCGGTTCGGCCGTCTCTCTTGCTTATGTCTCGGGCTCGTCCCTCATCCCATGGATATGTATCGACATCAATGGGGTTAATTTTTCCCCTAAAATTAATCAATTGGCCACAGCCTTTATCAAATTAGGTAATTAAAAATAATGATCAAAAAATGAAAACACAAAAATATAAAAATACAGCCGTTGCCATGGATGAAAATTGAGAACTGAGGCGCGGATCAATGTGCATGAATGAGACATGACATCATGTATGTACAACTATGCTAATAGATATGACAATGCATTCAAATCATGTATGACTTTGCAACGATTGAAAATAAAAAGAATGATATTAGTATAGATATGAAGATTCATAGTCACCATCTCATCCATTGTAAATTGAACCCTTGAGTTCAGGAAGTATGATATACTTGTCATACATAATTATAATATATACCATTCAAGACTTGTGCATGAAGACAGCTCATGTATTCATGCCTGACCATACATTTTCTCCTGTATGACTATTTTTGAAGATGGTCATCCAAGTATAGTCACCATGTAACTACTTTCACAGGGACTTACAATTTTTTTGAAGTAGCAAATTTACAAATATTGGGAGCTTATGGGGAACATGCATGTCCATATATTTCTCATGTATTTGCATAATACATGAGATTGCTTTCGGAAGGAGCGGTGGCACCAATGGGCCGCATGCTGCTACGTTACTATTGACCTGAATTTAATGTTAGTTATACAGAAAAAGGGACTCTAGACTGCGTGGGGCCTACCACGACATGGGCGTCGTCGTGGTGACCGCGCGAATCTGAGGCGCCAGACTTAGGGGGGCGCGGCTGCGGGTGGGCGGCGGGCCACGTACGCTTACCGGGGCCCGGGCGCATTCAACTCCCGGGCCTCTTCTATTACAATTGCGTGTTGTATGCAGGCCTCTAGGTTGGCTTACTCTTCAGGGGGTCTTGGGTTCTACCTTCAATGAAAGCTACATTGGCCCATGAGTAGAGCTGTGTGGTTTGTAGATCTTTATCATAAACCTTAACACTGCTAACTTACCCACGTTTCAGGTGATCGGGTCTGAAGTCCTGATCATTGTTTTGCAATATGTATTTGACTCTAGCTGCTTTGGTTACACGCTCGAGCACGTCATTTCTGTTTATTGGAAGAATACAATCCCAAGATTAGCTAGCTGAATGATTTTGATCTTTGAAGCGTTCTCATTCTTAAATTTTCATCCTCCTATGTACTTTCATCCATTTATATCATCCTTTGTTATATTATCTTTGTAGAAGTTTGGCAATTTCATCCATGGAAAATTGGGAATTTATGACAGAATATTTCATTTTAAAATTTTAAGGTTTCGCCAAGGCAGAAAACACTGGCTCTCATATACTGCTCCGGGTTGTGAAATGGCAACTTTAGTCATCTAATTTATTTCAAGAAACAGGCACTTGGGCCTTAAGTTCACAACGATCTACGTAGTAGTTTGGGGATGCAGCTATTGAGAGCCTCGCCTGCTTGTAAAGACTGGTTGTCCAAGCCCCTCCGCGCTCTGTTGGACACATTGTGACGGGCAGTTATAATTAGGACCCCAGCAATTTGCACTTTCATAGGTGTGGTGCTCATGATCCAGGGAGTCTTCCAAGGTCCAGCAAGCAACATAGTATAAGTGATTGAGCCCCCAAAGATGTGTAAGAAGTTCACACTTCAAACTACACACTTCTTTTCATTTTTTACTTTTTATTTCATATGACATGGTTGTGTGAAAGGTCAAAATCTTGTAAACCTGTCATGTGAAAGGCATTTTCTGAAAGTTGTCAGTCACAGTGAAAGTCAAAAAAAAAAAATTAACCTGTCACAAAAAAGGTAGGGCTACCTGTCCAAAAAACCACACTACTTGTGCCTACAGGAAGCCACTCATTAATGGCTATAATAAAGCCTTATGCCATTTAATGTAGTCAACAGCCCCACTATCGGGCCCACATGCCCTTGCTCGCCATACTCCTCACCATGCCCCATGCTCTATGAGCCCTCCCCCATGCTACATGCTCCATAGCATGTTTGTTATTCATGGATGAATTTAGAGATGAATTTAGGATGGATGGGGTTAGGATCTCTTAGGGCGGCGGCTGGTTGAGGGTTTTGTTTGTTTGGGGCTTAGTGAGTTCTTTGCAAACTAGGTGAGTTCCTTTTATTATGTTTGCATTTGTGAATGGTATGCAAGTGGTATGCCAGGGAAACCTCAAATGTGCTTCCTCCAGACATATTAAAATATACCATCATGTCAGGGAAACCTCGATTGCAATTTCCTCTAGATATATCTTATATCATTTAAATGATATGCCAGGAAACCTCAACCGCGGTTTCCTGGAAGCTCTTGAACGCCCTGCACCACATCAAGTGTTTAGTGATCCACAAGCTCACCTCACTAATCTAATCTACTCATATTCGCGTCCACTAATCCACTCACTAATCCATAGAACCCCAATGTTTGCTATTGGAGCCAAGATGAGCAATGTTAAAACAGTCGTGACCCTAACGAGCCTAAACCCACCCCTAACCTCATCCATTTTAGACTCATCCCGCTAAAATCATCTATGGATAACAAACATGACCATGGAGCATGTGGCATGGGGCCTCGCATGGAGCACGGGGGAAGGCGCATGGGCACGCAGGCATGGCGAGGAGTGGGTATGGCTATCAAGGGGCATGGCCAAGAAATGGGAGGTGGGCCGGAGAAGGCCTGGCTCCTGGCATTAATGACAAAGCCCATTAATGTGCCCTGCTTGTAGGGACAAGGCCTCTTTGGAGGCTAATCCTAGATTACAAATATCCCGAGGTGTTTCTGCGCTATCGTGTGGCCTCGTCGTAATGAGGCAGCGGGGTGCAGAGGGGACATGGACCCGATAGCGGGCCCGCTACATTAAAACGATCCCTATTCCCGTTTCTCTTATATATTAAAAAAAACTACACATCGTTGAGTTCCAATCCTTGAACGTGGTTCTGGTGCTAGGCGCTAACTACGACTACCTCTATGGAGGTGTGGGTAGGTAACTACTCTCGTGCAGGTAGTTTCAGTTTGGTTTTGCAACTACCTTCATGTAGAAAATCCTAAAACTACCTACATGGAGGTAGTTGTAAATTTCATATGCCAAAAAAATTCTAAGTCCTTGCTGCATGAAGGTAGTTTGCTCCTATATTAGGGAGATGGCGGGCCCCATCGTCTGACCAGCCTCATTAGGACGAGGCCACACAACATTCTGAGCCACTACGGTAGTGTGTTTTAGCATTAAAGACAACATGCATTACACGCATTAAAGGCAACCTGCAAGGGATGATGAGCAAGTGTGCCAGGCTAGGCTATACAGGCAGAGAGAGAAAGGAAATATGAAACAGGTGGGAGCCACCCCTGGCCATTGTAAATCTAATAGCTCATTGGCTCCTCCGAATCTAGCCAATCGCCTTTGCCCATAGGATCTACACGAGGATATGCTGTGTGTATGCACCATATTTTGAGGAATTTGGCCTACTTACATCTGCAAAAGTTAGAGACCCTTAAACAACCAATTTGGCCCGTTTTAGGCCTTGCGGGCGTTTAGGGGAGCTTCAAAACAAACGTATAACCACAGTTGTGTGTTCAGAAAGAGCCAACTCTGTACTCATCATATCCAGAGAATAAACCAGTGTTGGACTGGTATATAGGTGAAGGACTGTTATAGATACCAGACCAGTCTGGTATCGTTTGGGAGAATACTTGGTCATATACCAGACCTGGCTGGTATCAGTTTTTTCATACCAGCCACAATACCAGTACTCCCCCGCAATCTACCTCATTTACTCTGGTATGTGTACCATATTAATTTATGTGTACATTTGCCTATACATTTGTATTTATGTATATTTACTTCTAAAGCCATCTTGAATTACAAGTTTATCAATTAGCAAATATCAAGTGAAAATACACATAAAGGATGATACCAGAGTTGATACCTCATACCAGCTGGTATTGTGGTCATGATACTCATACTCATACCAGTATTTGGACAAATATACATCCACCATTATATAGACCAGACTTGGTATGAAAACTTTGTGATACGCCTGGTACCAGGACCAGACTGGTATGTAAAAAACTTGATACCAGTCCAACACTGGAATAAACCGATGTCCAGCTCCCAAATATCGTATACTTTAGAAAAGACCCGACGACGAGCAGTGCAAAGAAGAGAAATTCCTGCAGAAAAATTTGGGTGCAGCAATGCGCTGATTCCAGAAGGTCAATCTGACAGTAAGAAGCACTTTAAGAGTCCACCATGAGGTACAACGTTTTGTTGGTCGTCCTTCAATGTGACTATGAATGCATTAACTAAAATGGCAGGTTGGTTGTTGATGAACTGAAGGAAAGTAATGATGGAGAGATGAAGTGCCACGAGCTCTACAGTTATGGTTATAGAATTTGTGTATTCATGTCTGCAAGAGAAGAAAAGTTTTCTGCAGGGAGTATACAAAGTGATCGGATGCAGGTCCACGCAGCAACTCATGGAAAATATTAAGTTTTACATTCTGCATTGAAGAGTATCCCATTCCTTCTCTTTTTATTCAGAATTGCAAATTGGGTCTGTACAACGTTTGAATGCGATAGTAACTTAGCTAAATGCTGCGAAGCCAATTGGCCCCCTAGTGTACATCAACCTTGCGGGGACTTCAATCCCGCTGCCCGCACGAAGTTCCTGCACCGTAGTGGAACTTATACTTCTCTAGATGAGCATTGCTACATAAAGAGAAGCTCCAAAATTTGCTTGTTTAAACTCTTCACGAGAGAGACCGAGGATGAGAGGACCGCATAGCATTTCCACTGGAAGATTGGGTGGGTGACAAGACCCCAAATTAGAAGCGGGTTAATCACGAAAAGAAATAAATAGATAGATGTGCAGTAATGCTGCAGAGTGCATAACTGAAGCTCCATGGAGGCAGGGCCTTTGAAAGGGGGAAATTAAAAGGAAACGGCTGCAACGCCAACCTTGAGCAGGAAGAAACTAGGAACATTACCTAATTTTAGACGAGGGAAATGGTTTTAGATCAGGCATCCAACGTGATTAGTTTTGTCATGAAGAAATGGACTTTGGCACTGTACCGAGGAAATTTGGGGAGTGAGCACTAAAATGTTTGCTCGAAAGCATTTAGACTGGAAACTCTGTGCAAAAGATTGTCAAGAGTAATGGCAAACGCGTCTTTGAAAGTTGAGAGCTGAGCCCCAGGTTCAGCATACAAAAGGCCTGGGACAATATCAGTGATGATGTGTCTTCTCATCCTGTCTCTCTCATCTTCTGAGATTCGTTTTAGAACCTCGACCACATTCGAACGACCCCTCTGCAAATCCTTGTCTGCAAGGTACACAGAATACGAACTGGTATTTGCAGGCAGGTGCCATGGATACTGCAAATAAGCTGTGTATGGATCAAACAGTACTGGTATACAACCTGCAATGAGCGAGTCAAAGACGGATCGCCGGGTGGGGCTGTCACCTGGGGGCTGCATGCAAAAATGGGAGGTCATGAAAACCTTCGTAGTTGCTTCTGGGCGCAAGCACAAGTCTTCGACGCATTCTAGAAAGTAGCAATGCTCAGGCTGCCCCACACACTGCTGGATCAGTAGAGTACGTATATTCTCAGGGTCGTTGCGTCTGTCCTTCCCTGCAAAGCTAACTAGATTGCGTCGCTGTGAAGCAGCGACATGGGCCTGCCAGGCACGCACGTCTGTGTCAGATTTTGGGTGGAAGAAGGTTGGGTGGGGCGCCCCAATATCATTCTGATGCCATGGATTTCTCTCAATTAAAACCTTCGTAAGATTCTGCATTTGAGGAAACTCCAAGAGTCGACTGCCCCACATGCCACTCTCATCATTTGGCCTGCGAAAGTCCCAAGAGATCTTCCCCAGCACCAAAACATGATCGAGCCCGCCTCTCCTCTTCCATGAGGGCTGCTTCTCCAGCCACTCCACAAGCTGCCACCCCAAGGCATCGCGCTTCTCGTGTGTAGTATTATCTGAAAAATGCCAGCGAATAACATCCAGGCCCCCGTAATAAGGCACGTAGAAGAGGGAAGCAAGAGCGGAGTCTGAGGTCAAACATTGATATTCCAGGATACGTGCATGGGAGACAAGTTCCAACGCATACTGGTGGGTGTTGAACCACCGCCCTGCGGGTATAAGAATTTTGCTCTGAGTCCCCGTGACAGGCTTTCCCAGGCCCGAGTTGGATAAATAATCGCAGAGATTGTACCATGGCAGTAGCATATGGCACATTTGTAAGAGTTCCAAATTGAAGTGGGGTGGCAGATCATATACGTACACGTATTTGCCTTGGCAGCTAGATGCTGAATTCACCATCGTCATTTCAAAGGCCTCCTCCTTTCCACCCAAAGGATCTTGTTGTACTGCACTATTTCCAGGGTGCCTTGACGCAATGGCTGCTGAGCGATCGGTGCCAGCAGTAGGCATTGGTAGAGAGACAGATCTGATAGTTTTCACTATCTCACCCGCTTCCATCGCACCTCGTTCCACTGGATCGGCCACAGTCTCTTCGCTCAATTCCTCCCTCGCTCGTTCAGATTCACCCTTGAGACTTTCTTCTACGGGCGTCGTCCCTCTTCCTGGCCTGTGGATCATCTCAACCGAATCTAAGATTTCTCCTTCGATATTCTTCGAGGCGCAGCTTGAATTAGTGGACTTCAATTCCCTTTTCTCCGCAACTCCAGTACCCAACTCCACAACTTTTTCCCCAATCCCGAGAATGGCATGCCAATTCACTTTCTCCCTCCCCTCAGAGATTACTCTCCTTTCCTTCTCTGGTAACGTCTCCTTTGCGCTAATTTTTTTCACTGCCCTTTCTCCAAAATCTGCTGACACTAATTTCCCCAGCGCCTGCGGTGTGTGATAAACATCAAACTGCATCTTTGTACCGTCCAAGATTCCCACTTTACTTATTCTATCATCCACTTCCTTTCCTACTCTCTCCTTCTCTGATATCATAGTTTCGACTTGCCTATGATCCTCGGTCTGTTCTCTTTCAAGGTCTCCATGGCGAGCCTGACCCAGGGATTTTTTGAGAGGACCAGCTTTGGCGGCTTCCTGACCTCGACCATCCTGTACGTTGTGACTTACCTGTACAGTGCCAGACATCACCAACTCGTATTGATCAATTAAGACTATTGGGGTTTTGCAGCGAAAATTGTACACAAGTCCTAAAGGATATGACTCTAGTTCTCTCTTCAAGCTCTCTGCATCCACTCCTAACCGACATCATGGAGAAAGACTCCAATGGCTTATCGTGCCAGGGTTTTAATTCCTACATTAGAGTGGCGGATGTTATGTACACTGGTGTCTGTGTAGTTGACGTGTATTTCACGCCAAACACACCACTGGTCAGCTGGTGAAATCAAGTGTCGAACGTGTAATTCACAGTTCGAAGTACGGTTAAGTTGCTCAAACCCAGCACTGAAATTCACATTGAACAAGTTGTTGGAAATTATTCTGACATCTGTAAGTGATCATTGCGCATGTAGTTCGCGTCTCTTTCTTACTTCGTCTGAGACCCGATGCTTAAACGATTGAATTAGCAACTGTGCATTCACAGCATGACAACCAGATCTTTCAGCGAATTCAAAAAATATAATTGCATAATTTCCCTTTGATACGTTGCACTGGACCCCACCTACATGCGGTGAGAATTTGCATTGAAGATGTTTTCATTTGCTAGCCAAGAATATATGCTTGTGCGGGAGCTACTAGGTTACAATACATACCTGCCGCCGGAGGGCCAATTCTTTGATGTTGGTCGACGAGCCCAAAGACGACCCTGGATCAGATTCGGAAGCTGTAAGACCAAGGTCAATGTGTATACAAGAAACACAATGCCAGAGATGGATGCGAGCTTGAGACGCAGAATATAGGACGACTGTGGAGGAGCTCCATAGACACCAGGCTACAATGAGTAGAAAGAGGGGCGGGAGTAGCAACGGCCGGTGCAACACATAGGAAATCGACTTGCAGCCTGGCACGCTCTGCATTGGGTCGCCTGTGTTGCTGTCACCACTGAGGTTTCAATTGGAGAGCTCTCGACAAGCTGCGTCTTACTCCTTATTAAACAGCAATAGCGTGACTCAGGTGGATAAGGCTGGAGTGTAAGCGTGAAGGCCTCTTGTCGATTTGATCTTTATGTTGATTGACAAGTGCTTTCTACTGCTTTGACCCTGGACCTCTAAGTCGTAGTCTCTCATTGAACAAATTTCCTTTCTTTCAATTCTAGACGGTTGTCTTATTCTTGATCTCAACAGACATGGCGAGACAAGGACGAAACATCATTTGTGTGCACCTCTGGTTTGTCTCTTGCCACTGGCAGCTGGTTCTTTCATCATCCACCTTGCCGGATACAAGATGTCGCACACCCAGGAGATCAGTTGGAAAATTATGCATCACAGTCTGATCAGCGCAAATGAGTCAGGTCCATCAACCTACCACCCGTGGTCTTGCCTTGCTCCTGGTACTGTGCCTGCACAAGGGATGTAAGGCAAAGCCTGACCAGGTCGGACATTAGCAGGGCAAACATGTACTACTAGATCTGCGAGGATTATGGGACTCGCTCTATGAAATTGGGTAGTTTGTCAAATCATCACTGGACCTAATACTTGTGGGTAATATAAGATGTGAGAGAAAAGGAGGGTACATCTGGGTGGTAAATCTGGTTAGAAGTGGGAAGTACCAGAGTGTGAGGTCCATGTCATTCCTCTTCCGGTACGTATGAGATGTGGTGGTTTGTCAAATCACATGAGTACTGTACAGCTATTCTTTGACAAACAAACGCGCGCTTCTGTGAAGGCAAAGCATAATTTGGGTGTGTCTAACTGAGTGCAATGTCATGATTCAAGTTTCAAGACAATACCCATCTCTTAAAAGCCGGTGCAACACTTGATAATGAGTTTGTTTCTTCATAATTGATGCTTCAGCTCTAACCCAGTATGCAATCGATGGCAGGGCTTCATCGATGAAAACTTGTAACGTTGCCCTTGGTAAACCAGTGGGAAGGCCAACAGGTGTGGGTGGGTGGCGCCGTTGGGCAGGCAGTTGTAGTAACGGCAGGGCGTTCCTACAGGCAAACCGTTGGCTTCGAGCGCCCTCAACGGCAGCGCCTACCACAGTGTTGCGTACTATGTTTACTGTTGAAGCTTCGAATGCGAAGTACCTCACAATTTGCTGATGTTAAGAAGAAGAGAGTACATAACTTGCCTCTGTGATTCTTTGAAAATGTATGCATCCCCAAGAGCAGCCTGTGTACACCTTTCTTGTAAAGGAGCGTGCCCACTGCCAACAAAAAAAAGGTACATGGAAAGGCCGTGGAAACTCAAAAACAAAGTGCAGGTGAGGAACATAATAACAACTGCCCCAGGTCAATGCTAGGAATCTCCTCATTTTCATTTGAAGCAATATTGACGCTTGCAATCTAAATGCAAATTCAGTAGAATTAGTTGCAACCCAAGTTGGGTTTCCGCATATTCAAACTGTCAAGAAAACAAACACATATTTCTGAAGATGCAGAGATGAAACAAGAGACTCTATTACAAAGGAGCTCTCCTCCCTACCATAGAGGTCTATGCAAAGATTGATTGCCTCTCCCTTGAGGTCTATATATATATATCTACTAGATGTCTCCTACCGAGAGATGTCTATTCTCTCAAAACTTATCTAATAGCTATTCTAAGCCGCATCTATTCTAGGGTATCTAGAATATCTAACAAATGATGAGTTGAACCCAAAAGTTCATCCATCCTAATTCTAACAATCCCACTCAATGAAACAGCTGTTACTAAGCTTGGAAGTCAACAACCCCCGTCATCTTCTTGAAGCGCGCATGCTTGTGCACAAGCTTTTTGCGAAGGAGACTCGCGAATGAGACTCTTGGTCAAAATATCTGCATCCCACCATGTGCAAACCATCCTTGCCTGAAGGACTCCCACTAAAGCATAACCCATGATCAATAGTACCTTTGAGATACCTTAGGATTCGCTTCACTTCCCTTTGAGAATAGCCCTTGGCAACGAGCCGAACGCCTTTGTATCGCTCCACAGTTCCATCTACCTTGTACTTCACCTTGAAGACCCTCCTGCTTCCAACTATTCTCCTTCCAAGTGGCAGAGGAACAAAAAACCAAGTACCATTGTCCATAATGGATTTGTACTGTGAATCAAGAGCTTCATTCCGCTGTGAGGCATCAACACTCTCCAATGCTTCTGTCACGGACTGTGGTTCATCATTGCTAGTACAGTGAAATGCAAAAGCCATGTCTAGAGACTCTACAAATCTAGGGCTTCCAACTATGCCATGAGCGTCGAGGTACAAATGGCTCATCCACCTTCTCACCTGCATCCTCATAAATCTCACTGACATCACCATGACTCCCTTCAGGTCTAGGAGCATGTTCACTTGGTACGTCAAGCACTGCAACTGGAGCAGTATCAGCTAGTACAAGTGGAACTGGATGAGTTTGTGGTAAAACATGCGGAGAGTCAGCAACTGTGATATAAATCTCACCAGCTCCTACCTTCTCTGTCAGTCTAGAAGACTCAACAAAGTGGACGTCACGACTCCTAACTATAACTTTGCATTCCGATTCATACAGACGATAACATTTAGACCCCTCACAATATCCCAAAAACATGCACTTAATACTTTTGGAATCCAGCTTTGAACGCTTTTCTTTCGGCACATGAGCCTATGCATCACAACCAAAAACTCTCAGGTGTGCAACAGTTGGCTTCTTGCCACTCCATCCCTCCTCAGGTGTCATATCCTTGACTGCAATGGTAGTGCTCGATTGTTAACATACACAGCAGTAGAAATAGCTTCAGCCCAAAACACTTTGCCAAGACCTTGGTGCTCCAACATGCACATTGCACTCTCAACCAAAGTCCGGTTCTTTCGTTCTGCACAACTCCATTATGCTATGGGATGTCTTATTAGAGTTGGCACTCTATTTTCATGTTGAATTCTGCAAGTTAGCTGGTTGAGTGAACCATTTGATAGTTTGGAGTGAGTGACTTGATACTGCCAATGTGACAACATGTTCAAGTATCCAAAAACAAGTAACAGAGATGAGGAGAAGCTGTGGAATGAATACTTTTCTGACCCCGGTCAATGGTGGGACAACCGAGGCAAAAAAGTGAATGCTTGTTGGATTACAGAGAGTAACAGACGCAATTCAACATAGGAACTAGTGGGATAAGCTGATTGGGTGTTTCCTAGAACAAATCTAGGCTGTCATTGTCAGCATGCTCTTCCAAAAAGTCACTCACTTAGACATTCAGTTACTACAGAAGTGGTTATCATCACGATGAACCACAGACATTTGTCACTTTGTGAGTGGTTCTATTACACTGGTGACAGTCACAATTGCATTTGAACTTGATATGAATAAGGTGCAATGAAAAGAAGCTCACTACACCCAATGAACCATGACATTGGTATTGTTCAGCACATACAAATGTGCTGCATCTCTCTCAGCTCCACTTATGTCCCGCTTTTTGCCGACACCTTCCAAGACCTCGTTCTCAACCCCTTCCTCCGCATTTGCATCCCAAATCCGCCGTTGAGTTGCATCAAATGATTGCATATACTCACTCATGAACCCCATGGCCTCATCAAGAACATACCCTGCAGCCATACTCCCTTCTGGCTTTGCGTAATTCCTAACGTATCCCTTGAGATCTTTCATGTAACGCTCCATGGGATACATCCACCGTGAAGACACCGGACCACATGTGTCTAGTTTATCTACGAGATGAACTAGCAAATGGGTCATGACATCAAAGAAAGAAGGGGGGAACTCTTTCTCTAACAGACACAAGGTTATAGCAACATCCTCACGCAATGAATCTATTTCATTAGGGTCCCATACTTTGGCACAAATCCGGTGGAAAATGCGACTCACACGCACAATGACCCCACGTGGGCCTGGAGCCATGCAATGGCGAATACACACAGGTAAAATTTGTTGCATTAAAACGTGATAATCATGGGACTTCATACTCGTCAAATGTTTCCTAGACGGGTGTATGTGTTTATGAAATGCACGTGCAAATCCCGAAGGAGTTTTGATAGCCCCCAAAGTATCAAGAAATATCGTGATTTCAGCGGGAGTGAGAACATACGGTGCTGCTGGTTTCATGATACGTGAAGGGTTTTGTGGATCAGGCCGAAGCCACAAGTGACGTCTGATGCCGATGCCGATGTCGTTCCTCACCTTCACCGTGTCCTTCCGTCCGAAATCGTCTTCAACAAGTTTTCACAAAAATTCTTTTTCGCAATGCATGGGATCCAGTAAGTAGCGTTGCAACAGATCCTGCAATTGGTGACACCATTTCAGGAACATTCCGATAGATTGCAGTCCTATACAAATCAGATTCCTTTATGAGCACTATATACTTCTATGTCTAAAGTGGCTGTGATGCATGACAGTCCCTCCTCAGTGGTTCAAACAACTCATTTAGTGCATTATTAGCCTCTCAAATGATGTCAACAACTTCCTCAGCATCATGGATACTACCTTTTACCACTCCACGAGTTATTAATGTGAAGTCCAAATTACATGCAGTACTGCTACATTACCACTCGGAAAGTAAGAAGTAACCACTACAGGGGCACTACCTTTTCCATTTACAAAGAACATTGAACTCAAACAAGTACAAGTGCAGGGGGTACCTTCCAGTATGGTAAATCCCATAGGCAGCTGCACCTTTTGATACCATGAACCTTGGCTGGATGAACTTCAGCATCAGGAAAAGCACGGGGGTCAAGGTCATAACCTTCAGCCTCAACACCAGCGGCCTCTTGTTCAACCGGTGTGAACCGATGTGGCTTCGCACGCATCTCCACCTGTCCATTGAAGTATATGCGGTTCCTGCGGTATGGATGGGCCTGAGGGAGGAACCTGCGGTGACCTTGGTAGACAATTTTGCCCAGAACTTTTGAGTGTCTTGCATCTACATGAGGACCGCATACTGGACACCCTTTGTAGCCTTTTGTGACACATCCTGCAAGTAGGCCATAAGCAGGAAAATCGTGGATGCTCCACAGTAGTATGGCGCGTAGTATGAAGGTTCTCTCACCAACAGGTTTACATATGTCATATGCCCGAACCCCCCTCCACAAATCAAGTAACTCCTCCATCAGTGGTGCTAAGTACACATCTATGTGCTCACTTGTAACTGACTGCTTTCCTGGAATCAAGAGAATAAGCATGACAAAGAACTTCTTTGTAGTGAGCTAGGGAGGTAGGTTGTATACCAGCGTCAACACTGGCCATGTTGACCAGTAATTGTTCTTATCAACAAACTGATTGACTCCATCGAAGGAAAAACCAAGCCTTACATTGCGAGGCTCTGCTGCAAAGTCGGGCCAAGTAGCATCAATGTGTTTCCAAGCCTTTCAATCAGCTGCATGGCACACAAGGCCATCGTTGCTTGCATTCCAACTGTGCCAGGTCATTAATTCTGCAATAGAAGAGCATATATACATACGCAAAAGGCGTGGTATCAATGGAAAATGGCGAAGCACCTTAACAGGTACCTTGGATCTCCCCACATTTTTGAATCGGGCGCTTTGACACTTGGGGCAACTCTCTGAAGTTTTCAAGCCCCCCCCTAAACAACACACACCCCTTTGGGCAAGCATCGATCTTCTCATAAGCAAGCCCAAGCTTACTCACCATGGTCTTTGCATGGTAGAAAGATGTGGGTAGTACGTTTGGTTGTGGCAACAAGATTTTCTGCAGCAAAGAGAACATTTCATCCGCAAAGCCATTTGTAACCCCATGTGTTGCGCATACACTAGAAGCATTCGTGTCATTTACCACTGGGGCAACGACTCATTTTGAGTCGTAAAAGTCAAAAAACTGGGATCGACTGGAAGTTACAACAGACTAGTTACAACAGACGTGGTAGTTGGGTTGGACATCCAATGATTGGAGTGGTAAAGGACGCAGACGCGCGAACAACTGCTCAGCGATTAATGCGATTAATGCTAAAGAACCACGTGGCATAACCAGGCGGGCCGCCCGTGTGTCTGACCTTTTGGGCTGACTTTGACTTTTTCCTCCGGATGAGTGGACTGACTCACCCGGGGCGCGGTGACACATGGACGCGGACGTGGATGCCGATGTGGCGGCGCCGCAACGAGCGGCAATGCTGCTGCGTGGCCACGGGCCCAAGACGCCACATCGCAGTCGGCCACATCACTTGGAGTGCTGCATGTGACGTCGCAACAGCCACTGGCGAAGTCAACTGCATAACTTCCGGCAGACGAATCCACGGGGACCACGTGGAGAGTGTGTGGGTCGACGCGTGGCGTCGTCCCCACGCAATGGCAGTGACGGGTACGACTGCTAGTGGAAAGACGCAGAGTGCTTGTGCCATCTCGGGACTGCTTTGGCCAACTCCGCTGCCACTGTGCTAGTTGGTTGCACTACAGTAGGAAAGCACGAAAAATGAGCACTTGTAGTGGTTTGTGTGAGTTTCCAACTGACCTGCATTTTAAGCTGAAAATATGGTTCTGATGCATTCTACTGGTTTTAGTGGTTCACCCATATGCAGGGGGAATTGAGAAGCAATGATACTGGGCGAGACTGAGAACACAGACCACGATGCATGCACAACATCACGCTAATGAACCAAGTAGACGAGGCAACAGGGAGACCAAAGACCATCACACATACACATAGAAGGTGGACGGACACGACGACAAGTCAGGAAATGTGATATTACATTCAAATTAGAGACCGTCACGGCACATCTGCATATGAGCAAGACTAAATGCCAACATACATGGTTGTCGGACATCACTTAAACTGTCATGGCCCAAATGTTCAAAATTGGTAACGTGAGTATCACACACACTTCTATGAGTATCATTACACACCCAACAAGGACTACAAACATGAAATGTCACTTGATACTTTCACCTTTCCTCATACTCTTCTCTGGCCACAGAGTCACCGTGCCTTTCACGTGCGCTAGTGTGGTCTTGGGGGGGGGGCATCGTCCACATTTGGGCAAGGCAATGTAACACTTGGAAGCATGATCTCGTGGACTTTCACCTTGTACCACCCGGATCGAATGTCCTTGCAGTGGAACTTGTCAACCCCGGCTATTCCCACCACTTCCGCCTTGGCGGCGGCTGTCTTTGACCGCTTGTCATGGGGGTTCAGGAGAAACACAGGATCTGATATTTGCAGACACCAACATCAGGGTCCACTCAGCAACAAACATAGCAATGATAGGGTGAAAGTCAAGCGCAGCTGGGCATGGAAACGATCTTGGTTGCCACAATACTGAATTAGCAGCCAATTCACGGTGTACCAACGTACCTTGAAGCGAAGCTCGTCGCTGAGGGTGGCAACTGAGGAAAGCTGCCCACGTGTCTTCAACTGCAGCAGCAAAAAGAGGTTTAGTCAGACGGATAAGAATAACATGAACTCTGGTGGTTGCAATGGTATAAACACACCTCCACGGAGCAAGCTAACAAACACCCTGCTCAGACCCTAGCACTACAACTTCCTGGCAAAAATAACCCCTACTAAAAACCAGCCAGGCAAAGCAAGGAGCCATGAATGCATGCCTAGGGAACCACGACCTGCTGCGATGATGGTGCCGGGGACAGCCCACTCCTCTTGCTCACCTGCAATGAATACACATTGCAACGCTTCAGGAAGTGTATCCATAAAGGAAACCAACCAAGTAAGTTTGCGGAGAGGGGCTGGGAACAACCATACCTTGGGCGTTGCCTCCTCATGCCGGGGGGGGGGAATCCGGAATGTTGCCGCCGTAGCACTATGGTCGTAGGCGCAGGACCCACCTTCTTCACATTCGACCCCACTGCCACTCCCTGTACATGTGGTCCCTGCAAACCATATAGTGCCAGCCTTGCGTGAGAGGGCATCCGGGGGGAACAAAACAAACATGGACTTTGGCTTCGATGTCATGTTGCAAACAGTAAAGTTAGTTTCACCTGCATGGGCGCAGAAGTACTTTCCCCAACGACCCCATCCTCTCTCACATTCAAGCTGCCAGTCGGGGTCAGCTTCCGCGTGCTTGTGAAGACACGCACATCCTTGGAGCAAAACAAATCTTGGCAGTAGGGCCAGACTGTTTCTAAAAGGTAGTCTGAATCGGGCCCCTCACTGACATTGCCAGTGACATCAAACAACAATGGATGGACCATGTTCAAAGGGGAGTTCCCCCTCCCCTTGTGTGGTGAATCATCCACTAGGAGGGTGTTGGATTCGTTAAATCCAGAAAATTCCGACCACACCCTCGACAGTCTCTTCTGTAAGTTCTGTACGGCAGGCCCTTTTGTGGGGTGTGGCTCTGTCAAGAGGTCACACTCCTCTTGTGACCACACAAAGAGGGGAGAACCCTTGACCCCCTGCATGACCACTTTGAAGATGTCTGCAACATTCCCCTTGGAAGCACATGACCATATCCCAACGTAGAAATACCGGAAGAGAAGGTTTAAAAACTCGCAGACCTGGGGCCTTGGGAAAACATACTTGTTGGTGGTCAACACCCATGGCCAATGACGCCTCGGGTTGGGCTGAAAGTTAGGAATAGAGTGACACAGGATCCCGTTCAGGTCTAGAACAATTAGTTTCAACTTTTCTATGAAAGGAGCTTTTGAAGGGGTGTCACGGGGTCTCACCTCACTAGGTTGGGAGACAACAATCACCCCGGAGGGCAAAGTTTCGGTCCCCCTGCAGCCTGGACCAGGCAAACTACCACCCTCTCCCCCTACAGCTTCCCCTTTTCCCCCATCATGAGCAATGACCCCCCCATCGTCCATGTCATCCCCACCAACTTGCTGGACCTCTCCCTCTTCAACGAGTGGACCCTGCCCCCCACTGTGAATATCATCAACAACAGCCCGGACCTCTGTCACATCCCTACCCACTACAATTACTTCCTCCTTGTCAGGTACAATGGTCGCAGCAGGGGGGTCTTCCATAATGCCACCCGTCACACCCCTTTTTTGCTCCATCATGAGTTCCACTATCTTCTTCAGTGGTGCTTCCATTCCCCTCTCCCGCTCCGCAGAGAGAGCCGCAAGCCTCTCCAGGGCCCCGATGCGGGCTGCCATTGAGTTCCCCGCTCCCTACGCATACAAACACCCACCCGTACTGTTAAAAACCAAAAGAAGAGGCCGAATGTGCAGGATTTCAGGCATTCGGAGATGGCTAGGTTTGGCATAACACCCCTCGTGTACCATGCGTGGGGGCCCCACATACCCACCAAATCTTAGTACAACAACAGATTCATGAATGGAAACCGGACTTCAAAACATACCTGGCTCAAAACAGACTCTGATGGGGTGCCAGTCGCAGCGTTCTTGCACTCCGCCCCGAGCTCGGACAGTGACGGGCTCCGCGCTTTGCGTCTTTTCTGTATTTGCCCATCCACACACTGTCAGTACAAAATGCCAGGAGCATATGGACAAAGCACTGCCCTGCATATCACATAACAACTAATTCTGCACAAGCAATAAAACCCACTCGTGGGTGTCTCTTCCATCAGAACATGCCACAACGTAAGAGCAATGAGAAGGGGGTGAGGGAGATTACCAAACGGGCTACTTGGCCTGCAACTCCTGCCCGGCCCCAACGCGAGGGGTTCGTAACACAAGCACGTGCTTGCTTCATCCCTTCAGCCTTTGCAAGTCCACGAGGGGACTCCCAGTAGGCAACAAGCTTATCCCAATAGGCGGGTTCAGTGTTCATTGGCCTCACACCAGTCTTCGCCCATTTATCTTTCAGTTTTGCTCTTTCTCCTTTCATTATCTTCCCACATTGCTTCACTATAAAATCACGATTGGCATAGGTGTGTACTCGTACATTCCATTTATGCCCTCTATTACTGTTGACATGGCACTCTGGGACTGCTGGTCAATGTCTTGTACGCTTGAGTCAAGGTAACGCAATGCCAGGCCACGCAAATCACGCTGCCAGTGTTCCTTACCTTCGCAGCCAGCATTGATGACTCCATTTCCATGCACCTCCACCTTGTGGCGCTTTAGCCCTGCAGCCACCCTTCCCTCTCCATCTCCTTCCCATTGTTTCATGGCATGACGTCGTTCCTTCCTCAGCTCTGATGTCCGTTTCCTGCCCCCATGCTCTGGAGCAGCGCCGTCATTTGTGGGGGGTGACTGATGTGTGTCGGAGGGGGGAGGGCCGTATGGAGATGTGGGAGGCCCCCATTGTGACGTGGCAACATCAGGAAGTCAACGCCACGACCCCGAAGCAGGGGGGGCTCCCCATGGTGCACTCTGTTGTGGAGACCATCCGGCAGGGGGTGGGTGCCAAGGTTGGTGTTGGTTGGCAAAGACATCCCACACACAAGGTGCATCAGCTGTAGTCCTACTGAACACAACGTCACCAGAGCACAAACCATCCCACAACCACAACTATGGATTGGCTGACCTCAAACCCACTCCCCTGCAGCGCAAGTGCCAAAAACTGAAAAGGAGAGGGACAGAATGTCCTCATAACATGTAAGCCCATTCATTGGTGAAGAAACAGAATGTGGGCGGGTTCACATCAGTACCACATGAAACTTACCAGGAAACAGAACATCCATCCGGGTTTTGCACATATCCAGTGGACATCTATTCACACAATCAGCAAATGGCTGTATGGCAGAGCCCAGCAACGGAGCCCCAAAAGGCCTAAAGACTCTCAATGTTGGTAAACACAGGTGCAGACACAATTCAATTGAAAGGATATTGCAGACCTAGCCTCGTTGGAGTTACCAACGCATATAGCAAATGCGTACTCCAACGCAGGTGCAATGACGTGACAAAGCAACATTTCCTTGACCTAAAAACTAGTCCCTCTGCACACAGTGGTAGACCTGAAGGTTTTTCCATGATGTCCTCCCCCATGACACAAATTGAAAACCATGTTCAGGGAGGCATTCATGGAGATTGGAGGGAGAGACGGAAGTAGTGCGGATCCAGCCATGGAGCACGGGGTGAAGCGCCGGACAATCCTTTGGGATTTGCCATACTGGAAGGTGCATGAATCCCCCCCCCCCCCCCCCCATTCACTCACTTTCTTTCACATTGTGCTTCCTGGAATTACCTTTACTGTCAGGAGTCCTTCCACCAACTCCTAAGTCAGTGTAACTACTATGCAGTAGATGTTGAAGTCGTACACCTCATTGTGGAGAGGATCGTGGAGTTGTTGAAAGCAGAATGTAGTAACATGGACAACTTCTGCCACATATTCTACTTTTTTTGCCCATAGAACTTGGTCTCATGGGAGGACATTTGGCATTTCAGAACCTCTTGCAGCGGTACCTCCTGGACCCCATGCATTGTGAGAAGAACTTCTGCGAGAACATTCTGAAGACTATTTTTGGGGAGAAGGATACGATAAACGTACGAAATGACATGGAGATTGAAGGGATACGGTCACATCTGTGGCTAAGGCCTGATCCAAATAGACCAGGCAAAGTGCTCATGCCAGCAGCATCATACGTCCTGACCAAATCAGAGCAAGAGGATTTTTTGAAGACATTGGGAGCCATGAAAGTGCCAACCGGATTCTCGGGTGCTTTCCAAAAACATGCCATAAACAAGAAATGGTCGGGGATGAAGTCACATGATCTACACGTGATGATGCAACAGATTTTGCCAGTGTGCATTCGGGGTACGATGGCGCCAGGTCCTCGAACAGCCATAATGCGTGTAAGTCGAGTGTTTAGGAAGATTTGTGCGAAGGTGTGGGATCCGAGGGACATTACATCGTTGCATGAGGATGTGGCTATGACCCTATGTTTGCTGGAGAAAGAATTCCCTCCATCATTCTTTGACGTCATGACACACTTGCTAGTGCATCTTGTAGAGGAGTTGCATGTGTGTGGGCCCGTAGCCAGACGGTGGATGTACCCCATGGAGAGGTACATGAAGGATCTGAAGGGGTATGTACGCAACATGGCACGGCCAGAGGGGAGTATGGCGGAGGGCTACATCCGCGACGAAGCCCTGGGCTTCATGACAGAGTATATGTCTTCATTTGATGCAGTACAACGATGGGTGTGGGACGAGAACGAGGAAGAAGGAGTTGTAGGCGAGGTCCTAGAAGGTGGTGGAACAAAGCGTGCCATGAGCCCGCACCTTCGGGATGTGGCACATGATTATGTGCTGAACAACACAACAACCATGACACCATGGAGATAGTGGGTGCCAACTTACATCCCTCCTGTGCTATTCTTAATGGTCTTTGTATGCTGGAATTACATATATATTGTCACAAGTCATTTCGGCCACTATGGGAGTGGGATCGTGTACTAACAAGGTGCTTCAGACGACTACAGAGGGTGTTTCGTAGATCTTGGTTGTTGCTTGCAAGTGATTATGAAGTAGGCTGCATCACTACAGTGTGCTTGAAAGGACACACACTCTGCATGTGGCATGCATGTACAGCACGGTGTTGGTCAGGGGGACTGAGTCGCAGCTTCTATTTGGTTTCTGCCAGAAAGTACGCAGCGGAGAAGGTCCGCCTGAAAACGGAACGGAGTGCATTTGCAAAAGCATGGCGGAGGGGCGGTTGTAGGCGCAGATCCCCGGTGGAGTACCCCAAAACAATGGAGGAGCTGCAGCCCTTTACAGTGTGGGTCAGATCTGCAATTGCAGTGTACGCATCAGAGAACGAGGACCCAGATGAGGGCATGGTGAGTCTGTCATTCCCCCCAGGGCTGATTGCCACTTCGTACCGGTCAATGAAAGCATATGGCAATCACTATAGAGTGGACGATGCCAACACCAGCCTCCTGGTGACTTATGACAGCGGAGTGGCATCATTTTTTGAACAAGAGAGTAGGAGCTGTGCACGAGATCATAATCCAATTTCATGCCATGTGCAATATGTAGGAGTGATCAAAGAGATCCTTAAACTAGACTATGGTCTTGTGAAGCCAATTCTATTCCGTTGTTCTTGGGTAAAAGCCAATATGGTAGGAGAGAATGCCACCATGAAACGGGATGAGTACGGGTTCCTCCGTGCTGATTTCAGAAAAATGCTACCACAAGATGAAGAGCCATTCATCTTCCCATCGCAAGTTGAGCAAGTTTTATTTTCAGATGACACCCATGCGCCGGGATGGAAGGTGGTTCTTCACAAGGACCCCCCGGCCAAACGAGTCGTGGCCGACGTCCATGATCTGGACCTAGGGGAGAATGCTGACCACGAGGGTCTGAGGGAACCACGAAATCTACCAGATACGGCCGAACCAGTCTCTTTGGAAGGAGCAGTTACCTTTAATGAGGAAGACATTCCAGGGTTGGTAATTACCGCAAGGCAAATTGCAGATGTGGGTAGTGAAGGGGAAGATTATTTGGATATAGATAGTGAGCCCAGCTGAATCTCAGTGTCCATTAAGCCAGCAGCTCGTAGACGAGAGCTATGCTAAGGACTCTTACTGTCCTTAGAACCCATTTTGTACAATCCTGCAAGCGCGCAAGGGCGAGACAGTTAATAGTATCGATAATGTCCCGGTATGTGGTCCGTAATGTCTTGTGAACAAACCTTTTTTTGTTCTGCCAATATTGTTTCTGACATGTGAGGAGAGGATCGTCTTCATGTACAAGAAGTAGACGTGAATGTGTGCATGCATTTTCTGGCCCAGCTGCATGCTTTACAAGAACAAAGACCAGTGGAATGGGGGGGTGTCTCCAAAGGAGCAGGACCGAACGACACCTTTTTGTGCTTCCCTTGCTTTCCTTCTCACCATTGTTGCATTCTCCCACCTGCCCAACAGCAGCACTCTCGAAGCAATAGCATGACATATGTTGCAACATGGTCTTCTTCACCAGCGAATGAGTTTTTTTGCTACATGTACTGCCACGTCCACATTAACGTTGATCCCTGCAAGCACTTGGCAAGACACCCCAGAGCCGCAAATCTAGCAACCACCACAAACACATCTAACTGGTTGTAGTGACATGGGAATAACTCACTTGTAGAGGAATTGAACCTCCAGCCAAATGAATGGCTTTGCCCCTTGTAGCACAAGTGCGATGCAAAAACAAGGTGAGTACAAAATGAAGAAGCACTTACGAGGTCCCCATCCCTCGGATGGGCTCCAACTTGTGCTCTGGAACTGTGCAGGCCTGACTAGCACCAAATTGCATGAATCCTAAGCCGGAATGTCAAATGCAGGTTTATATCGCGATGCAGCACGCCATCATCTAACCTGTAGTTTCCAGTTTCACTGGTGTCACAACTGCCTTCAAGTCAACATCAAAATTAAGTCCACCTATGCGCAAATCGCAGAATGTCTCATGACACCATCTGCCGCCGCTGGTTTGGCATGATATGATTGTAGTTCACAACCTTAATGAACGCTTTCAGCCTTGACCTCTTTGCGATCTTCTTCTGTGACTGCTTCTTCATAATTTATGAAAGGGAAAAGCAGCTACACATCAAATTCTTGCAAGTACAGGGGGGTACTCAGGCCTCCTTGGGAGAAAGAGTGCCATAAACACAGACACATCCTTAAATGTAAAAATTGGAGAAGCGAACGTCTGGTGGCAATAACTGCCTAAACCAGAATTATACTCCATTCCAGCACACATGTAAAGGGTCGGATGATAACTCGGAATCCCAGTTGGAGATAATGAGACGAATACATGACTATCTTGCGAGTTTCAACTTTCTTGGAGGTAGTTTCCAGTTTCTCTGGTGTCACAACTGCCTTCAAGCTGGGTTTAGAGGAATTAAGTCCCACTCGCAAATGCATAATGTCTCCCTCATCTGCGTGGGCAAAATGGGGTTTGGCATGATATGATTGTAGTTCACAACCAAAGGGCATATTCTTCAGCCTTGACGTCTTTGCGATCTTCTTCTGTGACGCCTTCTGCATAACTTGTGAAATGGAAAAGCAGCTACACATCAAATTATTGCGATGCCACTCAATGGCACTATGAACCTTTCGAGCATGCTGTCAGAAAACTAGACGGGCAAAAACCCAATTCAGCAGCCTCACCTTGCGTGGATACTTGGGAATTGATGCCAGAAGGGCATGCCCGTATGCGCGCTCCATCGTGCCTCCATCCAGCACATTCTGTAAATGATGAATGACCAAGACCCCGATGTCATACCGTTCTGAGAAGCCACTACGCGCGCTCACAGTATACGAAGGCTTTGCCGTGTCAGGATTTCCATTCCCACGTCCCGCCATGTCCGACGCAGCACTTGCATCCTTGTCTCTGCCAGGTGGAGGTAGCACGTATTAAAATATCTATTCCCCCAAGGCCACATTTTGTTTACCTCTTTTTTTGAAAGCCACGTCAGCAAATGTGCTGCCGAGTCATGGGTGCAATGAATGCGCAGTGGTTCATGGAGTCGTTGAGTCGACTACATATTCACTTTAATGAATAAATATCTTTATTCCATTAATCGAATTAGGAAAGAAAATTTGTAGTCGCATGTGCAGTAATTACAAACACTTGTAATTTTGGCTTTTTCAAATTTTATGTATTTACGCAATTCGTAAAATAGCCCGGAATTCTGCTACGACTCCGGAGTCGTTGACCCCACTTCTGTCCGCCGTCTGAAATGCCCCCGTGGGCCCACATTGTCTGTTTCGACTCTCCAGTAGTCTCGTTTACTACCAAGTGGTTCCCGGAGTGGTCGCGGACATGCAGTCGAATCGGAAAAGACACGAATGCTTCTAGTGATAGATTCATTAGAAGCATGGTGGATGCAAGCTTAGAGGATTTACAACCTTCATATAAAGGTAGACATGCCTCTTCCAATGAGATGGGATCATCAGTGTGAGAGTCCCCACCCGCAACCGGGTCATGGGCTTCTGGTGGGATGTTCGTGTCACCGGGAACATCTAGGTCATCTAATTCCACTTCTGCCCCATTTCCAGTTTCAGATGTGTCTATGATCTGAAAGGTCTCTTGGATCATGCGCTGTATCTCAACATTTTTGTCCAATTCTCCCTGTGTCCGATGATTTGCTAAAGCTACGTCGTCACCAACCACCACGGCCGTGTCTTCCCATTCATTGTCAGAAGCATGCCTCCTTGCTCCTCTCTAGGATCTGAATGTCGGGGATCTATGATTGGCCATTAGATGTTTTCTCACTGTCTCTATAGAGACCTGTCATCCACCCTTACAGTGATTGCAAGGGCATCTTAACTTGTTGAGACCATACTTTGGACACCGCGCAACCTCACGCAGAAAAAGAGCATCGTCGCGTTGTTGTAATCTCAGCACGGCAGCTGCTCTGTCAGGCTCCATGATGCTAAGGAATTCCTTTCCTGGTATGAGGGGAGAATCAAGATTAATATACCAAGTCCCTGAAAAGCAAGAATTTCAACAATTTCACGAGATACTCCGTTTCTTAATTTTGAACCTCCTCGACTTAAGCACTGCCTCCACCTCGTACTCCGGTTCATTTTCATGATCCAACAGCACAAGTGGCGAACGCAACACTTGATGCCGATTCGGACGCTCTTCATCTTTGAAGTAAGGCTTCAAACACACCTGCATGTCCATCTTTATGTTTCTGTGATTGGCTACTCGCCTAGTACATACCATTCAGTTTGCAGCGCTTTCTTTGGGAGTTCACGTGCTAGTGCGCATCTGGCGCGTGCGCGTACTATAACTGTGCTACCGAGGGGGTTGCCTTGTAGTGCGGGCTAACGCGGAAGCTACGTGCTTCCGTTCACGTACTATAATCGTGTAGCCTCGGGACAAAGTCGTAGTGCGGCTTCGGCGTTCCCGTACCTCAGGCCAGCATTCCAAGGCGGACCCAATTGTAGTGATTGGGGCGCACGGTTGGTTCAAGGTTATCTTCCTAGTCAAAAAGGGTTCAAGGTGAACCCTTCCTCAAGGTGATGCCAAAAGCGGCATCATGAGCGGTCGCAAGCAATGTTGTTGCAGTAAGGCGATTCGAGGGAGGATCGTTCCTTGGCCTTGAAGTAGGCCAAGAAGAGTGCACTAGGAGGAGCTTGAGAGGCTCCACCCTTGGCCGGGACTTGGAGAAAGTCGGCCAAACTAGCTAGTGGAGAGTAGAGTCAAGTGTGGGGTTTGGTTCTTTGCCATGGGACGCCATGGTGCGGAAACAAACTCCTTGATGTGGGACGCCATAACTTGGATGTTCGTTTCTACAAAATGGACAAGCCGATGAGGACATCGACTCCTTGTTGGTAGGGGTGTGTGTCGCGGCCCTTTGCCTTGAGGGCAGGGGGTCGGGATGCAGAGGGGTTGCCCTTGTGGTGGGGGCGGTGGTAGCAATAGGTACGGGGGGCTGAAGCAACCTTGAGTGCGCAAGGCACTCAAGGAGGCGGAGGCACTCACTAGGTGGAGCCCCGCACACCGGGTTGCTGTGAGGGTGGCTCCACAAGGGGTGGTGGTAGCTTAGTGGGACTTAGTGGGACTTAGTGGGGGTGGCATAGGACTCACCATGGGGCGGAGACCTTGTGGTGGGAGTCGTGGGGAGTCTTGGGACTCACCACGGTCCAATGGGGCCGTGGTGGATGGGCCAAGACTCACCGCGACTCATCACCGGGAATCGAGGGTCTTCGTGGTGGTTCGCCATAAAATGGCATGGTTGTTTGTGAAACCCCCACGGACAGTCACAGAAGTACATATAGGGAGTAGTAACCCCAAAAACGGTGCAAGCCCGTTGGTGACTAAAAACTAGTGAGTAAGCGAGCGAGCCGGAAAGCGACCAAGGAGTGGGGAGCTATTCCGGACTGCCATCCACCAAAGGGAATTTCCACTAGGCCCAAATTGGTGGAGGGTCTGTTGGGGGAAGAAAGGGGCACCGTTATGTCCTGGTGAGCAGCCGAAGCTCCGAGTTGGCCCGGCGGCCAGGTTGGGAGTTAGGCGCGCGCATCAAAGCGAGTAACTATGACTTGAAGGGGAGCTTACCGAAATGAGGTGCGCGACACTATTCCTGCTCTTCAGCTGTCCATGACTCTGCACAAATCATGCATACATCCTTACCTTGCTGCTAGCAACTGACATGGAAGTAAAGCTAACTTCTAATCAATACCTGTTGCAGGTATATTTCATTGCAACATCACAAGAGTTGACAAAGGTGGATGTTGTAACCAAGGCACCAGTCATCCATCAGTTTTCAGAGACAATTGCTAGGCTTGTGACTATCACATGATTTGGGCAGCAAGAACAGTTTTCCCTGCCCAACATTAAACATGTGGATTCTAGTCTACACATGGACTTTTGACACAACAATGCAGCCAATGAATGGATTGGTTACCGGTTGTGTTCAGAATGACTCTGGTACAATTCCAGCTTTGATGATATCCCCATGCACCTCTTTGCCCTTTTCCCGGGCTTCACCCCGACCCCCATCATTTGCTCATAGGTCTCCAAAGCCTCCATCCCACATCCCTGATGTGTATACCCTGCAAGCATCGCACTCCACGACACCACATCTCGTTCAGCCATAGTGTTGAACACTCCCTTTGCATCCTTGATGCACCTACATTTTGCATACATGTCCACCAGGGTATTGTTCATTTGGTACAATTCCAGCTCTGAAGATGTCGCCATGGACCTCTTTCCCCTTTTCCAGAGCTGCCAGGGCAGTGTTCAAAATGACATTTGGTACAATTCCAGCTTTGATGATATCGCCATGCACCTCTTTGCCCACGTTGCATTTGCCAAAAGAGTTCAAAGGCCGCATCCCCTTGACCATTCTGAGTAGACCCTTTGATCATTGCAGTGCAAGAGACAACATTCCATTCAGGCATTTTGAAGAACACTCTGCGAGCATACAACACACTCCCATACTTGCAATACATGGCGACAAGGGCAGTCCCCACAAACGGATCTGATGCAAATCCAGCCTTTATTATTGCCGCATGGATCTGCTTGCCCTGCTCCAGAGCTGCTGGGATGGTACATGAATTGAGGACACTAAGAAAAGTGATCTTGTTTGGTTTCAAGCCTGCTCGCTGCATTTGGCCAAATAGTTTAAATGCCTGCTCACCATGCTGTGGGGGCAAGTCATTGCATAGGCATCGAGTGGATGGCTGAGCCATCTTGTCAAAAACTTGACGTGCATCCTTTACACTTCCGCTGTTGGCATACATGTTGACGGGGGCTGTCTCCAGAGAGAATCCAGGTTGGCTTGTCACATTGCAGGTACTGATTATGTGTGCCTTAGGCCTGATCAGCAGGTAGTGTGTCTGCAGGTTGTGAGCTGCACTGGCGAGGCGTGGGGTCAGCTTGAAACAAGATTCTTCAGACTGGGAAGTGTCACCAGGAGCTGCAATGCTGGTGGCTTGGCCGTGGCTGGCCCGGATGGTGAGAGATTGCCAGCAGGGATACTGCAGTTGATTGAGTGATGACAAGTCAGTGTTGTTGACTCCAAGATTTCTGGCGACGAGTGGATGCATAGGGAGCCTGTTGTAAATCTGAGATGGGGGCACCTGATTAGATAGTGGTAAATCAGCGTGGTTGTCTCCATAATTTATGGTGACGAGTGGATGCCAAGGAATTAGCCCGGATACAGCGGATACAGCTTTGACGCAGCTCATAGGAAGTCGGTGGCTCTCCTCCCGAGCACCTGGGCTGCTGCATGCCTTGAGGTGATTGTAGTGCATAATGAACTTGGAACCACAGACAGCTGCAGCACAATGATCTGTGCAAGGAGTTCTTCAACTACAATACCAACGTTTGATCCACAAACGCATCGCACTCCACGACACCACATCTCGTTCAGCCATAGTGTCGAAAACTCCCTTTGCATCCTCAATGCATCCACATTTGGCATACATGTCCAGGTCAGGGCAGTGTTCAGAATGACATCTGGTGCAATTCCAGCTTTGACCGATGTCACCATGGACCTCTTTCCCCTTTTCCAGGCTTGCACACGCATTGCAAACACAAACAAACGTGATGTGGTTGGGCTCACCCCTTCGCGCATCATTTGCTCACAGGTCTCCAAGGCATTCGTACCACGCCCATGCTTGGTAAATCCTGCCAACATTATATTCCACGTGATCAAAGATCGTTGAGGCATTCTGTATTGAACACTTGGTGATCATCCATGATGCTCCCCTTAACATACATGTTGACAAGGGTGTTGAGTAGAAAAACGTTCGGCGTGAATCCACTTTGGACAATGTGAGTGTGCACCTGCTTTCCAGCTTTCCTGCCAATAGCCAAGAGCCAAGAGCCCACATTTGCAGGATGGACAAACTTCTTCACATCGTACATTAAGAAAAAGCCACACCTTGCGATCACGGTTGTCCCACCATCGTGAAGGATCTGTAAAACCCTCATGCCAGCTCTGCTATGCCGAGCAATTCAGGGCCGAGTCTAATGAGAGGGCAAACCAGGCTGAAAGAGGTCGAAGAAGAATCCTGCCATCATTAAATCCATGTGATCAACGCTCGTTCATAAAACAGGGATTGTGTTGTACTGTGTTGCCCCCAAGCATCTGCACTAGGAAGACAGATGAAAACGCTCAATGGAAGTAGTATTTGCCTTCTCTTTGCAGCTTCGATGCTGCCACATTTGGCATACATGTCTACCAGGGTATCGTTCGGAATGACATCTCGTACAATTCCAGCTCTGATGATGTCAGCCATATTTTCAAACACTCCCTTTGTATCCTCAATACTACCACATCTATTTCTGGATACCCTAAATTTGACAATGTCACCATGGACCTTTTACCCTTTTCCACAAAGGTAAAATTGAAACACGGACTGCCAAGCCAAGCTGACTCTCCCAAGAACTTTTAAACATCATGAAGAATACCACATCATGGTACTAAACAGGAGCCAAGAGCCCATTGCGGTTGCGGTGCAGGTTGCGCTTCGCCCCGCATCAATAGCTCAATGCAAAGCCTCCACCCCACGCCCTATCATGCAATCCTCGCGTTCCATGACACAAACAGCTCGATACTAAGAAACCGCGCAGGAGAAAAAAAAAAAAAAAAAAAAAAAAATCCTAAGTCCCAGCCCTCTAATGGGCAACCCTATAAGCAATTTTTTTTTAAAAAAATTAACCTTTTGGCTACCACCCTTGCACTAGAAGTCATTCCAACGACTATTTGGTGGTGAGCTCGCGTTGGTCAACCATTGTTGACCAACCTTCCGTCTAGTGCGGAGCCATGCAGTCATGACAAAATCTACCAACGTAGTCACCCAGAGGATTACGTAGTCACGCAGTCATTTCAACGACTACGTGAAGCCCCATTTGGTCCAAAAATATAGGGAAGTCATGGTCCAAGTCAGGAAAACCATGACTACCGCGGCCTCGCAGTCAGATATACCGCGTTCTGTTGCGCCTTCAGGCACCGTCCACCTTATCAGATCAGCCAATACCTAGGTCATTAGATGGTGCCACGGCTCTAAATAAAGAAGACATGGCTATGTTGGCTACCATTCAAGCGGCATTTGTGCAACCAACCGCTATTCCAGTTGAGCAAAGTGATTCAGAGGGTGACGAATATGTTTCAGATTTAGAATAAAGTTGTTTGTTGGAACCATTTGTTCAATAGCATCATGCCACAATGGTCTGGCCACTTGTCTGTTTTTCAAAGTCTGTCACAGCTGTACAAACCACTTAAATTTTTTCATGTATCACCCAAAAACTGGTACCAATCACTTGTCTGTAGGCAACGACTCATGAGCAACCACTAGAATAGTGGTTCCAATTACTGCAGTATCTTTCACCACCCACTCTCCACCACTGTCAAAGTGGTACAAATCAATGAGGTGTCTTTAACCACTCAAGATCAACGTGCACTGTCCCCGTCCACGTGGAATATTATATTTATGAATTAAATATATTTCTAAATCATAAATCACAAATAAAATTTGAATTATTACACGTGGAGTAGCAAGTGGTTTCAACCACTTCCCATCATTGAGGTGTCTATAACCACTCACAATGTACCACTGCACTCGTCCACGTGGAATATTATATTAATTAATTAAAATGTATTACCAAATAAATAATAATAAATAAAAACAATTTATTACACGTGGACTACTGAGTGGTTGAAACCACTTCCAACCACTGTCTGTGATGCCACCGTGGCATTTCATCGGGATTAACCACTGGCAAGTGGTTACTAGTGGTTTATAGAGTGGAAAAAGACAGTAGTGGTTAAAGGGCCAGTGGTTATTCCACGTTTTTCTTCTAGTGAATCTTCTTGCAGGAACATAAGTTAAATAGTTCCAAGATTAACTCTATTGGTCATTTGTTATGGCCCCCTAATCTAGCTTGGTGGAATAAGACTGTGGCTGATTCAAGAGGCGGCACCGCAATATTAATCTCTCCGAATCTAGTCAATCATATTTCTAGCATGGATATCTGGATGATTGGAAGAGCCCAATTTGGCATTCTCTCCATTCCTAGTTCTGGATACAAAATATGACTTATCAATGTTTATGCTCCGAACGCCATTAATGACAGAATAGCTTTCTGGAGATTGCTGCACTCCAACATTTTGAGTCACACAAAGATTGACCAATGGATTTTGGTAGGTGATTTCAATATGACTGACAGGACTCTGGACAGGCTGGAACCTGGCACTTCCAGCCTCACCCCTGAAGAGCTAAATGCATGGGAATCGCTCTGCCTCTCTGTAGGTTTTATTGACATCTCCACTCCAGGAGATAACGAGCTTAGCCTTCTCTTGGTCAAATTGTAGAGCTCCACCGGATCTAGTCATGGCTAGATTAGACCGGATATACTACACCAGTGGCATCTTGTCTTGGGCCCGGCCAGCCCCCTTAGGTCCGGGTCTCCCAGATTTTGATCATGCAGAGATTAAAGCTCTTTTCACTGTCCCCGGGTCCAAGTTCAGACGTAGAGGTTACTTCAAGCTGAATCCTTCATTGCTCAAATCTAAGTCAGCAGTTAAAGAACTGGCCCAGGTATGGTCCACATCTAGGAATCAATTCCAATCCGCCACCCTTAGATTTCTTACTAAACTTGAAGCAACGCGTCTTAGATCTCTGGAGCTCTCTAAAGCTTTTGTTGTGGCCAGCTCTCAAAAAGAAAAGAGCCTACTCAAATGCCTCCATCTCTGCCAGCAGCTCCTGGAGAACAAAGATGAAGGCCCCTGCACCTTAATGAATTATAATATAGCCAAGTCAAACCTATGGAGCTTTAGACAACAGAAAGAAAATGCTATCAGGATTAAGGCTGGAGTGAACTGGTCACTGAAAGGGGAAAAAATGACCAAATACTTCTTTGCTAAAGCTAAACAAAGGCAGATGGCCTCAACCATTGCCTCTCTCTCCTCCCCTGATGGGACTATTTCCTCAGCCCCAAAGGTGATGGCCTCCATAGCAGAAAAGCACTTTGCATCTCTGTTCTAAAAAACGTCCAGCTCTGCTGAAACAAGATTGGCCTCAGAAGAGATCCTGCAACACATCCCCTCCCTCCTGTCACAAAAGGAAAAAGAAGATCTATCCTCCCCGCTTTCCAGTGAAGACCTGTCTGAGGCTCTACACTCCCTCCAATTTGGGAAAATGCCAGGCCTAGATGGCATGCCCGTTGAACTGTTCAAGGCCCTGTGGCAGACTATAGGAGGTGACTTTGTTGAGTTGGCTAAAGACATACATTTGAAGGGAATTATGCCCTCACAGCTCTCTATAGGTCTCATCACTCTGATCTTCAAAAAAAGGGACAAAAGCTTGATATCTAATTACCGCCCCATCACTCTGTTGAACACGGCCTACAAAATTATTGCCAAGACCCTGGCATTCGGGCTGCAGCCCATCCTCTCCAGAGTTATTAGGCCGGAGCAGTCTGGTTTCTTGAAAGGGAGAATGATTCTTGATAACATCCTTCTAGTCAATGAGGTCATGCATAAGGCTAAGTGCTGAGAGCAGCCCCTGGCTTTGTTAATGCTTGATTTTGAAAAAGCTTTTGACAATATTGATTGGGGATTTCTCAATCAAGTCCTCAACAAAATAGGGATGCCACAGGCCTTTAACAGATGGGTTAATCTCCTGCTCACTTCGACATCCAGTAAAGTCACTGTGAATGGTGCCATCTCCAAATCCTTCGCTCTCTATAGATCTGTAAGACAAGGATGCCCTCTATCCCAATACCTGTTTCTCATAGCGGCTGATGCTCTGGGCCACTACTTTGCAGCAAGGCAGGACATTGCAGGCCTAAAAACAGATGATGGAGCCTCAATCAAGGTCTCCATGTATGTAGATGACACTACATTGTTTCTCAACAATGAAGACCCAGCCAACATAATGCGCGCCAGAGAAGCCGTGCAATTTTTTTGCGAAACCTGGGGTCTCAAAATAAATTGGAACAAGTCGGTTGGTTTGCTTACGGAGCTGCCTGCTACCTCCCGCCTTCAGCACAGACCTAGATGGGGACCGGACATAGGACTCAAATGGCTCCAGCCGGGTTCGGCACATACGCTGTTGGGCTTTCAAATTGGAATAGGCTAACTGACAATCAGCGTTATGAACCCATCTTACAGAGGCTTCGTAACAAGCTAGCATTCTGGAGCTCAGCGATGCTGTCAATTGCAGGTAGAGCCTTGGTCCTGAATCAGATCCTCCTTGCATTCATTTGGTATCCGGCCTCAGTCTGGTCCCCAGGCTCCACACTCATTGCAAAAATCAAGACCACGATGAGGAATTTTCTGTGGGGTGCCTCCCCTCAACACCCCTCGAAGAGAGCCCTAGTCTCATGGGCTCAGCTCTGTAGGCCTCGCAAAGAAAGAGGGCTGGGCTTGCTGGATCCAGCTCTGCAAATTACGACATTACTTGCAAAATGGATCCCTTCAGCCCTTGCTAGTAGGGGGTCCATGCACAGCCAGCGAACTGCCAGTATGGGTTTGGATGCTCTCAAGGAAACCGCCGGCTTGCCCTCTTGGCCACCTCCACCTCTACTAACCATTGGGAAGGGCTTCTCTTCCAGGCTGGGGATGGTGGGCATTTGACCCTTCTAGGCAGAGGAGAAATGCATCATGATCTAGCTTACCGGATACGGGTCTTTGAAACGTCCTCTGGATCCACAGAACCCAGCCCGCCCTTTGATGCGCAGATCTGTTGGGCTCAGAAACTATCCTTTGTTTGGTTCTTGTCCTTTCCTCTAAGTAGGCTGCAGCTCGACCCTGGAGAATGGTCATGGATGGATGGCAAGAAAACGCCATTGCTTGGATACAAAGTAAGACAGGTTACAAAATGCTTCTCGGGCGGAACAATTTTACAGCCAAGTGGAATGGCAAATGGAATCTTGACCTGCAAATTCCTGGTTGGAACTCTATATGGAAGGATATCTGGGCCAAGCACCGTCCGGCCAAGATCAGTGTTTTTTTGTGGAAATTGGCAAACATGATTCTCCCAGTGGCAGCCTGCTTCCTTGAGCAGGATACTACATGCCTTGCCTATAACAGAAATTTGGAAGAATCAGTAGAGCATGTTTTTACAGAATGCAATACTGCTATTAAAACCTGGCAGTTGGTGATAAGGTTCTATCTAAACTGGAAAGCAGTGCCACCTACTGATGCTCCTTTACTGATGCTTAATCTACGTAATGGCTCGATCTGGAACTCCTGCCCAATTTGGGCATGCCTAAGGGCACACACTCTATGGGCACTGTGGAAGACTAGATGCAACCAAGTCTTCGAAGGAAGACATTCAAGCATCATATTCATTATGTTTAAGCTGTACTCTGAGCTGTTGACTGAGGGGAAAAAGACATGGGTGTCACTTGTTGCTGCAACAGGCAGGTGCAACGAAAGGAGGTGTCGTCAACTTCTCGCGGATTTCGACATCACCTGGGGCAAAGATGACCTCCTGTGCACCAGGCTCGATGAATCGAGAGTCCAATGGAACAATGATATCCCCGGGCATGGCAAATCGCCGGTTAAATCGGACGGTCTTGATGTCAATTGGAAACATCTCAATCCACGGGCTCCAAAGTCCAAGGCCCACCTGGATTTTGGGGGATGAGCTATCACTGCTCTGTTGCTGCAGGATTTTATGTGCCAAACTCCGTATATGATGCAGCACTAGACCACTTCTTCGTTTCACTTCTACAGCACTGATATTTCCTACTCTTTGCTAGACAGCCTAGACTCCCACTGTTTCATCCCCCTCTCTCATAGTGCAGGGTGCTTCCCCTTGTGATACGCCTCTACAGCCTCATGTTATTTTTTCCTCCTCTCTGTACTGTTTTGCACCTTCAATAAATTATCAGGGCCTCTACCCCCTGTTTAAAAATAAAATAAAATATATATATATATATATATGAATTCTAACGACAACGGAAGGTTGGAAGCTAGTTTAATGTAGAACAGGAATAGGGTGCCGGAGTGCTACGTCATCGTCGCCACGTTTCGTAGACATGTCATTATAGCCAGGTCATCATAGACACGTCATCGTCATCAAATTGTTTTTATATCTGCCCGGATTGCCCAAAACTAACTGTCTTTGCAGCGGGGAAGGGATGCCCCCGCGGAGGGTTTCACACACCGATCGCAGGTGGTATTCTTCATGATGTTTACAAGATTCAGCTTGGTCTTAGCATGCCGGATTTCAAACACAAGATTACTTCTGATTCCCTGTGGATCAATAGCTACAAAAAATCTGCGTGGGTAGATGGTCAACTGGAAACAGCAGCTTTGCAGCAGCACAATTGATAGAACAAGGCACTGCTGATGAAGGCATTTTCATTTGCATTCTTAATGCATGTGCCAGCCTTGGAGCCCTGGAAAAGTTTTGGAGTGATTTTGACATATTACTGCCAATGTGGCAACAGGAAAGTATCGAAAAACAGATAAGAGAGACGAGGAGAAGCTCTGGAATGAATACGTTTCCGACCCCAGTCAATGGTGGAACAATCCAGGCAAAAAGGTGGATGCAGTGTGAACAGGACAGGCACGCCATCACCGAGCTTGTCACTCACGCGCTGCTGCTTCTTTCTCGCTCGCCGTCTTCGTTTGTGTTTGCGTGTCTCTGTGCGCATCTGCCTTTGTGCGCTAGGTGTGGTTGCTGGAATCATGGCCGGTGTGGAGGATAGCACCAACAATGCATGAGCAATTCACAACGTGGAGGAGAAGAAGCCTTTGGAGGGGGGAGGTCACATTAATCTGAAAGTGAAGGGTCAGGTATGTGAGCGGACCCCTGCCGAAGATGCATGAATTCCCAAGCTTGCAAGATTGAAACTGGTTCTAGGGCTGGATTATCCATCACATGGATGTCCTTTCTATCATTTTCTGTTTGCCAAATATTCTTTCGAGATCACTGGGAGGTCACATTAATCTGAAAGTGAAGGGTCAGGTATGTGAGCAGACCCCTGCCGAAGATGCATGAATTCCCAAGCTTGCAAGATTGAAACTGGTTCTAGGGCTGGATTATCCATCACATGGATGTCCTTTCTATCATTTTCTTTTTGCCAAATATTCTTTCGAGATCACTGTCTTGGTTTTAATTTTTGTTAGCATTCTCAGCCTATGGAAAGTTGTTAACCGACACACATACTGTGGTGATGTCCAATCTTTCATGATTCTCAATCACATAGACTCAGGTTACTTGCGTAGCCAAGCCCCTTGTCCAAATGTAAACATCATCAAATTTTATTCTAGGAATAAGGACATGCTCTACCAACCATGTCCTTAGTACTTTGTGCATACCTGTACCCTGGTGATGTAGTGGCGCTACTGCACTCCTTTAAATTTAGAGAAGGAAAGATTGAAAAAGAGCCACTGACACAAGGATATGCTGCCACATGGTCCCTCATGTTTGTTGTTGTTGTCAAGTGACAATTCCGGACCTACTGGCGGAATATTTCATACAGGTACTGCTGTTTCCACCACAGATCTTCGTGATAAGGCCTAGGTAGAACTGGATGTTCAGGAATCTTTTTTCCACTTGTTTTGAGTGTGGAGCATCTGACTTATTGCACTGCTGCATGGCCATTGGGAGGGAACCTTCTCTCCTGAGAACACAAGTTTCAAAAGGCCCAATACCTTATTTATACTTGTATGTTTTTACTTGGGAAGTACAAGGGTCCTAGTCTTGAACTCCGGAGCTCTGTCCTCCTGGTTCTGAGTTACATGAAAACTTACTGGAATCTAGAGGCATGATCCTTGAACATTATGTTATTTAGCATTGAGAGTTTTTATCTTCATAAGTGGAGAAGGGTACACTCTTTTACTGATAATGGATGTGCATTTTGGTGCAGTTTCGGGCGAATGATGGTGGTGACTGTCCTTGGATTGATCCTAGGAAGTACTTTTTGGCAGGCATTTCTGATACCCCTGAGAGCAAGGGAAACTTGAATATTCTGTGTCTGTTGATCATTGATGAAAAGGAGTACTTTGTCAATGTTCAATTTTCTCTTATGGGATAGATTGGAGCTGCCTTGGCCACAGGCTGTTGCTACTCCTTTCAAGCAGGAAGAGAGGCACACCACTGCTAGACAGCGATGTTTTATAGGTGAACTCATGGTTTGAGATGTACTGATGAGGGTTCTGCGGCTCTGACTGGAGTTACTGGCAGAGGTTTATGGCAGATTGGCAGATAGATGGTTTGGTGGCAGAGCCTGGGTATGTGCTTGTGCCAAGTTTGTGCCTCTAGGTCAAACAGTCACTGTATGCTTGGCAGTCTCCATGTTTGGCATTTTATCTTGCTGGTTACCCTGAAGTGGGATATCACTATTGTACTAGATGTGATTTCGAACAATACCCTCGTGGGTATGCCAAATGTGGGAGCCTCAAGGATGCAAAGGGGCTGTTCGACAATATGGCAGAACGAAATGTGGTGTCATGGAATGCGATGATCACAGGATATGCCCAGCATGGATGCGAAATGGATGCTTTGGAGACCTATGAGCAAATGATCCAGGAAGGGGTGAAGCCAGACCAGTCACTTTCCTTTGCGTTTGCAATGCGTGTGCAGGGAGGGCAGCCCTGAAAAAGGGCAGAGAGGTCCATGGTTGCATCAGCAAATCTGGAATTTGTACCAATTGTCCTTCTGGACACTGCCCTGGTGGACATGTATGCGAAATGTGGGTGCATCGAGGATGCAAAGGGAGTATTTGACAATATGGCTGAACGAAATGTGGTGTCGTGGAACGCGATGATTGCAGGATATGCCATGGTTGTCATAGGGAGGTCCTGCAACTATTTGAAGGAATGCAAAAGAACAGCCTGAAGCCGGACAGTGTCACCTTTATATGTGTTCTCTCTGCATGCAGCCACACTGGCCTCCTGAATGAAGGAAGACGCTACTTTGATTCCCTGAGTCAAGATGAGTCATGCTGTCACTCTGACAGTAAAGCACTTTGGCTGCATGGTGGACCTTCTTGGACGTGCAGGACAACTGGATAAGGCGGCGGACCCTGATTAATAAAATGCCATCAATCCAGATGCTGTGGGGTGGAGGGCCTTGCTTGGTGCCTGCAGAATCCATGGCAATGTGGAGATGGCTGAACGTGCAGCAACATCTATCCTCACGTGGGTCTCTTTTGAACATGTTCATGAAAGCTCATAGAGCAAACTACGTTCAATTTTGAACAGAAATATCCATATCTGCATCAGTATTTTCTATCAAGACAGATTTTGTTCAAAACAATAACCCCTGTAGAGTTCAGGAGCCACACTTACTGCGGAATGTTGTCTTTTCACCTTCTGCAAATTTTGAAAGATGCTCGAATTTGCATGTTGTATAATTTCCATTTTGCAATGTATGTATCTGATTGCAGGACCCGCAAACTGAAAACAATCCCTACCTAGGTTTCGTTTACACAGCCTTCCAGGAGCGAGCAACCTTTATCCCCCACGGTAATACTGCGCGACATGCTAAGTTCCATGGTGACTCCAAACTGGCCACTATCTGTGGACTCATTGCCGAGAGATGTCACGAGAATGCATACACCAAGATTGTGGAGAAGCTTTTTGAGCTGGACCCCGACGGGGCCATGCTGGCGTTTGCTGATATGATGAGGAAGAAGATTGTTATGCCAGCACACCTGATGTATGATGGACAGAATGAGCACCTTTTTGATGATTTTTCTCTGGTGGCCCAGACGACTGGGGTGTATACTGCTCAGGACTACGCTGACATCATGGAGCACCTGGTAAACAGGTGGAATGTCGCATGTATCCAAGGGCTCTCCAGCGGGGGTCAGAGAGCACAAGATTATGTTTGTTCGTTGCCACCTCGCATCCGGAAGCTTGAGGAGCGGGCACAGTCTAAGGTGAAGACGGGTCCGAAGACTTGAAGTTTTAGCTGAATTTTCAACAGGGAAGTGGCTCTTTTGTGAGTCAAAGGCAATCCTCAATCCCCATGCAACTGTGTTCTGCTGGTGCTAACTGAATTGTGTCCTAGTGTACATTGGGCTCATCTAGTTTGACAGGAGCTGTAAAACACATTAGGTTAGTTTACCTTTCCTGGTCCTGGTATTCAACATTGAAGCTTTACCTGACCACAGACAAGACCATACAGTTGGTTGGTGGCTTGATCTTCATGGGTCTGTCCACCCTTTCTTATAGATCTACCTAGCGTGAATGTGTGCTTTGTGTATTAGGGACTTTGTGCCAGGCACGGAAGGGAGTTTTTCCGCTCTCTAGCTTTTCAGGCAAACAACAAGAGTTTTTGAAAGGTGGAATCTATCTCGCTCCAATATTTCTAGGATATTTGCGTTTCAGGAATCGGGAATTGTACAGAAAAGTTCCAGTAGCAGGTAGTGCTGCTTATGTAAGGGGGACTGAGCTTGGCAGGCAGCAGGTAAGAAAACTGTAAACTAGGGTCAAAATGGATCAATGTACTGCCATTTTTACCCTCCAGATATCGAGTTGCTTCCATATTCTCCACCCTCCTGACTGTTGTTGAGTCACAAGGAAAGTACACTCACAAAACAATTTCTCCTTCTCTTTAGTGCACTGTGTTTGTTTGTGCTCTGTTCATTTGTTTTGGATTCTTGTCCTAAAGATGTCATACATTTGTTTCCTTTTCTTTATCTCCTTCCTATGGCTGCTAGACCTAGCAAATCGACAGTTCTGTGCAACCTGTGAATTGCTCAAGTACGGGCTTCTGAGGAAATCCTGGAGCCATGAATTCCTGACTCTTGGTGGCACCAACGAAAAAAATGTTGATTTCTACATGTAAGACTTTACATGTAAACATTTAACACCCTAAGGATGACCATGTCCTTTTTGTCTTTTTTAAAAAACTTAATTTTTCATTTGTATATAAATTGATGGAACTAAAGGGACTTGAATGGATCTGAGATTTGAAAAACTAAAACTACCATTGATTTAGCGGCTGCTGCAATTGCAGGGGACACATAGGCCCCTATGCCCAAGATGCTGGAGGCTGTGCCCCTTGGTGCACCCACAGTGGTCAATGATGGTCCATTATTTTCAACACTGCTGACAAACATCACCCCTTTTTTGTTTACCACCTGGATACATGCCAAACATGAATAAGCACTGTTTTTATCACAAACGTTCCAGCAAATTGATGCAAAAGCAGCACCATTAATGTTAAAACCACAAGGGTAAGAGTTTCATCACTATCTGCTTTACCCAACTAGGCAGGATCTATGGTGGACGGCGACAGCAATCTAGTCTACTGATATAACTCACTTTGTTTCTTGCTTATGTGGAAGATCTTTTGGACCAAGTACATTAATCGTCCAACTTACTTCCTCTGCCAGCTGAACGAAACGCCCATAGTCAGATGAACATCTCCCCATAACTCATGTTCATCAGGTTGCACTTGTTCTGTACACCCTCTGGCAGACCCCATATTAAATACCTCTTACTCTTATGCCTGGTCTAGGTACTTGCCGTCCCTGCCCTAGAGAAACTCTGTGGTGCTGTAACATTTTGGCAAAGAAACCGGCAGATCTATATGTCGCTGTATTCAGACTTCAGGAGCCATCCTGCCCTTTAAGTGTCGATTAGTAACTACTGAGCACCATGACCGGCTGTAATTCTGCAGGAATGATGACACGAAATCATGAAGACACAGCTGACACAGTTAACGAATGATGACACAGCTGAATCAATCAGAGGTAGAAAGAAAGATGCCTGCATGCAATGCTCATACCTGCAACTCGTCTAAGCATGGGGTCCGTGGTGGAGATGGTAGAAAGTCAGCTAGTGCATCCTGTTCAGCTACAGGCATGTTCCCACCATTTTTTATGGTGTCTTGTGCCACAGATATCTGCAGTTCACCTTCAACTCTGCTAGGGGTCAGCATCTTGCTTCAGTTTCTCTCCAATAGAACAAAAGAGACTTCAACAAGCAAGGCTATGCATAGAAGTCGCCATTTCCGCCAGATCTATAGCAGTTTTAAGAACACACCACATCTGAGGGATGCCATCGAAGTTGCATAGTCCAACGTGATCGAGTTCCCCATCTGCATCTTTGATCCGCCATTCCCATCTGGCTTTCTTTAAGGCAGTGTTATATTCTATGAAATAGAGAGAGCAGATAGAACAGCAGAAAAATTTGTGAAGGATAAGGAATTGCCTGCACAGGTATTTCCTCTTATTTTCTTTTTCCCCTTGTTCTGTCTTGATAGGGGAAGAGTAATAAAGCACTTGATCACAAAGAAAGGACAAGGGATCCAAAAGCATATAAGTTCATATAGGGTACATGATAAGTGGTCATTGTCTGATGCACAGGCAAGTTCCAAAAGGAAACCAAGACATACTTCTAGAAAAATAGGAAAAATTTAAGTGACAACTGACCTCCAAGTTGGCATGAACAGTGAGTTTAGCAGCACCAATGGAGAACTGCCGTTTTAGAGTCAAAGCAGGCACAGGGAGAAGCTCCAGCAATGGGCGCAGGGCTGCACAGCCCACCATAGATATGTCCCCTTCAAATCATCACACCATGCCCTGCCTCCTTGTACCTGCCAGACCCCAGCTAGTCTGAGTGGGGAGTGTATATCACCATCTCACCCTCTTGGTTACTCACATTATCTTATGAGAAAGCCACTTCACTTCTATATCACCACCCCTCTTGGTTATCAACATAAGTAGACTCAGCGGCTTTCCCTTGTCTTGACTGAAGAATTTCATGCTAATTGGCTACACCTCATCTTCATGAGAGGAGGAGATATTTGGGAATTCCATAAGGAAAACCACCTAACCTTCACAGAATTGTTGTCCAGCTCTAAGGCTCTCCTACAATCAGCCTCAACACGCTCCCAATCACTGCACAAACCAAGAACCCTGTTATTTCCTCTTGAATCCACCTTGCTCCCACTAATGTGGTACCAGTAAAACTATGAATTTAAGCCGCATAGTACTTAAGGAGCTTAGAACCTTTGAATAAAAGCTGAAGTAACTATTTGCCAGCATTAGATGATCTAATACATTCAACACTCGATGCCTAAATGATCATATTAGAAATGAGAGTCCACTTTCAACGATGAAGCCAAAGGCAAACAGGCCATACGTTGATGTTTGTCCAGGTGCTGACCTAGTAAACCCTTTCTCAAGGTACTTCGTACATGGAAACCTGGTTCTTGCAGGCTCTAATAAAATCTAGTCAAGAATCTCAAGGTCAAGCCACGACTCTACAAATTGGTTGGTCCTTTCCCACATGCTTTCACACATGCTTCTTGATAGTACTAACAGCTCAATTTTTTGTACTCTAAATTTAACCAAGGCTATCTGGTAAAAAAATATTCAAGACACCATAGCTGGGCTCCAACTTGATTGGAACTGGTTACTGTAGCAAATTATTCACTTCACTTTTCAAACCCTAACTTATTGAAGGAACCTAGAATGTAACACCAACTGCCTGCACTGAAGACCAACCATCCATGGACAAAGAGTCATGGAGGAGAGAGGACAGAAAGAACAAGGGTACAGGAGCTGACTTGCACTTACGATGACAAAGTGCGCGATTGGTCCAGAACACCGGCACATCTGGACAAAGAGTTATTGCCTGCCAATAAATGCATCTTGTACTTAGCTAAGAGAAGGAGATGATGCTGACCGAAGCCAGCGTAATGGAGAGGCTCTTCCCCTTGCGGGAGCTAGCCCCTTTCAGAAGTGAGCTATACCTAGTCATATCCCTGTCCTAGTAAACTTCCACTTGCCAGAAAAAACTTTGAAGCTATCTCTCAAGCCTTGAGGGCACGAAGAATGTGATCTGCCACTAGAATATACCTGAGGCTAATTGATCAGAACACATGGGCTCACTGTGTCCTGGACTTCCTTTGGCAACAAAATCTTGACAGGAACTTGGATTAGCTTAACCCTGAGTGGTGGTTAGCCACAGTTCACAACAATATGATGAACCAGGAAAGTGGCCTGGTTAAAGATCTTGTGGTGATAATCACATCATTCAACCAGAAATTGCTGTAGGGACTAGTCATCAGGCCCACTCCAAAGTACCCAGAAGACCTGTGGCACAGAGGAAGAATGACCAATTACAGCAATAGATCATTCTTCGACATCATATGCGAATTAACGATGTGAATCAGATGTCTGTCTGACGTTCACGTCCACAATATAGAGGAGACAGAGGGTTGGCACATGGGTATTGACTTTCTATACGAACGGCTTCAATCCCACCTACTGCCCGAAGGAACAAAACCTCATTGCATCCTCAATGAATAGAACACCTAAATTGCATTGATTGTTGTGTCCTTCCCAACTGAAGCATGTATCTCTGCAAAGCCTGCTGCAATGTAACCCTTTACCGTCCGCTTCACATTAAGCGCATAGCATTCCGTGAGATCACATCTTGGTGAGCCATCTTGTTGAACAGGAGATTATGACTTCAAAATACTGAAGTCTAGGCTATTTAACAAAGGTATGCAAGAGGACAGGAAGCGAGGAATGGAGAGAATCTAACAATTAACCGTCAGGACATCAATCAAGAAAGAGAGCATTGGGAAGGTTGTTTCTCACCAAACTTCCCAAAGACCGGGCTCAGTACTTTCATGCGTGCATATGGAAAAGCTCGGGAGCTCCTGGCATAAGAATCAGAGAGACATTGCGAGTTTTCGTCTGGAGTCTGATGAGGCAGCCAACCCTCCATCTTCACACCAGTTTGGAGAGAAAGTGGAACCCCTTGCCACCGCCACCGAGCATCATCTCCTGAAAAAGCACTCGAACGGTTACTCATAACTCCCATTGACCTCTGCACAAATATTGGTACTCTAATATCCATGTGGATAAGCAACTATACTCTTGGAGCAGTGCCATTGGTTTTGAGAAACAATTTCAGTTCCAGCATGGTACCTGGCAAATCCTTTCATCTTCCAGAGATGAAAAGAAGGACAAACCCAAGCCCAAGCAATTGGGAAATGCAAGAGCTCGCTACACACACAGTAAGTTACAAATGGCAAGCAATTTTCAGGTCCTCACTTTGGAAGTGCGCAAAAAACAAAAAACAAAAACAAAAAAAATGCGCAAGTGGCAAGTCAAAGATCTGCCGTATAGACATTAGGTATTCTATTGTCTTCCAATAATAACTTAACACGGATCGTCCTGGGAGGTTCGCCAGATTGTATTCTCGCCTTTTTCCTCGTATTTTTAATTTGATTAACAGGCTTCCATCCCCTTTGGTTTAAGAAAAAAAAAAAACAGAATATGCAATTTCATAAATGTTTTACGGAGGAGTGCACGACCCGGTGTAATATGAGGAGAGGTTCATTTAGGGCAGGTGTTATCTGGGAAAGGTGTAACAGGGAGTTGACATATTTTTGACATGGATGGGTAGTCTCGTCTTTATATTGGACAGACCATAAACTCATACATATATATTGTTTTTTAAATTATCTAGTTATATTATTTAATATTAACAGATGTCATCAACTAAGATGAGCCATTACGCGACGAGCCGCTTGTTTGGAATTATTGGGGGGGGGAAAAATAAACATTGTCCGTGAACACCTTCACCGGGTTGGAACCAACATAGTGGCGCCAAAGCTCAAGGCAATGCACCACCACCTTCATTTCTTTCTCGTGCGTAGGCCACCGTCGCTCCACTTCATTCAGTTTCTTACTTCCGTAAGCCACTGGACGTCCATCCTGCATGAGCACACCCCCGATTGCGAAGTCTGACGCATCTTTATGAATCTCAAATGGACGGTCGAACTCCGGGATTTTCAAGACTGGAGCTTCCGCCATCCGCTGCTTCAACTCTCCGGATTACCACTAAATCTGGATAGCGGAAGGAGATGTGGAAAAGACAGCATGCAGGACAAGGTATGACTCATACGAATTTTTGGTGATGCCTTTTGGGCTCACCAACGCGCCAGCAACCTTCAGCACCTTGATGAACTGCCTCTTTCAGGAGTGGTTGGATGACTTTGTGATCGCGTACATCGACGACATCGTGGTGTACTCGAAAACGAAGGAAGAGCACTTGAAGCACCTCAAAAGGGTGTTCCAGAAATTGCGGGAAGGGAAGCTGTATGTCAAAGCTTCAAAGTGCGAATTCGGGGTCATGAAAGTGGAGTTCCTAGGGCATGTGATTCCGCAGGATGGGATCAAAATGGATGACAGAAATGTGAAGGCGATCTTGGACTGGGAACCTCCGACTTCGGTCCCGGGAGTGCGATTCTTTCTGGAACTCGTCTCCTATTACCAAAAGTACGTGAGAAATTTCGCCAAGATCGCGGGGCCGCTGTCAGGCCTTCTGTGTAAGTCCAAGGTATGGGTATGGAACATCTTTTGTGGCTAAGTTTTTGCCTAAATCAATCCGGCTGAAATACTTTGCTCCTGCCAACCGATCGAAGAGGTCGTCGATCATTGACAAAAGGTACCGGTTTTTTATAGGGTGATTGCAAACTAGAGTGGACCAAAAACGGCAGATCATGAGTACATAAAGAGTACATAAAGGAGGATGTGGCGAATCCTCAACCATCGAATTTGCTTCAACTGACAATCTTGACCGTCCATTATTGACTATTAAAATCAAGATTTTCAAACTGCGATAATATCAATTCACAAATGTTTTTTTGAAATTTGATTATAATCAACTCTGCACTTATGGTGAATGAATGCGTCTAATGAAAAAAGTTTTGTTATTTCAAAAGAATTTAGTCATAAAAGACTTTATGAAAATAACTATTTTTTAGGCTCAATATAGTACATAATTTTTTTTAACTTCATATTTTTGAATGATAGTTTTCATTCCAGATTCCTCATTCTCCAAAGCAAGGTTGAGAGAGTCCATTTTCTTGACTTTATTCTAACTCATATATTAAAAAAGTCCATAACATTTTTTTTTATGGACTGTGACAATTCCTTATAGACTTTCTAAATGTCCATAGCATCTAGAGATTCTGGTTTTTGATAATGAGATTTAAAAGTGTGAAAGTATATATAGATGAGCCTCTATATATTAGTCTTTTTTTTATTGATGGCATTGTATGATAATTTACCACTATTCTATGTCTAAAAAAAAAACAGTATGTGACAGTAAAAAATGGACACTGTAGGCTGCAATCATCCGATAGTCATCTTATTCAGAGCCATGTAATCGACACACATCCGCAGCGTCCCATCTTTCTTATCTGCGAATAGTACCGGGGCTCCGTAAGGTGACTTACTCGGCCGGATGTACCCCTTGCCATTAGATCCTTGAACTGGGCCTTCAGCTCGACCAACTCTCTGTGGCTCAATCGGTAGGGTGCCTTGGCAGGCGGCTCCGATCCCGGTATCACCTCTATCTTGTGGTCAACTCCTCTTCGCGGTAGCAAGCCACTTGGTAAATCCTCCGGCATCACATCCTAGTATTTCTCCAGGATCCCCTTGATCCAATCTGGGCTCGGCTCCCTATCGACTTCTCCTTCCACTTGTCTCATGTAAAACAAAAACTGGGGCTCGTGTGGCTCCTCCACAGCCCACACCTTTGCTGTTAGCAGGTTTATTCGCCCTCCCACTCAGTTGGGCGTTTCCGACACCCGTAAAACTTCGTCACCATTCCCACATGGTAGCGTGACTATTCTCTTGCGGCCATCTATGACCGCTCCGGATTTGCTCAAAAATGTCATCCCCAAAATGAGATCCACTCAATCGATCTCGCAAATGGTGAAGTTCTCACGTCCTTCCCAACTTCCCAGCTGAAGAGGAACATCGAACGTCAACCTCGTCGCCAGTTGTGGTTCTCCTTTAGAGGCCCCCACATCACTTGTCGGGAGCCCCAGCTTCCATGCCGTTGCCGGCGTCATGAACAAATACGACGCTCATGTGTCCACCAACAATGACACGTTAATTCTGAAAATTATCCCGCTAACGAACATTAACTGACTCTCTTTACGCAAGGCTCCAGTCTCCTGATACAACTCACAATAGTAGTTGCATACCTTGCAAGTCTTGGCGACCACCGCCTCCACCAAGCGGCTGATGGAATCTTCGGACAGCTTCGTGGTCGCCCGAGTCATGTTCAATTGTTTGGTCACCAATGGGCTTGCACCGTTCTCGGGGTTACTACTCCCTATATATACTTCTGTAGGTGTCCGCGGGGGTTCCACAAGTAGCACGGTCCAAATCTGGTGCCGAGGAACTGATTGGATTCTGCAACATCGAGGAAAGTATCGGATCTAAGTAGTACTTAGACGAGGTTGAGATCTATGACCTTGGATCTACGAAAATAACACTTGTTCCGCCTTCCTGAAATTTCCAAGCTCGTCTGATCTCTCACCCTGCATAGGTCTGCCACATAGAATTTTTCACAAATGGTTTGTGAAGGTTTTAGTCATGGTTAGCTAGAATTACCTACTTTTAGTTCATATTAATATTTTGTGTGTTGGGACTTCATTTGGTCTCATATCCCAAGTGAGATATCAAGCCTTACTTAGGACGTGCGGATGGTTTTTCCCTTGTGAGGATTGAGGAGGCTCATCTTCATGTAGTTGAGCCTCCATGAGTTTCTCTCACCTCCATAGCTCTAGGTATTGAGAGAGAATGTGTAGAGGGCCTTGTAGGGTGGATTCATTTAGCAAATGTGCCCTTGGCTTGACTTCGTTTATATGATTGAGTGGATTTTCACTTGGTGGTGTGTGTCATTGTATTTCCACTTTCATTATTGTGGCATAGCTTTCTAGGATGATATGCTAGGAAGTGTGATTAGACAGCGATGTAGGCTGTGGCACAATGCTTAGGCGCATGTGTACAACATGCTCAAAATTCAAATGCGTTTTGAATTTTGAGTTTCTATTTTTATGATACTTAGGCCTCCAGTTTTTTTTGTCGCCAGGTTGTGCAAGAGAATTCCACAAATTAGGAGAGTCTCTAGTAACTGAGAAAGTTGGAGGACCAGATTGCGTTCAAATCGGAATGTCAAATGTAGAGGATGTTGCATCAGTCCCACGAGGAGTTGAAATCATGAAGATGAATCGATCTCTGTTTCCAGAACATCTAATTTAATAGATGCAAAGTACATATCCCATATTTTATCTCTTTCAACAAGCAAATAAACAAAAATCATATGCGAAGGCTGCCGGGCCAGTAGCTCCTCCTTGTGAATAGTGGAATCTATTTTCCTCTATAATAAACTTGAAATTTCGTCAGTTGCTCAATAACATAGATATTACCTAAAGGTGGAGTTACATGGAGAAGCCACATCATGCAAAGGAGAGGAGGTGGCATGTTGGGAAGGCACAAGAGGGGCTTAGCGATTTTTGACACTGATGTGTCGTCTCTTTTTTAGAATAAAGAAGAGCCAATAAAGTGTTTGTCACTAAGGTCTCGAATTGTTAGATGTTTTTTTTTTTTTTAAATCGCTCTTTTTAATAAAGCTTTTTGCTTTAAGACATACATAAATGTCTAGATGAATGGATGAAATATTGATTTAATGGATGAATGGCTGGTGCAGGTTGGTCGTGCTTGACGATATTGAAAGAGTATGATGTACCCGAGGTTTGAATCAATTCCCACTTACACTTCTATAGAACCATAGATTGTGATTGTGCTTGCATGTAGTATCACCAACAAGTACAAAATCTGTATCAATGAATGCTGGAATCCTTTCAATACAGGAAATCATTTATATCTCAAATTTTGCATGCATTCGTTTGCTCTTAGAGTCAAAATGAACTCCCTCTTGCAACCCAAAATGTTGCATTTTCTTGTTAAGTGTGGCCTAGCTGCAATGTACATTGTTGAATCTATTTACGGCAATAGTTCTAAGATTAATACCCTCTTCTCTTTTATATATATATATAACAATGAAAAATAAGTAAGATAATGACCTTTGTTGGCAAATTTACAAATGCATGCAGACAACATCTACTTAGTTTTGGAGAAGGATGTTGATGACCAGGACCACCTTCAAGCCGAAAAATCACCGGCCATGGTTGCACTGCAGCTGAAGGTTGGACAATTCATTGTAACTTGGTTATAATTTCATATTCAAGGGGTTTGAAGTTTGAACAAGCCAAGTCTGCATGAACGACTAGACGAGACTCTGACATTCATTACCCATGTTCATGTCTTTTACAATTTCAAAGGCATAAACCCATGCCTTCAGGGTTGTCTTTTGGGTGACTCTTTCCAAGTTGTTTAGCTACACAATCGTTATCATATCCACTCATAACACCTTACAATATTAGCCCATTGGTAAGTTGACTTCTGGGTGTAGTGTATCTAATGACTTTTCATTCTTGAATTGAAGCTAGCTAGGAGCATGTCCGTTATCATACACATGCAAATTACAAATGCATTTTATCCGGGTTTGTGGTTGGTCCAATATGCATCTTTTGTCCTATACAAGCAACGCTGCATAGGTGCATTAAGCCATATATGATCTATTTGAGAATTGTAATATGTCGTCTTGTTCCAACTGTGCAAATTAAAAAATTCATTAACTCCGCAAAAGACGATGTCTATCCAAGGAAGTGTAAATTATGGTGTATTTTCACCCCGAGGGACTCATACAACGGCACAATCACTACTTGGCCACATTTTTTTAAACTTCATGACACGTATACCTAGAAGAAGCCTGACATACCAGGTTTGATACTGCCATGAATCAGGCAAAGCTCCTAACAAAGACATTTCCCAATAACCTTCAGAAACCACCCACTACAAATATCGGTGTATGTATCTATTTGACCTACCGATGTCTTGTTTAGCACTACATCATTGCCACTTTGTTGCTAGCATTTCAACTTCCAGATTATGTTAATCATTTCACAATCTATTCATAATTACAACAAGAGGCTTGCTTGTGTTCCATGCTGTTATGTTAAAATGAGGGTGTCACATTTTTGAAGTATTGGCAATTGATCTTTTACTCAAACTTTGGCTTTCATTCCCCGCTTGCATGCAATGAGCATAAATTAGTGGGGAAGTTGTAGGAGGGTGCTGGCCCCGCCCATTACACTTCAGGGTTCCTTTGCAAATCAAACATTGCTAATTTTCCTCTACCATTTATTTTCTAAGTGGTCCATTCGTTATGCATGCAACTTCCAGGTATTCATTTGAGAGGTTGAAGTATGTCCTCACTTGTGACATGATCAAAACATGAGGACAAAGAGCAGAACTAGGGTAAGAATACCTATCAGGCAGCAGACTACTAAGTCATATGTGAGTGTTATAGCTGCAGGCCTCCAATGTGAACTTGAATTTTGGTGAAGTAGACTTAGACCTTGTGAAGTTTTGTGAAGTTTTGTCTTGATCAATTGAATCTCTTATACCACTTCATTGTTGGTGCTAAGATCATGATCATTTCTCTAGTACATCTCGCACTCTTAAGTTGGTTGCAAGTTGGGATTTGTGTTAGTCTAGTGTGGGCATATCAAACTAGTCCAGGCTGAAGTATTCACACTGGAGCCAGCTGCTCATATGTTGACAAGAGGATGTACAGAGACAGCGGGTCAGGCTTTCATGGCCTTCTCAATTCTGCCTTGCAATGATTCGTCATCACTCTGAGTCGACCAGAACCAATGGCTGTTTGGTCTGCCCAGCAAACAGTTCATCAAGCTTTCCTTATTTCCTAATCATGTATACATTGCACTTGGACCTCCCTCTTGGGCATACTGTTACCAAAGTTCCATCCTTTTCCTTCCATCGGACACTGAATATCCCTCTTAGATCCGGGCCTGCAGTAAACCTGACCGACCCGTTTTGGGTGGTTCTGGGTTGCTCCGGAGTTTAGAGGTTAAAAGTTGAGAGAGATGGGGTTTTGTTCTTGCATTTTCTGTGGAGAAATTGCAAAGCTCTTGTAGGAATGGTAGTGTCTATTAGAGCATGCCCAGCAGAGGCTCACTAAACTGCCCCGCCATCTCTATGTTAAGGAGGCATATAGTGAGGCAGGCAAGCTAGATGGCGCGCGGGCTGGCAAGAGCCCCAGCAACAACCCATCGTAAAGAGAGGGGAGTAATGGCGCCACGCTGAGGTGAGAGTGGGCCCGGCTGAGTGGTAGCTAGCGGGCGCGAATGCCACACACCAAACCGCCGAAAGATAGCGCGGGAGTGGGACGAAATTTGGTGAGGCTCATTATTTTGAAGCGCTTGCAGGTGCTGCTGGGGCCGTCCGAATTCGGCGGCCGCGCTATTTTGATGATAGCGCGCCAGATGGAGCGCCTGCTGGGCATGCTCTTACAAGTCCACCAATGCGAGTTATCACTTGTATCATAACATCCATTTTGAAACCCAAACCTGTCCACAACTACCACAGTTCCAGTGTAACAGTCTCCTAAGCAAATGTACCGCTCACAACCAATATCCTATACACTCTCAATTGTTTCAAATCTTTGATAGTCTCATTCCAAACTACAGAGAGAATGATCACATGCTGCACAGGAAATTTAGTTCTTACAAACAGGTGAGGATTTCTACCTAAAGAGGACTCCTCGAGCTCATCTTTGAGATCCATGGATTTCGTGTTTACAATTGTAGATTGTCTAATTTAAGAGATTCATGCAGGGGACAATGTTTTTAACTTCCACAGATTTTCAAACTGCCTCGAAATGACCTCAACAATGCCGAATATGGGAACGAATGATCCACACATATGACCTGCAGTTACTCTTTGCCTACATTGGAATTCATGACAAAGAGAATACAGATTGAGAATTTGAATCATTCATGATATTGCATTCATGGCTTATATATATGATGCACAGCTGATTGCGATAAGTCCACCACAGCACCACAAAGTGAAGCTATGGCCTTCCCTTCTCGCATACAACTCTACAAAAGTGAGTGGCGTCATCCCCATATTACATCCCTCATCAATCGGAGTGCTCTTGTATTATCTGCAGTGTGCGAGAGGGAGCTGAGAGTAGTATCCAAGATTGTTGGCAGTGTCTGAGGAGAAGATGGAGGCCCACGCTTATCAAGGCCAGAGAGAAATATTGCTCAAAGCTCAACAAGTTGAAGCCAGACAGAATACTTCTTTGCAACACCTTTAACGAACAGAAGGGACTTTATGATTCACCTAAAGGGCTGCACAGCAACAGCTCAGTAACAGGGAATTATTCTTTGGAAATTAAAGGACAAACCAAATTTAACATGAAGTCCAAGACCAACAAAACAGACTCTGGAGACCTGTATAATTTAGGCGCAGCCAAACTGAACACTGATAAGTCTAAGAACATGAAATAGAAGACATAGAAGGAGTTCGAAAGAGTGACATCATTCGGAAAACAGCAGGTTAAGGGATGTGACATGTGACCCAGCTGGCGACATGCTGGCCTGGTCTCTGTGACCTTTGACACTAAAAGACATAACTGGCACCATGTTTCTAATTGTTGCCGGAATTGTTTTGGCCAAATCTGGCTGTTAATGCTCTTGCCAACTAAACACCAAATTAAGACTAACCAGCATCCAGCTAACAAATGCAGCCAAGAAACAAAACAGGAGCATGATAGTATGTTCTTCCCTTGTGCGGCAATCTGTGGCCCTCCTTTAGGTCTGAATTCTGGAGTGAATACTCTAGAGAGTCTTGAGCAGGCAAGCAGCACCCTCCTTCTATTTTGTCTCTCTCATGCATTCAGCACCGTAGGGTCATGGGATCAGATCATTTCACCAATATATGATGAGAACTTGATCTTTGTCTGCAAATGCTTCCCTGCTGTACTCATCAGCGAGAGAGGCTTTGCCATAGAAGTTCGATCATCCCCACAACATAGTCTTGCCGCTTCAATGCTGAGCAGGTATCTCCAAACACATGCCGACCTTAACTTCTTCAGGCCTGTACTTTCCGGCTGTGTTGGAGGGGTGGTTATCTGAGGAATCTACAATGTCCAGATGTTCTGCTACATCGGTATTCTCAAGTGTGCTTCCACGACAGAACCCAACCTTTTGGGTCCTTGACATAATTAGCAAACATGCAGTGGTTGACAAACCCATTTCGCAAGGACGAAAATATTCTGGTCAAGATTGAACACACAATCAAGACTTAAACAGCATGGACAGTGAAGCAGCTATTGTGGATACCAATCAGTACACTCATTTCCAATCGGTTGACATACGTAACAGAGCCTACAGCTACTGCTATCGGGGACTTCAGATCCACTTAAACGAATCTCTAGCTGGACTGTTTACTCCGTTTGGACCGTTCCGAGAACTTCGGCTATATAGATCCACAGGAAGATGCAACTCAAAATAGTATCCTCCTAACAATGCCGGAAAACTCAAGCTGACTCGTAGAAAATTCTTGACAGCAAGATTCAATCATCTAGCTGCAATAAGAAAATGTATTAACATCCGTCATACAAGTGAAGGTCATTTCATCTCCACATGAGTCCCAAACCCCACACTTGTGATGTACAACCGCTCCATGCAAGCACATGTCAGCAAATTGTCTCGGAAGCTCCAAGCCCCTCTCAAAACATATCACCCTCACCATTCTCGAGTATGGAGATCAAACTCAAACAGGGCTAAGAAGCTGCGATATCTGAGGTTTGGGATCGGTGCACATCCCTATCAAGATAATGACAGGGATAAAGCCGTAGTGCGTGCAAACTTTGGCCTTCTTTAGAAACCATGTGGGCCACTCCTTGAGCGCCCTCACTGCCGTGCTTCCCTTCAGCATCTCTGGCATCGTCAAAAGCTGGTACGCTTTCTGCCACCCTTGCCTTCACACAACAGCCCCTCCGTCGAGCTCCCTTCTCTTCCCACCAAAACCTAAACTGAGATCCTCAAAAATAGCAAAGACTTCGTTGGAGGATCCGAATGGATGCTCAAAGCCCTAAAAAAGTATTTTGGAAGAATTGCTCAGGTCCTCGGATATTTAGGGTTTTAATTTTCTAAAACCTTTGCATTGAAACCCGGACAATTTGGAGCTCTTCGGGAGGGACAGCCATGGTGATCGAGAGTGTTACGCGATCGATCGTCCTGTAAGGACGGCAACATTATCCTCATCAACGTAACTACTTGGCCAGTTTGGTCTGATTGCGTAGCGTGTGACCAAGAGGATGATGGCACTGGCCCAGGCGTGTAGCGGAGAGTGTGTCATCTAATAAGTGGTAGTGCAATTCCTTCGTTTCCCTGCATTCAGACGAGATAGTAAGCCTGTGAAACGGTATAGGTATTGTAGGGGATGAGGCATGGGGACGTAGAAGTCTTTCGAGAGAGAAAGCAGGGCCGAGGTGAAGGCGTGTGGCAAATGCAAGTTCAGGAATCGGTTTTATTGAAACAATTGTTACCTTCCTTACAACTATATCCTGTACCCGATCTCCTAAAGAACAATGCGCAGTCCGTGGAAAGCATGTAGTAGGGGTAGTAGCCCTGATACGTTTTATGTTAAATTATTTTGGGGAAAAAATTAAAACCCCCATTACACCGTAAGGCACACACACCGCAATCAGTGTCTTAACCCTTAAGTTCCCAAGCCCTTTCAGTAAATTGCTCCTAGAACCCTACCAAAAATCATCCAGAGATTCCAGCCTTATAGCAATGGGCCCAGCTCATTTATGCATGACATACCAAAAAATGAGCCAAGTCCACCGTGGAAATTGTGAGATTATAGCGTTGGCCTGGACCTCAAATATCAGGTCCCAAAGAAAAAGTGAGAAAGAAATTGGTTTGACCAAATCAAAACCTAGCTTTATCCAATTTTGCTTGCCCCAAGACCCACCATTTCCAAATCAATAGTGGAGAGGCACTAAATTGCAGGTCCAACTGATTTTTTCACCTATGGTTGCTATGCATACAATTACATGGGGGTTGAAATCTCAAAATTGACAAGAGAAAATGTGCCTCCAAATGAAGTACTTTTTTTTCTACAAAATTTTTAAAAGCCAATGGTGGATGTGTGTATGTAATGCTCACACACCACATGGTGAAGTGCTTTTTCCAAGATTGCTAATTTTCTGCCAAAAATGGCATTTGGAGTGCAATCTGTTTTGGGCTTGTTTACTGCCACGTCAGCGGTCAACAAGCTCTTTTCAGGCCCCAAAACGTAAATGAGAGATCTAAGATATTTTTGCAGGTCGTAGCTTTTTTTTTTTTGTTTTTTGTTTTTTGCATCATACTCGAGACAAATCCCTTGTCATTAAAGCTTCAGGAGTGGGCCCCATTAGATTAGATCTGCAAAAATTAGGTCGAACTGCAAATTCAAAGTGACCCGATTCAGGTCGCTTGGGAACTTAAGGGTTAAGAACCATTCATCCTCACGGGAGGACTATATGAATTTTTATTTATTTTTTAAATTGAATCCTATTATTGAGGAGAAAAAAATTAAAACCCCCTTGTCGCCATAAGGCACACACACCCTATTCAGTGTATTATGAGCCAATCATCTCCTGATGGAGATTAAGTCTGTAGAACAAAATACCGTGCCTCTACTGATGGACACTTACACAGAGATCCGTGATCCAGGAGCCAAACACCTCCGATTGGAAGAAAGTCCAAGAGACCAAAAAACAGGGCTCTCTGCCCGAGACCTAAAGTCTTAACAACGCATACCCTACTCTGTCTACGATGACGCAGGGCGGGTGATGTCGAGAGAGAGTAATAAGATCTTTGAATATGGGGGAGCTGAGAGAGAGATCTATCTATAGTGCAGCTTAGAAGCAGTCGATGAAGGCTTTTGATGTTTCCAGTTAATGTCCCGTTCAAACTCCGGGGAAAGAGTGGAGTGGTGCGCGAAGATCTCGACAGGCCTGAGGGGGGAGCTCGTTCCAACTGCATTGGTCTTGCACAGGGCTGCTGCATATGAGGCCCTGTGTGCCCCAGGTGTGTTGAAACTTCATGTGGAGCGTTGCTGCATTCGTGGCGTCACGTTCAATGTCTGCACAGAGTTTGTCCCATGTTTTCCTAGCTTGACCTTTCGATTCGATTCCTACCATCCCATCCCTGAATACATAAATGTTAGAATACCTGAGGGCGGCCCATAGAGAGACTCAAATTCAATGCTCGGGTTGCGGGTCACCATGACTCGTGGTTTAGAGATGAAGAAGGTTGTTGGCTGTAACATACATCTGCTGCACTACAACTGCAGCGAAGGAACCCAAGAGAGGGATTGATGGGCAGCGATAGATATGACGAAACAGGACAGGCAGTGCGACGCGATGAATCAAACTTCCGAACATACTTGTGCACATATCATTCGTTCCACATCTCTTGCCGCACGCACATGCCCCCTCTTCTTGGGAGTTCCCGCTCCAAAGTTCCACCAAACAAAAATCTCTCGTTCATTTTCGGAAACGACACAAGTCAGTAGACAAACTTGGATTATGCGGTCCCAACACCTCTCCTCCGCACATCCTCCACAGACAGACAAACAAACAGACACCACACACTCGTTTGTGGGAGCAGCGTGTGGACGACGAAGACGACGACAACTCTGGAGTCTCCTCAACCCTAGCAGTGCACACTTTATTCATCCACGCCATTGGTTTATTCGTTCATTATTCGTTACTGGATGGCGAGGCGGTGCCACGAGCCGCGGCGATGAAGCGTCGTGGGCCGTGGTCGGAGCCGGCGGCACGTGGAAACCAACCTGGGATTTTGTAGACTAGTCTGAGTTGGCGTAGCGTGCGGCCGTTAGATTCTTTTCGTCCAACGCGTCACGTTCACTGCATGTTCTGCTGACCAGAAATAGGACTAGGTGGATGATGAATGGATGGTTGGATGAATGTTTGAATGCGTTCATTCTTGTAATAAATGAATCATAAGAGCATGCCCAGCAGGCGCTCCATCTGGCGCGCTATCTTCAAAATAGCGCGGCCGGCCGACATCGCGTGTCCCCAGCAGCACTTTCTTCCAGTTCCAAGCTTTTATTTCAAAGATGGGGTTAGAGTGCATGAGTGAACTAGAAACCATATCACTTTTTGCAGATTTCCTCTGTTACCCGCAAAGGAATAAGGTTAAGCAATCCTAGAATCTTATGATTGTAGAAGGTCGGGATATCTGGGTGTGATAGTCCTACCAGTCCTCTCATCGCAGTTGGTTACATTATATCCATATGGTTCATTTTCAATAACCCCCATGTCTTTCGTTCGAGCAACGGATGTTCGATTGGAGCAAAAACCATCATTCGGGTGTGAGCTCTCCGTGTGATTTTGTAATATCTAGCCGTATAGAACGATCTTTCTATTCTAGGGGCTTTTTTACATTAAGCCCCTGGGAAGTTGAACCATTCGCTATTTATACTTAGATATGTTGTAAGAGTATTATCCACATTTAGCTCCAGACCACACGCTTGTTCATGGAAGCTTTTAATTTCCGCTCTTATTTCCTCAACCTCATTTTCGACGCCGGAGATGAAAACTACGAAATCGTCAGCGTATCTTATGTAGTTGAATCTCAGAAATTAGGATCCATACCGAGAATGAATTGGTCCAGTTCGTGAGGAACTATGTTACATAAGAGTGGGGTTAAAAAGCTATCTTGGGGAGTAACCGAATGCGAATGGATGATCTGGCCACTCTCTGGATCGAAGTAACCTGCTTTCAGGGTTTTCATAACAAGTTCTAGTGTCCGTTGACATTTTACCACGGCCCTCAACCTTTTCATGATGATGGAGTGTGGTATCCTGTCGAAGCACTTGGATATGTCACCTCAAATTATCCAAGAATGGTGATTGTCTTTCAAGTGGATAAATCGCAGTGCCGAGTGACAGGATCTATCTGGTCTGGATCCGTAGGAGCTGTCTAGAAATCGTTCTTCCCAGATGGCTTCCAAGACCATTTGGAGTGCTTCTTGCACCATTTTTTCTCTTGGAGAAGCGATACCTAGGGGCCTTTTATTCCTTTCACCAGGCTCAGGTATTAATATCCTTGGCGTGGATGAAAATTGGATCTAGCCCTTGCGGCGTATACGTTCCGCAAGTTTTAAAAAACAGTTTCTATCCAATCCATCAAGGGTTTGACGACCATCTGACCCCTTCTTCGTGAAGCCAAGAAAGCCAGTTTTACGAGTCATATTGCTAGGCTTACCTCGGATACTCCCATAGCAGTGAACCAGAAACATAGGAACCGATAGAATTCATATCAGTCCGTTATAGCAGCGTCCCTAGTTATTTTTACAATTGTTCACCATTTTCTTAGCATATGTACCGGCGTCACTCCGCCAACCATTCTTCTGATTTCTCCAGATAGACTTGCGAGAGGAACTTTTTTTGCCCGAGATAGATGAAGAACTATGGATCGTTTTCTGACTAGTCACCTTCGTGTCCTGGCTGGTGGGTCGGTTTCCCCTCCCCTCGCTACTACGAGACCTCTAAGCCCGCGCATCGTTGGTTGGACGATGTGAAGCGGTTACTTCCCGTGGTTGCTCTATCTCCGTGTTTTCGCCCTAACCTTCGTCAAAGCCCCCAGTAGTTTAAGGTCCTTGCACACTTGCTTGATTGCTCAAGCCGGTTCCTATGCTGGAATCAATGGTGGCTGTCCGACAACTATGACCGCTCACTACATCAGTCAAAGCTTTCACCAGATTGGGTCTTGGGTTACTCTGCCACACATATACCGACGTATTCTGCTCGGGATATGTAGCCCTTTCTCGGGCAGTGAGTGCGTATCAAGTTGGTTAACCTGACCCTGCCGACCCCGGTTAAGGGACACCACCAAGGAGGGCAGTCCCCTTTGGCGTCCCCATTGACCAACTGCTTGCAAACATGTTGGATTATTGGCAGCCCAAGATGCCGCATTGGCCTGCTGCACATATTTTCTTATGGGAGTCAGACATACATGTAGGAATATGGGTATTATTCCTAACCGGAAACGAGCCTCGCACGGCACACTAGTGATAGAATTGATAGAACCTGAAATGGAGGGAACACCCGATGAATGAGGACTAGAAGTGGCTGAATCAACAGATCCTCCAGAATGACTGGTTATACCACTTAAGGGCGGATAGACAGTCCATCCGGTACCTGCGCCCACTTCTACCAAAGCGGAACTTGGGGGAAGTAACAATGACGGTGGTAACGGCGGGTAGGTTATTCCCCCCCCCCCTCCTCGAAGCCGTACGTGATTGTCTCCCATCATCCGGCTTTCTTCTCCCCCTCACTGATCTTACCACCGAGTCTCGCCACGACGAGATCTATATGCTGCTCGTGGAGCAATTTACCTTGGTGAGGCGCCTGGTGATGAGGTTTACATAATGGGATTTGTTTTCGATTAATCATCGCATGAATAGCCGCAATTCCTTCCAGAAATTAACCCCCACTAGATCTTCTTATAGTAGCCTCCGTTCCCGCGCCCTTCGCGCACATGGTGCATCTCAATCTTCGTATCATCACAGCCCACATCTGCCCATCATCAGACGACTCCGAGATGGACAGGTGAACGCTAAAAGCTTAAAAAATGGTGAGCCTCACCAAGTTTCGTCCCACTCCCGCGTTATCTTCCGGTCGTTTGGTGTGTGGCATTCTCCCCCGCTACCTACCACTCAGCCTCACAAGTTATGACAAGTGACGGGGTAGGCGGCGCAACAACATGAGGGGGCAAGGATGGAGCTACAAACCAACACCCTACCGACATTTCCAGCTTCATGAAAACCAACAAACCAACAAAACAAACAACCTACTGACATTTTCAGCTTCATGACAACCATACTACCTAATTCTGACATGAAATTACCTTTCAATCAGAGGCCAAGTCTGGATCGTCTCTGGTTAACGCAAGTGCAGCCTTCAGGAAGTGCAAGTGATCCACATAGATGACAAACCTGCTTTCCACACGTTTCCAGATTCTATATTCCTCCACATGGTTCGGTTTCAAAGAATCAACATTATTGTATTGATGATATGCATTGCCATATTCCTCTTCGATCCCAACCAATGATTGACAGAAGGGACAAGTTTTTTGGTGTTTTTTATTTTATCTTGCTCCTCTTGTGATGTAACCGGGTGTCTCTCTCTTGAACGCTCCTCTTCTTGCATTGGTCCTCTTCAATCTAGCGTCATGGTTCAGTTTAGGTAATTAGCTACGCAAGGATGAGTTGGGCTGTCACGTGCTAACAACAACAAGAGACTACTCTACCCCTCTACCCCCACCTAGGCCATGAGGTACGCAATAAAAGTGAAAATATGAGTAGGGAACACCAGAAAGCACAAAAGCTAAGGGGGTGCCACACCTGTAATGCTTCAACAAGATGTGGTGGGAGGTAGCGTGAGGGAGAGCCGCATGCCACCTGCCATCCCCGCAAATCAGCTGCACATTTACACATGATGCGACAACATATGCAGGCAAGCTGATGGAATCAGAGGACAATAAAATGTAAATTCTTGAAGGCACTAACATGGCAGAAAGAGAAACCAAACATTTTCAATACAGACACTCAAAATTCCTTGGCAATCAACAATCACACTGTCAACCTCTTGGGCCCTTCATCCGCACACTAGAAAAATGTTTACTGGAATGTTTTTTATCTTCTACCTCTAAACCTTTCAACATCTTGGAATGTGCGTTAATGTTCTTTGGTGTGAATACATGTGTGGCAGACCATCTTCTTCCATGCACATGTCTTGACTAAGCAAGGTGGATGTTTTAACTTTCATGAGTCTCAAAAACTGATGGGTCCCCTTGTGGATTGTGTTCAGTTGGATGCACTCTTCAACCACATTCCGGATGGTTGTTTGCCTAATAGGTAAATTTTATAGGCAATTTAGGCAATAATAGGCAATTTCCATTTCTCTTAGTTTTTATTTGGTGGTCTGACTTTTTATCCTCTCTCATGTTTTCTTCGGATCCATTTTCTCCCATGAGATCCAGGCGTTTCCCAAAAGTCGTTATATAACGCCATTTTCTTTCCAATTCTCATAGTGTGTACTTTCCTATTTTATTTTTTTTGGCAATTTAGGATTTAGGATTGACATACCTTTTTTTATAGTACCTTGCTTTTTATGTTAGCATTACCCCTAACCCTTACCCTTTTCTGCAAATGGCCCATGAACTATTCATGCCATAACCATAGCCATAACCATAACCATTATGGTTATTGAAATGTCTTCTCCCTTCACATTTGCGCTAGTTTTTTCCTTTGTTTTGGATTGACATGCATTTAGGCATGTTACAGTTTGCTTTCTATGTTACATCTTAATAGGTCCAGGTTCCAATGACGAGTCTTTCATTTAAATGCTTGTCCATAATATTAGGTTCTTCATTTTTTTTTTGCTTACTAGTACCCTACTAACAACACTAAGTTCTAGCGAAGTCTGGAGTTTTCCATAAGTGTTTGTCTATTTTGTAACTTAAACAAAAACCCTAAACCCTTACTATAAAACCCTAAACATTTACCCTTAACCCAATACCCCAGAACCCTTTCCCTTCCCTTTGCAAATGAGAATCAACTATCTATACCATAACCATAACCATTTTGGTTATCCAAATCTCTTCAACGTATCCAAATTTCCATTTTGTACCCTACTAACACACACTAAGTTGTAGCGAGTGCGAGTCTTCCGACATGTATGCTCACCATTCCTGCCTTCAACCCAAGCCCTAAACCCTTGTCGAAAACCCTACGCCATTGTTACGTCTAAACCCTTACCTTTCCCCTGCAAATGGGAATGAAGTATCCATACCATACCCATAACTATTTATGGTTATTCAAATCTCTTCGCCCTTCACCTTACGCAAGGTTTTGCCTTTGGTTTGGATTGACATGCACTTACATTTTTTATCGAACTTTGCTTTCTATGTATCTTAATATCAAGTTCCGAGGACGAGTCTTTCATTTAAATACTTGTCCGGTGCAATGACTACACTTCCATAATATTAGGTTCTTCATTTTTATTTTGCTTACTACCTTACTAACAACACTAAGTTGTAGCGAGTGCGAGTCTTCCGGTATGTATGCTCACCATTTCTGCCTTCAACCCAAACCCTAAACCCTCGTCGGGAACCCTAAACAAAACCCTACGCCATTGTTACGTCTAAACCCTTACCCTTCCCCTGCAAATGGGAATGAAGTATCCATACCATAACCATATGTATCTTAATACCAGGTTCCAAGGACGAATCCTCAATCTAAATACTTCTCGGCCCAATAACTCTTCCATAATATTTGTTTCTCCATTTTATTTTTATTTTTTTATCCTAATAACACATACCAAGTTCTAGCTGTGAGTCTTCCATATTTGTTTGTCCAATAGTGTTCTTAAACCCAAACCGAAAACCCTACCTTTACCATCACCCCTAAACCATTAATCTTACCATAAACCAATAACTTTAGTGGACTACCCTAGTTACACTCCAAACCTTATTGTACTATCATGTTACCTCTTCTCAATGTTTCATGCTCTTTTAATATTTTCTTTTGTTGGATAAGGTATGATAGAATGATTACAGGGATATCAAATTCCTCAACCATTTCTTAATTCTACCGACTGTGAGTCCATCATATTTGTTTGTTCTTTTGTACCCTAAATCCAAACCATAAACCCTTACCCTTACTATAAACCCAAACCTTATTACACTTCTCTCTAGTTACACCCCAAACCTTATTGTACTACCCTAGTACCTCTTCCGAATGTTTCATGCTATTCTAATATTTTACTGCCCTTGTCACATCCAAAACATGATTCATTCCAATGGCGTGGTATGTGAACATTGTGCTTGATATGAAGATTCAATCAATAAAATTACTAACAAGTTGTATCGAGTATGATAGAGTAGGAGTCTGGCCCATGTTCGATGCGACCCATTTGTTTGTCGTGATCCTGCATTGGAATATTACTTTATTCGACTTCCAAGTGGACGTTCAATGAATTGTTCAATACTGCTACTTCACATTGAGCACTTCAATGTCAAATGGACCTCTTATATGATACATTTTGAAACAAGTATGACATCACCTGAAATTTCACAAAGTTCAATCACACATTACACCATGATATTATTAATATTTCAATTAATTTTAATGCAAATATATATTAAGTTTAGTCCGGATCTAAGCCAAAAGTCCAGAATTAATTAAAATAATGTTCTATGCAATCTGCTCGGCAGGCTTGAAAGGGTGCACGGGATCATAGTTATGCATTTATGCAGGTGCTATTGGAGACATGTTCGCCTCTAGGTTCACGGATTCTGGATCTCACAGTGGGGACTGGTAAATCTGGTTTTTGTTTTTAGTCTTTGGCTGCATGTCAATAAATTTGCAGTGTTGTAAATGGTTTGGGTTTGCATATCATGGTTTGGGTTTGTGGTGCAGGTTCAATTTTCATTGTTGCACGTGCGTCGGGTCGTCATGTCTTTGGTCTTGAAGGGGACAAAGCGCTCTATGCAGCACGTTTGTTTGCACTTCAACAACATGTTCCCAATGCTTCAGTTTCTTCAGCACTTGTTACTCCTACCATTCAGCCTCCTTTGACTTTGTTGGAGTCCCCTGCTCCAAAGCAAGCACGCAAACTGACACTTAATCTCAACAATCTTTCGTAGTGAGTGTACGTCTCTCCTCCTTTGGCTTTATTTTAATGCTTAAGCTTTGAATTGAGTCCACTACATGTTCTTGCTTTGTGTGTTTAATTCAGTCGTTTTTTTTTTCTCTTGTGTGCAGTCATGGACTCGTGCGCACTATCTTCAACGATCTGCCTGCTAGTCCACCTTCATCTTTCTCTCTCCCAAAGTATGCAGAGGACGTAGTCATGCATTCTTTGAGCTAGAGAATGCAAATGTAGGTCTTCGTGGTTTTGGGTTCCGTGGGTCTCTCGCTAGTGTTTCTAATCGCGGGGAGATATTCCGTTGAGCTGAGGTTTTCATGGACATAGATGCTTCTGTGTCTACTAGAGATATTGAGGATGACGTCCCTACTGAGGATGATTCTTAGAAAAACAATGTAGTTGGTTTTTCCTTGTGTGTTCATCTACAAGTACTCTATGTTAAATGAAGAGAATATGAAGTGATTCATTCTCCGCATTCAGAATCCATGTTTTGGGGATTCATTTTTTGTGCATCATTCTGTATAACAAATGGTTGCAATTAGACTTAAAAAATATTCCACACAGATAAAATATGAAGTTGGAGGCATGCAAGCCAAAACAGAAAATATCTTCGCATGGTGTGTAAATCGCAGTAATTGACTAGAATCATGTCTCGGTGCACAGTTGTAGTTGGACCTTTATATCAAAAACAAAAAAAAACCGTGGGAATAGTGTGTTCTTCTGTTGTAAGTCTACACGGTTATAGGTCTTCTAGTATTCAATATTAAATCCGCGGTAATAAGGGGTTGTTTCATCCGTGAGCCTATGCTCACCAATGCAAGCTCACAACTCTCAAGCTCACACTTGTAGGCTCACGGAATAGCATTCGTCCCTTCTGCCATTGACTGAGTTTGCCTACAACAACACTATACATTCTTCAACCAAACAAACTCCATTTTTCTCCAATTATGGTTATCATCCTCGAGCAAACCCTTTCCACATGAAGACTGTTGGAAGCCCTGCTGCAGAACACATTGCTACTCATTTTGCTACGATTCACAAGGAGCTTACATTCCACCTAACAAAAGCTCAAAAACAATACAAGGGGTATGCAGATCAACATCGATAACTTCAACCCCAGTTCAAGATCGGAGATCGTGCATGGCTTCTTCGACGAGACATACAAACCCCGCGACCATCAAAGAAGTTGGATTATCAACGGCTGGGGCCATTCAAAATTATTCGTCAAATAAATCCGGTCAGTTTTCGGCTTGAACTCCCACGAAGTATGCGCATCCACCCAGTCTTCCATGTCTCATCATTAGAGTTGTATCATCACTCAAGTATCCCCGAGCGAGTTTCTGTATTACCTCCACCAATTGAAGTCAATCAAGAAATCGAGTATGAAGTCGAAGTCCTAGACTCTCGCATCAAATATAAACGTCTTGAGTATTTCGTATATGGGAAAGGCTACGACATCAGCGAACGAACGTGGGAACCGTCATCCAACCTCGCCAATGCATCTGACAAAGTCCAAGAGTTTCATCTACGATATCCAGCTAAGTCTCGAGCCACACGTCAATAAAACGTCACAACGATGATGTCAGCTAAGTTAGCTTCAAAATGAAGATTTCACATTCAGTGCACCTGATACACGTTAAGGAGGGAGAAGCACCACACATCAGTATATATATAGCTACACTTCTTACACTCTTACATCTTGTATTGGCAGCATGTAGTCACAAGAATTGAATACATTGGAGCTGTCGCTTACCCAACTACCAGACCAGCCGTTCCGACTCTCACAACCTTCAACATCACGCCGACGCCCTCGAGACGATGTGTCACCAATGCGACGCGTACTTCCTCGTCTGGACCCCGTATGACAGCAAGTGGAGCCTACTCGAAGTCTGATAATCCTATTGGAGGTTGAGGCTTCAAACCCAGAGGCCAACGAAATCATGTTTGAAGGCAGCTTCGAAGATCAGAATGCTCAAATCACTACGTGGTCCCAAGTTCAAGGTGTTGGACACTATCGATGGTTGCAGGGACCTCTAAATCATTTAAGTCAAGAACGAAGAGCCGAATACTTGGCAAGTATCATTTGCCGAAATTTTGAATTTTCTCCAACTCTAAGCAAGTCCAAGATTTTACCGCTCCTCGAGAAACTCGGCGCTAGAGGAGGGGGTGATGTCACGAACATAGCCCAGAAGAATTCACCAAGAATAATTACCAGAAGTTACTAAGTTACAGGGAGTTATCAAATTACCAAAAACTACCGTGATTTATCATGATTTACTATGATTTATCATAACTTATCATAAATTACCATGAGTTATCAAATTATCAGAAGTAACTATCAAATTAGTGAGAGTAACTCAGGAAACTGCTCATGAAGCTTCATGGTGGAGGAAGCTTCTCAAGAGACTTCCCTTGGTCGAGGAAGCTTCCCAGGAGATTTCTTTCGGTCGAGGAAGCTTCTCAAGAGACTTCCCTTGGTCAAGGAAGCTTCTCAAGATACTTCCCTTGGTTGGGGAAACTTCTTAGAAAATTTCATAATAGCCAGTATATATAAGAGACTGGATACTCTTCAGTCTCGCCAACACAAGTTCAAGCTACTCTTGTTTCTAGTTCCAGTACTTCAGTCCAGCTTCCAGTACTCTAGTCCAGTTTCCAGCATTCCAGTATTCAAGTCGAGTTCCAGTATCTTGTACTCTTGTCCATTGTTATAAATATCATCTTGATTATTCTTTACCCATCATGCATTTGGCCACGCCGACCTTGACTTCTTGTCTAGTTTTGTACCTCTAAGTCTGATCTCTCGTTTGTGTTCAGTCATGCCCTCGTCCTTGACAGAAAGGATATTCCTTGGATATTCATGAATATATACCTTTGATATTCGGCTCTGCTCATGAAAAACTCAACCTCGACAGTGGTCGCAGTGTGATGTCGTGGTTCACGACCCACGGTCACTCCACTACTCATTACTAGTGGACTGTGTCCATTTTTTTATGTGTATTTTTGGAGTAATTTATAGAGGCTAGGGCTTGTTTATTAGCTTCACGGGTGAGGGTGGTTGGCAGGTTACGTATCGGTCGAGGATCAGAGGAGTCTGGTACAGGGTGTATTAGCCAAAATGGGTGGGTATGCGCAACGTGAATAGGGCCATCCGTAATATCAGCAGGGGGTTTACAAGCTCTTGTTTGGGTGAAATGGTCAAGCCGTGAATGCCGGTGTGTGAGCGGACTTTGATAATTAAGTGGACGGGGTTATTCATGTTGATGACGAGATTAACGATGGTTGTGATGAGGTTACGGTCGGGGTGGTAATGGTGGGAGGAGGGGCGAAAGAGGTGATTTTGGATAAGAAAAAATGAGTTAAGACTGTCCGTAAAGATATAGTGGGGAGGGGGAGATGGGGCCAGTTGGGAGAGGGCTTCAAAAGCATTAGATCCGACAAGAGAACCATTGGTGTAATGGGAGTTGGCTGGGGGGTATTTGAGAGGCAAACGTTGATGAAAAATTGGTGGGATACCTGGTTCAGGGGTCGAGGAAAAATGGATGATGGGGGGCACAGCCCCGCCTGTATCTAGGTCTTGCTTGGGTTAATCCTGAGAAATGGGCCCGAAATGGGCTTGGTGCGGATTTGTTTGGGGTCATGGAGGGGGGGTGGTATATAGTGGCTTTCATGCCGTGTGTGCGTACAAGTAAATGGTTAAGGTGGTTGGGGAAGATCAGAGGTATGGATGCGGGAAAGAGGTATGTTGGACATGCAAGATTAGGGTGGGTTCCGAGCTTGGAGGTATTTATGGAAAGTGATAACGGCTAAGTGCCAGTGCCACGAGGGCATGGCAGCTTACGCCACGATAGAACAGTGGGAGGATAGTGATCGACTTCACACTACCACGACGACGATGGAAGAACGGCTAAGTGTTCAGCACTTAGCAGCGGAGTAGACGAGCACCACTACCACCACTAGCAGTACTTCATCGTAAGCTGTCAAACTATTTCTGGCACACTAAAGCCACAATTGACGCATAAATACGACAAACACTCAAATCTAGATACATACAATATATGGACCACTAACGCAAACACATTTTCTGGCCATGCTTATATTTTTCCCCACTAGTCTCACATACATTTTCCCATCACCATCGCATACAGGATGCGCGGCACAGCACACCACTCTTCCTTAGCCAATGCTCACACTAGTCATATTCCTCACCTGATCTATTATTCACGCGTATAACCCGTTACAACCATGTAGTCTGGTACATTCATAAACTTCTTATGCGTCGCATTGAAACCATATGGTTCTCACTCATCAACGCCGACACTTATCAAGATCGACCCCCAGACCATACCGTCCCCCTATGGCTCCTCCCATGTGCATGCCCCCATTCACCTTGCCCCTGCCCCGCTAGACTATGCCCATATATCTTGCTTGTCCATCACTTACCCACGAATGTCCCCCCCGCCCCCTGCTCCGTCCCCAAACCTTACAATTTATTTCATCGATTTTACATATTGCCATGACCGTTACCGTTACCGTTACCCCACCCACCACCTCAGCCTAGACAAACGACAGAAATATGCTCCTCTCACCCTCGCTCTCCGCCAACGTGGTTGGGACATCAGCTCTCTATCCCACCTCTATCCGTCATCACGACAAGTATTAGACAATGCCATCATCACCGCATTACACAAAAACTTTAAAATCCCTATCTCCCCTATACACAAATGTTTCAAAGCTATACACCTCACGGCGCTCCGTTCACCCTATAAATCCATCATAACCTAAACACGCAGGCATACTCCTTGCTGTTGAGGACATTGATTCGAAGCTCGAATACATTTGTGCGTGTACGTTTTCGACGCCTCCTAAACGTCAACTTGAATCCAACCCACCCTCGATACCCCTGGTGCCCTGGCAACCCCAGGTACCTCTACCCGCCGGTTATTCGGTGTCCCTCGGACACCTGTCTTCTTATAGGGCCCACCCCTAAGAGGGGCAGATAGCCGAAGCAAAGTGGTTCTTAGTTACGCCGGCTTTGGCGGCTTTGGCCGGAGTCTTTTCTCTCTCTTTCTAGAAAGGGATGGTGATGCACTGGATGAACCTATTTTTGGTTAAGCTATTTTTGTTTCTTACAACAGCAGATTTAGGATCAGGGGTTATCCTAGATGGCCGCTGATGTGTGAATCACATGAATTGTAATCTGGAGAGCCAGATGTCTCTGGACACCTGTCATTCGTGATTAGCCTCTTGGCACTTCTACTTAAGCAAGGCCTTTAGGCCCTCAAGCGGGGATGATTTTGGTTTCAAATTGTGTACTTGTGTGTGCGAATGAACGCTTTGTGAAAGTGTGGGATGATAAGGCTCATCCAGATCCTCTAACGCAGATTCCGCCGTCTCGGCCAAGCACACTCTGCCGTCTCACATCCCTACATCATAACAAAACCGGTAGAGGACGGGGAATAAACCCCCTAGCGCCGGAATCAAGCTTCACAACGTGTAGTAATGTATTATTGGATAAAAAGCGCAATTATTGGAGAGAATGACCATTTGGCCCGTTTCATCCACATCCACAACCCGATCACGAACTCTCATCCGACGACGTTGCACGTGAAAACCGAGATCCGAACGGTTAGAATGTACATCCGCTCGCGGCGGTGCCTTCTTTCGCAACATCGGCATTCATCCGTTGCTCGGAAACTCATTCTTCATTCCTTTGATCCATCATAATTACCTGGTTTTACGCCCTCTCTGTGGCCCTCTATCCCTTTCTCCATTTCTGGGCGAGAATTGCCTGGATGATGGGGCGGAGATTGCCCGGATCGTCGGCTCTGGAGCGTGGTTGCATTCGTCTTCGAGTCCTACATCTGCATGTAACAATGCTATGTCTCAATTTATTTCCTTAAGAAAAGCTGGAGAAGGGTGGCATTGTAGTCTGCGTTTGGGTTTGTAGCAGGAATGTGGTTCTGCAATGGCGGAGGGGAAGGTACCTTTTCTCAACGAGTCCGTTTTTGGTGTAAGTAGAATGACTTAGAGTGGAGAGTTTTCTTTTTTCTTTTTCTTTCTCATCTTCCCTCCCGAATGTTTTCTTTCATATGCAGCTTCTTTGAACGGAATGGAGGAGGTCACTCCATAGCACAGGTGGGTTTGTCTGGAGAGACCTAGGGGACTGGATTTCGACGTTTGTTGAGGGGTGAAGACAAAGGGGTCAGAGATGGATTCGCACTTGCGCGATCTCTTCGGACTGTTTCAGCAGCAATTTGGACTTGGACCAGGTCTGGGCCCCAGCTCTGGAACATCGCTAATGAAGATCGACGGACTCAGTACGGGTTTCATAAAAGCAATCTTTCGAGCATTGGCAGCATTGTGGAGATCACAGCCTTGGAAAAGGATGAAGACCTCCCATCTGCTCGGTATCCGAGTGGACAAAGACTCCGACTGGCCTGATGCACGGCAACCGTTTGTGTGTGCACAATTTGTCGGAGGAGGAGGGAGCGGGGACCCCCGCTTCAATCTCTTTAGATCTGAGGACGATGCCCTTGACATGATGGGAATCCGTGGGCTGGGGAACATGAAATCCATCCCGCCGAAGGGGATTTTGAGAGTTACGTTTGGATTGGAGGCTGAGCTTTCCCCTTTAAACAAGAAGATGATCAAATCTTTTGGTCTTGAAATAGCTGGTCCCAAAGCATATCCTGTGATTGACGTGGTGTACTCTCCCAAGGGCATTGCTGATGGCTTTCCTTCCTTTAGGAATCCAGGGGTCGAGGAGATTCGTTGGTTCTATGCATGCCTGCGCACTCTTACTCAAGTTCATCCTCTCCTTCAACAGGTTTGTAGCTTTTTGTGACATGAGAAAGAGATAGATCGGAGAGGCATCATATTGTGGCATACTTACGCAAGATACAGTCCTCAATCAGACCAGGCATCGCAATGTCTCTTTGATTTTAAATCTATTAGCTTGGAGCGGTATCAGAATGTGTATGCTGGCATTGATCTGTTCGCTGGAGGTTAAAGACGTCATGAACAAGCGGAAGTTATATACCGTACCTCTTTGCAGGGTTATGTAGGTTTGAATGCGCCTCGGACTGATGCAGACAGTTAAAAACCTGCTGAAGCAGCTGCCAGTTCATTCGGTGATCTGGTACATGAAACTGTCTTCTGCCAAAATGGCTGTTGCATTTTCAAAGCAGCTTCCACTTCAGTAATAAATGCTGTAGTCAGATTCATCATATTCTAATTCAGTGAAGAGTGTCTCTTGGCAATTTAGAGTTTCAGCTTTGATGTAGGACTCATCCCAATAAGCCCTACATAAGGCGTTTTGGATCGCAGTTGTATTCCAGTAACATTTGGACAGAATAGTGACAAATTCTGTATCCGTATAACAATGGGATGTATTACAATGTTTACATTTGATGATTACAACTTGTTTTTTTACCGATGCAGAATCTCAGACAGGCAAAATGTACTCATAAGACGTTGTTTGCCATAGCCTTGTGCCCATAGACCCCGCACCCAGTTTGGGGGGAACAAAAGGGACCAGAAACTACCTTTGTGAGGGGCCCACTCTGGCAGTGTGACTTACCTTGGTATAAACAACTAGTTCCGCCCAATCAGACAATCAAACATATAGACCGAGAGAATGAGAGCTTGAGGTGGCATGCTTATAGACCCTCTGATAGACAAACTGAATGGCATGGTGCATCTCTGTTATGAACACATATGACAGTGTCCCCATATGCAAACCAGGTGGAGGGAGAAAAAAGCAGCACAGTTTTTGAGGATTTCATGCAGAATTTGGAGATCCCATGGCCATCTGAAGACACTGGATTCTGGGGCAATGCCTCTGTACGTGTGACCTACCCACCAAGAGATGAGGTTGACGAGCATATCAACCCTCCCCCCAAGCTGGTAGATGTGACAGAGAACCCAGCAGAGTTTGTTGAGTGGACAATTCCCCGCCGGTGCACTTTGTGTGAGAGAGAAGTGCCTCCAGACCGAGCCCCTCGCTGCAGTCGGTGCAAAGCCGTGATCTACTGCGGGCATTCCTGTCAGAAGAAGCACTGGAAGGAAATGCATAAAGGCAGCTGTGAGCTTTTTAAGGTAACGAAATACTTCTGAATGAGGTTTACTGTACCTATTCGAGGTAAGCAGAACGGTGTACACTTTAGTCGTAAGGGGTACTAGACCCCCTTTGAACTGCTATCATTAGTCTTCTCATGTGGTCAACGTTGTTGGTTTTCACTTGCTCAAAAATCTCCAATGAATCATGAATATCATGTCTATCTTTCCATATATTACTATTGGTGCCTCAAGTGCTCATAAGGGAGCCATGCTCTGTCAGTGCCTGCTCATGAGATCACGTGGTTTCATTTCCAACTCATCATGTCTGTTGGTCTATGACATGGTTTTACTGTATATGGTACATAATGGTGGTGACTGTTCCACAATTCTGCAGGCAATGATGGAGCGTGAAGAAGAACTTGAAATCAAGGGTTTTTCTTTTCCTTGCCTGATGGAATACTCCTGCAAGTGGCTTGAAGTTGGTGGGCCCCCCATGGCAAGGCATGTGGCGCCGTCTCTGCGGGTGCTTCAAGCAGTGCCCCTTTGGACTCCTCCCACCACCTGAGGGGGGTAGCCTGGCAGGAGCCTGGGCGGTTGAGCATGGAAAGTACCCACCAGACGCCCCTCTCTTGGAGTATATCAGAGGGGAGACTTCCAATATCATCTTGTCAGGGTGGGCAGAATATTACGATCGCAGGGGCCTAACCCCTGACAGCCCTGTTGCCCCAATTCTCTCCTTCCCCCTCTCTCTCTACAGCATTGTTACATCTCTCTGTGCACCCACCAAAAATATGCTGGCCAAGGGTCGGGAGGTTGTTGTCCATTATTTGGGTCCTGAGGGTGAGCTTGACTGGCTGCCTGCATTTACTGAAATTGGGCACCTTTTGGGGGGATCTGGGAGCCTTCACATCATGATGATTGGGCCAGAAGTTCCCACAGCTCTCGCAGGGGGGATGACTCAACTGAACAGGAAGGTACGCATTACATTTGTCCAAGGACTTTACCAAGAAGAAGCAAATGCGCTGCCGACTCCTCATGTTGTGGTAGCTCTCAATTCGCAGTTGGAAACGAACAGCTCATGGATGGGAGCCTTGGAGGTAATCAAGGCTCAGGCTGTGCCTGCTTTCTTTACAGACTATGCAGAGCCTTGTTGTGTGAACGCCAAGCAGGTGCTGCGGGCGACAGGGCTACAGATCACTCATCCTGTCACTGCCAACCCCTTTCGTTCACCCGTTCGCAATCAGATTGCTGATACAAATTTGCCCTGGTTCAGCAATGGCTTTGTTTTTGGTGTGAACACATAGCTGCATTAGCTACATTGATAGTTGGCTTCCTTGTGCTGCACCTGACTCTGACCAATTGGGGTGTGTGTGTGAGTGAGAGAATGTACTCATAAGACGTTAGCCTTGTGGCCATTGACCCCGCGCCCAGTTTGATCGGAACACAAAGGGACAGAAACTACCTTTGTCCGGGTCTGACGCCGGTAGTATGACTTACCTTGAAACAAACAATTGATCCGAGTTTTCCACGTATCCCCTTCACACAAACATCAATCTGCTGTGTGGGATTTGCCCGATAACTAGACCCCAAAAGGCCTGGGCTTTTGGCTCAGCCTCAAGATTTTCAAAGTTGGTAAACAGAGGTTCAGGAACAATTCCCTTGATGGACTTGAAGAGAGAGAGAGAGAGATTATATATATTATTCTTTAGGGATTCTTTACCTCATGTGGTTCTAATCCTTCCACTTTTGTTGCTTAGATAATCTAGGTCTTCAGCTGACTCTGAGAAATGTATATTGATATATGTTGAGCAGTAGGAATCTGTATGAGCCCCCTTGTAGCAACCAACTAGGGTAGCCTGTGCCGTTGGCCCATGTGTGAAGAATTGAAACGGAAAACCAAGTGCAATCCCCTATGTATCAAAGTGTGTCTCCTATGTCGAGGCCCATGTGTGAAGAATTGAAATCAATATACTAAATTGAAGTTGGATATCAGAAACAATTGAAATTCCAAATATCCCACATGAAGGGCCTCTCATGGCTCCAGGAAAGCCCACTTTGCTATTTCTCACAAATTCCCAGCGACCAAAAGTACTTGAAATTTGATATCTCCCATACCTCAGGTCCAAAAATGATGAGACCAAGCTGGTGCACCCCTCCTCATCAAGGGCTTTCCAACGGCATCAAGTAGGCTAGCCTGTGTGGTTGGCCCATGTGTGAAGAATTGAAATCTAAGCCCAAGTGCAATCTCCTATGTATCCAAGTGCTTTTCCCATATAGAGGCCCAAGTGCAACCTCCAGTGTCATCCAAGTCCAAGTGCAATCCCATATGTATCCAGATCTCACCCTGCAGTTTGGGAGATCTCCACGACATTGTTCCAACAAAGCCCACTTTGCTATTTTCGCAAATCTTGGAAATTATCCTTGGACTCTCTCTAGTCCCCGGCACATTTTGAAAGTCTTGGGAGTAATTCAGCATAGGAACTAGTCTACGATAAGTAGAGTTGGGGTGTTTGCCATAAATACTTTAGTCTGCCATTGTCAGCTATTAGCAGCAAGGTAAGAATTTATGCATTATCTATAGGTAGCTCCTCGTCTGAACTGTTGGCGTGTCACCATAAGAATGCAATACTTGATATTTTTCCAGAACCTTGGAGTTATGTGGGAACCCCTTTCCTTCCAAAAGCTGAGCCATTTGACTGTTTCAGATGGGTGTGATTTGGCAGTCATGATGTGTTATTTGGATCTAATCCCTTTGTATCCAGATGGCATGCATCAGGTCAGTAAGCGCAGCAACGTTTTGATCTGCTAGGGAGCTGGCTATTGCCAGTAGTAATGAGGAATGTAACCATTGACTGCCAGCTTTCTCCACAAACCCTGTTCCCGAAGCAGAAATGTTGCCACCATGTATGTATGAATTCGCATTCCATATGCCTAGAGGAAACAGAAGGGAAAGATGACTGTGGTGATGTCGAACTGCATCCCAGAGTGAAATTCACAAACCCGAAGGTGAAATTTGAGTCAACTGAAGCAACCCCACAATGTCTAGCAACCCGCGCTTGCTAATATAGTTGTTGAAGGCAGTAAGAGACAATGTATATGCCTATATTGGGGGTGATGAGTGTTCAATTTCTATAAGGAGGTGAAGAGATGTCATTTACAAATGGGAAGATCAGAAAATTCAGGGCAGAAAACTACCCTCTTGGAAGGAGATGACAACCTTAGGCAAGTGCACGGAAACTTCAGTGGTGGCAACGACAGGGGAGGTAACCAAAACCCTAGGTTTTCCCTTCGCTGGACTATATGTACATATGTATATTACGGTGATATTATATATGCGTTCCTAAAACGTGCAAATGCGTTCCCCAAATGCGTTCCCCGAATAACCCTAGGCAGCCTTGGGTTTAGGACACGTTGGCCTGTGGCCCAGGCCAAGAGTAGAGGACACGGCCAGGGAATCTTTGGGACTTGCCCCCGGGCCCAAGCCAAAACAACGATTTTCCTCGTTGATGGTTTTTTTTGGAATTCCCTAATCGCGGGGTCCGCTGGGATTAATTAGTGCTGGGATGGAGAATGCCCAGCCTGCGTGGCTGGGCTGTACAGCCGTCTTTGCTTTGCTAGGGTCAACGCTCCCACCAGTGTTTTTATTTCTGGCGAAATTTCGCACTTTTTCGACCTCAAAAATCAAAATCGAATATTCTGTCGTAAATTCCCTGTTTTCTCATGGATGAAATCGCCAAAATTCTCAAAAAAAAATATAAATCTTGGATGAATTCGCCTAACATGGATGAAAGTACAGAGGAGGATGATTCTGTCCAAATTTCAGTGGATGAGCAGAAAATATGGCTACTTCCTGCAAAACTCAGTAGCCAGTCCTGTTCTTTTCAAAATTTGAAAAAAAAAACACTGGCTCCCACACTCTTCAGGGCTGTAGTCTGCCTTCCTCCATAGCCACTATGTGGCTATTGCCATGGCTATCCCACCTTGGCGCCTTAATTAAGGCTGCCCAATCATGAAATAATTCAGACCTGCAAATCCATCTTCAAAAGAAAAGAGCTAAGCCCAAGTTAGTTCCTCCCCAAGTTAGCTATGGTCCTCTGTAGCTTCACTAAGCTTTGGAGGCCATAGCATAATAGACTTTTGGTCCGTAAATTAATTCTAGAAGCAAAATAATTTTCCAGCGACTAAGAATTTGTTTCAAAAAACTACTTGCTAGCTCTTCCACGTTCTCTCTCTCTCTCTCTCATGGGATGTGGGGGGTGGTTCCTAGCAAGTTAGTATCGCCTAGTGGCTAAGCATAGTGAGACTTGGTTAGTGACCCTCTCAACTACTCAACTCACTTCAAATATGGAATGAAATGGAATCACATCACATATGCACCTATACAAGCCTAAAACTTGTTAGTTTCCCACATAAGCGCATGATCCTCAACTCCACCCTGATGGGCCTAGTGGCCAAGGTTAGAAGACACTCGACACTTGATTAGAGTTCCCACACAAGGTTAGTTCTCCCCAAGTTAGATCCTTCAATCCCACAACTTAAATCAAATGCCCATGGGCCTCTTGGCCACTATGGGGATTAGTCCTCTCTTGCCATTGCAATGAAGACCAACTCAGACACACATACCGTCTTTGAAGGGTTAGTACACTCTCTTCCAAGCTCTCATAACTATTCTCTTGGGGTTAGTGGGGGCTTGTCAAAATAAAGAAACTCACAAACAAAACAAACATGAAAAATAAGCTTTTCTCCTCTTTTGAGGTGCTCCCAACTTGTTCAATGGATGCTATCAAAACCTACTGGATGGGGTTAGTAGCTCACCTCTCCTTGGGGTTTGTTGCATACTACCTCCATACTCTCCTAGGGGATCACCTCACTCCAAGTTTGCAAGATGACATTCACTTTTGGGGGAATTAGTCTTTCTTTTATCACTTCATAAAATGACACTTGGCCCAAATGCTCTTGAGCATAGGTCTCTCCCTCACTCTAGTCTTTCTCAAGCACTACTAGCTGCCTCCTCCAAGCTTTGTTAATACTTCTAGCAAGCTCTATGCCACAAGCAACTATGATTTTTTGTCTTGTTTGCCTCCTTCTAAGCCTAGCAAAGACTATGACCTCTTAGAACTCTAAGTTTGATCTCATCTAGATTGCTTGACGCAATCAACTAAGAAGTGACAAAGAAGTGATGGATAAGCCAAGATACTCATATATACTAAAAAAAACAATAAACAAAGATGGATGGATGGAATACCCAATTATCCATGGATGAGAAAATATATTAGCCATTTCTGTCAGTAGGTAGGAAACTAGATGAACTTCATCCGCCACCTATCCTAGGGTGAACATAGATATTTTGGCCTTCTCTGGAGAGCCGGTGGAGTCTACACCTGTGATATACTATGGTATTGGTCTCTACAAGGTAGTAACTAATACTGGTCTGATATTGACTTTTGGTAATACCAATAGGGTCTAAGTAATCCAATTTCTCACACTTTGAGCACTGTTCTATGCTCGAGCGTTCACCTATGTGCCAGATATACCAATTATCGGTCTTGTCTAACGACACCGTATGCTTTTTTTGTTTCCTTGCCCCGAAAACCTTCGTTTGTGCATGATTGTGCAAAAGACAATTTCGAGCCCGGATCTAAATGGCGAGATACATAAAACAGAAGGATCCCGAAAAAAGAAACCGCGAAGTGTTTCATGTTATTACCTAATTTGAATGGCATCATTGAAGGCGCCATAGCCCCCACATGCAATGGACTCTATCCTTTGACAACCACTATTTCAATCCTATCAATGTGTCATCGCAGATGGAGACATTTGCAGATTATGAGTACTTGCACATTGCCAAAGAGGAGGCCGCTTTCAACTCTACAGCACAGCCCTTTAATCCACTGAGCGACACGATGCTTGCCTGAAGCGAGAGAGTAGGGCTTTAGGTACGAAGTATGCATGTATGTGTAGGAGAACGCGGGAAGACGTTGCCATCCCGGCATTGAGTGAGAAAAAAGCAAAAAAATTATGTCCTGGTCCGGGTACTTACAACCCCGATGTAAGAAATGATTGCAATGGCAGTCTCTTCTATACCTAGAAACGATCATCTAGCGTCAAGGATCACGCATGGGTGTGGACCATCATTTGCTTCCGCATTTCTTACGTCAAGAGCATGGTGTGAGCCTGCTTACGTAAGCAAGAAGAATATTTCAAATATTCATAAAAAATTGTTACCCTCCTAAACTCTATATATCTTGGTACTCCTCGCATTTTTGTTGAAGTACTCTATGTCGGCCTTGACTTGTATTTACGTTTGCGAGCGTATGACCTCTATAACCGTGGGTTTTGCTCATACAATTTTTTTTCGTGCTCACGCTGTGCTCAATCCCCTACCTCCTGCACCATTGATATGGTCAGCTTTCTAATTGAAGTGCTCGAAACCCTATTTGGAGGTTAAACAAGTCATCATTTGTCAAGCAAATTTGTTGGCTCCTCCCTCAAGACTAGGAGACCACGAGGAGACCACGCATCACTGCCAAAATGGGAGAAGATCCCGATATACCTTCACCAAAAAACACCTAAACATAACAGATATACCTTCACTAGTTAACATTGCTCTTGATATTACTGAGCATCAAATATTAATTTGTTTTTTTTTAATTTTATGAAATGTATTTTTAACCAGTAACAGCCACCGGTAAATGGCTGGAGACCGGTGAAAGCCGGTCGTCGTTTCTTCTTCCCTGCTCTCTTGTTAGCAAAAGCCTGGCATTTGTCGTCCTGCCCCTGGGATCTGGGCGTGGAGGAGTTGGTGCTATTCATCGGAGGAGCTTGCACCATGAGCATGCGCATGTTGTCACGGCCGCCCTTTTTCTCCTTCCCATCCCCGGAATCTCAAGTTGGGATGCGTAGCAGCTCGAACCCTAATGGAAGTCCTCATATCCAAGAAGACGGCGTGGCGAGCGTTATTCCCATGAGCATTACTACGATGAATAGAGAGGAGTGCTGTATATACAATTTGTGTGGGGAGCCTGACTTCTGGACTTCTTAAAGGCGGAAAAAGTGGAACGCTTGGCAGGAAGACTTGAGCGACGTTGCGAGGCCAGCAGCTTGTGCATAGTAAGTAGCTTCTTAGGGGATGGAGGTGTGTGTGAATCAGTGTTTGTAAGTCTGTGTGTAACTTGTATCTGTATCAGAGGATATGTGTATTGTTCAGTACCACTTATTAGTCGAAATGGAAACCGTTCACTTGCACCAGACCAAATTAATTCGCATTTTCGAGGAGGGACTCAGAAATCAGGTCTCAAGTTTCAACCCTATTCTTTTTCTTTTCCATCTCTGTTATGTGTGTAATGCTCTCTTTGGGCCTTTGTAACACCCAGGATCCACACATACTATAATTGAAGTGCTTGTCAACTTTTTCCCAAAACACTCGATGCCTTCTAGGCTTTCATTGCAAGTTTATATACCCTTCACAATATGATTATTTTAAATGTTTGACTTGAGAGCCTTAAGTCAAAACTTCCTAAAGTCAACCTTCCTAGGTTTGACATATTCTCCACAATATGACTTTATCAAAGATTTGACCTACTCTCCATAATATGAATATATTAGAGGTTTGACTTGAGAGCCTCAAGTCAAACTTCTTTAAGTCAAACTTCTTTAAGTCAAACTTCTTAGGAACCTTCCTAATTATTCTGGAAACTTCTAAGGAACTTTTCTCCTTCATCTAGAACCTTCTAGATTCTACCCTGTTACAATCCTCCCCTCTTCAAAAAGCAACATCCTCGTTGTTCGAATTTTCGAAAGCTTGAATTGTCAATTGAGCATCTGCGAGATTTTGCACCGGTTCCCAGGTATACCTGGGAACCACAACCTTTACCAGAGTTGATAGGAGGAAATGAAGAGTGGGAGGTCAACCGTGTTCTGAAAAAATGCACATACAAATGAGGGCGACATGTAAATCATTTCCATAAAACCAAATACTCCAACACCTCATGTCGCCCTCGTTTGTACGTGCATTTTTTCAGAACACGGTCAACCTCCCACTCTTCATTTCCGTCTATCAACTCTGGTAAAGGTTGTGGTTCTTGATTATCTTTGAATATTGATGGTCGAGGTTTGTAACAACGTAATAGAGAAACATGAAACACCGGGTGGATCTTCATATGTGATGGTAACTCCAGTTTGTATGCTACTGCTCCAATACGTTTAATGATCGAAAAATGACCAATGAACCGTGGCCCTAGTTTCGCGATCCAATGATTTGTAAATTGGATGTAGACAACACATGTCGTGCACCTCACTTCGGTAAGCTCCCCTTCAAGTCATAGTTACTTGCTCCGATGCGCGTGCCTGACTCCCAACCTAGCCGCCCGGGCCAACTTGGAGCTTCGGCTGCTCACCGGGACATAACGGTCCCCCCTTCGCTTCCCACTAAACCCTCCACCTATTTGGGCCTAGGAGAATTCCCTTTGGTAGATGGCAGTCCGGAACAGCTCCCCACTCTTTGGTCGCTTTCCGGCTCGCTCGCTTACTCACTAGTTTTTGGTCACCAACGGCTTTGCACCGTTCTCGGGGTCACTACTCCCCTTATATATACTTCTGTAGCTGTCCGCGGGGGTTTCACAACCAGCCATGCCATTTTATGGCGAACCACCACGAAAACCCTCGACTCCCGGTGATGAGTCGCGGTGAGTCTTGGCCCACTCACCACGGCCCCTCTGGACCGTGATGAGTCCCAAGACTCCCCACGACTCCCACCACGAGGTCTCCGCCCCCATGGTGAGTCCTATGCCACCCCCACTAGTCCCGCTAAGCTACCACCACCCCTTGTGGAGCCACCCCCACCGCAACCCGGTGTGCGGGGCTCCACCTAGTGAGCGCCTCCGCCTCCTTGAGTGCCTTGGGCACTCAAGGGTGCTTCAGCCCCCCCATACCTATCGCTGCCGCTGCCCCCACCACAGGGGCAGCCCCTCATGTGTCCCGACCCCCTGCCCTCAAGGCAAAGGGCTGCGACACACACCCCTACCAACAGGGAGTCGATGTCCTCATCGACTTGTCCATTTTGTAGAAACGAACATCTAAGTTGTGGCGTCCCACATGAAGGAGTTTGTTTCCGTACCATGGCGTCCCATGGCAAAGAACCAAACCCCACACTTGACTCTACTCTCCACTAGCTAGTTCGGCCGACTTCCTCCAAGTCCCGGCCAAGGGTGGAGCCGCTACTTCAAGGCCAAGGAACGATCCTCCCCGAGGATCGAATCGCCTTACTGCAACAACATTGCTTGCGATCGCTCATGATGTCGCTTTTGGCATCACCTTGAGCAATGGTTCCCTGGAACCCTCTTTGACTAGGAAGATAACCTTGAACCAACCGTGCGCCCCAATCACTACAATTGGGTCCGCCTTGGAATGCTGGCCTGAGGTACGGGAACACGCCGAAGCCGCACTACGACTTCGTCCCGAGGCTACACGATTATAGTACGTGAACGGAAGCATGTAGCTTCCGCGTTAGCCCGCACTACAAGGCAACCCCCTCGGTAGCGCAATTATAGTACGCGCACGTGCCAGGTGCGCACTAGCACGTGAACTCCCAAAGAAGTCGCAAGTTTCCTTGCCCCTTGGATGGGGGTCACCCGATTTCGGCACTACACAAACACACGATTAACCCAATTTACCTCTCCCACTTTTATAAGCTAGCATGCATTCTACACACTAGTCAACCATACCATGCATCACCATTCCAAACAAAATAGGACGCACAACATTTGGAACCCATTTCCTTTATAACAAATTTTTGTACAATACAAGTTTTTGTAATCGGATTCCTAAGCTAGCTAAGCCGGGCTAAGCATGCATTTCCTCCCCCACACTCCAAGGTTGATGTCCCATCAACGTTTCTTCCGCTTTGAGGTCGCCCTTCGAAAGCTGCAACCGCCTCGGATGCGTTTCCCATTTCTGAGGCACGCACCCAAGATGCATCCACATGATGATAGCCCTTCCATTTGACGAGATACTCCGTTTCTCGGTTCTTGAACCTCCTCGACTTAAGTATTGCCTCCACCTCGTACTCAGGTTCATTTCATGATCCAACAGCATAGGTGGCGGACGCAACACTTGATGCCGATTCGGACGCGCTTCATCTTTGAAGTAAGGCTTCAAAAAGGAGACATGGAATACTGGGTGCACCTTGCTGTTTGCCGGCAGTCGTAGGTCGGAAGGCGGTGCTCATCTTCAGCCTCGTCCCTATCTTCTTCCAAAGTGCCCTCCAAAATTTACTCGTAAACTTTGGATCGCGGTCCGAGACAATATCCTTCGGGACTCCATGATGCTTTAAGACGTGGGCGAAGTAAAGTCGCCATGTCTCCTGCGCCGTTGCCGTCTCCTTGGTGGGGATGAAATGGCCCATTTTACTGAACATATCCCCCACCACCATGATTGCATCGAATCCTTTTGACAGCGGCATAGCAGTCATGAAATCCATCGAGACGCTTTCCCAAGTCCCCTCTGGAATCGGCAAGGGTTGTAACAGCCCCGCTTGCTTTTTGTACTCGCTCCGGTTTTGTTGGCATGTGGTGCATGTCTTGACATACTCCTCTGCCTCCTCCCTCAGTTTGGGCCAGAAATACTCTTTCTTCAAGAGTGCCGCAGTGCGCTTGGCTCCGCCGTGGCCCGCAAGCGGGCTATTATGGCATTCTCTCAAGAGGCTATCTCTGATCCCTCCCTTCGGCACGTAGACACGCTTTTGCTTATACCGGAGCAGTCCATTTTGCAAGTGGAACTGCGATTTAACCCCCATCCTCAAGTCCTGCATCATGGACTTCGCCAGCTCATCCTTCCGGCAAGCCTTCCGGATCTTCCTTTGGAGTGCCGTCTCGCCCTTGTACACCAACAAGAGCTGCTGCTTTCTACTTAAAGCATCGGCCACCACGTTGTCTCGTCCCGGTTTGTACTGGATATCCACGTCGAACACCGCCAAAGTATCTTGCCACCTAAGTTGTTTTGGGGACAACTTGGGCTGCGTGGCAAAATACTTCACCGTGACATTGTCCGTGAACACCTTCACTGGGTTGGAACCAACATAGTGGCGCCAAAGCTCAAGACAGTGCACCACCGCCTTCATCTCTTTCTCGTGCGTCGGCCACCGTCGCTCCACTTCATTCAGTTTCTTACTTTCGTAAGTCACTGGGCGTCCATCTTGCATCAGTACACCCCCAATCACAAAGTCCGATGCATCTGTGTGTATCTCGAACGGACGATCGAACTCCGGGATTTTCAAGATTGGAGCTTCCGCCATCCGCTGCTTCAATTCAGCAAAAGCTTGGCCACAAAAGGTGTTCCATGCCCAGACTTTAGATTTACACAGAAGGTCTGACAGCGGCCCCGCAATCTTGGCGAAATTTCTCACATACTTCCGGTAATAGGAGGCGAGTCCTAGGAAGGATCGTACTCCCGGGACCGAAGTCGGAGGCTCCCAGTCCAAGATCGCCCTCACCTTTCTGTCATCCATTTTGACCCCATCCTGTGTAATCACATGCCCCAGGAACTCCACTTTTGTGACCCCGAATTCGCACTTTGAAGCTTTGGCATACAGCTTCCCTTCCCGCAATTTTTGGAACACCTTTTTCAGGTGCTCCAGGTGCTCCTCCTTTGTTTTTGAGTACACCAAGATGTCGTCGATGTACACGATCACAAAGTCATCCAACCACTCCTGGAAAATGCTGTTCATCAGCGTGCTAAATGTCGCTGGTGCATTGGTGAGCCCAAAAGGCATCACCAAGAACTCCTATGAACCATACCTTGTCCTGCACGCGGTCTTCTCCTCATCTCCTTCCGCCACCCGAATTTGGTGATAGCCGGAGCGCAAGTCGATCCGGCTGAAATACTTCGCTCCTGCCAACCGATCGAAGAGGTCGTCGATCCTTGGCAAAGGGTACCGGTTTTTGATAGTCACCTTATTCAGAGCCCTGTAATCGACACACATCTGCAGCGTCCCATCCTTCTTGTCTGCAAATAGCACCGGGGCTCCGTAAGGTGACTTACTCGGCCGGATGTACCCCTTTGACATTAGATCCTTGAGCTGAGTCTTCAGCTCGACCAACTCTCTGTGGCTCAACCGGTAGGGCGCTTTGGCAGGCGGTTCCGATCCCGGTATCACCTCAATCTTGTGGTCAACTCCTCTTCGCGGTGGCAAGCCGCTTGGTAAATCCTCCGGCATCACATCCTGGTATTTCTCCAAAATCCCCTTGATCCAATCTGGGCTCGGCTCCCCATCGCCTTCTCCTTTCACTTCTCTAATGTAAAGCAAAAATTGGGGCTCGTGTGCCTCCTCCACGGCCTACTCCTTTGCTGACAGAAGGTTTATTCGCCCTCCCACGGATTTGGGCGTTTCCGACACTCGTAAAACCTCGCCACCATTCCCACATGGCAGCGTGACTACTCTCTTGCGGCCATCTATGACCGCTCCGGATTTGCTCAAAAAGGTCATCCCCAAAATGAGATCCACTCCATCGATCTCGCAGATGGTGAAGTTCTCACGTCCCTCCCAACTCCCCAGTTGAAGAGGAACATCAAACGCCAACCTTGTCGCCAACTGAGGTTCTCCTTTGGCAGAGCGCACCTCAATAGAGGCCCCCACGTCACTTGTCGGGAGTCCCAACTTTCGCGCCGCCGCTGGCGTCATGAAGGAGTGCGACGCTCCTGTGTCCACCAACAACGACACGTTAGTTCCGGATATTATCCCATCCACGAACAATAACTGACTCCCTTTACGCAGGGCGCCAGTTTCCTGATACAACTCACAAAAATAGTTGCCTACCTTGCAAGTCCTGGCGACCACCGCTTCCACCAAGCGACTGATGGTATCTTCCAACAGCTCCGTGGTTGCCCGAGTCATGTTCAATTGTCGAGGTTTTGTGCACTTCTTGGCCATGTGCCCGGGCTCCCCGCAATTGAAACACACTTCATCAAAGGTTGCCTTCTGTCCGCCATAAGCCACTCCACCCGCTTTTCCTTTCGAAGCACCGGGTGTCGCCTTGACGTGTGAAGGCCCTCCCTTCGATTTCCACGTGCCATTGTCGCCGCGTGGCCTATCCCACTTCTTTTCCGGTCGGAAGGAGTCACCTTCCCGCCGGATCTTCTTGTGGTCCAGCTCCGTACGGCCTTGTCTCTCACCCCTAGGGACATCCGAGAAACATTCAGCCCTCTCAATTGCCTCGTTCAAAGTCTTGGGTGGCTTCTCCTCCAACTTCCGCCTGGCCCATGGGGCCAGTCCCGCCACAAAGTTGAAGACCATTTCTGGTTCTGCCATGTCCGCGACTTCGAGCAACAGCACATTGAAAGCCTGGACATACCCCCGAATGTCATCTGTTTGCTTCAAATTCCTCATCTTGTCCCGGGCAAGCCAGGACGCGTTGAGGGGCACAAACTGTCTCTTCATCAATTCCTTTAACCCACTCCAGTTCAAGGTTTCCGGGCTTGGGCCTCGGTCGTGAAGGCGTTTCTGCCACCATTGTTGAGCATAGCCCCTCAAATAGGTGGGAGCCACTTCCACCCGATCCTCGTCACTCAACTTGGCCGCCCGGAAGTACTGCTCTAGCTCCAGGAGCCAGGTGTTGAGTGCCTTCCGATTTCGGACGCCCTCGAAGGTGCTGGGTTCCTTAGGCTTCACTTTAAACTTTGCCTGAGTGGAAGTGGCATTAGCCGCCTTCAACACGTCTTTCAACGTCCCGCCAAACTGCGCCAACAACCCTTCCCAAAAGGCTGGCATCTGTTGGTCGGTCGGAGCTCTCACGGATTCCTTGGGCTCCGACTCCTCGGATTCTTCCCGCTCTTGAGCGGCCTCGCTCTCAGAAACCTGCGTCGCTTCCTCAAACGGCCGCTTCGGTGACACGTCGCCCCCATCGGGCTCACCAGGATCATCATCTTTGGGCCGTTCCGCTTTCGCTTTGACTTGCCCGACCCCATGATGAGGCCAATCCCAAGGACGATCGCGTACTGAACTATAAGCTCTGATACCAAGTGTCGCGCACCTCACTTCGGTAAGCTCCCCTTCAAGTCATAGTTACTCGCTCCGATGCGCGCGCCTGACTCCCAACCTGGCCGCCCGGGCCAACTTGGAGCTTCGGCTGCTCACCGGGATATAACGGTCCCCCCTTTGCTTCCCACTAAACCCTCCACCTATTTGGGCCTAGGAGAATTCCCTTTGGTAGATGGCAGTCCGGAACAGCTCCCCACTCTTTGGTCGCTTTCCGGCTCGCTCGCTTACTCACTAGTTTTTGGTCACCAACGGGCTTGCACCGTTCTCGGGGTCACTACTCCCCTTATATATACTTCTGTAGCTGTCCGCGGGGTTTCACAACCAGCCATGCCATTTTATGGCGAACCACCACGAAAACCCTCGACTCCCGGTGATGAGTCGCGGTGAGTCTTGGCCCACTCACCACGGCCCCTCTGGACCGTGATGAGTCCCAAGACTCCCCACGACTCCCACCACGAGGTCTCCGCCCCCATGGTGAGTCCTATGCCACCCCCACTAAGTCCCGCTAAGCTACCACCACCCCTTGTGGAGCCACCCCCACCGCAACCCGGTGTGCGGGGCTCCACCTAGTGAGCGCCTCCGCCTCCTTGAGTGCCTTGGGCACTCAAGGGTGCTTCAGCCCCCCCATACCTATCGCTGCCGCTGCCCCCACCACAGGGGCAGCCCCTCATGTGTCCCGACCCCCTGCCCTCAAGGCAAAGGGCCGCGACAACACACTTGATCCCCGACTGCAAACTCCTCATCCCGTCGATGTGCATTTGCATACTGCTTTTGTCGATTTTGGGCAACCATCAGCTTATCTTTAGCTTGACGTACTCTCCGTCGAATTTGTTGCACAAATGCGTTAGTCGCGGCTACCTTGGATAACTCTTCATTTGGTAACTTGAACTTTGTAAGAGTTGTTGGCACGCCATACATTAAAAAAAAAAAATCTCTTTGGTTGACGCCTTGATCGAATTATTGTACAAAAATTCTACCAAAGGTAATAACCAATCCCACTCTTCTTGTTCTTCTAACGTAAAGGCCCGCAACATGTCTTCAATTGTACGATTCGCTCGCTCTGTCTGTCCATCTGACTCAGGATGATATGCTGTTGACATAGCTAATTTGGTTTTAAAAAAACCAAATAGACTTTTCCAAAACAAGCTAGTAAATTGGGTACCCCTGTCAGTAATGAGAACTTTAGATAACCCATGATGGAAATAAACCGCTTCAAGATATAATTGAGTTAGTTCAAGTGCAGTGACAGATTTTTTAGTAGGGCAGATGTGTATCATCTTACTCAATTTGTCTACAAAGACCACTATAGTGTCGTATCCTGATGAGGTTTGAGGTAACTCACGAACTAAATCCATGCTCATATGTTCCCAACGTCTGTTTGGTACTAGTAGTGGTTGTAAAAGACCTGCTGGCTTGCGGTTTGTTGACTTGTTTTGTTGACATTTCATGCAACTTTGAACGTACGCCTTCACCTCATCCCGCATCCGTGGCCAATAAAATGTTCGTTTAAGTTGTTCGAACATTTTTTCAACTCCAACATGTCCTGCTATCGCCGTATCGTGAGCTTCGAATAAACTTATGTCTTCAATGCAGGTTCATCAGGGATCCAAAGTTTACCTTCCTTGAATACCAACCCTCGAATTTCTGTCACTTTGCCCTTCTTCTTAGTGTCCACGATCTCCCCATCATCTTGAGAAGCCTTCGCTATCTTGTTCCACCAATCGGGTTGAATGCTGATCTCTGTCAATATGTTCATGCGCGCCATCCTTGTCATTGCATCCGCCAATTGTCGTTTTCCCTCCACATAGACGATCTTCATGTCAAATTGTTGTCATCACTCCGCCCAATGAATTTGTTTCTTCGATAAATCTTTTTGTGTCTCCACGTACACCAACGATTTATGGTCTGTCTCTACTACGAATTCTTTGTCTCCAAGATAGTGCTTCCAATGTTTTGTAGCCAAAACAATAGCCAATTCTTCTCGTTCGGTTGTATGATAATTATGTTTCACAGGTAATAATTTGCGAGAAAACTATGCCACTGGGTGCCATCCGTCTTCTCATTCTTGTTGTAACACCTCACCCATTGTTGAGCCTGACGCATCTACCGAGAGCTCGATTAGTCTTGTCGGATCATACCATTTCAAGATCGGGGCATGAAGCAACGCATCCTTCAAGGCCTGAAATGCTAACTCTTCTTCTGTAGCCCATTTCCATCTAATTCTTTTGCCCAAAAAATTTGTCAATGGTTGGGCACAATCTTGGAAGACAAACACCACGCAGCAAGAAGTAATGGAGCAAGATGGTGGACAACGAAGAAATGGTGGACAACGCACACACTAGTACTCATCAAGCCAATGACCAGACGATGTGGATAATGGAGCGCTTACATGACTTGCAGAATGCTCTTGTCACGACCCAACAACAAAACAATGTGTTGATGGAGGAGCTTCAACAAATAAGACAATCAGCCGCCCCGGGACTTGTTACTGGCGGGTCGGATATATTACTGCAAAAGATGACCAAGACGTGCAAGGTCGAGCCGTACAAAGGAAGTCGCATCATGGAAGTGCTAGAAAGGTGGATTTATCGAATGGAGGTACATCTGTCGTACTTCCCTACATCAAGCGATTTGGACCATGGAATATTTATACGCTCTTTTCTAGTCGACAATGCTTCAACATGGTTACAGACTTGGGAGAGAAGACTGATCGCGAAAGGAGAACCTTTGCTATGGAGCACCTTGAAAGCAAGACTGTTCCAACAATTCAAGGCAGTGGATGTGGCTACAACTGCTCAAATGAAATTGTGGAATTTGGAACAACGAGGCAATGTGCAGAGTTATGTTGAGGATTTTTTGAACCTTAAAGTCCAGATCGAAGACATGAGTCATGCAGAAGCATTAGACAACTTCAAAAGAGGATTGAAGAAGAAAATTCAAGGAGAAGTGATTTTACGCAACCTGGTTGATGTCCACGAAGCGATTTCATTGGCTCAAAAGATTGAAGGTGAGCTACCAAGATACGACGAGGGTACACATGTTCCATTGAACCAGTACGGATCAATGCCTATGGAGCTTGGGAATCTTTGAAGACGAAATAACTTCCAATATTCTCAAAGAAATAGACTGGGAATCAGATATGGAGAAGATACACGAATGAAACCGAATGGTAAAGATGTGTCATCCTCAACATTCCTACAAACAGAAGGACAAAGGGAAACCAGACAATATTACAACTGTGGAAAATATGGACATCTTGCGGCCAATTGTCGATAGGGAAGAGAAGAAGATGACAACCATCACAATGAGCAGGAAAACGAGGACAACCAGCAAGTAAACCTCGCGGTCTTACTGGTTCTACAAAGAAGAGGAAAGGCGAGGGGCCCTACAAGGAGAAGAGACAGATCAATCATGCGGGCAAGAAAGAAACGCAGTTAATTGTGGCAGACGGAACCTTGGAAGGTATTCATGTGAGAGTGTTGATAGACCCTGGCGCAACCGAAAACTTCTTATTTAGAAATGCTGCATTGAAATTAGGACTTCCATTGGAAAAAGATGAAAGAGAGGAAGTAGAAATGCCAAATGGACATACCGAGACCATTGAGACACTACCTAAAAGCATAGAGTTGTCGATTAGTAAATATAGAAAAATCTTAGAATGACGAGTGGTCAAACTAGCTCGATATGACGTAATATTAGGCATGCCTTGGATGGAATCTCACAATCCCGATGTTGATTGGCGTCGAAAGATAGTCAAAACCCAGAATTGGAAAATATGGGGAAATAGAGTGAGGACACCATATCGAAATCTACCATCTTTTGTTATAGGTACTACAGCTATATGTAAGAAAGACTTATTATTTGTAGGTTTAATAAGAGACGTGGAAAATCCAAAAAAAGACATAAGTGAGGTCCCTATAGAATTACAGAGCGTATTGACAGAGTTCAAAGATGTGTTTCCAGATGATCTACCATCACGGCTTCCGCCAAAGAGAAGAGTAGATCATAAGATTGAGGTTGTTCCAAGTAGTAATCTTTCTTGTAAAGTCCCTTATCAGTTAGCACCAAATGAGTTGGAAGAATATAAGGCTCAAGTGGAGGACTTACTATCGAAGGGTGTCAAAACTTCGTAAAGTCAACCTTCCTAGGTTTGACATATTCTCCACAATATGACTTTATCAAAGATTTCAACTACTCTCCATAATATGAATATCTTAGAGGTTTGACTTGAGAGCCTCAAGTCAAACTTCCTTAAGTCAAACTTCTTAGGAACCTTCCTAATTATTCCTGAAATTTCTAGGAAATTTTCCACATTCATCTGTAACCTTCTAGATTCTACCCTGTTACAGCCTTCTGTGGGCGTAAGAAATTTCTTAAATGACAGAAGCCTTCAGCTTTAAGGACTATAAGTGCTTGGCAGATTAATTCTACATCAATACATAGTTCATTCAGCATCGAAAATGTGCATAACAGTGGGAAATGGGGAGTCAACATGAGGTGGTAGGTCTTGGGTACCTCATTTTACTAGAGTTGCTTGATATCCAACGATGATCGGTATGTTTGGAACTAGCCAGACGTCCAATGGAGCTTGCAGAAAGTTAATCATAGATTTCAGGTTTACATCCTATAAACCCTAAGCCTTGAATTTGAGAAGATCAATCATCCAAGGTAGTCATTCATGCAGATGTTATACCCAACTTGCGGCAAGAGGTGATAATATTGGGAGAACATGGATTGCCTCCACATACTTGAAAGCAGTGGGGCGCTCTTTGCCAACACCTCATTTTGTGTGGGCTCTCTAAATTTTGGATGGACACCCCTCTCTGGATTGCTTGTGGTTTGCTATGGTTGGACCGGCCATCACCATTATCTGTTTTGCTGCCACCATTGGAGAGAGGGTTGGACTGTTTCTCTGCTAACGGACAGGATTATTATTATTGGAAAAACCCTGGTATTTCAGTATTTCAGTATCTTAGTATTTCAGCCAGATTTTCAGCAAGAATTTAATTATTTCAGCTAGTTATTGACAAGTATTTCAATATTTTAGTTAGTATTTCAACAAGCATTTCAATAAATTAATAATTAGTTAATCCAAAGATCAGTTGTGTAATATCATACATGATTATTTAATTCATACATCAATAAAGTTCTGCTAGGGCCTCGGCTTTGTAAATGAATAAATAAATAACTTTTCCTCTTATGCAATACATGCTTAAAATATAGTGAATATGTGATTTTCTTATTTCAATATAACATTTTAAGGAATTTTTCTACTTGGAGTTTTAGGGTGGAGCTATTACACAACTAGCCGCTTGTTTTACAAGTTTAGCTTCTCACAAAATTACTAATTTGATAATGAAACCAATTGCTTCCCATGCATCATATTGCCGATGTGCCATGGGACTCACGCGATCAAGACATTCTAGTAAACAGTTGATGGACAAAAGTCGGAGTAAAAATGTCTCTATCAAAACACTCTAAGTCAGCCCATTAAAGAAATGCACACACGATGTGGGTGAGGGTGAGTGAGAGAAACATACCATACTAATAAAACTTTCTCTGGTGGCAGAAAGGAGTCTGGAGCAATCAGATATCCCAATGGCTATTATAAGGCAACGACTCTCGTACCAAAACACTCTACTCAAAGAAACCTTCAGGACAGTACAGAAAGACACTCCTTATAATCTCTCGAATTGCATATTGCCTCTAACTTCAGAGACAACATATACATCAAAGATTCACACTCGACCAAAAGAATCCCTATGCGAAGGGAGTGTTACCACATTAATCTATCATACATGGTCTATAACTGGAGTGCACAAATGTAACACATCTAATCCCCAGCATCCTCATCAGTGTCTAGGTCATACAATGTATCACTGTCTTCATCATCTTCTTCAAGGGTTGGCTGAACATCACGGGGTGCTGGCCGGTACAAGGAGGTCAACAACTCTGGAGTAACCGGTACCGCTTGGTTGCATGTTGGGCCATCAGTAACCACAGTCTCCTCTAGTCTTTCTGGGGCTAACAATCCTTCCACTTGCACCACATCATCATTAGCAATTGATATGTCGCAGACCACTCTATGTGCTCGGGGGCTCTTCTCCATGACGACTTTCCATTGTGGCTGTTATCAATCATTGGGAAGAGAACGATCACTAGAGAGGGGAGGGGACAGTCAGATAGATGCACAAACCCGAAACCCAGATTGTGAATTTGTGTCAAACCCAATGTAAGCAGAAAAGTGGGGCTGCACCTCCAAGCACATCTCTGTAAAAAATGTCAGACTTTAAAAAAACAGAGCAACCTGAATATGTCACATGCAGTTCATAGGTTCCAGTACATACAACTGAACAACCTAAAGCTTGTTCTGTTCTTCTTCTGCATATTCTGCACAGGTTTTGATCAATGCAAATCCGATACCTCAAAACAGGGGGGCACACATTGTGACCATGCCCCTAGGCGTCATCTTTCTTCTCAACTAACTTTCCAAAATGCTCAATGAACTTTCCAAAATGTGACCCATGGTGCGTGCATGGTGCGCTGGTTACATGAAGCTGTCTGCTCTGCAACAAAGGTTGCTCTGGCTTTTTCAACCTCAAATTTAAAAAATGTCATCTTGAAGTTGAAAAGATTTGGCAAACCTATCCATTTGCTCATTTTTATCCTCCTCCATGTTCTTGAACAGACCATCATTCGTCCTTGAAGGCCTTGAGTAGATTGGCAGTGGCTATGCTTCCCTTCTTTTTCTTACCCGTCGAATTGGTAAAGGGTGTCGGAGAGGTGTTGGTATACCTCTCCCGGCCCATCACTGGAGGCCGACCCCGTGCAGGAATTGGCGCCTCATCAGGCTCTACCCGCACATGGGCCACCCGAGCAGGTGCAGCCTCATCATGAGCATAGGGTAGTACTTCTTCTTCCATATCAGGCAACGATATATCTATGTCTACAGGGGGCAAAGGAGCAACAGTTGGTGTTACCCTCATGCTCGCTACTGTCACTTTGGGCGCATTGCACGCACGCTCAGCCAGGAAGTTCATGTCCTCAAAGAGGTCCCTTGCAAAGGACTTTGGAAGTCCCAATGCCATGCACTCATCATAACTCATCGTGAAAGTAGTCCTCATTGTCGGTGGCATTGAGTTGGTGCCCCCGGATGTCCTTATACTGCTTGCACAAGTGCTGTCACTTGTTGGTGCAACCAGCAACGTCCTGCCCGCTCACACCCTATGATTCCAACACTGGAACTATCCTCTCCCACTTTACCTTGTCACACATCATGTTGCCACGCGCATTAGAGGCCTTCGTGCATCAGGCAAGTATTTGTTTGTTTGTTGACGACTAGGTGTTCCTCTGTAGGTTACTGCCTGCTCCACCTATAATGTGAAGGAAGGTGACAAGACGTTGGAGGAAGCCCACATGAAGCTTATGAAGTTGCTAACTCTCTATGCAGGGTAAGTGCAGACTACACTGGCTCAAAAGCGGCAGATGTGCCCTCCACTGAAAGTCCATGAAAAAAAATTAAATAAATTTTAATTAAAGATATTTGTTCAAATACATTTTTATCTTCATAGGTAATGGTATACTAATCATATTTAGTAAATGGTCTCATCCCAAATATTTGAGATATTATTTATTATATATTTATATATATATATATTTAAAATTCTTATTTAGAAATAATAGCTATTTATTATTATCTTGTAGTTTTTGAAATTTGTCCATATAACAATAAGCTCCTAGAGACAATAACAATATATATATATATTCTTAGCAAAGATCTCCACCCAAATATGAATTTTTCAAAATGCTATGACAACTCGTCATTTTGAGGGTTTTTTTGGTACAAAAAGGTCCATAGTGTCTTGATAGATGGATGGAATTGTTCACAAATTTATATTTCTGTCTATTCAAACATTGTGTATCTAGTTGTAAAGTCCATATAATGAATAGGTTTTGCAGATGGCATTTGGGACAATAGAGGGACTGTGACAGTCCATTGGAATTCCCTGCAAAAGTCCATAGCTTCATGAGATTTCATCCAAATTCCAAAATAATTGTACCCACATGTACATATGGTAAGTGGCTAACCTATTCTAAGTCCATTTGCTATGAATATATACTTATGTGTATAGGGTGAAGAATAATATGACAAGCAGTCAATCGAAAACTGCAAATTGCAATCCAAACTGAGCCAGTATAATCTGCATCTACCCTATAAGTTGTCCTGGCCACATAGTATCTCTATTATCATTTTCATGTATCAGAACCCCAAGTAATTTCAAGGTCCTGATATGTCCTATCACACGCATACAATGCAACACCTGAACATGCGCACTCGGGACCACATCCTGCCCATTTTTCTATTTCATTCAAATGGATCTGCTTCTAGTTCAAAGGCGTTTCTGCGATGTGAGCACATACATTTATTGCAAGAAGAATATGCCCCGTCTTTCATCAAGAGGGTACAACGATGACATGTGGAAATGCCCACTTCATATACTATTTGTATGATGCCCTATGTAAAATCCAAACAGTGACTGTTTCATGCATGGTGTGTTGACATGGAGGTATCAATTGAGGCTAGAGTGGTACTCACTCGGGACTCACTCCCCGGGGCCCTATATTTGATATCTCACAAGAGAATCTTCAAGTGTGAATGTCATGTGTAACCTGCATTCCTTCCACCACAGTTGAAAAACATGAATGTGGTTGTGTTGCAGCCACTTTACTCACTCCAAAATTACTAAGTTTGACCAGACATCAGTGTGGGAAACAAAAACAGGGTGACTCATCTTACTCTTTAGAGAATTGATTCTCACTGGTATGGTGGGTGAGGACCTTCAAGCTATGAATCAGCTACCTCATACAATGGAAAACAGTGGGTTGAAGTATTTCAAATGTAAAAGATGAAGAAACAATTCAAACCATCTGGTATAGTCTTAGTTTCGAGGCCATGGTTCGATTTCCTTCAGAGCAACTGAAGCAGACTACTTATGCGAACACTAACCCAAACCTAAGTTCCACACTTACACCATCTTAGATAGCAAGCATTGTTGGACTGCCAGTGTATTAACACCTGAGCCCATAGCATCCCTCATAACACTTCTGCCGCAGCATAGCCAGGCTGCAACTGGCACTGATGCCACCTCGATACCTCCATTAGTTTCTGCATAGCACAACACACCTGGGGGCCCAGGGGGTCCGTAGGACCTCTTTTCCCTGGCTACATGGTGTCCCACATGACACTTTTTCTTTATAGGGCCCACCCCCGAAAGGGGGCAGTAGCCGCAGGGCAAAGTGGCTCTTAGTTACGCCGGCTGCGGCCGGAGTCTTCTCTCTCTCGCCTACAGTTCCGCGGAAATAGGTGGCATCCGCGGAATTAGGTTCTACACGTGGGAAACCTTGCTTACATAGCGTGAGCCTGGCTGGGCTCACGCGGCCAGGCTCACGCGCAAGCATTCCCCGTGGGCAGAGCTATGGCCACAAGGCTACAGCAAGAAATTCCAATGGCAATCCATTGGCACAATGTTCTGTACTCGCATACCAAGGAAGCAGTTTTGCTAGAAAAACTACCTGCACCTCAAACCCTGCAGCAAATGCATGAGTTGACAAATACCCAGTGTTACCTCCTGGAGGAAACATTTTGATATAACACATAGTACATTTTCTTCGATACCAATGGAAGAGAGAAGAGAGTAGACACAACATGGCCTCATGTTGGATACTCTTGCAGACCTTAGGGATGCGCTGGTTGTGTCTCTCCGATGGCAGCCCCAATGCCAACTCATCCTTTAAAACTTCTGTGATGTATTCTTTGCGGGCCTCATTGGACTCCACTTTCACTGCTTGAAGAATGAACTCATCTTCCTGCAACTGAACAGTCAAAATCGTACCATTAGATCATTTAGCAACGGCCATGATTGGAATGTCACACAACACTATTGCAAGAAAATTTGTGGAGAAAATCCATGTCTCTCATTGCCAGAGGTTGAAATACTTGAAAACATCTCTAGAATATACTGATGGCTGATGGAAGGCAAGGAAGAAGGGAGGCAGGTATGGAGAAATATATGAAGAGGATGCCCAAAGGATTGGGGGCTTTTCCAAGGTAATAAAAGGAAAAGCCTTCAGCTATATTTGTGACATGAATGGTATTTTCTGAGCTGGTAGTCTTCTTCCCACTTGCAAAGTGTCCAGTGCAAGCTATATTGAAAAATCAGCTTAATAGTTGAGGGGGGCAAATGGGGGTCTAGATTCTTCAGGTGGACGATTTTGGACTGGTATAATAGGCTGCAAGCCACCCCATTTAACAAAATTTCTAGAGATTCAGTAAATTTTGTAGCACTCCCCAAGAGAGTGACATGGTTAAGTAAAGGCCCCCATGACCAAGGCACCATGCACCAAGGCATGCACCAATGCACCAAGGCCCTCCACACCTCAATTTGATTGGCATAGTGAACTAAAAGTTTTGATGCAATGAAGGGCAGTCCCAGTGATAGTGGCAAGACTTCCATTGAAGGTGCAGAGCAGGAGCAAGGGAAGAAAGCAGCAACTACCTTCATTGGAGGAGAGAAAACGGAGAAACCATGGAGCAATTCCAGAAAAATTTCTCACCTTTGCGACTCAAGAAGGCATTTTGTTGCACGCTCTTCTAGCTTCAAATCGCTGTGAACTCTGCAGGCACCAAGTAACACAGGTTTCGCAGGTTTCGTCTCGTGGAGTCAAGCAGCTCCCACGGGCTCCGTCCACCATAGCCGCGAAGATGGGTGGGAGGACGGGCGGGTAGCCCGAAATATTTATTTTTGCGCTCCTGTTAACAAACTGCCGCGTGGCAATTTGTTAGCAGCCAAGTGCAGCCGCCGTCCTGTTTCATGCCAGACCTACTAATTAACCGACGTGCTAGCTGCGGCTAGTGGCCTGCTAGCTAACCGGCAGGTGCGGCCACACCAACCAGTGTTTTTCTTTCTGGCGAAAAATCGCCAGATTTCGACCTGGAAACTCGGTCAGCTACTCGTATAAAGGAATTACTAGGGTAGCTTGTGCTGTTGGCCCAAGTGGACCAAGTGTCATCTAAGCCCAAGTGCAATCTCCTATGTATGCAATTGCGTCTTCTATGTCGAGGCCCAAGTGCGACCTCTAGGGTAGCCTCTGCCGTTGGCCTATGTGTGAAAAATTGAATTCTAAGACCAAATGCAATTTCCTATGTATCCCTGTGCGTCTCCTATGTCGAGGCCCATCTAAGCCCAAGTGCAATCTTCTATGGATCCAAGTGCATCTCCCATGTAGAGGCCCCGGTGTCCACTGTCATCTAAGCCCAAGTGCGATATCCTATGTATCCAAGGGCGTCTCCCATGTGCGTCTCCAGGAATGCCCACTTTGCAATTTTTCGTGAATTTCCAACGACCCAAAGTACTTGAAATTCCACATCTCCCTCACCGTAGGTCCAAAAATCATGAGACCAAGCCCGTGCACCCCTCCTCATCGAGGGCTTTCCAGCGGTACGAAGCACCAAGGCTGGGACCCCGCGGTTTGGGACATCTCAAATCTACAAAACAAAACAAAACAAACGTCTCGATTCATATATTGACTAGGGTAGCCTGTGTGCGGTTGGCTCAGTGTCATCTAATTAAGCCCAAGTCCAAGTGCGTCTCCTATGTCGAGGCCCAAGTGCTACCTCTAGGATAGCCTGTGCCTTTGGCCCATGTGTGAAGAATTGAAATGTAAGACCAAGTGTAATTTCCTATGTATCCCAATGCGTCTCCTATGTCAAGGCCCATCTAAGCCCAAGTGCAATCTTCTATGTATCCAAGTGCATCTCTTGTGTAGAGGTCCAAGTGTCCACTATCATCTGAGCCCAAGTGTAATCCAAGTGTATCCAAGTGCGTCTCCTATGTAAAGGCCGAAGTGCGACCTAAACGAACTTGAAACTTGTTTTAGCCGTATTTCATCATTTTTTTTCCACACAGCCTACGACCAGATTTGAACCGGAGACCTTTCCCTTTATATCTCTCCTGTCGAGGAGAGATGTCCCAGGAATGCCCACTTTTCTTATTTCTCGGGAATTTCCAGCAACCAAAAGTACTTGAAATTCAACATCTCCCACACCGCATGTCCAAAAATCATGAGATCAAGTCGGTGCACCCCTCCTCATCGAGGGCTTTCCAACGGGACCAAGCACCAAGGCTGGGGACCCGCGGTTTGGGACATATCAAATCTACAAAACAAATCAAAACAAAACAAAACAAACGTCTCGATTCATATATTGATGGGGGGTAAAATCCGAGATTTTCGCCAAAAAGCACCAGGAGATAAATTTCAGGAGCCTAATCTTGCCGACGTGGACCAATGAAAACATGACACCTGGAATATAGCCACTTTTCTACCTTTGTGACCTCGATATTCTCGCCACATGGGCACTGGGTGGAATCCACAGGTGGCCCCGCCACCGAAATATGGAAATATGAAAAATAAAACTTGGGCCCAACGTAACAGCGGATGAAGGCCTCAGTTGGTACAAATGAGATCATCCATCCATAGAGGGGACCAAACCAGTAATGGGAAGTAGTAGGTAGTTATTTTGTGTGGCCTCGTCGCAATGAGGCGGCACGGTGCAAAAGGGACAGGGACGTGACAGCGGCCCCCCTACATTAAAACGATCCCTATTCCCCTGTTTCTCTTATTCTAGCAACCACCAAAGGTCGAAAGCTAGTTTAGCATAGAGCAGGTATAGGGTGCCATAGTGCCACGTCATCGTTGCCACGTCATCGTCGCCACGTTTCGTCGCCACGTGTTGTCGTCAATTTCTTTGGGCCCTGCCCAGTCTGCCCGAAAATAACCAGGAAAAAAACCCGGAGAGATTATGGCCCCGCGTCCCTGAGCGTGTTTACAAGGTTCTTGGGAGAGTCAGCTTCGTCTTACGCCGTGTTTCAATCTCTGCCTGCTCAGCTGCACCGTGGTGGTTCTCACAGACCAATCCGACATTATCTGACTACAGACACAAGCAACACACACAAGAGGTCCTTTTGGGTTGATGGAGTAGATGGTCGGTTAAATCCTCGATGGGTCGTGACACAAGGTCAAGGACAATGTGGTGAGGGCACCTTCTTCTTTGACCTGTTTCAGCCTATTTTTCCCTCTCATCAGACGCGGCGTGAGAGACAGATTTGTGGACTTTGCTTGAAAGACATTCTTTTGGGAAGGCAGAAGAGGAGAGATACAATCTCCTGCTCTCAAATACTGTTCTTAGAAGTAACAAACTATGGTACCAATGATGGGTGTGGTTTGACCAGGATTTTTTAAAAATGGAAAAAGTGAGGGACAGCTTGATGGAACAGATTGGGCAGAAGCCAACATGAGCTGAATGGGCTCGGGCAACAAGCATGGAGCAACATGCCTTTGAAGCACGGCTCAGGGAAGAGACTATGGGGTTGTTGTAGCGCACTCTTATCCAGTTGAGTAGTTTGCGCATACCCCATGGCACAATGTATAGCCAGCTAGATGATGACTGCAAACATGTACATTGTAACATCAGGTAAAGACTAAAGAAGTGCATTAAATAGCTAGAATGTCAAGGAGGGTGATACTACACAACTTGAACTGCACAAGCTTCCTGGAAGTTGCATATATCTAAACAATCCTGCCTGCAAGATCTGAACTCCAAATTGGGCTCTCATATGGATCTTCAAACTCTGGCAAAGACTTGGAGTCTGCAAGGGGAGAATATCTGGCAAGGAGATACTGAGAGAGCATCCTAGTTTGTACCTGTGGTCCAATAATAACTCCATCACGGTATGTTGTAGAGACAGAAACCACTAAGTGAAAGAGATTAGAGGGCAAGGAGATGCTCAACAACACTGTACATACATTGCAGTGTTAGTCTTTGAGACAATTCAACTTCACCTTTTGCCAACATATTTTGCATTTACCCATTTGCAAAGACAAAATGGTCAACTCCAATTTGCGTTTGGTTGTCTCAATAGCTAAGATAACCAAGGGCGTGGCATGACTTTCCAAGATCTGATTCAGGTCAGATTGTGGGCACCTCTTCCTTGACAAATTAAATTGTCTCCCTGTCTCTTATGCATAGGCCCATCTCCATTCCACGATTATTTCCCATTCCAGCTTTGATCAACCCTGCATGGAGGCCCTTGCCCTGTTCAAAGGCTATTGGGGTAGTACATGCGTTCACTTGTCATTTGCTCAGCCATTCATGTACACATTTGGCAACCAACAAGGTCTCGTCAAAGCTGGAATTGTACCAGTTGTCATTCTGAACACTGCCCTGGTGGACATGTATACCAAATGTAGGTGCATTAAGGATGCAAAGGGAGTTTTCAACACTATGGCTGAACGAGATGTGGTGTCATGGAACGCGATGCTTGCAGGGTATGCACAGCAGGGACGTGGTATGAAGGCTTGGAGACCTATGATCAAATGATGGGGGAAGGGGTGAATGCGATGATTGCAGGATTAACACAACAAGGGCATGGTGAGGAGGCATTCAAAAAATTTCAGCAAATGCAACGAGAAGGTATGGAGCCAAACGAAATCACCTTCATGAGCATCAAAGTGGCAACTGCCCTTGTCAGCATGTATTGCATATGCGAGAGTGTGCTGGATGCTTAGCAAGTGTTCATCAAAATGTCCAAACGAAATGTGGTCTCATGGAATGCAATGATTGCGGGACTTGCTCAACATGGTCATGATGACGAGGCAATTGAACTCTTTGGTCAAATGCAACAAGATGGCATGAAACCAAACAAGAGCACGTGTGTAAGCATTCTAAATGCATGTGGCAGTCCAATAGCCCTAGAAGGTGGAAAGCAGCTCCATGCAGGCATTAGCAAATCTGGATTTGATTCAGATGTCCAAGTGGGGACTGCCCTTGTCAGCATGTATTGCAAGTGTGCCAGTGTGCTCAGTGCACGCCAAGTTTTTGACAAGCTGCATGTGCGAGATGTGGTCTCATGGAATACTATGATTGCAGGATTAGCTCAGCATGGTCAAGATGAGGAGGCTTTTGAACTCTTTGGGCGTGCCAAATGTGGGAGCATTGAGGATGCGAAGGGAGTGTTCAACAATATGGCTGAACGAGATTTGGTGTCCTGGAACGCCATGCTTGTAGGATATGCACAGCAGGGGCGCGGGATGGAGGCCTTGGAGCCTATGAGCAAATGATGGGGGAAGGGTGTGGCTTTTTCTTAATGTACGATCTGAAGAAGTTTGTCCATCCTGCACAGGTGGGCTCTTGGCTCCTGTCAGTACCATGATTTGGTATTCTTCCTGATGTTTACAAGGTTCTTGGGAGAGTCGGCTTGGTCTTAGCAGGCCGTGTTCAATCTCTGCCTACTCAGATGCACCGTGGTGGTTCTCACAGATCAATCCGACATTACCTGACTACAGACACAAGCAGTACACACAAGAGGTCCTTTTGGGTTGATGGTCGGTCAAATCCTCCATGGGTCATGACACAAGGTCAAAGACAGTCTGGTGAGGGCACCTTTTTCTTCCACCTATTTCAGCTTGTTTTGCCCTCTCATCAGACTCGGCCCTGAGATGCATTTGTTAGTACCATGATTTGGTGTTCTTCCTGATGTTTACTGCAAGGTTCTTGGGAGAGTCAGCTTGGGTGTTTCAATCTCTGCCTGCTCAGATGCACCGTGGTGGTTCTCACAGACCAATCCGACCTGACTACACACACAAGCAGCACACACAAGAGGTCCTTTTTGGGTTGATGGTCGGTCATATCCTCCATGGATCATGACACAAGGTCAAGGACAATCTGGTGAGGGCACCTTCTTCTTCGACCTATTTCAGCCTGTTTTGCCCTCTCATCAGACTCGGTCCTGAGATGCATATTAAATTCTGTAAGTTAGCTCGTTGAGTGGCTCTGTGGTGGTTTGGAGTGACTTTGACAAGTTATTGCCAATGTGGCAGCAGGAAAGTATCCAAAAACAGATAACAGAGATGAGGAGAAGCTTTGGAATGAACACTTTTCCAACCCCGGTCAATGGTGGGACAATGGAGACAAAAAGGTGAATGTTTGTTGGACTACAGAGAGAAGTAGATGCAATTTAGGATTGATAGAACAAGGCACTGCTAATGAAGGCACCTTCTTCAACACATTTCACCCTGTTTTTCCCTGTTATCAGAGTCGTCCCTAAATTTTCACGTTGAATTTTGCAAGGTAGCTCGTTGGTGGATCTATGGTGGTTTTGGAGTGATTTTGACATGTTACTGCCAATGTGGCAATAGGAAAGTATAAAAAAAATTGCTTCTAAGTACAATTTCTCCTAAGTTAATTGAAACGTCATGTACCGATTCTTGAATGCCTAATAGATAACAGAGACGAGGAGAAGCTCTGGAATGAATACATTTCCGACCCCAATCAATGGTGGAACAATCGAGGCAAAAAGGTGAATGCCTGTTGGAAGCAGAAGAAAGTCAGCATAGGAACTAGTGTGATAAGTAGGGTTGGGGTGTTTGCTGGAACAATTCTAGGCTGTCATGGTCAGCTCTAGCAGCAAGGCAAGGATGTATGCATGATTTGTGCAGAGGCATGGATAGCTGAAGGAGTAGGGATAGAGTGTGGGTCCAGATTCATCCAAGAGGGCCGGATTTCAAGCCCCAGATTACCTATGATTCTCTGTGGATCAATAGCTACAAGAAATCTGCATGGGCAGATGGTTAACTAAAGGCAGCAGCTGCAGTGGCACAGTTGATAAAGTCAGGCACCTCAACCATGACCACAACTTCTGAAAGAGGATTAAGAGAGGATCCACAATGCCTCTTCTGGCACTTCTGGGCATGTGAAGATGCTTTGTGCGACAGGCAGACTGACAGAGGCTCTACAGACTTTAAACCAAGGAGGCATTTCAGCAGTTTCAGATACATATGTCCGTTTCTTGCTTAAGTGCATCAGGATGGAAGGTCTGGAAGCTGGAAAGCAGATGCACACTCACATTATCCAAAGTGGATTCACGCCAAATGTTTTTCTACTCAACACCCTTGTCGACATGCATGTTAAGTGCGGGAGCATCATGGATGCTCACCAAGTGTTCAACAGAATGCCTCAACGATCTTTGATCACGTGGAACACGATGCTTGCAGGGTATGCACAACAGGGGCGTGGTATGGAGGCCTTGGAGACCTATGATCAAATGATGGGGGAAGGGGTGAAGCCCGACCACATCACGTTTGTGTGCCTTTGCAATGCGTGTGCAACCTGGCAGCTTTGGAAAAGGGTGAAGATCAGGTCCATGGCGACATTGTTAGAGCTGCAATTGTACCAAGTGTCATTCTGAACAATACCCTCGTGGACATGTATGAAGGGAGTTTTCGACAGTATGGCTGAATGAGAGTGGTGTCGTGGAGGGTGATGATTGTAGGATATGCATGCAAGGGCGCGGGATGGAGGCTTCGGAGACCTATGAGCAAATGATGGGGGAAGGGGTGAAGCCCGACCGCATAACGTTTGTTTGAATTTGCAATGCGTGTGCAAGCCTGGCAGCTCTGGAAAGGTGCAAAGTGGTCCATGGTGACATCGTCACATCTGGAATTGTACCTGATGTCATTCTGAACACTGCCCTGCTGGACATGTATGTCAAATGTGAGTGCATCGAGGATGCAAAGGAAGTTTTTGACAGTATGGCTGAACGAGATGTGGTGTCGTGGAGGGCGATGATTGCAGGATATGCACAGCAAGGGCGCGGGATGGAGGCTTCGGAGACCTATGAGATATTGATGTGCAAAGAGGTGAAGCCCCACGTTTGATTGCATTTGCAATGCGTGTGCAAGCCTGGCAGCCCTGGAAAGGTGCAAAGAGGTCCATGGTGACATCGTCAAAGCTGGATTTGTACCAGATGTCATCCTGAACACTGCCCTGCTGGACATGTATATCAAATGTGAGTGCATCGAGGATGCAAAGGGAGTGTTCGACAGTATGGCTGAACGAAATGTGGTGTCGTGGAGTGCGATGATTGCAGGATATGCACAGCAAGGGGTGGGATGGAGGCTTTGGAGACCTATGAGCAATTGATGTGCGAAGGGGTGAAGCCCAACAACATCACATTTGTTTGTGTTTGCAATGCGTGTGCAAACCTGGGAGCTCTGGAAAAGAGGAAAGAGGTCCATGGTGACATCGTCAAAGCTGGATTTGTACCAGATGTCATCCTGAACACTGCCCTGGTGGACATGTATGCCAAATGTGGGTGCATTAAGGATGTGAAGGGAGTTTTCAACACTATGGCTGAACAAGATGTGGTGTCGTGGAACGCGATGCTTGCAGGGTATGCACAGCAGGGGCGTGGGATGGAGGCTTTGGAGACCTATGAGCAAATGATGGGGGAAGGGGTGAAGCCCGAGAACATCACATTTGTGTGAGTTTGCAATGCTTGTGCAAGCCTGGCAGCCCTGGAAAAGGGCAAAGAGGTGCATGGTGACATCCTCAAAGCTGGAATTGTACCAAATGTCATTTTGGACATTGCCCTGGTGGACATGTATGCGAAATGTGGGTGCATTGAGGATGCAAAGGGAGTATTTGACAATGTGACTGAACAAAATGTGGTGTCGTGGAATGGGATGATCGCTGGATATGGCCAGCATGGTTGTCATAGGGAGGTCCTGCAACTATTTGAAGGAATGTAAAAGAACGGCTTGAAGCCGGACAATATCACCTTTATATGTGTTCTCTCCGCATGCAGCCACACTGGCCCACTGAATAAAGGAAGACGCTACTTCGATTCCCTGAGTCAAGATCATGGTGTTACTCCGACAGTAAAGCACTTTGGCTGCATGGTGGACCTTCTTGGACGTGTGGGACAACTGGATGAGGCAGTGGACCTGATTAATAAAATGCCAATCAATCCAGATGTTGTGGTGTGGAAGGCCTTGCTTGGTGCCTGCAGAATCCATGGCAATGTGGAGATGGCTGAACGTGCGGCAACATCTATCCTCAAGTGGGATGAACCGGATGCCGCGACTTATGTGTTGCTATCAAACATCTATGCTGCAGCTAGTAGGTGGGATGATACTGCAAAGGTGAGAAGAATGATGAAGGTCAGAGGGCTTAGAAAGGAGCCAGGTCGCTTCTGCATTGAGGTTGGCAACAGGGTGCACACCTTCGTTGTAGATGACAAGTTGCATCCCAGAATTAAGGAAATCCATGCTGTCATTTGTCTGTGTCGTGCCTGTTTGTTCAACCATGCAAAATCTATCATGTATGCTCTACAACTTCCCAGTATAATGGGAGTTCGCATGGTCACTGCTCTTTAAGTTAACAGCAGATTGAGGGTTTGTCCTGGTAAGTTGGGGTCTGAACTAGAGCTTATGTAAGCCAATGGAGAGTATCAAGAGGGAGAGTGAGGAAAAAGATTTGCTTGAAAGACCCAAAAGGATTTGGGTTCTTGGGTTCTTGTTGGAGAGTTTCCTTTCAAGCAAATCTTTTTTCCTCACTCTAGAAGGAAACTCAGGAGAGTTTCCTTCTAGTTCCTGTGAACTCTCCAGAAGGAAACTCTCCACAAGAACCTCATGTAATTGTGACAGGAAGTTTTATGGAGACGGAGTTAGGTGAAGTAAGATTTCTAGAGATCAGTACACCCATTCTTCAGAAAGTTTGTCAGTACTTTTGTTGGTCCTAATAGCTGATGGAATTAGTGAAGAGGTCTAGCTGCTAGTTATGTCTCTTCAAGATGTTGAGAGTCCAAATTTGGTGACACTCCTTACATGTGCTCTTTTGTTCATACTTTCCAATTTAGGTCTGGAGTTGACTTTGCACTTTGCTGGCACTACAGTGGTAAGCAGACTGAGTTCATATTGAACCTAAAATTATGCTGGAACTTAATGATGGCAGCCAATTACCTCTACACCTGATCATATGTTTCTCTTTCCCTCTTCCACCTTTACCCTGTGAATATGCATATTGAACTTCTTGCTTGAAAATGTAAATGATTGTTGCATGGTCTTTCTACAAAATGAGTTTTTATTGGGTCCTGGGGATGTGTACTGACTTGTGTAGCACTCCGCTGTCACCCCCAATCTCAATCATTGGCCATCTTTGCCAGTTTTCAATGATAACGTTTGGGCTACGTCTGTTTTCTAGGAAATATACACTAACCTTCCCCTCTTAGCTTTACAGGCAAGTCTAGCGAATCATAATCGTACTTCATAGGAATACTGTGTCAACATTAGAGATCTTGAGAGTTTTCATTGCAACCATGCCACGGGGGCTCATTCTCTGCTTCATGGGCAATCTGACAGCGTCCTAGATATGTTCCGACCCATATTGTGGATACTGTGTGCAGGCTGGCCTGCATGAACAAATCAATTTTGAAAGAGTCTCTACTAATTCTGATATTTCAACCTTTGTCATCTTCAGTGATTAATATAATATGCAGTGCCACTCTAAAAAATGGAACCTTTGGCAGGTTAAACTAGGTTACTGATGTCGGTCTAATTCTAATTGTGATAATTTATTGGTAGGAAGACCGTCATGTTAAACAGGCTTTGCGGGAAAGGCAGAAAATGAAGCTGAGCATAAAGACCTTAAAAGGATGATATGAAGGGCCAAGATACAGTTGGCAGTGGACTGAAATTCTAGCGACGAGCAGGAATAGGGTGCCATAGTGCCATGTCATCATCGCCACGTCATCTTAGACACGTCATCGTCGTCGTCAATTTCCTTGGAACCTGCCCGAAATGCCCGAAAAGATCCCCGCGGGAGATGATGCCCCCGCGTGCTTGAGCGCGGAGGGGTTTCACACACCGATCTCAGAGCTTTGTTTGCGACCATCAGGTGAAACTTTGATCTGCAAACCACGTCGATGGATTCTATGTGAGTCAAGAAGAACTTTTGGGCACTTGTGGCTAAGTATGTGAGGACTCTAAGGTCAGGACAACTGAAAGAGGCGGTACATGTTTTGAATCAAGGAGGAAACCCAGCGAACTCCAACGCTAATTATGTCTGTCTGCTACAGGAATGTATCAAAATAAAAGGTCTTGCCGAGGGAAACCAGGTGCATGCCCACATGATTCAAAGTGGATTCAAGCCAAACATCCCTCTACTCAACACCCTTGTCAACATGTACGCCAAGTGCGGTAGCGTGGTGGATGCACGCCTATCGGCAAGATGCCTGAACGATCAATGTGTACTTGGACTATAAATGTGGCAGGATATGCAAAAAGGTAGTGAGGGTTTCAAGATCTATCAGCAAATGAAACTCAAAGGGGTGGCGGCCGACAAGGTCACCTTCATTTTTGAAGGGGTGTGCCAGCCTAGGAGTCCTGGAAGCGGGTAAAGAGGTCCGTGCTAACATCATCAAAGCTAGAATTGCGCCATACATCATTCTGGAGACTACTCTTGTTGACATGTATGCCAAAGCGGGAGAAATGTGGTCTCATGGAATGCCATGATTTCACCATATCCTCAACATGGATGTGGTAAGGAGGCTTTACAGGTCTATGAGCAGATGATACTGGAAGAGCTGATGCCTGACAAAGGTCACATTTGGTTGCGTTCTCAATGCACGCGCCTGTCTGACAACCCTGGAAAAGGGCAAAGGTGTCCATGCTGATATCATCAAATCTGGAATTGGCCTAGATCTCATTCTGGAGACTGCCCTCATCGATATGTATGCCAAATGTGGGAGCTTAAGACTTGCCAGACAAGTGTTTCACAATATGGCGACAACATGAAAGTACCGATCTCATAAGGAGATCCTACATGGTGATGCTGCAAAACCTTTTTCACAGACAGTAGAGACGAGGAGAATCTCTGGAATGGTCAAATCCTCCCTGCGTCATGACACCTTCTTCTTCGACCTATTTCACCTGTTTTGCCCTCTCATTAGACTCGTCCCTGAATTTGCATAGTGAATTGTGTAAGTTAGCTCTTTGGGTGGATTTGTGGTGGTTTGGAGTGACTTTGACAAGTTACTGCGATGTGGCAGCAGGAAAGTATCCCAAAAACAGATGGCAGAGATGAGGAGAAGCTTTGGAATGAACACTTTCTGACCTCAATCAATGGTGGGACAATGGAGACAAAAAGGTGAATGCCTGTTGGACTACAGAGAGAATCAGATGCAATTCAGATTGGAACTACTGTACAAGAAACCTGCATAGGTAGATGGTCAACGGGAAGCCGCAGCAGCAGCAGCGACACAATTGATAAAATCAGGCACTGCTAATGAAGGCACCTCTTCAACACATTTCACCCTGTTTTTCCCTCTTATCATAATCGGCCCTAAATTTTCATGTTGAATTCTGCAAGTTAGCTGGTTGAGTGAATCATTGATAGTTTGGAGTGACTTTGACATGATACCGGCAATGTGACAACATGAAAGTACCGAACTCAAAGGGAGATCCTACATGGTGGATGCTGCAAAACCTTTTTCACAGATAATAGAGATGAAGGAATCTCTGGAATGGTCAAATATTCCTCCCTGCGTCATGAGACAAGGTCAAGGACAATGTGGTGAGGGCACCTTCTTCTTCGACCTATTTCAGCCTGTTTTGCCCTCTCATTAGACTCGTCCCTGAATTTGCATATTGATTGTGTAAGTTAGCTCTTTGGGTGGATTTGTGGTGGTTTGGAGTGACTTTGACAAGTTACTGCCTATGTGGCAGCAGGAAAGTATCCAAAAACAGATGACAGAGATGAGGAGAAGCTTTGGAATGAACACTTTCCGCCTACTTTCCGACCTCAGTCAATGGTGGGACAATGGAGACAAAAAGGTGAATGCCTGTTGGACTACAGAGAGAATCAGGTGCAATTCAGATTGGAACTACTGTACAAGAAACCTGCATGGGTAGATGGTCCACTGGAAGCCGCAGCAGCAGCGGCACAATTGATAAAATCAGGCACTGCTACTCAAGGCACCTTCTTCAACACATTTCACCCCGTTTTTCCCTCTTATCAGAATTGGCCCTAAATTTCCATGTTGAATTCTGCAAGTTAGCTGGTTGAGTGAATCTTTGATAGGTTGGAGTGACTTTGACATGATACTGCCAATGTGACAACAGAAAAGTATCCAAAAACAGGTAACAGAGGTGAAGAGAAGCTGTGGAATGAATACTTTTCTGAACCCAGTCTATGGTGGGACAACCGAGGCAAAAAGGTGAATGTCTGTCAGATTACCAGATGTCATTCTGAACATTGCCCTGGTGGACATGTATGCCAAATGTGGGTGCATCGAGGATGCCAAGGGAGTGTTCAACACTATGGCTGAATGAGATGTGGTGTTATGGAGTGCAATGCTTGCGGGGTATGCACAGCAGGGGCGCGGAATGGAGGCTTTGGAGACGTATGAGCAAATGATGGGGGAAGGAGTGAAGCCCGACCACATAACGTTTGTGTGCGTTTGCAGTGCATGTGCGAGCCTGGCAACCCTGGAAAAGGGCTAAGAGATCCATGGTGACATCATCAAATCTGCAATTGTACCAATGTCATCCTGAACACTGCTCTGGTGGACATGTATGCCAAATGTGGGAGCATTGAGGATGCTCTACAATCCACTCCCAGAACCAAATTTGTCAAGGAGAGATTCAATTCCCAGATGCCCCACTTTGAATGGATTGGGCTACTCGCCTTGACTTTGAATTGATGGCCTCCCCCATGTCACAGACTGGAAACAGGTTCAAGGAAGTTTTCTGCCGAACTTCATGGCCCTGTGCACATGTTCATTTAAAAGTACTGGCATCCTCTAATTTTTAGTAGTACAGGAAAGTAGGTTGTGTCGGGATCTGTCTATTTTTTGAAATGTGCAAAGCTTTGGTGGTTATAGCATGGTGCGAGAGGCCATGGCTACTCAGTTGCCCGCTGGTGTTGTCGCGGAGCAGTTCAAGGGCAGAAATGAGGTTCTCTGGATGGGTTGGTCAAACCCTCCCTGGTGGTGACTCTCACTTGTGGTTTTGCAAGAGGTCCAAGAGGCGAAGTCAGTAAGAGTTCTTCTGCACTTGTGGAGACATCAGAAGACTATGCAAGTCAGGATGACGGAAAGAGGCACTGCACGTTTCTTACCAACATGGTATCCAGCCAGACTCCAAGATCTCCATACATCTTCTTGGCCGTGCAGGGCGATTGGTCAAGGCAGAAGAATTTATTAATGAAATGCTAGTTGAACCAGGTGCATTGGTGTGGGGGGCCGTGCTCATCTCTTGGCACTGGGCTGGGTGGACACACATGTGGCTCATTGCCAGTCACAGTGGAGGAAACAATTAGAATTTAGTGTGAGAGAAACGGAAAGGAAGTAACTTAAAAATGAGGGAGAGAGAGAAAAAGAAAGGATCCGTGACCAGATGTCTTGGCATGGTGTGTGGGAGGGAGCAGCTCATCAGCATAATGCTAATATCGTAGGTTAAGTATTGTGTTTTGAGCAGTGGCATGTCACTGACTATGTACCAACATGTAAGCTGTCTCTCTGACAAGTTGGTATTTCACCAAGAAGTTGTGTACCACACGAAGGACAATGTTGCATTCTTGAGTGTACTATACCTAGTGGCCAGTTTGGGTGACTAAGAGTGTGTCCTCTGCTGTTCACAATTTTTTGCATCTGATGAGACAATCAAAGCAGTAAGACAAATGATCATGGCATCAACAACTCAACAGCGGCAAGTGGCCCTTGACAAATTGCTCCCATACCAGCGTTCAGATTTTGAAGGCATGGGTCATGGATGGTGAGTACAGAGTTGAATGTTCATTCCGCAGCTTTGACACCACTGTACAGGTTTCCAGTGTTTTTGTAAAATTCTGGTGAAAATATATTAGCTGTAAATGTACCTTTTAAGCTACCCTAAATGAAACTAAATGATGAGCGATGGAAAGATATAAACAATCGGCTTCCGAAGCAAATGCTAAACGAATAAAGAAATACAGGTTTCAAAATCCACCACTAACCATGGAAATAATTTCGCACATCAGCTGGCAGCTCAGCTGGTAAGTGCACAGTGTGTCGTCCTGGTGGTTGGGGATTCAAACCCGCTGCCCTGCCTGGTGTGTGGATTGTTCGTGACTGGTTGGTCTGGTGGTGACGTTTCCACCACCTGTGTGCCTAATGGCTTATCTGAGTTAATTTTTCCCCCTCTTCAAGGGCCTGAATTGTGAGCAGTCGTTCCCAGGTTTCCTTTAAATAAATAAATAAATAAATTCTCAACCGACTTCCGCTCTAGACAAAACAAATGCTAAATTAAGGGAAAAATACAGAAAATGGGGTTCAACTCCCCCTCACTTCTTGGGCGTAGATAGAATTAGCTGCATCAAACAAGGAAATGTGGAGACGTGACATGATAGCTTGGGCCTTCGCCATACTCTTATGAAAAACAATGAAATACGGGATGTTTGTATATAACACCATGGGGATAACCCATCCCTTTTTGTGAAAATTGAACATAGTTATCAGAATTCGTCGCTAGTAGTGCGGAGCAACGCGGAGCCCTAGTTTAAACTAAGCGTGAGGAGCCTACCTTTGAACAATAAACAGATGCAACACCATGGCGATGACCCACCCCTTTTTGTGCAAATTGAACGTAGTTCTCAGACCCACCCCTTTTTGTGCAAATTGAACGTAGTTCTCAGAATTCGTCGCTAGTAGTGCAGAGCAACGCAAAGCCCTAGTTCTAGTGAAGACTGAAGGTCGGAAGCTAGCTTAGCGTAGAGCAGGAATATGGTGCCATAGTGCCATGTCATCGTCGCCACGTTTTGTCGCCATGTCATCATCGCCACGTCATCGTCGTCGTCAATTTCCTTGGAACCTGCCCGAAATGCCCGTAAAGCAGCGCGGGGAAGGGATGAACGATGCCTCCGCATCCTTGAGCGCGGAGGTGTTTCACACAGCAATTTCGGAGGGAGATCCTACATGGTGGATGCTGCATAACCTTTTCCATCTTGCGAATGTGGGCTCTTGCCTCCTTGTGGACATATATGCCAATGCTGGAGCATGAAGGATGCGTCTCAAGTGTTTGACAACATGGCTAAACGAAATGTGGTCTCATGGAGTGCAATGATTGCAGGATATGCTCAGCATGGGTATGATCAGGAAGCACTCGGGATCTACAAGCAAATGGAAGTGGAAGGTGTGAAGCCTGATAGAGTCATGTTCATTTATGTTCTCAATGTTTGCACGAACCTAGGAACGCTGGAAAAGGGCAAGCAGGTCCATTCCGACAGTCTGAAATTAGGAACTGCATTATATATTGGTATAGACAATGCCCTCATTAACATGTATGCCAAATGTGGGAGTATGAAAGATGCACACCCGGTGTTCCAAAATATGGCTAAACCAGATGTGGTCTCATGGAGTGCAATGATTGCAGGATATGCTCAACATGGATCTGGTACAGAGGCTATCAAAATGTATGAGCAAATGCAACAGGAAGGGGTTATGCCCAACAACATAACATTCATTTGCATTTTCAATGCATGTGCCAGTGTAGGAGACCTGGGAAAGGCCGAAGAGGTCCAGCTGACATAATGAAAGCTGGAATTTCTTCGTGTATTAAAGTGGAGAACAGCCTTCTTGACGCCAAATGTGGGGGCGGAAAATATGCACGTCAGGTTTTCGACAAAATGCCTGAACGAGATGTGGTCTCATGGAATGCCATGATTACAGGATATGTTGAGCATGGCTATGCTGAAGAGGCTTTCAAGATACAAGCAAATGGAACTGGACGCGATGACACCGAACAGGGTCACGTTCGTTTCTGTTGTCAATGCATGTGTCAGTCTAGGGGCCCTGGAAAAGGGCACGCGAGTCCATGCTGATATTAACAAAGCTGGGGTTGCGTCATATATGAACTTGGACAATGCCCTTGTTAACATGTATGCCAAATGTGGGAGTGTTCACGATGCACGTCAAGTGTTTGAAAATATGGTTCAGCAAGCATGGAATACCATAATTGCAGGATATGCTCAGCATGGGTATAGTACAGAGGCCTTCCAACTATTTGAACAGATGCAACAGGAAGGCTTGAAGCCAGATGGTATCACCTTCGTTTCTCTTCTCTCTGCTTGTAGGCATGTAGGCCTGGTGGATGAAGGCCACCAGTTATTTGGTTCCATGAGTAGAAATCACGGCCTCACTCCTACAGTGGAGCATTTTTGTTGCATTGTGGACCTTCTTGGCCGTGTAGGCCGATGAGATGAGGCAGAAGAGTTCATCAACAAAATGCCAATTGAACCAGATGCTCTGGTTTGGGGGACCTTGCTTGCTGCTGCCAGAATTCATGGGGATGTGGAGGTAGCAAAACATGCAGCAAAATCTCTTCTCAAGTGCGATCCCAACCACCCTGCAGCTTATGTGCTGCTATCCAACATCTATGCCGCATCTGGCAGGTGACAATATGACACAACATGATGTGGTTTCATGGAGGACCATGATTGCATTATATGCTCCGCATGAGTATGGCAGGGAGGCTGTTGAGATGTATGAACAAATGCAAAAGAAAGGGCTAACGCCCAACAGGGTCACATTCACTTGTGTTCTCAATGCATGTGCCAGCCTGGGAGCCTTGGAGAAGGGCAAAGAGGTCCATGCTGACATTATTTAATCTGGAATTGCATGCTACATAAGGAAACTACGCTTGTGGACATGTATGCAAAATGTGGGAGCATAAAGGATGCGCGTCAAGCTTTTGACAATTGGCTAAACGAGAGATAGTATCATGGAACACCATGATCGCAGGGTGTGCTCAACATGGATGTGGCAGGGAGGCTTTCGAGATATATGAGAGATTGCAGCAAGACAGGATGACTCCTAATAGGATCACCTTCTCTTGTATTCTCAATGCGTGTGCCAGCCTAGGAGCCCTGCCTTTGGAGACTTATGAACAAATGATGGGAGAAGGGGTGAAGCCCGACCACATCACGTTTGTGTGCGTTTGCAATGCGTGTGCAAGCCTGACAGCTCTGGAAAGGGGAAAAGAGGTCCATGGCGAGATTGTCAGAGTTGCAATTGTACCAAATGTCATTCTGAACAATACCCCCATGGACATGTATGAAGGGAGTGTTCGACAGTATGGCTGAACAAGATGTGGTGTTTGTGGAGTGCGATGATTGCAGGATATGCACAGCAAGGGCACGGGATGGAGGCTTTGGAGACCTATGAGCAAATGATGTGCGAAGGGGTGAAGCCCAACCACATCACGTTTGTGTGTGTTTGCAGTGCATGTGCAAGCTTGGCAGCCCTGTATGCCAAATATGGGAGCATTGAGGATGCGGATGGAGTGTTCAACAATATGGTTGAAGGAGATTTGGTGTCATGGAACGCCATGCTTGCAGGATATGCACAGCAGGGGCGCAGGATGGAGGCCTTGGAGACCTATGAGCAAATGATGGGGAAGGGGTGAAATGCAACCACATCACGTTTGTGTGTGTGTAATGCTTGTGCAAGCCTGGCAGCCCTGGAAAAGGGCAAAGAGGTGCATGGTGACATCATCAAAGCTGGAATTGTACCAAATGTCATTCTGGACACTGCCCTGGTGGACATGTATGCAAAATGTGCGTGCATTGAGGACGCAAAGGGAGTACTTGACAATATGGCTGAACGAAATGTGGTGTCGTGGATATGCCCAACGTGGTTGTCATAGGGAGGTCCTGCAACTATTTGAAGGAATGCAAAAGAACGACTTGAAGCCGGACAGTATCACCTTCGTACATGTGTTCTCTCTGCATGCAGCCACACTGGCCTACTGAATGAAGGAAGACGCTACTTTGATTCCCTGAGTCAAGATCATGGTGTTACTCCGACAGTAAAGCACTTTGGCTGCACGGTGGACCTTCTTGGACGTGTGAGACAACTGGATGGGGCAATGGACCTGATTAAGAAATGCCAATCAATATTCCAGATGTTGTGGTGTGAAAGGCCTTGTTAGGTGCCTGCAGAATCCATGGCAATGTGGAGATGGCTGAGCGTGCGGCAACATCTATCATCAAGTGGGATGAACAGGATGGCGCGACTTGTGTGTTGCTATCAAACATCTATGCCACAGCTGGCAGGTGGGGCGATAGTGCAAAGGTAAAAAAATGATGAAGGTCAGAGGGGTTAGAAAGGAGCCAGGTCGCTGCTGCATTGAGGTTGGCAACAGGGTGCACACCTTCGTTGTAGATGACAAGTTGCATGAGAAGTTTGTCTGGGCCAGATGAAGGAGGCGGGGTATGTTCCTGACACGCGCTTTGTATTGCATGATGTGGGGGAGGAGGAAAAGAAATTTTCTCTTTGCCACCATAGTGAGAAGCTGGCCATTGGTTTTGGGCTGATCAGCACGACCCCTAGGACGCCTCTCCCTCTCATCAAGAATCTTCAAGTGTGTGGTGACTGCCACACCTCCACCAAAGTCATCTCAAAGATTGTGGGCCGAGCAATTGTTGTACGGGATTTCCTGAGAGTATTGACCATCATGTATTGTTGAGTGCATTTCCTATGGCATATCCACAGGAAATGATAGTGGGGTCTACCTTGCATAGGTGGGAAGTCAGCCCATAATTGCACTTGACTGAAGGGGTGATTTTGACTGATTTTGGTGATAGTGGATGGAAATCAGAGTGTTGTCCTAATTCTGGGTTTGGGTGGTGGAGCTTCTCCAAAGCTTGAAGATGGAAGTGAATTTGATGAGAGGGGCAGCCCTGTGCACAAGTTTGTTCAACATCTTAAAATATGGACATGTTTGTTTGTTTCTCATGGTGTGGCTTTGGATGGAGCCCCTTCAAGAAAGTGAGATCATTTTCTCTTGCTTCCAGTAACCGTCCAACATCCCAAAAATGAAGCTTTTGGTCCGTCATGTTGGTTCGATTAATTTCAATGAAATTATACCCAACTAAGGGATAACTTATGTGAATAATGAGAGGAAGATATACTAAATGCTCCTCCTTTGGTTGTGAAGGCATTGTCATCATCAGAAGGATTTGTAGTGAGCCGTGGTGCGATGCTCAATTGTTGCGTGAAGGGTTGAGATTCTCGTTTCCTCTTTGTGCTGTTGTGGATCTATTGGTTTTTCTCTTTATCTCTCTCTCTTGTCCAGCTTGTAACTTTAGTTTTTGTTCCTGCAGGTTTTGAAGCATTTGCTGATGCATAGTCCTTCTGTGGCATAGATATATAGTGACAGCTTCTTCGGCAACACTCCGCCATTTTTCTTCTGAAAAACAATGAAACACGGGATGTATGTATGTAAGACCATGGGGATGACCCATCCCTTTTTGTACCAATTGAATGTAGTTCTCAGAATTCGTCGCTAGTAGTGCGGAGCAACGCGAAGCCCTAGTATATTAAAAAAAAACTACAAATTATTGGCATGGTGGAGGTTATGGTCTGGTGGTAGGTCGATGGTGTTGTGGCGATGCAGGTCTCGGGTTCCATACCCTGAACGTGGTTCCGGTGGTAGGCGCTGACTACAACTCCTTTCATGGAGATGGTATGTAACTACTCTCATGAAGGTAGTTTCAACTTAGTTTTGCAACTACCTTCATGTAGAAAATCCTAAAACTACCTGCATGGAGGTAATTGTAAATTTCATATGCCAAAAAAAAATCCCAAGTCCTCAACGCATGAAGGTAGTTTGCTTCTATATTCATGAGGCGGCAGGCCCCATCGGGGGACCCCTTCGTCTGACCCGCCTCATTAGGACGAGGCCACACAAAATTCTGAGTCGTTAGTGTGGTGGCTCTATTAGTGACATTCATTACGGGCTATGCACCCAACATTCCATTGTACAGTAGAAAGGTCATATCTACATTTCATTTATTCCATCAGGTTAGTGGAAATTGGAATAGAAAATATCATTGAACAGCTAAGGATTTCAAATTCGTTGCTAGTTAGGTAGCAATCACTTTATTAGTACATTGATTAGTCATTAAAACGTTTATAGGGGGTGTTAGTTGAAATGAGCATGTGCATGACTCACACGTTCACTTAGTAATTTCTAGAAGTTATCAACCTACTAAAGTAATGCATGACACCTTCCCAAGCATAAATTATGCTTTCTTTTTACCTACCCCTAAAATTTCTATTTGGGAAAACAAATATGCGTGAAAAAGTCAAAGTCGATGGTAGGGTCCAGAGTCCCATCGACTCCAGCGATATTTGTTTCATAAAGAGGACGCTTTTCCTTTTGAAAAAGGGAGACATTGTGCGTGGTTTCTATTAATTAACAGATCCATGGTTCTTGTTTTCTTTTCTTTTGGGCCCTGCGTGTGCATAGCCCCCTAGCTAGTAATAAGCTATTAATTTAGTAAGTAATTACTTAGGAAGAGCCTGGCTCTCCTATATGAGGGTGGTGGGACCCTTCTAGAAGGGTGGGACAACTGGCGTACCTAATCAGGCCCACTCCCACCACTTGACACCTGTCCCCAATTTAATAGGTATCACCATCCCCTATTTAATAGCTATCAGCTTCCTGCCGTCTTTTTTCGGACCCTTCATTTCGTTAATTAATACAGGTGGCCTTATTACATTGGCCCCCTCTTTTAACTCCTGGACCACTCTAGAATTAACCGGGCCCGAATGAAACTCCTTTACGTATTTAGGTTAGCACAGCGCCAGTGGGGCGTGGCTTGTGGTCTTCCAGTTGACACTCATCATCAAGCATAAGAATAAAAACTCATTTACTCATTCAATTCCTTGGGTGTAGAATACCCACACACCAAGTACTTTTTCGAATACCTAGTCATCAACAAATGACAAATGTACTATGTGGAAGAATTTGCTCGGCCGGCCCCGGCCCGGCCTGCCCTGCGTTCTCTCTTGTTAAGCCTTGTGGGATCACCCCTCACCTTCACTTGGTGTGTATGGCTTATGGTTCCTCTGGCAGGGTTTACTTCAGTGTTGGACTGGTATGTCCTATTTTTAATACCAGACTGGTCCTGGTATGAAGGGTCCCACCCCTTTTTCATACCAGGCTGGTATAGGTATCTATACAGGTGTGAGCAACTTGGGTATGAATCTGGTATGAGTAGTTGTACTTTGGGCTGTATATGAGTATGGTACTGGTATTGCCCTTTCTCTGTAGTGATACTGGGGGTATGAGCACTGGTATGGTATTTCTACAGCTCACCATACATAGAAATAAATGTCATTTAGCACCTAGCTAATTTTAATCCAACCCGTGAAACACTAGGCAAAGGTAACCCAAAGTAGCACGAAACAGCAAATGAAGTCTAAATTGCAACATGGAGCCTTGAATTAACCAAATTGTAGTACAGGGTATAACTAGCTGCACTAACATATACTCATACCTACCTCCATTTGCCATGAACTCATCGCAATACTGGTATCGGGACCATGCTATTCCTCCATATACCCAGACTGGTATGGTATGTGTGCGGGGAATCCTAAAGCCATACTCCCCCAGTACGTGTATCACATGGGTACACTGGTTCTTTCATACCCGACTGGTATGTTCTTCAATATATATATTCATACCTGTATTCCATACCTAGGTTAAACCAGGTATACCAGTCCAACACTGGTTTACTTCCCCCTTTGAGATAAATTTAATTGGACTCATCCCTTCAAAAATATATATACCTATTTGGAGGAAGATGGGTGAAAGCAAAGGTGAAAAGAAGGGAGTTGGGGGGGGTAAAGGAGAGGACAGGGCACCAAAAAAGAGACGAGGGGAGAGAAGGGAGAGAGAGGGAGCGTACGTGGGCGTAATTAGTGAGGGCAGGCGACAGGGTGTGGGGGTTGCAGCGTGCCAAGATGGCCATGGCTATGGCGGACTAGGGTGTGGATCTAGTGCAACTTGCAAGCTACGAGGTTGCCCGTCGTCTCCGTCAGCTTGCTCCGCTCGCTTTCCTTGCCATGGCTGCCTAGTAGCGAAGCTTGCTTACTTTGCGACACGTGCCTTTGTGAAACGCGTTACGGATTTGAGAACTGGCTGAGAGAGGGTGGTCGGCGGAGGTACCTAGACCGAGCCTGGCAGTGGTTCTATAAGGGACCGTCAGGTGGGGAATTAGACCGCCGGTGAAGAGGAAAGGTTACGAGGGAGGTGCCGAGGATGAGACCTAGGATGGCAGGCTGTGACAGAGAGTCATAGGGATTTGTTGGCTAGAGGGAGCAGGGGGTCTGAGGAGCGCCCCGGGAGGCGTGCTCTCTGCAATTTGTGGCACGGATCACCGTGCGGAAAATCAGGCTCAGGAGACAGCCGTGGGGGGTGGTGGTGGGCGGGGGGAGCGGTGGGGGGTGTGTTGAACAAATCAAGGGTTTATGCTGGGAGACTAAAGCAGAGCACAGATTGCAAGAAGGAAAGGAAGAGGAACTCAAAGGAGGCCTGGCAAACGCAGCCTCGCTTTGCTGAACATAGAGGCAACGAAAATGTAGCACACCCGGGGCCAGCATTACAGCTGTTTTCTTTTCTTGGACCTCGAAAAATAGGCGGGATCTGCCTGTGAAGTATCAAGATGTGATACGGTTGTTTCCCTCAGGTTGGAAAGGGGTTTGAGATATTGGTCGAGACCAAGAGAAAGCAGAAGAGAAGTTTAAGAAGTCATGATGGACACGTGAAAGCAGGGATGCATACGGATTGTTCTTGAAAGACTGGGGATGAGGAAGGGTGGCCTTATTGGAGGTATGAAGGTGGAAAAGTCTTGATCATAGGGTTAGGTTGTGAAGCAAGTAATATCGCGCAGGGACAAGAGGCTCAACGAAAACACAGACGGCTGAAAAATTGCGTGTAATGCGAGGCTGTGGGATCCTACTAGAGCCCTGGTTGGCTCGAAGATCTTGTTCAAGAGATGGTGCGTCCACATGCCTTGCATTTGACAAACAAAGTGATCTTTACTGCCATCTCAGAAAGAGGATTTAGTCCCTCGGATTGCCAGATTGGATGGTGGAGAGGAAGCAGACAATTTTATTTTCGCATTTCTTTGTTTTGTTCTTGAGAGACTACGAATGGACGTAATGAAGCCTGTCTTTTGATGAATGTTTGAAAGTTTTGAATGTCGAAAATGCTCCATTTGAGTGTAGATGTTTTATCAAGAGTGTGCTGACTGGAACTAAATGCAGGTGAAGGGCAAGTCTCTTGTCAAAGAAGGAGATCAACTGGCTCCCGAGTTACTTAGTGGAAGGAAGGAACCCGGTAGACTATCACAGGTGTGTCAGGACGGCGACGCAAGGAGCTTTTCTATGGCTAGGAGTGGAGGTGACGCCCCATGCATCCATGATTCTCACAAAGGACTATCACTGGGGGATCCAGATGAAATGGGAGAGGAACCCTTGTGCAGGATCAAGCAGCAAGCTCTGGCGGCAAGGGTGGAAATGCAAAATTGGATGGAGGAGAAGAATGACACAAGCTGGACGAATGACATCCCTATGTGCCCTGTTTATTATCCCACCACAGAGGAATTTGAAGATCCTTTGGCATATATACGCAGCATTGCTCCATCCGCCTCAGTTTATGGTAAGCTTTTCAACTTTGGAAAGTGGTGAAAAACAAAAAGCGACTGGCTGGCTGGCTAAAAGTATGTTTGAAATGGGAACAAGATAGGCAAAATGTGGCAGGGGTTTATTGGAAAGCCCAAAGTGGCAGGGATATGTATAAGAGTGGCAGGGGAGTAGATCGGTTTATTGAAAAGATAGAGAGTACTCTGCTGTACAAGTGGCCCAGGTCAACGTCATTTGCACCTAGGCTGAGGTACAGAGTATTGGCTCTGCCCACAAACTACCGTACAGTGGGTTGGAGCCCCCTTTTCCAAAAGATTTGGAAGGAGGTTTGTTTGCTGTATAGAGAGGGTGGGCCTGTCTTGCATTCCTTTACAGTACTTGGTTCATGAGAATGAGAACTAGCAGGGGGACTCTTTCAGAACCCCACATGCCGTTCCTGTACCTCGACCTTTGCCTTTCTTATGTTTCTATCTTAAATTGAAGGCCCATCTGAATGTAGGATTGTGCTGAGGACCAGTGGCTGGCACCCGAGAGAGAAGTTGTGGTTTGTGGGAAATGTAGTGGTTAAGGGTCTCAGATGCCCCCGAGCTGTCTTCTAAAAGTTGTCTTGGTATTGAGTTCCTTCCTTCTCTGCGGGTCAGAAGGCTGTTGATCTTGAAAGTTTGTCAGCTTCAGCTGGACATTGGGGAGGTTGGAAGTAAGATTAGATATCTCCCATCCTTGGAAGCAGTGAATAACAGTGTGGAGGCATGGAGATAATTTATACATTGTGGGTGGCCAAAAGGGTGCTGGGCATGGGTTCTCTTGAAGTGGCCGTCCAGCTTGCTTAGGCTCCACAAGAGCTTTGCTGCAATGTCCCACTTGACAAGTGTATTGTATTGTTTGCGTACAGGTATATGCAAGATTGTGTCCCCAGTGACATCTGCTATTCCAGCAGGGACCGTTCTGACAAAAGAGAGAGTGGGTTTTAAGTTCACCCCCAGGGTACAGCCGTTCAGGCTGGCCAACTGGGATTCCAAGGATAAGATCACATTTCTTATGAGTGGTCGGTAAGTTTGACATGGTACCATATGGGTTTGGAATGCGTGTGTTGGTTGTGAATAGTGATGCTGAGAATAGGATGTACATGAGCTTATCCTATTTGGACATGTGGTTTGTGCACGGGTTACTTTCCACTCTATCCGTATTCTATCTGTGGAAAGAAAATATACGTTTTATGTTTCTGCCAGTTAGTAACTCCCATTATCCTGCAACATATGAGTGACCCTGGTGTAAGTTTTATAGAGACACTGGTTTGTGCAGAGGGTATCTTTCCATTCTATTTGACTCTGCTATAGTTTGTGTGCACTGGAATATTTTACTTGTGGTTTCTACCAGGAAGCAGTTCTCCTTCCTGTTTCCTGCAGCATATTAGTAACCCTGGAGTGCGTCTTGCAAAGACTGTTTGCTAGGCTCACAAAACAGTGTCTTTTCTGTCACTAATTGTGATCCTGTTCTGCAATTGTTGGTTTGGCTAGCCAATACTCATTCCATGAGTATGAGAAGATGGCAAACAAGAACTTTACGCGGAAATTCACCAGTTCGGCGGCCCTTCCCCACAGATTTGTGGAAGCTGAGTTTTGGAAGGAGATTGCCTCAGGCAAGTCATTGAATGTTGAGTATGGGTGTGATATTGAAGGAAGTGCGTTTTCAGCTTCTGCCACTGATCCATTGGGAACAAGCAATTGGAACTTGAAGGTGTGTACTGCAGAAGCTCATAAGCTTATTTGGAGTCATTGAGAATTTAGGTGAGGAAGCTAGAGATCTGGCTGTTTCCTATCGCAAGGTGTTTGAAACATGACAATCTGTGGTGTGGTTCTTCCAGCAATATCATTAGTCTTCCTGCATGCACAGTCTCAATTACTAAAAGTCATCTTGTGATGCAGGTCCTTCCACGGCTTCCTAACTCAACTCTGCGACTTTTGGAGACGGCCATTCCGGTATTGACTTGTTTTTGGCATTCAGCTCTTTGCATTTCTTCTGTCTCAATTTCCGACCTTAAAATTTTGAATGAGTCTTTGTGCTTGAGTCATGTTTTGGATATTGGTTAAAGGAACAGGAAACTTCAGAATGTGGTTGCTATGGCAGAGTGAGTTGCATTAAAATTAGCTCTCCTTTTCTGGGGTGATTTTAGGAGGGCTACTTGTGTTTGGAATTTTCTAGGCCCTGGTGTGAGCACAGCACCCCCAGTGGGTGCCACAGTTCCTGTAATACACTATTGCCGGCCTCAAGTTGTTTCCTTGACCTAATGCGCAGTTTCTGCTCTGTGTTGCACAGGGGGTAACAGAACCCATGCTGTACATAGGCATGCTCTTCAGCATGTTTGCTTGGCATGTGGAGGACCACTACTTATATAGGTAATTGACATACTTGGCACATTCGTTCATTTCACCGTTATTAACAACTTTGTTACAGATGGTAGCTTGAAAGCCGCGGAGGCTGTTGGCCCCTTGAGCATGATTTCGAGCCTCGAGGCACCTGCTGCACACGTGGTGTACTTTCCCTCATTAGTCTCCACACAATTTCTGGGACCTTGGAGTTTCACTCTACATTCTCATTCTTCTTTCTGCTGGGGATGTAAATGTAGGACTTCCATCTTTTCTAAGGTCACGATGATTGTGTTCTCCCGCATTTGTCCTTCTCTATGGTGGATAGTGTTTGTCATCCAGCGGAAGGCACATTTTGTTTTATTGGTACAGGAATCGGTTGGGATCAGAAATTGGGTGCTACTGATGGAGCATGGCTGTATCTATCTCATTTGATACTTTTGTGCTTTCCATTCCTGATTAACAATCTAATGTCCTGGGTTCGGGAGTAAAGACACTGTAAATGGAAGGGTTTCCATTATATTAGTTCCATTACTGCTGAAGTCTTGGTATGCTAAGTTAGAGGGCCATGGATGTAGATGTTGGAGGCAATGGTTCGCTTTTCTGTCCATGACAATCCATGTTGCTTGATTTCAGCATAAATTATCATCATTGCGGTGCCTCAAAAACATGGTACGGGGTTCCTGGCCATGCGGCACCTGCTTTTGAGAAAGTAGTGCAAGCGTCAGTGTATGACCCCGAGATGCTCTATGAGAATGGAGCAGGGGCAGTCTATGATTTGCTGATTGGCAAAACAACGATGTTCCCTCCAAAGCTCCTCACTAGGAGTAAGGTACCAGTCTATCGTGCAGTACAAGCACCCGGCGAGTTTGTCGTCACCTTTCCTCGGGCATACCATGCAGGTTTCAGTCATGGTATGTGAAACAAATTTATCTACGTGTTTTCTGCAGATTTGTAAATTGGTACATTTACAATTCTAAGTATGCTTAACACACTTGCACTTAGAAGCCGGGTAAATTCAGGAAGGCAGAATATGGATGTGTTAAAAACATAAAGGCAAACTGACAATATAACTGTATAAACAATACAGTTAGTACAGCTGAAACTTAATGCACTTCTAGTTATCAGGAAACAATTTGTCAAATGTTACAAACCAGTGTTCTATTGCACATAAATCAAGCTGCAGGTGCAATCTTATGAAGCTTTTTCTAGGATTTTACCTTGTCACACCACAGGTTTCAACTGTGGGGAGGCAGTGAATTTTGCAATGGTGGAGTGGTTGCCATTTGGGGCAGCAGCCTGCCGTCGTTATGAGCTACTGAAGCGAAACCCCCTTCTTCCACATGAAGAGTTTTTATGCAAAGAAGCCATGTCTGTTGCACAGCTGAGACGAACTGGACCTCACAATACTGGCCGTAAAACATCAGAGCTGGACCCACAGCGCTGTGTGAAAGTTGCATTTGTGCGTTTTATGAGATTTCAGCACCAGGTGCGCTGGCTGCTGAAGCAGCAGGGAGCTCAGACATTCTTTACGTCGCCCTGCTTCAACACTAGCGTTGCGTGTGGCCTCTGCAAGCACATGTGCTATGTCGCCTTTGTTAGTTGCCAATGCATTATGAATTTTTCCACATGCCTAAATCATGGTAAGTGAAGTCATTGTTATCCTTACTTGCTATGTGCAGTTTTGCTTCATTGGACAGGTGCTGACTTGGCTTCGTTCTTCCAGCCTCACCAAATTTTCCCACACTAATGGACTTCATGCACATTAGCTACACTGCGGTGTTGTAAGTGCAAATGTATCGCATAACTTGATACCTGGCAGGGTTAGAGGAAATGATTTAGAGGTGTGGTGCTTTAAGACTATTGCTTTATCTGAAAGGAAGACCACCCCAGACATTCTGCTGACCTAACCTGTTAGCTACTGCTGTGGGGACAGCTGAAGAGATTCGTAAATGCACATGTGGACGTTTACGATCAGTCGTGGTAAGGGAAGGGTTGCTGGAGATGGAGGCTGCGGCGCGCGAGTTTGAGAGAGAGGAAGGAATCCTGGATGAGGCTTGCAGTGGCCCAAGTGTGAAAGACGGAACCAGCATGAGCACAGAAGGGCTTGAGGAGCACATGTTAAACAGTGAAGATTACAAGGGGTATGTGCCCTATGAGGATGTCCCTATGGAAAGTCAATCCATATCATCAGGTGTGTCTTGCGCTGACGGCTCTAAATCTGTCACTGCTAAACCAAAGAGGCTGGGTAAAACTCTGGCCAATTCTGGGTCATTAACCTGCACAGCTCTGGTGAGTGGTACAGCTCCTCATATCAGTGAGGATGTGGCTTCCTTGCCTTCTGCCAGTGGTGATACAGAGGAGGCATTGCTTATGCAGTCGTTTGAGACAGCTCAGTCCCAGGCTGTGTCCCCTATTGTTGTGGCATCAGTTCCAAGCAAGGGGTGCAACAGTGCTGATACCAAGTCACTTGTAGAGCCAAAGGTTGTTCACGAAGAAGGGTCTGCTCAACCATGCCAGATCTCATTGGAGGTACAGGTTCATTCACAGTTGTGCCTTTAGCCCTTTGTTGGACTCTCAATTCAGTGACTGATTCCTGATATAACCTTCTGTGCTTTGTTTCAATGATCTATTTCTAGCATGTTGTTAAGCTCTTGCCCTCTCAAGACTCCACAATTTTGGAATTATCTGTAGGATTTAAACCCATGAATCTCAGTTGCATGTATCTGAAGTTGGAGTAGTTGCAAAGAAATTACCAGAACGCATTTTGATGCAATGTTCATGAACATGGTCAGGGTATGGTCGAGATGCAGGGCTATTCCTGCCTTGAGATTTGACATTATAGATGAAAATCCTGGTGTTCACTGATTGGACATTCTTGCCTGAAAAGTTCATGGGAAGAAGCACTTCATTGGCTTCAACATCTCAAGTTCGTTGAGTTGCAAGTACATTGCAGTAAGGCTTTTGACACAAGGGAAGAATGTCTACATGCAAAAGGTGATCTTTTTCTCATTGGCTGCAATTGTAATTTTGTCATGTGTACAGAAGTTCGATGCATCTGAGTGCACAGGGCAAGATGTGCCCCAAGTGACAAATGGAATAAAGAGGAGGAGATCAGGCCTGGTTACTAGGACCATGCCAGCAGACAAGGTTCAAACCAATCTAAGTAATGACGACCCTTCCAAGGCACTTTCAAACGGTGTGCCTGTGAGGCCATGTCCTTCTGGGGAGGATGATGACTATTTTCAAGTGAAGCGACAACGTATGGCCAGCCTGGATAAGATACGGTCAGAAGGTGGCATGCCCCTTAGTGCCCCTGAACCAGAGCCAAAGATACATGTGGCGGTACAGTTCCTCGTGTCTCTGTCAAACATGGACAGTCTGCATCATAGATATTTCCACTAGAAAGATTTTCCTGCGTGGGTATATTTCACCTGCTATATACCATCTTGAGAGTGAAAAACTTGCACTTCTTTATGGTATCTTACTCCTTCGGCCAATTTGTACTCAGGGAGCAAGGTTGTTGGGGAACTCCTGTGTAATATTTCTATTTGTTGTTTCGTTTTGGACAGAGGATAGTAGATGCCTGTGTGCAAAATGGACCGGGAGAGAGGAAGGTGGGCAGAAAGAAGGGTTGTCCACATGTGTTTCAAACCCGCGAAGGTCACCATGTGCTGCTTCTGCAGGATATCATCCGTGAGTTGAACATAAAAGCTGCATTAACTGAGGTGTGCCCAATATTTCAATACCTTAGCTGTGATTGCAGTATCTGTTCTCAAGGGCGTATCATAGTTTTTGGCTTTTAACCAACACTGTTTGCCATCTCCTGTGTGTTTGTGCGTGCGTGTGTGTGCATCTCTTCCTCTTCCTTCTTTCAGGTGAGGTTTGACACAAGCCTAGGAAGGGTGTGTGTAGTGCAGTTCTGTGGAGGTGTGGAAGGCATTTCTCACTCTGGTTGTATGGTGCAGGTACTAAGTGATTGGAAATGGAAGGCACAGAAGTCAGATATTGACTTGCAGATTCTGTATGTTCGGTGTCCGGGAATCGGTGGTCCCCAAAAGGAAGGTCGCAAGCTTCCAGCGCTCACACTCAAGGTTGATTAATATTTGTCTGTTTTTGCTCTGGTTTTTTGGCTCAAGTCACTCTGCCCCACCCCAAAAAATGAATAAAAACAAAGACAAACTCACTTGCCTACGTGCATTATTTGGTTACTTTCGAAGGTATGTTGTCTTCGCTAACTCAACTTGCTAGTGTTGCATATATTGTATGCCTGGCAGGTATCTCTTGTGACCTATTGTTCACAGTGCTAGGGCAGGTTTAAATTGCCCTTGTTGATCAATATATAAATCTGTGTACAGGGATGTGAGAGTGTTAAAAATATTTTGACCTCCAAAAAGGGGGGCAGGCTGGAGAAGCTCATTGAATGTACCTTCAGGAAGATGTCAGGAAAGGCAGACCAAAAATTTAGTCCCAAAGAGTCAAGCAACGAGCCACTCGAGGAAAATGCTCCAGGAAAGCGGAAATTTGGGAATCCTAAAGAGCGAATTGAGAGCGACAGCAATCCTACTGCTGATAAGACTGGGACTTCAAAGGAAATTGATGCATCTCAAAGGAAAAAGCCTATGAAATACAAGGCAGTGAAGGTTGATGTTGCAGATCAAATCATCAGGCAAACGTCATCACTTCCCCCTGTCAAGAAACTGCGGGCTCCTTCAGCGCCTCTGGACGATGGGAAGTTCCAGGACATCACTGTGCTGGAGTGTGAGCGGTTGCCTCACCCAACACATCTGAAGCCTGTTGGGGTTGGTCACTGTACGCAGCCATTGCTACGGTCCATCTGTCTGTCAGAGCTCAGCGCCTCTGGCAGTGGTGATGCACATAGGAGCAAGTTTGCAGCTAAGAAGGAACACAAAGTTTTTGAGTTGGCTACCGTCAATAATACCCAAATGGCTCCAACGCAGATTGGAAGCAAAGCCGAAACATTAGTTCAGGATGACATTCATCCAAAGCTGAGGGATGCTGGAGGTAGTACAGGCTTGGCACAGTCCACTGTCTCCACAATTCATAGAGATTGTCAACAGAATCATGTCCCTTCAAATGCTAGGATAGCTAAGTTGAGTGGGACAGGAAATCATCTGGATGCTGCAGTACAGGATTCATCTTTACCAGTTGGGCACCAATCTGTGGAGGAAGTGTGCTTCTCTCCAGGCCCAAGTGAAAGGTTGAAGTTGCATCGGGGTCCCCCTGGTAGAAAGAAGAAGCTGAAGAAGTGTAAAATGAAGGCAGGTCCTGTTGTCTGTAATTCTAGTCCTAATGCTGAAGCTTTGCCTGCCCCCTCCGGGCCCATGGGTGGTTGTGAAATGACACAAAAGATCGAAATCTCAGTAGATGCATCTGAGGGGCTTCATACAGACAGTTTGAAGCCTGTTAGCGGCCACAAACCAGCTCTGCTATCACATATGAATGAAGTCGCATTGGAAGTGAAAGGAGCTGTTGTGCTGCATTCGCACTGCACTGAGGAGGTGTCTAGTAGTTATGTTCATATGAAGGAAACTGCTCAGATCCCAGTGGCAGCTACTTATGTATCAAAAAGGACTACGGTCTCACCTGAAGATGAGTTTGAGTGGTCCTCCAGGAATACTGCTACTTTGAAGGAACAATGCTTGAAAGATAGACCGGCTCAATCTTTCAAGCGGCGTTCTGGGAAACCTAAAAGTCATGGTGCACCATCAGCTAGGCCTAAAGGAGGGATAGGAAACAATGCCGAGGGGCCATCACAAACATCAATAGAAGGTGGCTTCTACAGCCACCCAAACCACTTGGGTACAAAAACCAAGAAGGAGCAAAGTGGGGCTTCAGGACTTGGTAACACTGAACAGACCTGGTCAGAGAGGGAAAAGGATCCCTGGGATTCAGGTGGGGGCTCCGATGTTGTATCAGAGGATGTGATACCTCTCGAGCTCAGGTCACGAGACAAGGTAAGGGATGGTGGGAAACTTGAAAGCTCAGGTTCAGAAACACTAGCACAGGAGGAATGTACAGGTCCTGGAGACCCTGTAGCTGCCAATCATGCACAGGGCCTACTGCGTGATCCATTGCCTACTAATAACAGACCACAGCTATTTATTTCTACTGGCTGTGGTTACATCCAGCAGGATGGGGATGGCGATGGCACCAATTTCAGTGGGCTCAAGAAGACTTCCCCAGAATCATCCCAGGAGGTATTTAAGATCTGGTTGTACTCTGGTAGATTGTGAATGTAGGTGTTTGTGTCAGATTTGACTGGCAAGTCAATTCTGCATCTGCATTTTACATGTTCAAACAACTACGTTCCTCAACCCCTTAGCAAATAACCAAAGTAATCTAATCTGCATGGTTTTAGTGAATTATGGTGAGCTAGCAAGTTCTCCACCTTCATCACACCTAAACATGTTGTACATCCCCTGTTCTTGTTTTGATTATTTCCTTAGTTTTGGACCTGAATCTTCTGGCTGCTGTAAACTCTACGCTGTGGCTGTTTGCAGCAACTTTCAGCCAGTGCACTGGGTGATTCTAAGGAAAATCACACTGAAAGAAAGCTGACACAAGACAATTTGACAGACGAAAGTGTGAAGAGTGGAGAAAGTAGTCAGAGACTGTCAGGATTGAAGCTGTGTAGGCAGGTCATCACAGCCAACTTGCGAAGCACAGTTGTGCCTACCACGACGGGTGTGTTTAATGTGGCCTATCTTCAAGCTGCTCAACAGAGAGTTTACAGAGCCCAACAGCAGCAGCTGGAGGCCCTTCACAATGCCCAGGCGGGAGTAGCAGCTGAGGGTAGTGGAGCACCACATGAAGAGTCAGCCTCTGGGTTGAAGTGCCCGAAGCAAGAGACCCAAGGCATAGCCAATAGAAATGAGCTATCGGCACCTATCTTAGCAGAAGTAGAGGAAAGGGTCTCAAATAGTGGAGGGAGTCAGAAACCCGCCTCTCGTCGCGGCAGTTCAAGCCTCCAAAAACACAGGGCACTCAATTCAGTGGATGCAGGTGGCCAGGTAAGACAACTCCAAAGCCTTTCAAAACTTTGCTAGGGACTCCAAGAAGTGGTCGATGCCCTCCTCCTTCTCTCATTTACGAATTTTCAAGTGGAAGAGGGCCCCAGATCAGACTTTCTTCCCAAACCTTCCTTCACCTTAGCAATGCTTCCAAACATATAAGCTCCACTGGTGGACGCCCATCCATGGATTGCTCTGTTGATCAATTATAGGTTGTAATATCTTCTGTATTAATGTTTGCAGGTATCAGTTGCTCCATCTGATGGGCCCCTTGAGAGAAATGGCCCAAACTTGTCGGCAGCACAGCTAGAGAAGACAATCAAGCCATCATCCATGGAGCGTTCCCAGCTCAAAAGTTGTTCGGGCAACAATCTTAAGTACCCCTCTACCATGGAAGCTGGCCCGCAAGGAAGCTCTCTTAACAATGCAGGAACCTGGACGCCATGGCTGTCTCAGGATGGGTGGGCAACTGATGCGGCTGCATGTAGAAGTTCCAATGACTTAACGATGGAGACGTTTCTCCGCGTTTTTGGTGACTTTCCACAATTCAATCCAAATCAAGCTGCTGCAGTCCGGTTGACCACAGATTCAAATAGGATCAGTATGGATGGAGCTTGCACAGACCAGTGGGGAAGTGGTCAAAACCTTGTTCCCAAGGATGGGAATGGCACATGGTTGGCTAGGATGGCAAACCCTGACAATCTGAGTGGAGGGGACATGTCTGGAGTCTCTTCTGGTCAGGTTGTTCAGGCTACAGTTAATGGGGGTTCAGATGCTGCTGTAGGGGAGGGCATGGAGGGCTATGGGCAATGGAAACACCACATGTTTCCAACCACTGCCGTGTTAACTGCAGCCTCTATGTACAAGGAGTTGCATGAAGTCTTGGCCAGCAGTGTTGGGGTTGCGGAAGATAACAATATGAAGCAGGCTTCATCAACCTCCTTATTGAATGCTTCCATGGGGCAAACCTTGACCGGTGAATCAAATTTTTGGCATACACCACTTCAGCAGGGCCTCTTTGATCATAGAGAACTCTGCTTGCCTGGAGGGTGGCCTGGTGTTGTTCTAAGACAGGGAGATGTGCAGCCTCAAGGGAATTTGAATGGAAGTGGTTATATTGCTCCTCTTGTACAGCACCAATGGCAGCAGCAGCAATCTCTCAGTAACCAATTTCCTGGCCAATTTGATAATTATTCACAGCAGGCATGGGGTTGGCAACCAGGAATGACACAATGGTTCCCAGGTGGTCATCCCCAAGCTGCTGCCCAATGGGGGTTGCGAGAGCTGGAAGGTTCCGAATTTGGGCTATGGCCTTCCAACGCAAGTAATTCTCCAGCAGCAATGGCAGCACATATGCTGCCGCAGCAGAGCTTGCAAAGTCTGCAACCAGGGGGCCAGCATGGTGGTCGATTGTGCCCCACCGGAGGGGTAGGGATGAATTGGGCAGGGCATCCATTCAACCCAAGCCTTCTGTCTGCTGCTAACACTCCTCAGCTTCAAGCCATTCGCATGTATGACAAGGCACGTTTTGGCAATGGTTTTCATTGCATTCAACCAAATCAGTCAGGGCGATTAGGCAAACAAAACCCGTTATCTGCTCAAGGGACATCTGTGCCTGCTGAGCAAGGCATGAAGTCAAGTACGACCAAAATGGCTGGGACCCCAACATCCTCTGGGAAAGCATCTCCCAGTGTCCATCTCCCCTTATCAACCACACGGGTTATGCGTAGGGGAGCAGCTACCTGAGCTGTTTTTTTGTTTTACATACAAGGAGAATCAGTTAGGCAGATTTTATCATTCATCATTCTTCCTGGCTTCAACTCAACCAGTGTCCAGTTGGGAAGCCTTTCAATAATGTCCCACAATACACAGGACCTTCAAAATTTTACTGTCTGTTCCACACAGCATGCTACAACCAATTCATGAATAAATGAAACCCCTCCAAAAATCGGAGCATGCATTTTGGCACAACAGTTATACGAAAGTTTTGCAACGCCATTGTCATAATTTCCATGGAAGGCACGGCAGAGTAGCCATAGTGAGGCAACCCTAAATGCTAAGGAACTTCAGAGCCATGGTTACAAGAATGGCAGACTGAGGGATTTGTTCTAAAGCTAAGTTTATAACTGAGGTAGCTTGCAAGGATACTTCATCATACACTTTCTGGCTTCACAGGTTTGGCAGATTTCAGGCATTAAAACCTGCAGCACTGAGAAATTGGTATCTCATCCTAGATGGTCACCATTTCAGGCAGACCTCGCAGACACTATCCCACTTCAATCAGATCAATGTCACCTTTAGAATACATCTCTCCCTGTCTAGCATCCCGCTAGGCATTCAATTCATCATAGGAAAGTGCAAGGTTGGAGAGCACCAACAGATTTCCACAACATTAATGACACCAAGACTGTGTTAGAGACTGTGTGAGAGGCAGTAACTACTGTACATTGTCCTTACCAAAAAAAGAGAAACAGACAGACAGAAAGTTGTTGTCACTGTCCAAAGTCTGCGTCCGAAGTCATTGTGGATCAGTCGACTAGGGACAATCAAAGCTCTGCAGTACGAGTCTCAAAACTAATAACAGTGTCAGGCAAGAGTAGGTTAAGCCATAACCCAATTAGGTTAACACTACTTCGGTCCTGCAGTGAGCCTTAACTATTCACGACGGATTGCACCGTGGCAGGTTAGGCAGGCGAAGGTTCATTGCCATCATGCAGAGCACAGCAGACAGCTGCCTTGTGGTGGCCTTGGTACACACGAATGGCCTCCCCTGTTGAGAGCTCCCACAGCCGTGCTGTTGTGTCTGATGATGCTGCACAAGTTAATCACAAATGACCACAATTTCCGAAAGGTCACCTCTGCCCATTTGACAACTGGAACTTTGTTTGTCGATCCTAGAATACATGAGAGCCAACAGAAGTGGAGACGCTGGAAAGTGGGGCGCCACTCAAATCCAACTGCAACATTGTAATGGATAAAGACGAAGGACAAAACACAAAGGGGGATGATCTCACGGAGACTATTACAAACAACCAGATCCTGGTGCTTACTCCCCCTGTTTGGAAATCACAGAGGACTGTCTTGAGAGAAATAGAATAGACAACCTACCTGTAACAAGAAAAGCACCATCAACAGAGAAAACGCAGTCCCACACCCACCGCTGATGCCCTGCATTCAAAGCCACCGCTGCACTCTTCAATATAAATGCACACAGAGGATGTCCTTACTACACTCGCCCTTCACAAACTTGTCATCTGGTCCTCTTGTGTAGCACACTAAAAGGTCAGGCACCACTTGATTGCTACACCCTGCTGCAGGCACCACAACTTTTTCTGCCTTTCCACATCCCGACCTTCTTCCCAGCTAAATCTTTGTGACAGCAGGTGTCTAGAATATACCAACTAAAGTGCGCTCGAGAGTGAAGCCATCGACATTCCAAATCTTAACGGTGTGATCTGAGGAGGTTGTCGCCAAATATCTGCACCCATTGCTTGCAATGACAATAATAACATGGTGATAATCAGAAACCTTCATATCCCTCCCTCCTACATGGTGTGCTCAGAAGGTCCTTCCTGTATAAGACAAGGTATTGATCTGTATCCACATATGCTAACACCACATGTACATGTCGTAACTGGGAAGAAAAATGAGGAGAAAATCATGAACAGATGGGGCTTTTGGAAAGGTAGGCACCTTTTAGGCTCGCAAAACTCTGGAGAGAGCAAGCATTTGAGTATGTACTTGTCGTGTGCCTGAAGCTTGTGAAGAGGCTCAAAATTTGTCATCATCTACACCACCGGCACTAGCAGAACATCATTTCTCTTGAACTCTTTTACAGTTTGTGCTATCCAAACTTGATCCAGAGGCTACAGGCCAAAAATCACAACAAACACTCTCTAACTCTTGATGTATGCTTACTGATGCCCTTCAAGCTGACAGAAACACGGGGAAAGCAGCTAGTGGGGTAAAATGTCAGTTTTGTTTCTTAAACATCAACTAGATTCAGCTAACTTAGGCAGGAGAAGAGATGAGGATAAGGACCTGAGTTCCACGAATGAGGCGCCAGACATAGCAAGTACCATGATTGTTAGCTGCCACAACCAAACTGCCGTCCCACATTACTGTCAAAGAACGCACTGCTGTGTCCACCTCCGGAACCTGCTTGACAAAAAGCCTGGTTAATTTAAGCAACTATCTTGAAGATCTATGGGAGGATTTATAAACAGAGGGAAACGGAAGGTGGAATAAACAAGGTGTCTAAGGCCAAGAGTCAAACCAGCTCACAGCTGCAAGAGTTAGCAGTAAGATCCCACACCCGAATGTTGCCATTTTGATCTCCTGATATCAACTCAGTCTGAAATGAAAACACAGTAGTTAGATGCAACTTCAAAACTGACAACCACTCCATACACTGGGGGTGGGCCACAAGGCTGCCTTACCAAGCGCTTGTGGGTTCAAAGCCAAGTAGGTGTAAGTTGGATATCACCCATTATAGTCAGCAGGTCACTAATGTGTTGGTACCTGAGGGCTGTCAATTTGGGCACCCACGCTGCCCTGGTTCCGGCCATTACAAGGTGTCCACCTTTGGCCATAACCCTTTGGGGAGAAGAGACACCATATTCTAGGCTTGACTCCTGGGGAGTCCACCTTTTGTTTCAGGTCTCCCTATGAGAGGTATCCTAGGGAAACCTAAATTAGACCAAGTGTCACAAATCGATCTTTGATCCTTGCTATGGATCTGTGCTTGGTGGTGAAAACATTACTGGGTTGGATGTGACTTGCCAAATGACAGCTTTCAGACTGACAGCTGGTTTAATTGTGGAAATAAGCACCTGGTTGGGATGAAGCACAACAGTGTTGACAGCTGCCCGACTCTCATACTCCCGCTGGCAGCCTGGTGCTCTATGCATCCAGACAAGAAACACAATGACAGCATAAGAAGCAAGACGCAACTTTCATTCATATTTTCACTGCCAGAATTACAGGGCCACTGACTATCCTAGAGCCGATTATGTTTAAAGCTCAGCCCCAACTTACTCTAGCACTCACACCCACGACAGCAGTCCAGTTACAAGGTATTGTGTCTGGCTGTTTGCTGTGGCTGTACAGGCAGACACGTGGTTGAGATAAGGGCAGATTACATCTCTCTGGCTGGCACAATGGTAAACATATGACCGTGATTGCACTGCAACTCACACTGGAGATCCAAGAGAGTGGCACATATTTACCGGAGATCCCAGATCTTAACAGTGCCATCCTCAGAACCAGAGTACATCCACTTGCCATCACATTGAAATCCCACCGCTGTCACATTGTTCGTGTGTGAATCATAGCTTATCACCTGCCAGTACATTCGCCACCTCCACCCTCGCCTCAACAATTTTCACGTTTGTGCCCTAATTGTCGTCAAAAAAGAAGGAAGAACAGAGCTTGCATTTGCAGGACCAGCGAAAACACCAGGCTATTTTGGAGATCAATGGAGAAACCCCTTCCTAGGAGACCAACACAGGCTGTTGTTCTCTTGTGCAGGTGAAACCCAATCAATACAGAGCACAAAAAACACCCAAAGCAAAACGCGATGGCTAGAACATAACATACGTAGGGCACATACAGGCTGGGGATGATTGGAGTTGACATCAAAGAGACGAATATTGGGGTTCCCTGCCGCCGCCAAATACTGCTTGTCGGGTGTGATCTCCAACCTATTCACTTGCTGCACCCACGGACCGTGTTGACTATATGTAAGCAGAGCAATCCGGAACAATCCACTCACATGATAAGAACCTAAAAATTGTGGAGTTCCAGAATAGTAGCTAGCCCTCCCATCGGTTCTTAAATAGCGGGCCATTTCCAACCTACCGAGTCAGCATACTGAAGAGTACGGTAGCATCGTCCGCTGGTGGCTTCCCAGAAACGAATGGTGTGATCATATCCCGCTGTTGCCAACACCACCGACGGATGCGGCATATCTCTGACGCCGAGAATCCTCTCTTCCTCCCTCCCTCCCTCTTTCCAGCTAAAAACTCGAAATCAGGGAAGACCCATCATCCCCAGACTGTAACAGGAGACCTGTTCGCACTCCATGATAGCACCATACACCAACTCAGAAGACAAGCTGATGGGTACCCTGTGGAATTAGTCTCCATCTTCTTGAAATTTACAGGAAAGGCACTGCACTGCCAACACAATGGATTCTTCCTACAAAATTCTACATGTAGCAGCTCCAGGAGAGAGTCGAAATTGCAGTGATCTTCACACTGCTCTACATGAAACGTAAATGATCACCTCCTGCTTTGCCGTCGCAATACAATTACGCTTCCACTTCCAATGCCTATATAATATAGTTTCCGTGGTGTGCGGCCACTTCTAGGGGATATTTTAGGGTTCAGGTTTGGCAATTGCCATTAAAAATGGTGTGTCTTGTTTGCAATATGGAGCATAGGTCAACAATTGATCATCCTACCCATTCATTGAAGCCATGTGCTCTTCTTTCATAATGGGATCTAATTTCATCATACTATACACGCCTATTCCCACGATTATAGGTCCAGCGGGAATAGAAACTCTTTCTTGAATCGCCCGGCCTATGACATTTGCTCACATGGCCTTCGCTCGTGATGACGTGGCATCTGCTCACGCTGACATGGCCTGAGCGTGGCATGATGCCACGTGTGGGCGCACGCCCACCGCTCACGCCGTAACGTTGCTCCGCAGAATCCGTGGAAATAGATGTAATATATTTTTTAAGAAAACATGACATGGCGTGAGCCTTCCTGCGCTCACACGAGCCAGGCGCACGATCTAGCATTCCTGCTGGATTCAGATACAGATGCACTTTGATTTTGCACCATCATGTGCTGTTTTCTCCCTTCGCGGATACGAACAACCTTTATTGGGGGCATCTCATAGTAGTTCATAGTGCTACTCTGTCCAGCACTCATTCTACCCTGAAAAGTGTCACTAACATGGGCTGTGCTATGAACACTCTCATCCTCCCCATCCCCTTGATACATCCGTGAAATTCCAACCCCTTTTGGCATCCTGAATCTCTCTCAGCCCAAAAGAACTCTCATTTGTCGTGCTGTCAGCAGTCTGTCCTTCATCCCAGGGTGAAGTTCTCATGCCACACTGGAATCTCATACTCCACTTTGGTTGGTGACCCTTGAGCGATCACTGCTCTTGCTCCACTGATACATTGGGGTCGTTTCCATGCATCCTGCCCACATGAGTTCTTCTCACCATCTGTAGCATGCAGTCTTCTTTTTGCACCTTTCTTTAATTCCTGTAGCAGAATGCTCCACGCTTGAGCAGCCGCCCTCTTTCTGAGCTGACCCATTTGGTTTTTTTTCTTCACTTTGATTCCGCCACCATTGCTTGTGGCACTACCCTTTGCTGGGCCCTTTTCTTTATCCTTGACTTGCATCACTGGTTCCTTCCAAGACTCCGGCGTTTGGCATCCACGCTTTTCCTTGCAACCAGTTGACTCAGATTGTGCCACAGGCACCTGCATCACACAATCACCACCAAGATGGCAAGTCGTATCCATGTCATAACACCCTTCCTCCATCCTTGCTCATCTACTCTTCTCCTCGCTTGACATCTCCGTACCTTCCTTGCAAGCTTGAGCATGCTCCAGTCAGCAGCGAATGATCTCCTTGTGTCTCTCTTCCTTTTGCACTTGCACCATATTACCCTCCCTTCGCATTGAAGACTCTAGTTCCCTTTCCCTTGCTTGTGTGAGTGCTGATTTCTTTAAGAGAAAGGTGTCTCATGGGCCTATTCTCAATCTTCTCATCCCTGGCCATTTGAAAATTTCCAGCCATAATTGAAGGGTAATTGGTTGCAGCTAACTGCACAAGTGTTCCCTTTTCCTTTGGAATGAGCTGCACGTCCTTCCCATGCTGACACACCCCTTCTTCTTCCTGCAGGATCGTTCGCCCAGCCCTCTTGTTTCTATCTTTTGTGCAAGCCTCTTGGCATTTCCACAGCTTCCCCTCACTGCCAGGAAAGTGTTCCCTTCTCTCCCCTTTCTCTTTAAAGACACTCCAACTCTTAGCTGCAGTACCCTTGACTGCTTCTCTTGTCTCAATGTGATGCTTAATTGCTGGCTTCTTTTTCCATTGCATTCAAACCTTTCACACAATAAGCAACAATGCGCCAGAGGTACTTGCAGAACACCCCCATCATCCATGCAGTGTTACTTATCCACATGATCACCGCCACGAAGATAGTGTGCCATCCGTTCCTTGTCTCTTTAGTTTGCTCTTTGCTGATGTGACACTCCCCAGATTTGCTTGCCATAGCAGTGCTGCCTGCACTCCTTTGTCCTTCCTGAATCCTTACATCATTCTCGCTGTATGACAGGTCAGTGACCTCTCCCTTGCACTCCCTATTTTTGCAGCAGAAAATATCATGCAGTTCCGTGTATTTGTTGCCCTCACTCTTGTTCGTATCAGCTTCAGGTTTCATCCCCACACTTCTACCTCGTGTGTGCTGAACGCATGTCATGACCTGAGCTCATGGTGGCATGTCATGCCTCTTACTGCCATTTCCTTCCCTCTCATACCTTCCTCCATCCACGAGGCATTTTCAGTTTCACTTCCTGGCCTTTCTCTTTCTCTCATGCCCTTTTTCAGCTGGTCACTGGCTCCCATCTCACAACCCTGCTCCCTGCCACTCACTTTCCCTGCTGCTCCACCTTCCATAGTGTTGAGTGAACCAATTTCAGGCTGCCATCTGAACCTCACCAGCTTTCTCTTCTTACCAACCGTCGGTGATTGCTTGTCTGCATCTTCAAACTTCTTTAGTCTCATTGCCAGGTGTTCAACCTGTATCTCCTGTTCTTTTTCCCTCTGTTCATGCCTTCCACATCACCTACCATGTGACATTCTTCCTTTATTGACCTCAAAAGATGCTCTTGCATTCTTTCAGATCTCATGCCATTCCTCTTACTGGATCACAATGACATTGTCCTTTCTTTGGGTAAAGTCCTCGTGAGTCCCCGTGCCTTTACTTTTTCATCTTCCACGACAGGTATTTGACCAACAGTTGGCCGCAAGTCTGACTCACCTCCACTGCCTTGCCTTGATCATGCAAGAGCATAAGCGCGCTGCCATTTTGCTGCGCGTCCATTGCTGGACTTGACTCCCCGTCATTTTGGTCTAAGCCCTCTTTCCCTTTGCCCTTTGCTGTTGGGGTTGCAAGTTGCCCAATAGAATCAGTTTGCTTGTTGAATGCACCATCATGATCAACAAAAACATGGGGTTCATCAATCATTGTTGCACTACTTTGTAAGGCGTCATCCCTTTTTCCTTGATCGGTTGGCCATTTGGGCACCTCTTTGTCTGATCGCTCATAACGCTTCAGCATCATGCTTGGTTCAACTTCGGACTGATTATGACCAGATCTATCAACGATCTGTAACGACTTAGGTGCTTGCAATGGGGCATGGTAATTTGTCTTCTGAATCTCACTGGCTGAGCGCTTGTCAATTCGCTCTTCAAATTCAGCTAGTGTTGTCTCTTCATCATCATAGGCCATCTCACAAAAGCTTGCAGAAGTCACCAATTCACTTTGTTGCTCCTGTTTGACCTTGCACTCAAACTCAGAATGTCCCAACATCTTGCCAATGGCACCTGTGGTTCTACACACTTCTATCCCTTTCCCATGCTGGTGTTGTTTCTTACATCCAAGCAGGTTTCTTGTTGAGGGACAGACAGCAGCCATGTGTCCTTGATGGTAGAGATTGCACATTCCGGTTTAAGTAAAATGGTCTTGTTTCCAGGATCTCTGGGTGTTCCAGCCCTTTCTGCAAAGTACTTTTTGTTGGTGATATCTGATGCTTCAATGTGACAGGCACAAGCTGACTCAAAGATCTCTTGACTGTGCCCTTTCTTCTTTGAGGTGGTTTCCAAATTCTCCTCCATTGCTTTTGACCTTCTTCCTACATACGACTTTTCAAATCTCATGTTGCACTCAGTGGGCGCCATTCGATCAAACTTTCCCACAATTGCAGCTTGAACATCACTCCAATTTGCAGGTCTGGGTTGCTGTCTTCAGTACCAACTGTCCGCGGGGCCTTGCAGATTCAGTCTGGCCACTTTGAACAATTTGTCCTCGTTCAAATTTTTAATCTCTCCAAACAATTGTATCCTTTAAATCCAATGCCTCACGCATGCCATGCCCGAGCCCTAATGCAACCCGAGGATCAAATCCAATCCAATTGATGACCTAAAGGAAATGTTCCCAAAATAATTGTGCACCCAGCAAGGAGGACTTCTGCCTATCTCCAGCATTCATGACAAATGGCTGCACTGAATACTCCTCCCAAATATTCAAGCTGCATGGTGTTCAGAATCAAAACCCAAACCCATGCCCCAGATTCTATTGCCCTGCAGCACTCATGACAGATCACCCCACTACTGATGCAATACTATATCAAAATTGAATGCACTCACTATTTGCAAAAATCAAACCCAATCATACTACCCAATATATGATCATCCCAGAGGTCCCATTCCCAAGAAAAACCACCACCCCAGGGAGTATCTAACAGCAGGGTGGGAACCTACTTCATAACAAAGAGAACAAACACTCTAAGCCTAACTTCGTGAGCTGCAAACTCAACTGGAGCTAAGTCATGGACGAACACCCAAATGCTCGAAGACTCCCACTCTGATGATGCTACAGTGGCAGCCGTGTGCATGGAAGACTAAATCGAAATGCTACTGTTAGTGATTATTGACAGGAATAGAAACAACTGCTACAAGATGAGAACTCCCAGATCCATTTAAGTCTAAGCAGAAGGCCGAACCCTTTCTCTGAAGCCCTAGAGGCAATCGACAGATACCAGCATGCCCATACTGCCTGTGATGCAGCAGAGCTCCATGAAATGGGAAAAACTAATCAGTTAGTGCTGCTACAAAGCAGAACTACAAAGATGCCATGTGAGAAATGACAAATCACTGGCTGCACACAGCTTGCATCATCCCCACGACTTCACAGCTTTCAATGCCCAAACAGCTTTGTTCCTCCCCATTCAATTAATCATCCCCCATTCCACAAGTTCCAGAGCCAGCATCCTCTCCTCAAAGCAGATTGACATACTGCCTCACCGATCCTCCACTTCATCTCACTCTCTCCTCTTGCTACACTAAGCCACTATCAGGAAAAAAGACCCCAAAAATCATGCAGGCTGGGCTTATATCCGTATGACCGCCTATCATTAAGCTTCTTACGCTTCACGCCATGCCAACCACCATCCGTATCCATCTTCCACAGACAATGCTGCAACAGCTGCGACGAATAAAGCCTAACTCATAAATCAGCCGAAACTACATAAAAACTATGAGCAGCAAAGCATCAATTGCATCAGAGCACATTGCTCACACCAAGCCTCGACTTTGCTGCATGTCAGCAGAGTGCACCCTTTGCACACTTAGCTTGTAACTCACACCATAGCCTGACGCGCAAATTCGCCCGAGAATCTAGGGCTTCAGCGATGATCGCACCTCCGCATCCAACACACTGGAAATCCATGGACAAGCTCCTGGACTTAGCCCAAAACTTCAAGCTTCAAGCAATAGAAAAATGGACCAAGTATTCGCCCTACAACACTACGATGGTCCCCGAAAGTTGTCTCACCATATGCCCGGGTTTAGGTAGCTCAATGCAATCCCCAAAATTAGGCATTGTCGGCAATGAGTTCATTTCACTATAGAAACTCATTTGTGAAGGGATGCATCGCAATATATAATCTATGTCGACTCTAGCAGTCCATATTAGGTTGATGTGGCGATGACGTGGTTGTCATATATATGACTATTATATATCATACAACATGGCATCATAATCACAGTCATGTATATAGTCATAGACATGTATATGACTATTAGTTATATGTACCATCTCACATTTGACATGTGTAGTCGTAGACATGTATATGACTATTAGTCATATGTACCATCTCACATTCGACACATGTAGTCGTGCAGTCATACATTGGAAATGCCCACGTCATCTTAGTATAGTGTTGGACATGACTTGTAGTCGTATCAACCAGCTCAATGCATCCGTTCAACTGTGTTTGACCGCAGATCCTTGGATCAAGTGGTCACGTAGTCACATATTTGACTTCGGGCTAGCTCCATTGGCATTGATGAAAACAATTGACATTTTGTAGACATATATGCCACGACTGGCCAAAAGTGGTAGTTGTAAAAGCCGAAATTTGTTGTAGTGATATCCAGCAAGCACAGTATTGCCCTGGCACTCATCCTCCTCACTACAACCACATATCTCCCCACCCCTGCCCTTCGTTTTGGTGCACAAGGGTTGAACAATATTACCTTGTCACCCACATGGAACTGCAGAAAACATGAAAGCAACATAAATTCAGCTGGTGATCATACAAATGGGACAATGGACATGTCATCCTACAATTCCCATGTAGCGGTGCTACAAACCATATACCAAGGCATAATCAGGGCGAGTAGCTTACAGTAGCAGCTGCTAATGGACGGCCTACCATATCGCCACCATCAACAGAGTTGGGAACAGAGGTCCCACTGGTCTTGGGTGTTGTCAACACATTTTGTTGTTTTTGAATCTGGATGAACATCCACAACGTGGAGAATGAGGAGATGTCACAATTACCTCCAGCCAGGAAACGTAAGAGGACACAAGTTCAATGAGTCGTGAGATGTCATTTACCTTTTGATGACTCAGCGACCTTGTAGTTGAGTCACGATTGTTGCTGGCCAACCCTTTTTTTTGGAAGATCAGCCAATCCGCTGCCATCATCCCCGTTCACTGTTCTAGCCGACTGCCCCACTTCATTACCTTCTGTGGATGACATGTGGCGTATAGATGAAGGAGGTGGAGAGGTCCCAGCCGCCCTACACGTAGGTTCTCCCTCTACAGACTTCCCCTTCTCATCAACATGGGCGGAGACATCCACACCGGTCAATTCATTGTAGGGACTTTCATTGGGCGCGGTAATGACCGTGCCCTCACCTGTCACCATCCTTTCTACGATACTATCCCCCTTTGTCCCTCCAAAGCCTCCAGTTGTAGGGACCAACTCTATTGTATTCAATTCATTTGAGAGTATTGCTTGTTTACCCAAATTTGCTTCGATATCGGCCGAGTGGGGGCCGCATGCACAAGTTTGTGAAGGCCTGCTGCATCTTTCCTTGGCTATGGCATTTGTTTGCATTGCAAGATAATACTCAGTTATAGGATTTTGGATCAATCTATCACCCAAAATGACTGTTGTAGCGTTTGTCGTTTCATCATTGAAGTTGCAAAATGTGTCATCCTTTGTGGGAAAAGTAAACCTTTATGTAGGGAGAATGGTTGTTTCAGTTCTTGTTGTAAACATGTGTGGGTATGAACTCGATTGGTTGTCGAATCTCATGTTTGTAGCGGATCACTCGACTTCAATGACCAAGTGTTTCCAGTGTTCCTCGATGACAAATGGGGCCAGTGTTCAGTGTTCCTCGATGAAGTTGGAGTGCAACCACTTCAAAACCAGATTGACAAATCAAGATGACATCTACCACTACGATGTACAATAATCTGCATCTATTCTTGTCATATTGGCCTGTAATCTGGTGTGAAGTTGGTTGTGTTTTTGTTATTACCCTTTGTTGCGTTGAAACATTCTTGCTAGATATCTGAAGGTCATTTTCTCTTGTGTGTGCTTGTATAGGTCCGTATATCAGTCGGTGGGAATTCAGAGGCCCCCATGCCAAAAAAAAATTCTAGAGACATAATGAACAAACTTCGTGCTACTTACAGGGTCAAAGAATTCAGGGGAAAGCATGACGCAGACTATGATGAGTGGTCCGCTAATAAATAAGCAGCTCTTCTCCCTATCATAGGCGCCATGCTTTCCTAGAGTTCAACCTTCTGTTAACAGGAGCTCCATTTCCTAGAACTGAAATGAACGTTCTGTTAACACAAGGTTGTTTTCCTGGAACAGAAATCAACTTTGTGTCAATATAAGGTTGATTTGGAGAACTTCAAATCAGCCTCGACGCTCGTGTTAACACGAGGTTGATTTGAAGTTCTCCAAATCAACCTTATGTTGACACAAAGTAGTTTTCTTAGAACTAAAATCAACCTTGTGTTGACACAAGGTGGATTTGGAGAACTTCAAGTCAACCTCGTGTTAACACGAGGTTGATTTCCGAGACTGTCTATCTGAAGGAAGCTTGTTGTGTTTAGGGATGAAAAGAGGAGGACGAACCAATGCGACAAATGCGTTGACCCACGCATTGCGAAGATGTTAGAGGACATACACTGAGAGACACTAGACTTGAACACTCATTCCATTACAAGTTGTAGTCAAGGAGAACACAGATTTCTTCATGTCAAGTGCATGTTGTCTATGGGCTTGTATCCCGCTGTAGAAGTGTGTTGACTTCGTTGAAACTCATAGTGGCTTGGTGAATGAAGAAGTCGCGCTTCGGATCACAAACCATCCTTCTCAAGAAGACGAAATAAAGATATTTGTACAGTATGAACTTCCCTCTCTTTCCCAAACTACTTGAAAGCATACCAACAAAATCAGGACAGGTGCAATTGGGAAAATTGGAAACAACGATGTCGTATGTCCTGTCCTGCAGGGCAGATGCGGATGAGATCATGGTGAAGACCCGACCGTACCCTGGATCAGGCACTTCCATTGTTCCCGCAACACGAGCGTGAAGCATTCTCGCGGACTCGATTTTGCCGTAGTGTTTTGCGGTTGGAGGGAATCGTCGAACGAGCTTCCCATTCTGTCTGGTTGGCCACAAGTGAGCGTCACCTGGAGGTACCCACGTACCGCTTGAACTTGAAGCACCTCCACGTGCAATGGAATGTCCGGCTAGGGAGAAACCCGCCTCTTCCAGCATTGCGATCTCTTGGTGAGTGAGACATGTGCCCATCTTCACAGGCCACACGGTTGGTGGAGTAGGCTTCCTCACCACGGAGGGCCTCACTGTCCCACGCACACATCTCCCGCAAGGTCCAATCTAGCAGCAATGATGACACCGACGCCGCGAGGGACTCCGACTCCAACGGTTGGGATCCGATGATGTAGCAGAACCAAAACTTGTGGTTATTCGCCTCTCCTTGTCCGTAAGGGAGAAACAAACCAGTGAATGTAGGAGCTGCAGTGCGTTCTTTGCCTCTGGATATTAAAGCTGTACATTTTTCGTGATTGGTGGCCCTGATTGCCGCGCATTTCACGCGCGATCTAGCACTTGTGCGTTCTATATGCCAAACCTCGTCCAAGCACATGGACTCCATTACATGCGGCACCATCATCTGGTCTTCAACCATTGCAGTGACAGTGCTTGATGCAAGGGTCCGGTCTGGGGCTGAATGGCCCTCACCTGTGGATGTTCCGCAATTCCATCTTTGACCCAAAGAGAAGTTGACCCTGTCCGCCCTATGGGAATCTGCATCCAATCCGGGTGGGGTGTCCAATTTCCGTTTGCAAGACCCGAATCTCTCTTCGCCTTCCAGATGGGGAACTCTACCCATGAGAGGGGTGCCATCTGCACATATGTTCACTGCCCGCGCTATTTTGCTGGGATCCCCCGATCTTCTGGCTGCCCGCAACATCAACTCGCTCCTATTCGGGCCTTTGCCACCAAGGCCACCCCTCAAGAATGACCTGTATTTGGTTTGCTACTGGAGAGCACGGATCATGTCATCGGCCGTGGCCGCATACAAATCTCTTCCATTTTTGCCGGATTGCTACAACCAGGCATTGTGCACCGTCTCCGCTAGATTGCAAGAAGACATGTCCGCCATCTCCTCAATGGACATATGCTGCAAGGTACAAGAACACAAAGCCGATATTAGGATTGAGACTCTGAAAGACATATCCGAAGCACCGAAAGGAAGATGAATGCAAACCGCAGATGGACTTCTTGTACTTCACGATGGGCCAGCCCTCCACATCCTTAAAAAAACGGAAGACGTGCATCTCCAAAATTCCGACCAACGCCTCCTTTCCATCTAGAATACAGCCTTTGACAAAATTCTTGAAGTCGGGAACCTCCTGAATAATCTATGGAATGAACTGCAGATCTTGCGAGGTCATAAATGACCTCATCAAATCCGAAAGAATGTAGGTGCTTCATTCTTTCAGCTTCTTCGAAAGGTAGCTGAAGAACCCGTCGATGTCCTCATGGGTGTGTCCGACCATTAGGAACCCTAGCTGGATTTCTTCAAAAACATCTTTGGCGGTCAGGAGGGATAGAAAAGCAAGCATCCATCTGTTCTTATTGTCCTTCGCGGAGTTGTCCATTTGCAAGTACAGTCTTCTCGGAAGAGGACGAGCACCACGTTTGTCTTCCGGCTTGCAGGGTTGAAGAGCATCCAAATATCTCGATTTACCTCTTAAAAATGATTCGAAAAACTCGTTTTGAAGTCAGTAATCAAAAGTGTTCCTGGACTCGCGACAGGTTGGCTTCTCCAGCTGGCGCAGGCAATGTGCCAAAGAACCAATTGTAAAGTTTGAATTTCCCTTCCAGAACTCAAGAGAATACTGACCGTAAGCTCCATCACCGTGTCCGTGCGTGACCATTCCCGTTAGTGAAACTGGAAGCTGACCCAAACCAGAAATCATCTTGTTTGGAGTCTAGAGCCTTGGAACAGCTGTTTTCCTATGATCCATTTTGTCGTGAATAATACAGAGAAACTCCTCCGGAATCATAACAGAGTCATTCCTCCAGCTATGGTACAGTCTTCTGCACGACTCTTGGTGCCTCAAATGTTTATCAAGCGCTCGTTTGTGTGTCACCTGTTCCGCACTTCTCTTGACAGACTTTCTGATCAGGTCCTTTAACATCTCACACTCCGTGCACTTCGCAAATGTGCTCCCAGTTTTACGAACCTCTACGTTAGGAAATATCCGACTCCGGATGCGACTAACAGACGACTGCGAGACTCATTCCAACCCGAAAAGTTTGTTCGTCTATTACAATAAGGCAGGGTCAGGAAAGGAAGTGGAGGTTCATGAAACTAGAACCACAGTCGAAAGAGACAAAATCGAAGGGAGGATCATCCACATTGAATCAGAAAAAACTTCCAGGAAAGAAATTGAAGAATGGAGATTTCATACCTGGTTGGACTCGTCTCGTATTTGCTTCCAGTTCATTTCAGGTGGTAAGACTCTCAAAGTATCCCTCCTTCCCTCCCCAATGCATCTTGTCTTATGGGGCATGAGGTCAGTATGTCCGTTGATAATGGACATAATGTTATCCCTATGCCTGAAGCGTCCGTGGGCGTGGCCTCTTCACTCCACGGTTCCCATGGAGACTTGACAACCAACCCTGTTTACTCAACTTTTTGTACTCCATGTATGTGGACCTGCCAATTCCATGAATTGTCCACCAAGCAGTCTCACAAACATCTACACCCTCAATCGTAACGTATGCCCTGCGAGAGGTCTCTTCTAGCATGTGAAGTCGTTTTGAAACATTTAGTCCATGTTCTCTTCTCTCATCGAAAGTGGATCCCCAAAACGAAGTACGGATAGCCAAGGTTTTTCGCCAATCGAAATATTGACAGCAGTGAAGTCTGCAGCAAGGTTTGTTGCTCACGGACCGGACTTCCTCCATAGTAAGATTCTTCATTCTTTTTTTGGAATGTTCCAAATCTCGATCCCTCTTCTTCCTCGTAAAATGCCGATACGCCGTTTTCTTCACACCTGCCTTGTGATCTTCGTACAAGATACTGTCAGAAGATATAATAAAAATTTCCAGATCATTTGAGAGTAGTCTCCCACTTTTCAAAAGTCGTGTTTTTATTAAAGGCCATTTTACAAGAGACATCAAAGATCCAGATCCTCCAGAAAGTATTCTGGTGACAAGAACTCCAACATCATCCTCTCCCAGTTTGTCATTGAGGATCACCTCGTCCGGAATGCAGGCTTGAATCCTCCCCTCGAACAGTGCACCCCCATCATCACCCAACAGTACCCACTGCAAGTTTCTCCAGTTGTTTTTTCCGAGTCCTCTGCTCGGATTCTCGGAACTCTTCGATGGTTTGTGGTTTGATTCATCCTCGTCAACGTCAGAATTTTTGGCAGTATACCTTGTCTCCGGCGTAAAATCAGGATTCATGTGAAGCCCTCCTTGATACTCGTTATTCTCCGCATGAACTTCGCCAACATTCCACACCACCGGGGTCCCAATGGCCTCCTTCAAGGTGTCAGCATCCATATGTCCATAAGGAAGAGGACATAATGAGTGTGCTTCAACACAGGAGATGAGAACCACTGAAATGGTTGAGGAAGATAATTGGTGTCTATGACAGGTCCCAACCCCGGAGACATTAAGGCAGTCCCCAGTTGCTATTGGAGATGAAGACCCGGGAAGAGTAAGAAACACTTTTTGACCCGTCTCTAAGCTCATGATCACCGGAACCTCCACTGCACACGCGAGGTTCAAGAAACTGAAAACCCCTCCGTGACGACCTTACTCACAGTAATAAGCAGTATGAGTTACGACTATATTTAGAGATGAATCAATACAATAAAAGGAAATACACTCGCGTATGAATATTTTAGAGAAGTAGAATAGAATTGGAATTATTGTTTGTTCTGGAACATGTCATGTGAAGATTGAGTCTAATTATATAACCTCCACTGTACAATGGAGGTTGGATGAGATGCAGATGAAAAAAGTCGGACGGATGAATACTAGTGGATGAATATGGTTACGTGGATGAATAATTGTAATGACGGCTGAATGTGAGCATTGACGCGACTGTCCAGTGGAGGTCCACGACTTGAGGGATGACGAAATACAGAAATTGGAGAGATGGACAAAAATAGCGAAAGGTGAGTATTGGACTGTAATTTCTAAACATGCAGATGAGAAATAACTAGATTTTCCTGTAGATTATCGAAAACACACAGATGTCATAACATTTTCTACGGGAGAAAATGCAGTTCACACGAGAGATTATGGAAATTCAGAGAGGTACATCTACGATGGCCACAGAGGTACAGGATGCTCAGAGAGGTGCACTATGGGCAGTGAGGTGGGAGATGACCAGAGAGGTGCGGGAAACACAATCTGCAAGTGAGAGGTATGGAGATAGAAGTTTGAACAGTTTGCACTCAGACCTTATATAGAGGTGGAAACCAGGTTGCCCGCTGGAACTCCTCCAATGGGATAGTGCGATACATTGTCTCGCGGATCGATTTCCGGCGTTGTTAATATCCGATATGGCCACAATTGAATGGTTCTGGATGGTGCAGGAGTGCACTCTTTGACCGATTTCGGAACCCTATATAACAATTATGATGCCAGAACGATAACGTCCGATAACGGTGGTTTAATGGTTTCGTACTCGTGCTTATAAAGCAGTACGTATTTTGCATTCAATGCTGTCCAAGTGGATCAAGGCCTGACGCCGTTGATAAGCGTTTCATGAAATCGTGCAGCTCGGCCGAGAATGCGGCGGGCGTAATGGAGTGACAGAGGAAATATTCCAAGCCTTAATCCGCCGAATGTAGACATGGTCAGGAGCAATAATTCCAAGCGGCAAAATGCCGCAGGAGGATCTGACTTGTACATTTCATTTATCGTCATGTGTGGGGTGTGGGAAATATCCTGCGGGGTTATAATTGATGATCTTGTGCAAGGGATCATTAACGTCATATTTTCTCGTTCATTCATCTGTTTTTTCATTTCATCTAATCATTCGTAAAATGGATGGACAGAATGGAAAGGATGAATTGAATGATGTTTGCATGGATGTTGGATGGAACACGGGCGACCGTTCAGCCCACCCTTTCGGCACTCCATTGGCTACGCGGGAGCGCTGCGGAAGTGCTAAGACCGACTAGCGCTAGAAAAAAAAAAAGTTTTGAAGAGGGGAGAGCGTGAATAGCAGAGAGCGTGTTGTGCAGGGTGCCGTGAGAGCAGAGAAAAGAGAGCGTGCAGTTCAGTGCAGCGTGAGAGTGCAGTGGAGGAAAGCAAGCAGACATAGGATTCAAGTGCAGACATGAGACGGGAGGGAAGCAGAGCGTAAGGAAGAGCGGAGCGGAGCGGTGGAAGCTTAAGGGTCAGGCGTTTCAGGTCAGCAACAAGGGCACTGAAATGGCTCAGGCATCCAGCGGGTAATGTTCTCATTTACAATTTCTATCTGGTTTGATGTCATTCTCTCTTGCTCGCTCTGGCTTGTTTTGATATGTTGGTTTGATGTTGTTATGTTGTTTCAGTTTGTTCTGTTTGTTGATTTGCTTTTCTTTTTGTTTTGCTGTTGCTTTTGTTGGTCAGCATCGCCCACGTCGCTGTTGGTTTGCTTCTGTTTCCTCACTCGCTTTCGTTCCAGAGGTTATAGAGCACCATTTGTTTCTTGCATGTCACATTTCGTGAGTGTGCTGTCTTGTTTGATGCGGAGCATCTCATTTCAATTCATTGGTCAATTTGTTTGAATTGATTAAAGCTGTATAGGTGTTTCAATACATTGCTGCTTCTCTTCTGGTGGTTTGTATGGTGGTTTGTATGGTGGTTGGTATGGGTGGTTTGTGGTCCTGGTTTACTTGTGCTGCTGGATTATTAGGGTTATGGCGGGTTAGGATCATGGTTTTTTGCGATTGGTTTTTCGAATTTCTGATATTTGAAAACGGGTTTTTCTTCGGGCCTAGGCTACTATAGTAGACTAGTCTCCGTAGACCACTAGACCTCTAGTAGACCTCCATAAACCCTGGCAGGACAAACCACACGAACCTCGCCTACCCAGTGGAGGTTCCTGCGTGTTACTATGCCAAGGCACAACATAAGGATGTTTTGAGATAGACTTATGTCGGTGCCTCCCCTGCGTTGATTTTTTGTTCTGTCAGTATAAAAAGAAGGTGCGTAGGAGTGCACACGGCGGCCAAAGATGGTTCTGACACCGTCGTCGACATCTGTAAGAGGCCAAGGAGAAGAATCCAGTAAACATCATCGAAGCAGAAAACCAAGACGCATCACTGGTTGTATCAAAAACAAAAACCTTCAAGAAGAGATCTGAGAATCAAATATCAGATGTGGGCTCTGACGTGCGAACCTTCATAAATCCGGGCACTGACGAATCAATGTTCGAGGGAGTTATTCGACGGGAGACAACGGAGGAAACAGAGGAAGAGAAAGATGAAAGTGATGAGTGCAATCTGATTCAGATAATGACATTTCTGTAGGAGATAGTGAACAGTCCCCGGGATCCGGCCTTCCGTCCTCTCCCGGATACAATCCTGACTCTCCTCAGTATCCAGTATCTGTCCTTGTAATTTCTCCAGAATATGTCCCCGCTGATTCTCCAGAATATGTCCCTGCAGATTCTCCTCAGTACGTCCCTGGAGATTCTCCAGAATACATCTCCGGAGATTCTTTGACATATACCCCTATGATGTATGGAATGGCGAGACGAGCCTTCTCTGAATAAATGTTTCTTCTTCTTATGAGTGAAATATTTTTTTCTTCCTCAATTGAATTCTTTAATATGTCAGCTATGAGCGTGTGAAGTGGTAAACCTCCATTGGACAGTGGAGGTTACTGTCATGGGAGTTTTGTATGGTTGTTATGATATGTGTCTGACGACAGAGGTGGTTTGTTCTGTGGACAGCAACATCACCCCCAGGGATTGTATTGTTGGAATGTGCAAACCTATCTGTGGTTCATTTGTTTCTCGAAAATCTCCGAATTTCAAGAATGATCACCTGGCAATTTTTGAGCTGAACCTGGAGATCACAGAATGGGGCATTGTACCCGTTGGAACACCTCCGGACCATAAGTTCCGGTTCCACTACAAGATTGGTGCAGAGGTCGTCGAGCTCAAATATGCAGATGTGGCGACATAGAGCTGGAGATGGAGGTGGAATTTCCGATGCTGGTAATGTTCATGATGGAAGATGGTAGATTTCCCAGAACATTTGGCTTCAAACTGGCACTACAACATATTGCCGCTTTTATGACTCCCATGGCTGCGCAGTCATGACAGATTTGTGGCAGAAATGCCATTTGAAGTCGTAGATGCCTTTTGAAGTCATAACGTAGGTCCGGGGAAGGCGTATATGCGATTGCATGACTCCGGACTCTGCGCAACACAGATCAAACATGTTTGACCACGAATATTGGCATGGCAAATATGACTATCAGTCACGGTCATGCCTACACTGGAATGACGTGTGCAAATTGCTAGACGGACATATGACTTCATGACTCTCACTCTAATGCATTTTGCCAGATCATCACATGGATGAATCACTACATGACTGCACGTGTCGACACATGCTTTTCTGGTTATATATATAATACATCAGTATTTATATTTGAAAAAATGTCGGAGACTATAACCACTAGAATGATTTTTTTTCTTAAAAATCAAAGTGCAAAAGATTTGAAAAAAACACATCGGCTGGAGGTGCACAGTGTGTCGCCCCGGTGGTTCGGGGTTCAAACCCGCTGCCCTACCCCGTGTGTGGGATTGTTCGTGACGATATGTTTGGGCATTGATCGTCCTGTAGGTCTCATGGCCCAAATGAAAGGGGATTAATTTTTCCCCCTCCTCAAGGGCCTGAGGCTTCTTTTGAAAAAAAAATCAAAAAAATCAAAAAATTGCTTATAGGGTTTGCAAGAAGGTTAAAAAACTTAAAAAATTGCCCATCACGGTAGCCATGAATAGAATTAGAGTGAGCGGGAGGGAGGGAGATAGAGAGAGAGGGCTGGGACTTAGAGCGAACGAGCGGGAGGGAAGGCAAACATGCATGGGAGGCCGCAGTTGGAGCAACCTTCGCATCTGAAGCAAGCAACCCTAGAAACGCTAGGGTATGTGTTCGAGGAGGTTTTGGCTGGGAGCTCGCCGTTCTTGGGAGAGTCAGCTTGGTCTTAGCAGGCCGTGTTTCAATCTCTATCCGCTCAGCTGCACCGTGGTGGTTCTCACAGACCAATCCGACATTACCTGACTACAGAAACAAGCAGCACACTGAAGAGGTCCTCTTGGGTTCATAGTCAATCAAATCCTCGCTGAAGGAGCAGGGATAGAGTGCGGAAGAGGGCCAGATTTCAAGCTCCAGATTATCTATGATTCCCTGTGGAAGGATAGATACAAGAAACCTGCATGGGTAGATGGTCAATTGGAAGCCGCAGCAGCAGCGGCACAATTGATAAAATCAAGCACTACTAATGAAGGCACCTTCTGAAACAAATTTCACCCTATTTTCCCCTCTTTTCAGAATCGGCCCTAAATTTTCATGTTGAATTCTGCAAGTTAGTTGGTTGAGTGAATCTAGTTGGAGTGACTTTGACATGATACTGCCAATGTGACAAGAGTATGCATTGAACCCATTGGTAGCGGGATATTGGGATATCTCTTGGCCATGTGCCATTGTCAAAGCTGAAATTGTACTAGTTGTCATTATGACCATTGCCCTAGTGGACATGTATGCCAAATGTGGGTGCAGCAAGCCTGATGCATGGAAGGGGCCAAGAGGTTCATGGTGACATCATCAAAGCTGGAATTGTACCTGATGTCATTCTGAACATTCCCCTGGTGTCACTAGAAGCATTCATGTCATTTACCACTGGGGTAACGACTCATTTTGAGTCGTAAAAGTCAAAAAACAGGGATCGACTGGAAGTTACAACAGACCAGTTACAACAGACGTGGTAGTTGGGTTGGACATCCAATGATTGGAGTGGTAAAGGACGTAGACGCGCGAACAACTGCTCAGCGATTAATGCGATTAATGCTGAAGAACCACGTGGCGTAACCAGGCGGGCCGCCCGTGTGTCTGATGTTTTGAGCTGACTTTGACTTTTCCCTCCGGATGAGTGGACTGACTCACCCGGGGCGCGGTGACACATGGACGCGGACGTGGATGCCGATGTGGCGGCACCGCGACGAGCGGTAATGCCGCCGCGTGGCCACGGGCTCAAGACGCCACATCGCAGTCGGCCACATAACTTGGAGTGCTGCATGTCACGTGGCAACAGCCACTGGCGAAGTCGACTGCACAACTGCCGGCAGACGGATCCACGGGGACCACGTGGAGAGTGTGTGGGTCGACGCGTGGCGTCGTCCCCACGCAATGGCAGTGAGGGGTACGACTGCTAGTGGAAAGACGCAGAGTGCTTGTGCCATCTCGGGACTGCTTTGGCCAACTCCGCTGCCACTATGCTAGTTGGTTGCACTACAGTAGGAAAGCACTGCAAATGAGCACTTGTAGTGGTTTGTGTGAGTTGTCCAACTGACTTGCATTCTAAGCTGAAAATATGGTTCTGATGCATTCTACTGGTTTTAGTGGTTCACCCATATGCAGGGGGAATTGAGAAGCAATGATACTGGGCGACACTCAGAACACAGACCACGATGCATGCACAATATCACGCTAATGAACCAAATAGATGAGGCAACAGGGAGACCAAAGACCATCACACATACACATAGAAGGTGGACGGACACGACGACAAGTCAGGAAATGGAATATTGCATTCAAATTGGAGACCGTCACGGCACATCTGCATATGAGCAAGACTAAATGCCAACATACATGGTTGCCGGACATCACTTAAACTGTCATGGCCCAAATGTACAAAACTGGTAACGTGAGTATCATACACACTTCTATGAGTATCATTACACACCCAACAGGGACTACAAACATGAAATGTCACTTGATACCTTCACCCCTCCTCATACTCTTCTCTGGCCATAGAGTCACCGTGCCTTTCACGTGCGCTAGTGTGGTCTGGGGGGAGGCATCGTCCACATTTGGGCAAGGCAGTGTAACACTTGGAAGCATGATCTCGTGGACTTTCACCTTGTACCACCCGGATGGAATGTCCTTGCAGTGGAACTTGTCAACCCCGGCTATTCCCACCACTTCCGCCTTGGCGGCGGCTGTCTTTGACCGCTTGTCTAGGGGGTTCAGGAGAAACACAGGATCTGATATCTGCAAACACCAACATCAGGGTCCACTCAGCAACAAACATAGCAATGACAGGGTGAAAGTCAAGCGCAGCTGGGCATGGAAACGATCTTGGTTGCCACAATACTGAATCAGCAGCAAATTCATGGTGTACCAACCTACCTTGAAGCGAAGCTCGTCGCTGAGGGTGGCAACTGAGGAAAGCTGCCCACGTGTCTTCAACTGCAGCAGCAAAAAGAGGTTTAGTCAGACGGATAAGAATAACATGAACTCTGGTGGTTGCAATGGTATAAACACACCTCCACGGAGCAAGCTAACTTACACCCTGCTCAGACCGTGCACACTACAACCTCCTGGCAAAAATAACCCTACTAAAAACCAGCCAGGCAAAGCAAGGAGCCATGAATGCATGCCTGGGGAACCACGTCCTGCTGCGATGATGGTGCCGGGGACAGCCCACTCCTCTTGCTCACCTGCAATGAATACACATTGCAACGCTTCAGGAAGTGTATCCATAAAGGAAACCAACCAAGTAAGTTTGCGGAGAGGGGCTGGGAACAACCATACCTTGGAGCCTGCCTCCTCATGCCGGGGGGGAAATCCGGAATGCTGCCGCCATAGCACTATGGTCCTTGGCGCAGGACCCACCTTCTTCACAGACGACCCCACTGCCACTCCCTGTACATGTGGTCCCTGCAAAACATATAGTGCCAGCCTTGCGTGAGAGGGCATCCGGGGGGACAAAACAAACATATCTTTTGGGTTCGATGTCATGTTGCAAACAGTAAGGTTAGTTTCACCTGCATGGGCGCAGAAGTACTTCCCCCAACGACCCCATCCTCTCCCACATTCAAGCCGCCAGTCGGGGTCAGCTTCCGCGTGCTTGTGAAGACACGCACATCCTTGGAGCAAAACAAATCTTGGCAGTAGGGCCAGACTGTTTCTAAAAGGTACTCTGAATCGGGCCCCTCACTGACATTGCCAGTGACATCAAACGACAATGGATGGACCATGTTCAAAGGGGAGTTCCCCCTCCCCTTGTGTGGTGAATCATCCACTAGGAGGGTGTTGGATTCGTTAAATCCAGAAAATTCCGACCACACCCTCGACAGTCTCTTCTGTAAGTTCTGTACGGCAGGCCCTTTTGTGGGGTGTGGCTCTGTCAAGGGGTCACACTCCTCTTGTGACCACACAAAGAGGGGAGAACCCTTGACCCCCTGCATCACCACTTTGAAGATGTCTGCAACATTCCCCTTGGAAGCACAGGACCATATCCCAACGTAGAAATGCCGGAAGAGAAGGTTTAAAAACTCGCAGACCTGGGGCCTTGGGAAAACATACTTGTTGGTGGTCAACACCCATGGCCAATGACGCCTCGGGTTGGGCTGAAAGTTAGGAATAGAGTGGCACAGGATCCCGTTCAGGTCTAGAACAATTAGTTTCGACTTTTCTATGAAAGGAGCTTTTGAAGGGGTGTCACGGGGTCTCACCTCAGTGGGTTGGGAGACAATAGTCACCCCGGAGGGCAAAGTTTCGGTCCCCCTGCAACCTGGACCAGGCAAACTACCACCCTCTCCCCCTACAGCTTCCCCTTTTCCCTTGATAGAATGAGCAATGACCCCCCCATCGTCCATGTCATCCCCACCAACTCGCTGGACCTCTCCCTCTTCAACGAGTGGACCCTGCCCCCCACTGTGAATATCATCAACAACAGGCTGGACCTCTGTCACATCCCTACCCACTACAATTACTTCCTCCTTCTCAGGTACAATGGTCGCAGCAGGGGGGTCTTCCATAATGCCACCCGTCACACCCCTTTTTTGCCTCATCATGAGTTCCACTATCTTCTTCAGTTGTGCTTCCATTCCCCTCTCCCGCTTCGCAGAGAGAGCCGCAAGCCTCTCCAGGGCCCCGATGCGGGCTGCCATTGAGTTCCCCGCTCCCTACGCATACAAACACCCACCCAAACTGTTAAAAACCAGAAGAAGAGGCCGAATGTGCAGGATTTCAGGCATTCCGAGATGGCTGGGTTTGGCATAACACCCCTCATGTACCATGCGTGGGGACCCCACATACCCACCAAATCTTAGTACAACAACAGATTCATGAATGGAAACCGGACTTCAAAACATACCTGGCTCAAAACAGACTCTGATGGGGTGCCAGTCGCATAGTTCTTTTGCTCCGCCCCGAGCTCGGACAGTGACGGGCTCCGCGCTTTGCGTCTTTTCTGTATTTGCCCATCCCCACACTGTCAGTACAAAATGCCAGGAGCATATGGACAAAGCACTGCCCTGCATATCACATAACAACTAATTCTGCACAAGCAATAAAACCCACTCGTGGGTGTCTCTTCCATCAGAACATGCCACAACGTAGGAGCAATGAGAAGGGGGTGAGGAGATTACCAAACGGGCTGCTTGGCCTGCAACTCCTGCCTGGCCCCAACGCGAGGGGTTCGTGACACAAGCACGCGCTTGCTTCATCCCTTTAGCCTTTGCAAGTCCACGAGGGGACTCCCAGTAGGCAACAAGCTTATCCCAATAGGCGGGTTCAGTGTTCATTGGCCTCACACCAGTCTTTGCCCATTTATCTTTCAGTTTTTCTCTTTCTCCTTTCATTATCTTCCCACATTGCTTCACTATAAAATCACAATTGGCAGGGATAGGTCTGTACTCGTACATTCCATTTATGCCCTCTATTACTGTTGACATGGCACTTGGGACTGCTGGTCAATGTCTTGTACGCTTGAGTCAAGGTAACGCAATGCCAGGCCACACAAATCACGCTGCGAGTGTTCCTTACCTTCGCAGCCAACATTGATGACTCCATTTCCATGCACCTCCACCTTGTGGCGCTTTAGCCCTGCAGCCACCCTTCCCTCTCCATCTCCTTCCCATTGTTTCATGGCATGGCGTCGTTCCTTCCTCAGCTCTGATGTCCGTTTCCTGCCCCCATGCTCTGGAGCAGCGCCGTCATACGTTGTGGGGGGTGACTGATGTGTGCCGGAGGGGGGAGGGCCATATGGAGATGTGGGAGGCCCCCATTGTGACGTGCCAGCATCAGGAAGCCAGCGCCACGACCCCGAAGCAGGGGGGCTCCCCATGGTGCACTCTGTTGTGGAGACCATGCGGCAGGGGGTGGGTGCCAAGGTTGGTGTTGGTTGGCATTGTGTGGTGGTTGTGAGTGCTTTGCTGCAGCTTCACTCCCCTTTTGCTGCCAAAAACATCCCACACACAAGGTGCATCAGCTGTAGTCCTACTGAACACAACGTCACCAGAGCACAAACAATCCCACAACCACAACTATGGATTGGCTGACCTCAAACCCACTCCCCTGCAGCGCAAGTGCCAAAAACTGAAAAGGAGAGGGACAGAATGTCCTCATAACATGTAAGGCCATTCATTGGTGAAGAAACATAATGTGGGCGGGTTCACATCAGTACCATCATACACACTTACCAGGAAACAGAACATCCATCTGGGTTTTGCACATAGGGAGTGGACATCTATTCACACAATGGCTGTATGGCGGAGCCCACATCGGAGCCCCAAAAGGCCTAAAGACTCTCAATGTTTGTAAACACAGGTGCAGACACAATTCAATTGATAGCTTGGATATCCGGTGGTCTGTATGGTGATAGCACCCCGGGCAGTGAGTCAGACAATGACCCTATGACGTTGGTAGTAAGACTTACCTTCGTATAAAGCATTGATCCGGGTTTTCCAGATATCCTCTAGAAATCCCTTCACACAAGCATCAATCTGCTGTGTGTGATTTGCCCAGAAACTAGGCCTCAGGAGGGCCTGGGCTTTTGGCTCAACCTCGAGTCTTTCAAAGTTGGTAAACAGGGGAACAGGCACAATTCCCTTGATAGAATTGAAGAGAGCGTCTCTTTGGTGAGAGAACCCCGGACAGCGTATCAAAAAATGAATACTGTCTTCAGATTGCCCACACAACGGACAATTGCACTCTCCCTTTCCGATCTGCTTCTGTTTGTTGTTCAAAGGTAGGCTTCCTGCCCTGAGTTTAAATTTCAGTCTAGTGCTGAGAGTGGGTGGACCCTTCAGGTCATCCAAGATGTCCACCCCCATGTCACTGACTAGAAACGAGTTCAGGGAAGTTCTCTGCCTAACTTCATTTTCATCAGACAATCTCATGGCAATAGACATGGCTTCAGACACTACAGCCTCTAAGGCAGATTTATCCAGCAGGGTCAAGACTTGCGGATCCAGGTCCAGGTCCTTGAGAATCTTTTCTACTCTCTTCTGCCATGACTTAGTCTGTTTGACAGGGCGGTCCTGTTTCCAAGATTTAGAGTCGATCAACTTAGGATATCTGGTGTTGGGCATATGTTGCAGCTGACCCCACCATCTGACCTTAAATTCATCTCGTCGGGAGCTTAAGGATGGGATGCCAAACTCACCCCCAAACAGCCACATTGGCTGTTTTCTCCATGCTGACATAGACTCCTTAAGCACCCCCACTTGAATGGATTCTAGAGACTTAGCCTGGTTGGAGTTATCAACCCATATAGCAGATCCGTACTCCAAGGCAGGTCTAATAACGCGACAAAGCATGGTTTTCTTAACCTCAGAGATGACCCCTCTGCAGTGGAAAAATTTAGTGAGCCCCAGAGCTTTGCCCTTGCCAGTTTGAACAACTTTCCGTATATGTGCATCCCAATTACAATTGGAGGAAAACTCAACGCCTAGGTAAGTGTAGGAAGGGAGGACCGGGATCTCTTGGCTACCCCACTGCCACTTAAGATCACTTCCTCCCTCTCCTATGTCGTTGATTGCTACCACTGCACATTTCTACCTAACTTCATTTTCTGCCCAATCACATCTCCTCTACGCTGATGATGTTGCCCTTTTGGCACAATCCCCGGTCTTTCTGCAACGCCATCTCTAAATTTTGGAACAGTTCTGCAAAGACTATGGGATGCAAGTCAATCTTAGCAAGACCAAGATCATGGTCTTCAATGGCCAGGCTGATCGTAGATTCATCTTCAACCAGCAGGAAATTGAGATTGTCAAATCATACCGGTACCTAGGTCTGGTTATCCACTCCCCAAGTTTCACTTTGCAGCCACTGCCTTGGACAGATTGACTAAAGGTAAGGCGGCCTCCGTCCGCCTTCACGCCAAATGCAAGCAAATACATGTGCGGCATCCCCCGACCAAAAAGTGTCTGTTTGACACCGTCGTCAGCCCTGCTACCATCTATGGTTGTGAGTTTTGGGCACCTGGTGTCCCTGTCTCCTGGTGGGAAAAGATTTTGGAACCATTACGGTCATCTTTTCTCCAAGCAATGCTTGGCGCCAGGAGCACAACTCCCTCTCAGATCCTAGGTGCAGAGTTCGCATGTGTACCATTGCAATCCGAGGCACAGTTCAGGCTTACAATCTGTGAGGAGTAGATTGCAGGCCCTTCCACCCAAAGGGCTAGTGGCAAGGGCCCTCACAACATCTATGAGGCTCAAAGCTGCAGGTTTCGGGAACTCCTGGTATGCTCGAGTGGACAGTTTATTTCAACGTAACGGACTTTCTACTACTTTCCTATTACCAATGAACCCAGATGAGGTGGACATCACATCCACACGACCGCAACAGACTCATTCGGAGAGATCTTATGGAATTACATGTGAAGAGAACTTGGATGCTACCCAATCTCACAACAAAGCTCCACTTCTATCGAGAGACATTCTTGGTGCTCCGCGATGATAGAATCTTGAGACCAAATTACCTTTCAGCACCCTTAGCTCCTTCCCTCCTGAGGGCATTGGGGCAGTTCAGGGTGGGTTCCCACAACCTACGGATAGAGACTGGCAGATGGGAAAACCTGCAACGGGAGGACCGCCTATGTCCAGCTTGCATAGGGCGCAACAAGGAAATTGAAACTGAAGAACACTTCTTCTTCTACTGCCCTCTATACTACGAGATCCGATTGAACAACTTTATGGATATGTGCATCCCAGTTTCAGTTTTAGGAGAACTCAACGTCCATAGAACATGAACAGAAGTAGGGGTAGAACTCACCTCATGCGCAGCGGGTTTGTGCCGTTTGCGCACCTTTTGGAGAGACTCTGCAGATGGAGGTGCAATTTCCGCCGAACTGTCCTCCACCTCATCGTCGTCACCCATGCTATAGTCGCTTGTGTCAACATCCAAACTGGAAGACCGCCCACTGCTCTGCCTTCCCTCTCGCACCGACGCCATCTGTACCAGATTCAGTCGAGCCAGGCGGGGGCTCCTTCGCACCGCGGGGCTGGAATGTGCACAAGTGGGAGGAGGTGATGCTGCCTCGGCGGTCGACCGCTTCTTACTATGCGTGGACATAGACCATGACAAAGATGAAGACGAGCGAGGACATAGACCATGAGCAAGACAAAGACGAGCGAGGAAGACCAAGACATGCAAAGGAGGAAAGAAGGACAAGGAGGGGAGTGTGATCACACACCCCCCGAGCTCAAGGTGAAGATCCGGCCGTTGTTGATTTCAAATATGAACACGTGTCGTGCCTTTTCGACTTTGAGACGTTAAACCCTAAACCACTTACAGTCCTCCAGACAACTAGATGTAGTGATTCACACAATTGACATTTGGTTGGCCTGTTATGCAGGCTTGTTCTGTAATCTCCAGTGGACATCATACAGTTTCTTTGTTTCTTTCATTTTTTGTAATGCTTGAACAGTTCATATCCTCAATGTCTTATTGCGGTCCAGGCTTCAAGCAAATGAGAGGTAGTCCTGGTAGGATGGTCAATGTCCTTAAAAGCGGCCTTGTCTATTATCCATCCAAAAACTAAAGGTCTCATCTATCATGGTTAATATATGCTTGGATAAGAAAATGACTCGGTATATCTTCTTTTTCACAATCACGGGGAGGGTTACCTCGACTCACTAGCTGATCTCTTAGCACAATTGACACCAAGCCCTTGACACGGTTTTCATGTGCATGTCAGTATGCTCCAAAACAGCCAATGTGGCTGTTCGGGGCGAGTTTGGCATTCGTTCCTTAAGCTCCCGACGACATAAATTCAAGGTCAAATGGTGGGGCCAGTTGCAACAATGAACTGATATTAGCCTTGAGTAGTTCTCTGACTCTTTGTGGGCCCTTCTATGGTTATTTGTTTGTTGTTCTACTCCTTGTGGCCCTTTAGGAATCCCACAGACGTGATACACATATCTCTTTCCTCACTTTCGGTCCTTCACTGACTACATGTACTGCCCCGTCCACATTAACGTTGATCCCTGCAAGCACTTGGCAAGACACCCCAGAGCCGCAAATCCAGCAACCACCACAAACACATCTAACTGATTGTAGTGACACGGGAATAGCTCACTTGTAGAGGAATTGAACCTCCAGCCAAATGAATGGCTCTGCCCCTTGTAGCACAAGTGCGATGCAAAAACAAGGTGAGTACAAAATGAAGAAGCACTTACGAGGTCCCCATCCCTGGGATGGGCTCCCACTTTTGCTCTGGAACTGTGCAGGCCTGAGTAGCACCAAATTGCATGAATCCTAAGCCTGAATGTCAAATGCAGGTTTATGTCGCGATGTAGCATGCCATCATCTTACCTGTAGTTTCCAGTTTCACTGGTGTCACATTTGCCTTCAAGTCAACATCAAAATTAAGTCCACCTATGCGCAAATCGCAGAATCTCTCATGACACCATCTGCGTACCGAAAAACTGGTTTGGCATGATATAATTGTAGTTCACAACCTTAATGAACGCTTTCAGCCTTTACCTCTCCGTGCGCTCCATCGTGCCTCCATCCAGCACATTCTGTAAATGTTGAATGACCAAGAACCCGATGTCACACCGTTCTGAGAAGCCACTACGCGCGCTCACAGTATACAAAGGCCTTGCCGTGTCAGGATTTGCATTCCCACGTCCCGCCATGTCCGACGCAGCACTTGCATCCTTGCCAGACAGGCCAGGTGGAGGCAGCATGTATTAAAATATCTATTCCCCCAAGGCCACATTTTGTTTACCTCTTTTTGTGAAAGCCACGTCAGCAAATGTGCTGCCGAGTCATGGGTGCAATGAATGCGCAGTGGTTCATGGAGTCGTTGAGTCGACTACATATTCACTTTAATGAATAAATATCTTTATTCCATTAATCGAATTAGGAATGAAAATTTGTAGTCGCATGTGCAGTAATTACAACCACTTGCAATTTTGGCTTTTTCAAATTTTGTCTGTTTCGACTCTCCAGTAGTCCCGTTTACTACCAAGTGGTTTCCGGAGTGGTCGCGGACATGCAATCGATTTGAAAAAGACACGAATGCTTCTAGTGTGTACACGTATGTCAAATGCGAGCCTGGTAGCCCTGGAAAGGACGCAAAGGTCCATCATCAAATCTGGAATTGTACCACTCGATGTCACTCTAAACACTGCCTTGGTGGATATGTATGTCAACTGCACGCCTGGCAACCCTGGAAAAGGGTACAGAGGTCCACGGTGATATTATCAAAGCTGGTATTGTATCTGATGTGATTCTGAACGTTGCCGTAGTGGACATGTATGCCAAGGTTGCAGGGTGCAACTACAAGGATACATGGCTGTTTTGATAATATGGTTGAATGAGATGTGGTACCAGCCTAGCCCATAATTGCACTTAACTAGAGTAGGCAATGAGTGAAGACGGGGTTTGTGATGACATCGTCCAAGCTGGAATTAAACAAATGTTGTTCTGAACTATGCCCTTGTGGACTTGTATGCCAAATTGGGGTGCATGGAGGATGATGATCCCAGGATATGCACAACAGCGGCGCGGGATGGAGGCCCTTTGGAGAGGTCTATGAGCAAGTGGTGTGGGAAGGGATACTGCAGCGCAACCACATCGCGTTTGTTACGTTTGCAACATGTGTGCAAGCCTGGCAGCCCTGCAAAATAGCAAAGAGGTTCGTGGTAACATCGTCCAAGCTGGAATTGTAGTAGATGTCGATCTGAACTTTGACATGATACTGCCAATGTGAAAATAGGAAAGTATCCAGAAACAGGTCACAGAGACGAGGAGAAGTTGTGGAATGAATACTTTTCCAACCCCAGTCAATGGTGGGACAACCGAGGGAAAAAGGTTAATGCCTGTTAGATTATAGAGAGCAGATGCAATTCAGCATAGGAACTAGTGTGATAAGCTGAGTTGGGTGTTTCCTAGAACAAATCTAGGCTGTCATTATCAGCTGCAAGGCAAGGAAGTATGCATGATTTGTGCAGAAGCAGTGATAGCTGAAAGAGCAGGGATAGAGTATGGGTCCAGATTCATCCAAGCGGGCCAGATTTCAAGCACATGATTACCTATGATTACCTGTGGATCAATAGCTATAAGAAACTTGCATGGGTAGATGGTGAACTGGAAGCCGCAGGAGTAGCGGCACAATTGATAAAATCAGACACTGCTAATAAAGGCACCTTCTTCAACACATTTCACCCTGTTTTTCCCTCTTATCAGAACCGGCCCTAAATTTCAATGTCTGCAAGTTAGCTGGTTGAGTGAATCTAGTTTGGAGTGACTTTGACATGATATTGTCAATGTGACAACACGAAAGTATCGAAAAACAGTTAACGGAGATGAGGGGAAGTGAAATGAATACTTTTCTGACCCCAGTCAATGGTGGGACAACCGAGGCAAAAAGGTAAATGTCTGTTGGATTACAGAGAGTAGCAGATGCAATTGAGAATATGAACTAGTGTGATAAGTTGAGTTGGGTGTTTGCTGGGACGAATGTAGGCTATCATTGTCAGCTGCTAACAGCAATGCAAGGATATATGCATGATTTGTGCAGAGGCATGGATAGCTGAAGGAGCAGGGATAGAGTGTGGGTCCAGATCATCCAAGAGAGCCGGATTTCAAGCTCCAGATTACCGATGATTCCCTGTGGAATGATAGCTACAATAAACCCGCATGGATAGATGGTCATGGGTAGATGGTAGATAGTTTGGAGTGACTTTGACATGATACTGCCAAAGTGACAATAGGAAAGTATCCATAAACAGGTAACAGAGATGAGGAATGAACTTTTCTGACCCCAGTCAATGGTGGGACAATAGAGGCAAAAAGGTGAATGCCTGTTAGATTACAGAGAGTAGCAGACGCAATTCAGCATAGGCACTAAGGCAAACTCTCCTTCCCCGTAAGGGTGTGTTTTGGTATCTGAGCGAATAAATATTTTATCTAAGAATATAATTTCAAAAATTCGTTATTTAATAATGTGCCATTGTCCCCTGTTGGTCAAAAGTAATAATAATAATAATTATTATTATTATTGTTATAGTAATTATAATAACAATAAATTAAATCCCCAAACCCCCCCCCCCCCCCCCCCACATCGACGCGTGTCAATTGACATGAGGAACCACGTGTCAAAATCACGATGCGACACGTGCTAACGTCCGATTCCCTCCTCTGCAGTCGGGATGGCGTCGTAGTCTGACACATGGCATGTTCTGTAGAGAGCACGTGTCTCTCTTACACAGCGGCTGACATGGACCCGTTCAGTCATTTAGTAAAGCCAGCGTGTATGACTACCCCCACAGCTGCTCAGGCGCCACGTCACAGAAAGGCTGGCGAGTCATGTCTGCCATGCCACAACTGACTAGGATTTTACGACTACAGAGTCATGAAGTCGTAAATGGCTTTCATAACTGCATTTGCAGTCATAACATAGAGTCGTAAAAACCGCAATTTGTTGTAGTGTGGAGGTACGAATTCTAAGGAAGGCCATGATGAGAGAGTCCATTCGGGCGGGGTTCACATATTGCGACGAGGGTACTCAATTTACAGATGAAGGTTTTTGCATGGCTTGGGGTATTTTCTTGGTTGTGCTTTATTTAAAGGGAAAGGAGATTGCAAAGACGCGGGAGGAGGAGGCTGTGAGAGCACGGCCAAAGAAGGGAAAACGGAAATCCATTGACGCCGGTGGTGATGAGAATGAAGCCGGGACATCAGGGGGAAAGAAGAAACAAAAGGAGGAGATGGATCCCGCTTTCATGACAGATAACAAGAAACCCAAGGCCGCAGACATATTCGACAAAGAGAAGTGAGAGAAGATGCAGGAGAGGCTGGAGCAAGACTACAAGGACATGTTTCCGTTTGGGTTTGAGGCGACCTAGGACGTCAAAGTTTCCATGATGGAGCTTGTTCCCAGGGATATGGTGTACAGGCCCCTAAATGTGAAGCACAAAGACGAAGTCAAAGCGCATCTTTAGCAGCTCCGGGTGTTCGACTCCAAACATCCAGTTTATTTGATTCCCGCAAACCCCGAGAAGCCTATGGAGGTTTCTAGTTCGAAACCTCGAAACTGGAAGGAGGTGGAAAATTCCAGATTCTTCGTCATCGGTGGACAACACACGATCATTGCTGCCAAGGTATATTTCTCAACAAATTCCAATTTTTGTAACAACATGAACATCCACTAGACAGTGGAGGTTCATGAACTTTAAACAACATGCTTGTTAGGTCGATATCATTTCTGACCTTATTCAATTCTGTCGCAGTAACTTGTGCAAGACGTGGACGACGACAATCTTAAGAAGTACTACACTGACTGGCCCTCAAAGATTATATGGTCAAAAGATCTGATGAGGCTCGTGAAGCTATCTAAGCTCCTAAACGATCCGAATAAGGTGCAGGGACAAATACTCCTTGTCGATGATGAGCCATCAAAGGGCCTCCGAAACCCACCAAATACTGGATTCTTCCCTATTTCATACAAGCCATCACCAAAGGGCTTGGTTGACCAGGATGATATGACAAAGCTGTGTGGCCATATATATTGAAAATGGCTGCAGCTTCAACAGTCGTAGATTACATCAGCGAGAACCCTGCCAAGTGTTCTCGTAAGCCTATTGGTCGCGACCATGCCTATTGGGCTTAGTATGGAAGATGTGTTGATCCTCGTGTTTGGATCCCCACAACAAAAGGAACCTGATTACCTTGGTATGTACTTATCCCACTGTTTGTTGTTTATGGAGAATTTGATCTTGAAAGTATCTTCCACTTGCACTTTTACTTTATTATTTTTTCTACAAATGTTCCACATTTCAGCTGACATTTGTCATATGAAAAATTGTTTTGCCCAGTCACATTCAAGGAGCGAATTCGAAAAGAAGAAGAAGAGCTTCGTGATTGGCAAGAATGGCGGGCTTCCCGGCAGGCTTCAAGAGCATTAAGAGATTCAACAAGTAGGGTTCCAAGTAACATTTCGGATGATAATGTTACTACTAGGTTCGAGTTCTCCGAAAGTCTTTCCGTTTCCTTTGGTGCGGAGACCGTTGCAAGTGGTTGTGGTAACCGGAGGCGTCTTCGAACACATGCCTTGACTGCGAGCAGTTTGGGAGGAGGCTCTGTAATATTAATGGGTTAGTGTAAGCCGTTGTATGGCTTCGAGCCGCTGGATAACATTAAATCCAACGGATGTACAGTTGACGTTACATTATGTCTGACTGCAACCCCAAAGTTGCAATCTCTAATAAAATATGAATGTTTATCATCAATGTATGCGGACACATTCTTTCATGTCATCATCTTCATCATATGCCATGATTGTTCTATGTTTGGTTTTGTATGTAATCTGATATGGCAACCATTTTGTGCAAAAAGTTGTACATATCTGACCTCACATCATGGTGTAATTTATTGCATCCTCCCATTTTTTTCGTGAACGTCAACTTGGCAGTGGATGTTCTTCTAAAACCACAATACAATTGTCTCCAAAAAATGTTTGAAGGATTATTGTTCATGGTTATATTGTGCATAAAATAACCAAAATAATCATGTATATCGTTTTATTTCAATAATAAATTTTGTTTATTCATATTTCTCATATTATTTCTGGACCAAACAAAAGTCCAAAATTAGTTAAAATAATGTTTAGTACAGCCTGCACTCAGAAGTAACATTGGACTCTGAACTGTGCGCTTTGAAGCAACATTGACAGATGGCCAAACTTGATTTGTGTTCAACTTTATGCACTCTTCATAGAGAGTTCTGCAATAGTGAGCGAAGAGAACATTTCTTTTGGGGGCATTTTTTATTGGTCCAAATTTTGGCGGGGAAATAGCAGTGGGATGCTTGAAGCCGCAAAACAAAATTGAGCCAAAAACAAAATCGATACGTGCCAGAAACCCCCAATGAAAGGCAGTGCAAACCTATTTATTGGCTTAAAATTAATTTAATTTCAATTACATTATGGAATGGCTTGGTGTCGATGGGGAGGCAAATGATTTATTCGTCTGTTGTGTCTCCGCACATGTATCACACACATGTTCAAGCACATGCGGGCAAAAGAGGGGCTTCAACCACATCCGTTCAATGGGTGCAATAGCCGTGCATGCATTACAAGATTTCTTTTTCGCAATGAACAAAAACCAGATGACAACTGAACGCCTCATTGGCCCATCGAACAAATTTCGATTGATTTCATATTACATTGGGACCTATTAGAGGGTACATTGAACATACTAGCCAAGTCTCAAAGCGAACGAAAATCATTTGGATGGGCAACCATCCGTTGGCCCATTGAACGAATTTCGATTGATCTCATATTACTCTGGGGCCTCTTCCATGGTACATTGAATATACTGGCCAAGTCTCAAAGTGAACCAAAATTATTTGGAGGCAAATGATTTATTCGTCTGTTCATTTATTTGTGATTAATCGTTAATGGTGACAAGGATAAACCAAAGGTTCCTTGATAAAAAAAAAATTGAATGATTTGAAATTTTGCCAGTATGTTCTACATGCCTCTTACATAGACCGGACAAGTATGAGATCAAGGACACGTCTTTCCTTCTCTTCTCCTCCACTTTCGCGTGCAGCTCTTTCTTCGATTCATCAACAAGTCCGCCAGACATGTCCAGGTACCAAGGGCATCCAGCAAAATGCGAGGCATCTCTGGTGTGTAGACACAGCTTGCGTCCGGCACGGTCCAAGCCATGAAAAACAGGGGCTCTTGCGCCAGGGCCCCTGTCTGAAGTAGCACGTATTTCGTATACCTGCAACACAGTCCACATGCGTGAGTAATGGTTTTGAACAATGTATTCGCAGAGTGCAACCGAAAACATAAAGTGCGAATGCGGTGCCGCATTTCCCAGGCAAACCTCATATCCCAGGTTTTGCATACAATGGGAGCTGGGCTTTACCTATACACAATTCGCATCAACCTCCTGATGTGTATATTCCACGCTCCTTCTTGCTGTCTGCAGCTCCCTGGCGAAGAGGTTGTCCTTGTACTCACATCTGAATCTTCCAATGTATGTGTTCCATCCCATTTGACGTACAAGTCGAACGAATTTGTATGGAGGATGACTTGCTCCTTCGCATTTGTCATTACCTGCGTTTCCAACATGCATTGTCACATAGCCGTTCATGGAATTCATGCCAGCAAAGGAAATGGGGGGAAGTACCTTGAATTACCTAGAACCACCAAGTCATGTGGTTGAGCCAGAGATCCACGGCAGGATCGGAAACTTCGAGTGGAAAAGACCACATGGTCCTTACACTCTCCGACGCATTCCAGAACGACAGCCACCTTGTCTGCCATTTCCGATCCAATGTCAAGAGCAGGAAGTATAGTCGCTATTGCTAGAAAGGAAATTCAGTGCAGTGCAACCTCACCTTCTCTTTCGCCTCCACACATGCCGTTGAGAGGTGATGCAGTTTCTCCAACTGCATGGTCGGCTGCATGGCCCGAGAATAATGTTTTGCAATCTCGGGGATGAAGTCCTTTCCGAGAGCCGGATCTGCAATGGCCACCAGCTTCACAAGCTTTTACTTGTATTTGGTTCTGGACTTCACCCCGGCTTCCTTTAAGTGGTCAGTCAATGCCTGCAATGTTTTGGACTGCCCCTCACTTTCCATGAAGAAGCGTTTGGCATGGGCCAAATCCAGCTTGATGTTTGACTGCAAAGAACAACATGCAGAAGCATTACATACGATCCATGTGGACAGATGACTGGAAATTGGAGAAGGATCAGGAGAGGGAAATGGGAGGACGACTTACTTCGTATACCACCTCTACCATTCCATCCATAGTGAGCCGATACCATGTCCGGTCTGTTCTAGCCATGGCTTTTTGAATGAGCTCGGGCTCCAGGAGTTCGGCAAACATGTGCGGGTCAGTGAGACTAGTTTTCCTCACCCTATAGGTACAACATATGGCATGGGTATGCACGTACGCATTTTCAGTGACCCTGCAAGGCCCACTCTCCAATTCAGTTCATTGAAGGGCGGAAACAAAACTAATTGGAATTAAAAGGAATGCGGCACCGCATTTTGGATCTGCATGGGAGGGGATGAGAATCTTACGAGTTGAGGTCCGCCATAGCATTCTTGAGCAGGGAGGAGTCTGCCGCCTTCACCTTGAGGATGACATACTCCACCATGTAATGTCAGCCAATTTGCTTGGCATGGTTCTGCTTGATGTACTCCCACCAGGCAAGAAGTCGGTGATTCCCGTCCCACACAAAAACATTTTGCCCGACATATGGCCGAAGTCTGGATCACCCTTTAGCATTGTCTCGAATTTGTCGTTGCGAGTGTGCCAGTGGGTATCCCATGATAACAATTCTTCCGCTGTGGGCCCACGAGTATCGCCGTCCTCATTCTCAATGGAAACGTAGAAGGTGGGAGAACCTAGACGATACCCTTCTCGAAATGCGAACTTGAGCTTATCCACATCACCTGGAAGAGCCTGCCTGACGATGGGGAGGGAGACCATGTGACAGAGTGGAATTTGAAGTGTCCGCTGGAATACCCTGCTGCCCAGAACTCTGCCAATACTGTTGTGTGTCTCCTCCAACATTGTATCCGCTACACTTTGGAATTCCTCCGGAGATATATCTGCAGGTGGCGGTAGGGGCTGAGCAGATGGAGCATCCCCAACTGCACCTGTAGTCTGGGGAATATCTGCGGGCAATTGTCGCATTTCAGAGGCCTCCTCCGGGCCTACAGTATTCTGAAGTTCTTCAACCGTGCGTCTTTGTCTTGTGCCTTCAACTTCAAAGCATTGCCTTTCCAAACCACGTCCTTGAAATGCACAGGGCTAGGCTCGGCAGGAAGACCCGTGCTCGTGGATCGGCTGGGTGTGCGTGCTGCAGCTACCTCCACGGTTTCTTCCTGCGGCTCTTCGGATTCTTGCGATCCCTCCACCACCTCCACCTTTTGAGTTAGGCATGCAAACATCTTCTCCATTCAAGTGTCCTAACATACAGTCTAACAATTGCACAACGAAAAGGAGGGAGGGTTTCGGTGCTCGATCAGCTGCGCGCATCCCGATAGCACGGAGCTCTCACTAGAGGCTGCGTTGCCTGCTGCTACGCGATGACCATCTCCTCCTGAAGACTCATCTGCTTCTTCCCCTTCGGCATTGGCTGGGTCCGAAGTACAACTTGCGGAGCTTGCGACGACGTCTCTTCTCTGGTGCAGGAACTTCCTCTCTCTCAGGTTGGAGCATAAGAAGAACAGAGACACGGAAAAGGGGCGAAGAGTGCAGTTGGAAAGGGCACGAGAGGGGTGAGTGAGCAACCATGACAAAAGAACATCAAACGGCAGGGATGCTCCACTTGGGTTCGAAAGGCTGGGCTGGAAGTGTCTCCTCGTGGACTATGTGTCATTAGGAATTTCGAATCGTTAAAGGTACGCGTGCACTCTGCCGGACAAACATCATTATCCAACGGTCAGGCCCCGCCGCCTCCTGCCACTTCAGCCAGCATAAGTGCACACATCAAAATGCGGCGTCGCATTACTACCGTTCGATCTCACCTTACGTTTCGCATCCCGATGCTGGATAAAAATGCCAAGGTGGACTCGAGACACATGAAAATGTGGTGCCGCATTTCCGTTGGGCTAGGTGTTCATTTATCATGAAGTAGAAGCCAGTACAGAAATGCTGAGGGGCATTCCGTTGGAACTGTTGGAAATTGTATGCCACGGATGGAAATACAGCACCGCATTTCCGTCTCAGCGTCTGATGAGTTACAGTGACAACGGAAATGCGGTGCCGCATTTCCGTCAAGCAACATTGACAGGAAGTACTCGGACAGAAATGCGGCACCACATTTCCATTCTAGGCAGCGTTGAGTTGCATCCAGAACGGAAATGCGGTTTCATGCCTGAGATCCAAAACGGAAATGCGGCGCCGCATTTCCGTTCGACTGTTTCATGACTTTCATCCAGAACGGAAATGCGGTGCCGCATTTCCGTTACACTGTTACATGCCTTACAATCACAACGGAAATGCGGTGTCGCATTTCCGTTCCCCTGTTACATGCCTTACTTGTTGGACGGAAATGCGGCGCCGCATTTCCGTTCTGGAAAGTAGAAAGGTTTCTCTCGGACGGAAATGTGGTGCCGCATTTCCATTCCACTGTTACAAGCCTTACATAATGGACGGAAATGCGGCGCCGCATTTCCGTTCTGGAGAATAGAAAGGTACACCTCGGACGGAAATGCGGTGCCGCATTACCGTTGCACTGTTTCATGCCTTACATGCACAACGGAAATGCGGTGCTGCAGCACCGCATTTCCGTTCCACTGTTACATGCGTTACATATTGGACGAAAATGCGGCGCCGCATTTCCGTTCTGGAGAATAGAAAGGTAGACCTTAGACGGAAATGCGGTGCCACATTTCCGTTCTGGAGGATTGAAAGGTAGGCTTCACTTACATTCATTTCCGTGATGACGCATTGAGTGATGGACCTCGGACGGAAATGCGGCACCGCATTTCCGTTCCACCATATCTTCATATAGACGTGGTCTCTCAATCTAGTCCCTCTTTTCCGTCAGGACTGTTTCAGGGGAATACTCCGGACGGAAATGCGGCACCGCATTTATGTTCATCAATTCCGTCAGTTACAAACACAACGGAATACGGTGCCGCATTTTTTTCCATACAATATAAAACAAAGATGTCACTGTGGAAATTTGTCAAGACTTATTGAAAAAAATGTACAGAAGGTGAGAATAGCTGTTGTGCGCATAGCCGTTGTGGGTTTCAGAGAGGGGAAACTGCATTACAAACCAGAAGTCGGGGTATTTATGGTTCTCTTCTCTCTCATCCTCCAGTTGTTTGTCGATATCGCTCTTCCGTCTGAAGTTGGAAGATGCAGTCATGTCATGGTGCCACCTGCATTTGACGAAGTGGAATTCGACCCTCGCATTTGCGAATCCCGGAGCTGGGAGATATTATGGTGGAGTTGGAGTTCAGTGGACCGACGCACATGGTGACGAGTTTCCGGGCAGTTCTTTGGGATTCTCGTTGGGTGAGACCCGAAAGTGGACAATAGTGGATACTTGTTGTGCGAGACCGACCAGGGAGACGAAGTGTGCGTTTGTTCGTGATGAGATGTTGTTGTGGGGAGCTCGTCACCATGCTTACACCCCACCTCCATAGTACCTCCTATCTGATCGGGCTGTAGAGTTGGTGACTCACTTTTCAGGGCCCGGGAATATATTGCCGACACTGAGGGAGAACTGGAACAGGTTTGTGTTGGATGCGCATGCGTACCACGACGATGTTGAGGATCTCCCACCTGGCATGGAATACCTGCATGTTTTCTCAAACCTCACCAATATAGATGTCTTGTATCTTCATGTGTGCCATCTCCATCCAGATACCAGCAATGGTGACTTGACGAATACAGCGCCACTCCTCATTCTTGACCTGTTGTTTCAAGACTCCGTCGTCCATGTAGTCGATTTGAACACAATGGAATAGGCATCGGAACGGGGAACCTTAGGACATTGTCGGGGGTATTTCAATTCTACAGGTCGTGGTAGCGCTGTCCTCCATTTGGGGAGATAAGTTATTTAGAGAGGACAGATTTTGTGAGTTGTTCCCATCCAGAACAAATATAAATTTTTGGTCAAGTATGGATTTATCTTGTGAATCGTCATGTGCTAAGGTTCTTGTAGTTGTCCTTGTGTTGTTGTCCTTGTCTGCCTGAAGTCTGCAAGGTTTTCTCGAAAGCATGACGGACACCCCTGGTGTGTGACAAAGACCAGTAGCACGAAAATTGCTAATGGTGTTCGTGTACGATACGTCCTCTGTGTGGGGAAGCTGAGGTGCCTCAATCCCGCCTGCTTCCACTTTCTCTCCAAAGGAGGGCGGAGAAACAAGACGGATTGGACTGGCACAACCCATCATCCATTCATTGTCTCCAGCCAGGCTCCAGCGGGTACTTTCAAGTGCGCACATTGCAAAGAACCACCGACATGAGCTTGCATACACGTTGGGGTCCACTGCCACCCCTTGGCGAGAGGCAACATGCGGGAGGCTGTGCAGGAAGCACACAACATCATAAAAGAGGAGGTGAAATTGAGCCCCGGAGCCAGACCAAAGTAGATTTAGCTGAAGGCAGCCCACAAGATTGCTCTTGGCAAAATTATGTCTGAAGCTGGAAATGACCAAGTGCCCTTGAACGAAGTGGAGATGCTTGACCTGTTGGAGTCCGTCTCGCACATTTGTAGTCCGAATGTGCAGAATCACATCGTATCTTGCAAGCAGGAGTTCGGCTAGGGGTCAGACATGCACTCAATCCTGGAGGTGTAACGAAGGACTGGATATGACTACATCCAAGGTAGCAGGTTTCCAGGGCAAGGCAGCGAATCCGATCGTTGTTACATTTTTAAAATGTCAACGTGTGGGCCTGGGAGTGGAGTCGACTTGGTCACTCAAATGACAACTGGAAACTTGTCGAATGCTTGGGTGATGTTTGACCACATCAAGCGAATTACAAACCATCAGTGGGCACTCACCATGGGTGCGCATGTTTATGATTATCACTCGAAGAGGCTCATGACGATTGCAATCTGCGAGATGAAAGGGGAGGGCACACAGTCGGAGATGCATCTGTAGGAGGGCATAAACGAGCAGATGGCAAGGGCGGGTTTGCCAAAGCCCAATTTCAGGGGATTCCTGGCACACAACGCTCAGGCCCACTGGGCAGCGGTGCGGCGTGTGTATGGTGAGGACCCCAATGTTCCAATGGAGGGGAAAGAGAGATCCTGTGGATTCCATTGGATGCAGAGTCTATCTCACTACACTACCAAATTTGTTGCGAGTTCATTCCAAGCTGAACACCGTTTCCTTTGCACGGCGTGGAAGGATGCACCCACATTTGATGACGTGGAGGTTAAGTTTGCTATAATCGAGGCTTGGTGGAACACGTCAGGTGCAGTGGAGACAACCAATCTGGGAGCCTTGCACAGCTGGGTGGGGGTGGTGACATTACTGGTCTGTCCTTGTAGGAGCGGTGCCTGGATTCCGACACGGACATGCCGAACACGAATATGGCAGAATCAGTCCACTCCTCCTAGCGAGCGTCTTCTGCCGCACATCTGGTGGACGTAGTGACGGCCACAACGGAGGACATCGACAGAGCAATCATGCAGCAAGCCAGGTACTACAAGTTCCTAAGCAAGAAACAATGGGGCTTTGGGCCGGATAGGGAGGAATTGTTGGTACAAACAACTTCGAGGTCGAAGAATCCACTGAAATGGGCGACAACATTGCGAGATAAGATCAAAGGGACGCCTTTGCACCGCAGAGGTGAATACCTAGAGGGGGACGTCCATACTCGCCCTGTGAGGCGGAGAATTGAAGAGAAACTCGGGTGTGAAGAGGATTCCTGGAGATCCAACAGGAACATTCGGACAACACCTCGAGGTCCCGTCATGTTGCCGCACAATTTGTCTTCCAGCAGTCAAAGCCCAAGAGTTTCAAGATCGCCATTGCCTTCAAGCGGGGATTCCGTGCAAGAAATTCCCATCGCTCGCCTGCCCCAGATTCCGCCCGCTGTTATGCAGTATGGCCAACCCATTGTGGAGACGACTGTGTCGCGTCACAGTGGAGAATTGCTCGCAAAAGGCCGGTGTTTCGAGGTAGGTGTTCCGCAATTCGAGTGGATATACGAACGTTGTTTAGAGATGATAAGGAGGAATCCAGATGGGGCTATCCCTGCTCCTACTTTTACAGGAAGATTTGTCCATGCAAAGTTTTTGGAGGCGACAACTACCCAGTTCTGGTTCTGCAGGCATGACATTATGACTTGCGTGTATGGAAGCCCACGTACGGCATACAAACAATGCCAGAGGCTCCCCCGGTGTGGCCGGTGGAACCAGGATGCGATCTGAATAAGGTTGAGGCCGATGCTCTTACTACCGCAGGATTTCGGATGGTGCAGCGCACTGACGTCCCCAGACAACCATTTCCGCTTCCATAGCCTCCACCACCAACCCCTATGAGAGCAAGAACAATGGGACGCGACAATTCTAAGCATCCTACACACCATTGGGGGAAACCGAAGAGGCGGCGACCTCCCTCAAAAGTGAACGAGACAAGAATGGGGAATGCACTTCGGATGAACTGTACAATATAGAGCTCAACAGAAGTGCCCCCACCAGGCTTCGGGCGTGTGTATCAGATGGCCACGGCAGGCTCAGCTGTCCGCAATGAGGTGTACACCATCACCATTTCAGAATTACCCACCTGCAACTGCTACGTGACAATGCATGTGGGAATCGCAGGTAATGACGAATGCGAAGGAGCAAGTCGTAATGCATACAAATTCGTTCGGCTTGTACGTCAAATGGGATGGAACACAGACATTGGAAGACTACGTGACACGTTTCAGATGTGCGTACAAGGACAACCTCTTCGTCAGGGAGTTGCAGACAGCAAGAAGGAGCGTGGAGTTTACACATCAAGAGGGAGCTGGAAAAGCTGCAATGCGAATTGTTTACAGGTGAAGCCCAGCTGTCCTTGTATGCAAAGCCTGGTTATGAGGTTTGTCTGGGAAATGCGGCACCGCATTCGCATTTTAAGTTTTCGGTTGCACTCTGCGAGTACGTTGGTCTCAACTTTTGCTCACGCATGCTGATTGCCCTGCAGGTATATGAAATACGTGCTTCTTCAGACAGGGGCCCTGGCTCAAGAGCCCCCATTCTTCATGGCTTGGACCGTGGCGGGCCCAAGCTGCATCTACACACCCGAGATGCAGAAACAATGGCATGCCGCGCATCTGGTTGGATGCCCGTGGTACCTGGACATGTCTGGCGGAATTGTTGACGAGTCTGAGAAAGATCTGCACGCGAAAGCAGAAGAGAAGAGAAAGGAAAGACGTGTCCCTGCTCGGCCAGAGTCGGCAAAGGAAGCTGCTGCTCTGGAACAATCCAGAAAGGCAGCTGAGATGGCACAGAAGACGGTGGATGCAGCTGTGCAGGCTCAACAGAAGGGGTCGAAGAAGCGGACTCGCCAGCAAGGAGCAGCAGTTGTGACACCCAAGAAAACGAAGAAGCAGAAACAGATAGTGCAGGTAGAGGGTGAGGAAGAGGACTTCGATGGAGACTTTGCAACCAGCCCACCCCCGGAGACGCAGCCGAAATCCCCTGTGCCCACTGTTGTCACGAGAGGGACGAGAACTGGCTCGGCAAAGAAGGCACTCTTCAACCCCCCGGGGGGGCACCCTTTCGAGCCGGTGGAAATGAAGAGGCCGAAAGTGGATCCCGATACAGTAGTCCAGTGTGTGAATGAGAGTTTCTTGGCGGCTTTGGATGGACGGGCAGCCAAGTTGGCATACACGAAGACCATGGAGGGTCTGAAGGGCAGAGCACTGAAGAAGGCGGCTGCCGAAGAGCCTTCCGACACCCCAGGGTTTCTGAAGATGGTCTTGTTCTTTGAGAGGGTGTGTGCAGACAAGGATTGCAGGAGGGGCGGAAATGCCACCGAGTGGTCTTGCGATATGATCATCTTGGATATTCCGGACGGAGAGCCTGTGGAAGGACTGCAAGCTTTGCCATCTTGGAACAGGTACTCCGAGGACTTTTGGAAGAAAGGATTCGGGCTCGCGTGCATGGTGTTGGACGACAGAGGCTGTGTGGTTGTCCTGGCGAGCAGAGGCAAAAACACGCAGACAGGAATTGCGAAGTGGACCCGCAAGAGCGCCGTCCCAATTCTGAAGAAGAAGTGGACGTGCATCAACACATTGGGCCTTCGGTCGGAAGGGAAGAAAGTAATTACGACATTGGCACTCGTCCTTTCATTTTCTTAGGAGTTTTGAAATGCGGTGCCGCATTCCATTTCTAATCGTTCCCCACTGTGTATGCAGACGAAGCAGTTCGATGCATACTGCTTTGTGAAGGAGAACTCCACCTTTGCTTTCCGGAAGGAGGGATTGTTGGTTGACCCGAACTGCGACCCCATCGATTACAACGTCCTGTTCAACAACGTTCCCACGGAACTTCTCCCTCATAGCCTCACTTCAACTGAACCCCTGCGGTATTCACGGACTCGGAGCCCTGCCTTCATTCAGACAATTATGGAGACATGCACTGACGTTGAGGGCACAGTGCTCGACCTCATCTATGGGACAGGTATGCAGAATCTTCTTGTATGCTATTCTGTAAATTCTCGTTATGCTTTCATTCGCAACATCTGAAGGGCCATGTCATAATCTGTGGATGGCATTGTAACAAGTGCCTCAATGTGGGCTGGGCGGTTTTCCGACCGGCACCTCTTTGCCTACGAGGATGACACATCCGTCTGGGGATCCCATCTGGAAGGGCTGCAACGGAATGTGAAGGCTCCCATTGAAACCAAGGACTCCTCGGATTTGTCGGAGTTGGAGGAAGAGACAGTGGACATGATGCCGAGGAGAACCCGGAATACGAGTGAGTGCAAACATTGTAAGTTTGCAAAGCCTTCTGGGTGATTTTTTGTCAAACGCATTTCCGGACTGTGGTTCTCATTGGTCTCGTTGGTGATTGTTATGTGCAGGATTCCAGGATCCGGGTCGAAACATGTAGGGCCTACACTTCCTGCCAGGAAGAATGTCCCGTTCATTGCGAGGGCCGACTTCATGACGAGCCCGGTGAAGGACTACTCCCTTCCTAGTTATGCAGCTAAACTCGCAAATACAGCGATTAGACGATGTGAGAATCCCAGTAAAGTAGAGCAGATTTTGGAGAGGGCTAGGGAGGACAGAAGGATAAGGAAAGAGTTGGCAACAGCAGAGACAGGTAGACGGGTGCGAAAGTTCATATGTGATTCAGCGGATGAGAGCGATGCAGACAGGGAGGACGACGAGCCAACGGAGGTGAGATGGTCGGTTCCGCAAGGTGAAGATGGGGTTTTTGAAAGCCTGGCCAACGATCAGTCCGCTGGAGATGAGAAAGACAATGACGGGGTGGAGGCGGAGCAGGACAGTCAAGGACAAGACGACGATAGTGATGATTTTCAAGATTAATAGAATTTTAATGAACTTTCTGTACATTTAAATTCTATTCCAAAGTATATAAAGGAAATTCTCCCCGTCCTTCATGTCCCCTCTCCCATTTGCTTCTCAACGACAACATCGTCCAAACCTGGTCCCTCCCAAAATCTGAAATGCGGCACCGCATTTCAATGACTGAACGGAAATGTGGCAACTGCAAAAACCTGTTTTGGAAATGCGGCACCGCATTTCCAAAACCGGGGCAAGAACAATTTTACGTTTCATGGTTTGGACATCAGAAACTGTTCGGACAAACGGAAATGCGGTGCCGCATTTCCGTTTCCGACACGGCAGTTTTGCCGATTGCCAGCTCCTTCCATGGAGGTAAATGGAAATGCGGAGGTCGAACATGGAAATGCGGTGCCGCATTTACCTTTTGGAGATGGACATTTTTCCAACTGCAGACCTATCGACGGAAATGCGGCTCCCCATTCCATGATGCTAGACGGGAATGCGGCACCGCATTCCATTGTCCAATAAGAAATTTCGATGGCGTACATGGAAATGCGGCGCCGCATTTCCAAAACGGACATCGTTGTTTGTCCAATTCCAGACCCTTTGACGGAAATGCGGCACCGCATTCCGTCGTCCTATAAAAACTTACATTGTCCTATAAAAACTTTCGATTGACCAACATGAAAATGCGGCGCCGCATTTCCAAAACAGACATCGTTGTTTGTCCAATTCCAGACCCGTTTGGGCATTCCGTCTTCATGGACGGAAATGCGGCACCGCATTCCATTGTCCAATACGAAATTTTGATGACGGACATGGAAATGCGGTGCCGCATTTCCAGAACGGACATCGTTGTTTGTCCAATTCCAGACCCTTCGACGGAAATGCGGCACCGCATTCCATTGTGCTCTCCGGAAATGCGGTGGCGCATTTCATTGTCCGGTATGAAATTTCGATGACGGACATGGAAATGCGGTGGCCCATTTCAAGTATGGACATGGACAAGCATTAGCGACTGGACATGCTCAGACAATTCAAGGTCCAATATGGAAATGCGGCGCCGCATTTCAAATTCGAAGTATGGTAATGCCATGTCAGGAAATGAAATGCTGTACAACATTTCCGTTACGACGACAACGGAGGAAAGATCGCTGCCAGAAATCGCTGCATGGAGCAAAATGAAATGCAGTGCCGAATTTCCGAGCTTCGGCGTGTACATGTTTCCTTTTACTCATAGATGGATTTTCTTCACCTCAGGACTCTGATATCGCTGACTCTGGTACATTCATACGGACAGACACATTGTAGAAATGAGACCTCAAATTGTAAACAGTGGGCCAATTACGGCAGTTCTTGAAAGCGATGAAACACAAGCATACAGAAGTGAGGTACGATGGGTTGTTTTATTGATCGAACACGGTGTCTCACATTTAGCAACTCCAGACAAATCTAAGCCCTTCCTCCTTCTACATGGGCGTCACCAAGTCGACGGAACTTCGATAGCCCTCAAAACAAGCTCATTACTGATGCGGCACCTGGAGGTAAACTGCAATGCGGTCGATCTGGTGCGCTTGGTGGAACTGACGACAATGTCATGCCCATCAATCATACCACCATCATACATTGACAAGGTGACTGTGGGCCTCCTGTGCCCATGGGATTCGTCTTCGCAACTCAGCCGAATGTCTCCATACACTGGAAAAACGGAGTGAACTCCACGAATATAGTTTTCCCCGGTGCCGTCCTCCCTGGCCCACTGGCAGCAGTTCCAGCGCCAAAGTGAGGCCGTGCGTGATCTGTCCGACATCCCATTCCACCTTGATATATCGAGGTCAACAATTTTCAGGACCCACGGACCGCATTGACCCTTGCCCTCACCTCGCTCAAAGCGGTAATAGCCCTCCAGATACTCCATTGCGCGCAAAGACTCCCGCTTGATTCCAGAAGCGTCTGTGAAAACAGAGAGCCAGACAATGATGTCTCCTGATTCTGGTTTGAACATAGCATAATCGTGGCCATGATAAGGGCAGTCAGCAGGATTTTGGCGGCACGGCATCCTTGAAAAAGAGTAGCGGAGTACGCTCAATGACAGCAGCTCCTGGATGGAGGAGGCAGCAGCGCGGTTGCTGGAAGAAATTCAAGCAAACGCTGCAATTCCAAACACTCCAGGGCACATTTAAATTTCCCCCCGACAGGAACCTACACGGATGATGATTGGCTGCTCCATGAATGTAGCCGTTTCAGTTTTCTTCCCTGCCATGCAAATATGGGCAGTAAGTGCCAGGTGGGCCTATAGCCACTCGAGACGACGAAGTCCATCCCCCCTTCGATGTAAATGCGGCGCCGAATTTCCATCCGGGGGATGGACTTCGGTGGCAGATTTCAAACTATACCCCGTGGATGAGAAAGAGGTATCGGTTCATCCACCGCTGGCGTGATGAACACGTTACACGATGATTGGTGGGTACGTGTGACCCATATGCTCCATTATTGGAGCCCGCACTGCAATTCCGCTTCTCATCATTTCGAAAATCTAAGGGCTTCGTTGCTGTCCGCAAGGTCATTGTCATCGGCATCAAAGACGTCCTCAGGTCCTCCTTTGCAAGGATGCCGTGCTTCCGGAACCAGGACGACTGCCCTTATGGAGGCATCGATTATGCAATGTATTCGGCCAGATCGGGAGACATCGTTATCTGGTACACAGAATACACAGAAGATACTGGTTTGAATGTGGAAACATTGTCCGCTTTTGAGTATATCCCAGGCCAGTACGCCTTCGAGCGGGGTGACGATCTTGGTCTGAGGAGTCCGTGGCTCCTGCACATCCTTAATTCCGATTTTCCCAGCTACGACGGGCACCCATGCAGAAGAATGCGCACTGCTATGCTGTTGCGGTGGAACTGCTGCCAGTGGACTTGGGTGGACTCCATCGGAGAGACTTATACTCCTGAAGGAGTGCGCTCATCTTCTCCATTGTATGGGGACATTTGCATTGGTGTGGACGACGAAAACGTGAAGCTTTCCATATTCGATGGTGGTATGATTGAAGGGCAGGACATTGTGGTGAACATCAACAGGGGCGGTACAACGGCTGCAATCCAGTTTACCTGGAGGAGCCTGATGACTCATGAGCTAGTTCTCAGAGCAGTCGAAGTCCCATTGACAACGTGACTTGTATTCAGAAGGCACAGGGCTAAAGATTTGTTTGCACAATCAGCACAGTAGACGTGCTTCAAATGCAATTCATGTGGATCAATAAAAACCCCATTGTGCCCTCTTTTTGTTCTATTCTGTATCCATCGTTCCCAAAATGCATCATTCCTCATTTCGTTTGGGATTGGGAGTGTGGGTGGATTTTGCAAGTGGCTGGTAGGTTGAAATGGGCCCCCATTGTACAGAGCAGTACCACCCTACCATTCGCGAAACATTGCCTTTCAATATGTAATTCTAAAAAACATTGCCGAACCTCCTTCATCGGGAGGTCCTTCTCCCCCTATGACCGTGACACCCTAAACCTTATTCCCGCGGACACTCATTCCCGGAAAATAGTCCTGCTCATGTTTTTTTCGACACTTACGACTCTGCTCATGGCTCATGCCGCTCATGGCTCATGGCTCATGAAATAGCAGCCCCCCGAGGCAGAGCACATTTGAGCAAGAATACGCTTTGCAATGGGAGCTAACGTTCTTGCTCCAGCTCCAATCAGATCCCACCATTCATGTGGCAACATGTTCATTGCTTTTGGATCCGACATGTCATGGAAAGGATTCTGGCGATCCGAGAAGCACTGGTACTTGGACAAAGCTCGCTCTGCCATGTTCAAGGGCGCGAGTTGCATGATGACCCGTACAAGCCCGGTTTTGGCATCCACATCGTCTCTCAAATCCGTATTGTCCAGCAAGAATGGATTCAGCAAGGCCCCCGCATAATGCAAGTCCATGCGAACCATCCGTTTGCGGTCGTAAAATGCATCCTCGGCCTTTTCCGCCAAATCATCGTCCATAGAGAATGGAAGACGCCTCAAGGATTGCACGTGCTTCTGAAGGTTTTCCAATATCAACCATGTTTTACCCATTATTGGTTGTTTTCCATCAAACCCCGCAAAGCAATCAACACCGGCTCCACCATGTACACAAAATTTGCACATTTCGTCCAGAAATCGTCGGAGCGAATGATTGCGCGGACCCTCCGACTTTTGCTCAAAGACTTGGACTTACGAGAGTCACGTAAGGTACCCACATACGCATCCCATTGAGGGTCGATGATCACCTGCTCCAGACCCGCCCTCACAGTCACCAGTCGATCCACCATCAAAAAGTTTGTGGCAAAGCGGGTTTCACCCGGGTTCCTAAGGCTGTATTTGGGTTCACGCTTTCTAAACAATGCTAGAGGGATGTGATGTGTACGGATGAACGTCACAACCGACTTTGCCTTTTTTACTAGCTGTTTCATCCATGATTCTTTTCCCAAAAATTGTTCTCCCGCATGACAGACCAGCATGACATTGAATAGTGGTCGATTAGTAATAGAAATCCAACCGTCCACACATATAGTGCTTCCATATTTCCGGAGAGAATCACCTGTCTTTTCATTCACCTTTTGGGTGAGGTCAGACATAACCTCTTCTAGCAATCATGTGCGGAGATCGCGATAACTCTGAGGTATGTATGTGGACTTGGAATCGGACGTGGCAGCCACAAACGCATGAAGCCTCGAGACATTGAACGGAATATTAGCCTCGTAGAAAAATTGGGCCCACTTCTTATCCAGAGTCCTCCTGTGCGACAAATTTAAGCCTTCTTGCATTGATTGTTGCCTCAATGGTCTGGTCCGTACAAGTGCTGGCGTACAATCGGGTGTTGCTCCTGACCCACCGACTTCTCCACGAACAGCAGACGCCTCACAAGAATCCTCCTGGGTACAACTCTGAGAGGCTTTTGATTCGAACATGGAGTGTTTGGCTCAGAAGCCGCGGCCACATCAAGAGAAGGTGGGATATTGCCTCCACATTGGGCAAAGTAGGCTTTCACTCGCATGGAGGCTTTTGGGCACAAACTAACCTCTGCATTCTTTCCATCTCTGTAGTCGAGGTGATATAACATGCGATCTTTGCGACCCGCCAGCTTCAATGCACAGAGATTACATTGAACACGGTCCTTTTTGTGTGGGTCTACGGTGAACCAAGGGATCCACTCCTCCCTCATCCTCACACCTAGAACCCTAACCACAGACTTAAGGTTGAACGAAGAACACTAGTGTACTTGGTAGATTTGTCAAGAGCAATAGAAGGTAGAACAGAATGCGATGGCCCAACATTACGGCATCAATCCAAGTGGATCAATGCACCATGTAGTATTGTGCTTTTCGACAATTTGTTGCAGTGGCTCTGGTGGAAGCCACAACAACAAATAGTCCACACCCTCTTTTTGGGCTATACTCTTACTCAAGGAATATAGAACATTCACTCGCCACAAAAGTGTTTGCTACAAAAGAAGTGAGGGGCATTATGACCACCTTATATACCCTCTAGCCTCCAAGCCTCACACACTCGACGAATCAGAATCCAATGCTGTGACCGCCCCAGGTTGCACGAGGAAGTCGCATGTTATTTAAATTAATTAACAAATGTTGCGACCACCCCATATTGGTGGTCGCACCTATTAAAAACAAGGAAAATGCTGCGACCACCCCCATGCTCGTGGTCGCAGATATTAAAAAACAGAAAAATACTGCGACCACCCCCCTACTGGTGGTCGCACCTATTAAAAAAACAAAAAAATGCTACGACCACCCCCATGCTGGTGGTCACAGATATTAAAAAACAGCAAAATGTTGCGACCACCTCCCTGATGGTGGTCGCACCTATTACAAATAAAATAAAATTGTGCGACCACCAGTAGCGGTGGTCGCAACTGTTTAAGAAAAGAAAAAAATGCGACCACCCCTGCTGGTGGTCGCATCTTTTTTAAAAACAAAAATGATGCGACCACCTCTCTACTGGTGGTCGCAACTATTAAAAAATAAGATAAATTCTGCGACCAACAATATTTGGAGGTCGCACCAATTTAACAATAATTATTTAAAAATGACCTCAAATACTGGCGGATGGAGTAATTTATAAAACAATTCATTCACTTGCCAAGGTGTTGCTTGGAATACAACGTGTCCACCTACGTGACATATTTTTCACCTAACTCATGTTTTACTGATTTTTCGGCAAAACTGACGTGACGTTCGTCGCGTCAGCGTCAGGTCCGACGTGACGTCACTGACGTGTGCAACCCTGTCAACTTGTCTATCTATAGTGGTTGTAACGTCTTGGATAAAAATTCTCCTGATCCAAATTGTTTCTATTCTAAACCAGAAGTTTTTAAGATTGAAAAAGTGTTAATTCCAAAGCTTCTCCTCATCTCTGTTATCTGTTTTTTGATACTTTCCTGCTACCACATCGGCAGTAACTTGTCAGGGCCGAGTCTGATGAGAGGGCAAAACATGCTGAAAAACGTGATGTTATTGCGCTTCACCCCTTCCCCCATCATTTGCTCATAGGTCTTCAAGGCCTCCATCCCGCGCCCAGCTGTGCATATCCTACAAGCATCGCGTTCCACGACATCAAATCTTGATCAGCCATATTGTTGAACACTCCCTCCACATTTGGTATACATGTCCACAAGGGTATTGTTCAGAATTACATCTGGTACATTTCCAACTTTGACGATGCAACCATGGACCTTTTTGCCCTTTCCCAGGGCTGCCAGGCTTGCACACGCACACAAACGTTATGTGGTCAGGCTTCATCCCTTCCCCCATCATTTGCTCATAGGCCTCCAAAGCTTCCATCCTACGCCCCTGTTGTGCGCATCTTGCAAGCATCCCGTTCCACAACACCCCATCTTGTTCAGCCATAGTGTTGAACACTCCCTCCGCATCTTCAACGCTCCCACATTTGACATACATGTCCACGAGGGTAGTATTGTTCAGAATCACATCTAGTACAATTTTATCTTTGGTGATGCAACCATGCACCTCTTTGCCCTTTTCCAGGGCTGCCAGGCTTGTACACGCACTGCAAACGCACACAACATGATATGGTCGAGCTTCACCCCTTCCCCCATCATAAGGTCTCCAAAGCCCCATCTCGCGCCCTTGCTGTGCACACCCTGCAAGCATTGCGTTCCACGACACCGACATCCTCAATGCTCCCACATTTGGCATACATGTCCACCAGAGCAATGCTGCCAGGCTTGCACACGCATCACAAATGCACACAAACGTGACGTGGTCGGGCTTCACCCCTTCCCCCATCATTTGATCATAGGTCTCCAAAGCCTTCATACCACATCCTTGATGTGCACACCCTGCAAGCATCCTATTCCATGACACCACATCTTGTTCAGCCATAATGTCGAAAACTCCCTTCGCATCCTTAATGCACCCACATTTGGCATACATGTCCACAAATTGCGGCTTTTACGTCTCTGTGTTATGACTGCAAATGCAGTTATGGAAGCCATTTACGACTTCCTGACTCTGAAGACGTAAAAGCCTAGTCAGTTGTGACATGGCAGATATGACTCTCCAGGCTGGCTGTGACGTGGCGCCTGAGCAGCTGTGGGGTAGTCATATACGCTGGCTTTACGAATGACTGAACGGACAGTGTAGTCCATGTCAACGGCTGTGCAAGAGTGACACGTGCTTGATACAGAAAATGATACGTGGCAGAGTGTTCGCTCTCCATGAGAATGAACTATGACTACGGGCGTGCTAATCCGATTGCAACATGTGGCGTGTTGCAGTTTTTACACGTGGTCCTCAGCAGATTGACATGTGTCAAGATGGGTGATTTTTTGGGTATATTGCTATTTTTTTTACATATTTGTATTTCCACTGCATGGTGTAGTACTATTGGAGAGTGAAAATAGATGTAGTCATTATTATGACTATGATAGAAGTCATATACATGTCTATTACAACAATGAAATATAATATATAATACAAACAGGACAAGGCACTGCAACAAGCTGAGCAAAACCAAGAGATTGTACACCATCTCTATTTATCAATCTATTTATCATTATCATTTTTGTCGCGATCTAAAAATACATAAAATAGTCACATGTTCTCATGTGAATTATAATGTCTAACTGTAACACTTTGAAAAGTGTTCACCCAAATCTTCTAACTACTCGTATATTCCATCAATCTGCAACCCATCAAAAACTAGGGTTTGCATGGCTTTAAAAATCACTACAGCAAGGACATCTGTTTGTTTTCCAAGTTCTTGCATAAGATGCACCAAGCAACATTGCATTGTGAGACACTCACTCGCTATACTCCAAAGCATCCAGGGAAGGTCACTGAGCAACCTGCCAAGGCGGAAACAATTAAGAGAATTATCTAATACCATATATGAAAAACCAATGCCAGTGTTGTTTATGGTAACTTCTATCCCATGGACTCCTAAACAAACCAAAGCAAACAAGTTGGTGTGTGTTGGCAAGTCAGATACTTCACAAAGAAACATGCACTAAAAATGAGAGCCAGGAGGATAGGAAGGTCACTCACGTTTATACAAAGACGTCTTGCCCACTGCCCAGCACCCTGCGTCACCCACACTCTATCTCTACTCCTTCAGCTATCCATGCCTCTGCACAAATCAAGCATTCATCCTTGCCTTGCTGCTAACAAATGACAATGACAGCCTACATTTGGAATAGGAAACACCCAACTCAGCGTAGCACACTAGGCGCTATGCTGAATTGCGTCTGCTCCTCTCTGAAATGTAGCAGGCATTCACCTTTCTGCCCCGGTTGACCCATCAGTGACTGGGCTCATATAAGTATTCATTCCACAGCTTCTCCTCATCTCTGTTACCTGTTTTTTGATACTTTCCTGTTGTCACATTGGCAGTATCATGTCAAAGTCACTCCAAACTAGATTCACTCAACCAGCTAACTTGCAGAATTGAACATGGCAATTTAGGGCCGATTCTGATAAGAGGGAAAAACAGGGTGAAATGTGTTGAAGAAGATGCCTTCATTAGCAGTGCCTGATTTTATCACTTGTGCCGCTGCTGCCAGTTGACCATCTACCCATGCAGGTTTCTTGTAGCTATTGATCCACAGGGAATCACAAGTAATCTTGTGCTTGAAATCTGGCCCTCTTGGATGAATCTAGACCCACACGAAATCCCTGCTCCTTCAGCTATCCATGCCTCTACACAAATCATGCATACATCCTCACCTTGCTGCTAGCAGGTGACAATGACAACCTAGAATTGTCAAAGCAAACACTAGCAGGGAAAATATGTTGAAGAAGGTACCTTCACCCCTTTCCCCATCATTTGCTTTCAGGTCTCCAAAGCCCCATCTCGCGCTCCTGCTCTGCACACCCTGCAAGCATTGCATTCCACGACACCACATCTCGTTCAGCCATACTCCCTTGGCATCCTCAATGCTCCCACATTTAGCATACATGGCCACCAGAGCAATGTTCAGGATGACATCTCGTGCTCTCTCTTTTTATGTCTCTCTAGTCATTCACGGCCAGAGAAACAGCAGGATTGCGCACCTGATTGTGCAGAGGTTCAGAAACACGGCCACCATGTCACCATGGACCTGCCAGGCCAAGATCCACTCAACCAGCTAACTTGCAGAATTCAACATGAAAATTTAGGGCCGAAAAATAGGGTGAAATGTGTTGAACAAGGTACCTTGATTAGCAGTGTCTGATTTTATCAATTGTGCCGCTGCTTCTGCAGCTTCCAGTTGATCATCTACCCATGCAGGACCTATGATGGACCTTTGTGCCCTTTCCCAGAGCTACCAGGCTCGCATTGGGCATACATGTCCACCTGGGCATAGTTCAAATAACATGTGGTACAATTCCAGCTTTGACATTGACACCGGATCTGTTCCATTTTCCAGGGCTACCAGGCTCACATTTGGCATAGATGTCCACCAGAGCAGAGTTCAGAGTGACATCTGGTACATTTCAGCTTTGACAATATCACTGTGGACCTGTCCGTCCATTCCACAGCTATCAAACTCACATTTGGCATACATGTCACCAAGGCAGTGTTCACAATCAGATTTGGTGTATAGTTCCAGCTTTGACAATGTCACCATGGACCTCTACTCCCTTTTCCAGGGCTGCCAGGCTCGCCTAAACTTGTGTTCAGAATCACATATGGTACGTTCCAGCTAATTTGACGATGTCACCATGGCCTCTGCTCTCTTTTCCAGGGCTGTTAGGCTCACATTTGGCATACATGTCCACAAGGGCAATGCTCAGAATCAGATCTGGTACAATTCCAGCTTTGACGATGTCACCATGGACCTCTTTGCCCAGTTCTAGGGCTGCCAGGCTCACATTTGGCATACATGTGCTGCATGGCAGTGCTCAGAATGACATCTAGTACAATTCCAGCCTTGACGATGTCACCTGGGAACTTTGTGCCCTTTTTCAGAGGTAGCATGCTCGCATTTGGCATACATGTCCACCAGGGCAGTGCTCAGAATCATACCTGGTACAATTCGCCCTTTGAAGATGTCACCATGGAAGTCTTTGCCCTTTTCCAGCCCGCTGCCATGCTCGCACATGCTTTGCCCCCACAAACCAACGTGATGTGGTCAGGTTGAAGTACACTTCCCCGTACCTGATTATAGGGGCACATAGAGGACCTTGAGGATGATCTGAAGGGCCTACCTCTACCCTTGACACTAGACCTGAAATTTAAACTCAAGTTGGGGAGTCTATCTTTGCACAAAACCAGATGTAGAGATGTAAAGGAGATAGTAAATGTCCGACATGCCAACGGCCTGAAGATGATATCCGTTCTCTGATACAATGCCTGAGTAACATCAAAGTCACTCCAAACCACCATAGATCCACCCAATGAGCTAACTTACATGACCCATGGAGGATTTGACTGACCATGAACCCAAGAGGACCTCTTGTGTGTGCTGCTTGTGTCTGTAGTCAGGTACTGTCGGATTGGTCAGTGAGAACCACCACGGTGCAGCTGAGCGGGCAGAGATTGAAACACGGCCTGCTAAGACCAAGCTGACTCACCCAAGAACCTTGTAAACATCAGGAAGAATACCAAATCATGGTACTAACAGGAGCCAACAAACCCATATTTGCTGGATGGACAAACTTCTTCACATCGTACATTAAGAAGAAGCCACACCTTGCGATTGCAGTTGTCCCACCATCGTGAAGGATCTTTAAGAAACTCATGCCAGCTCTGCTCCGTGCTGCAAATTCAGGGCCGAGCGGGTAGAGATTGAAACACTGCCTGCTAAGACGAAGCTGACTCTCCCAAGAATGGCGAGCTCCCAGCCGAAACCTCCTCACACACATACCCTAGCGTTTCTAGGGTTGCTTGCTTCAGATGCGAAGGTTGCTCCAACGCGGGCCTCCCATGCATGTTTGCCCTCCCTCCCACTCGCTCACTGTAAGTCCCAACCCTCTCCCCCTCTCTCCCTCTGTATCCCTCTCTACTGGGAATTGGCAGTTTGCTATCAGTGTTGACTTTTTGTTTTCTCATCCTCTATCAGGCTTTTCATCCATACCGGATGAGCCACCAGGATGGACACTGAATTACCTCTAGGATGGTATTTTTGGCCTTTTCATTCCTCCTTTATTGACTCTCATCCATACCGGATGAGTCACCATGGAAGAAAAGAATTACCTCTATGGAGGTTTGCAACAGCATCCTATTTTTCCATCCGTACCGGATGAAAAACTACCAGGGTGATAATTTTTCATTCCTCTTTTATTGACTCTTTTTATCCATACCGGATGGTCTGGTAAGGAATGATAGAATTACCTAGATGGATGTAAGGCGCTGCCACGGATGATATTCCCTACTTTTTCATCCTGACACAAGTGATCTGTCTATGGATGATGTGATTATGGCCTGGAATTGATCTTTACTACCCCTAATTATGATTAATTACGGTGGAAACCCTAACCCCTACCCCAAAACCTATTTTTAACCTTGTTGCGGATGAAATCCGTCAGGGTATACGGATTCGTCCTACTATTTTCCATCCACGGATGAATAATCGGGGGACAACCCTATGTCGTCTCTCTCGCTGTCAGAAGCACGCGATGTGCTTCTGAGCTCGCGAGGAGAGTGTTATGGTGGACGTGCTTTGGTGGCTGCCCCGTTTGTGGTGTCGTACCCATGCTGGACGAGCGCCTGGGGGGGCGTGAAGGCGGCGTCTTGTCTCTCTTGCAGTGGGAAACACCGCTATGAAAGCAGTGGCATCTTCCCTCCTCTGGCTTTTTCTGTGCTTAGTAAGGACACTTATGATGAGAAGTTCTCTCCCTCCTTTCTAGTGCCTTGCGATTGTGCCTGCTTTGCTTCATTGCTTATGTGCTTTGTGGAGGCGGCTTGCTGCGGGTGGTGATGGCGCATAACCCTCTTCCCCAATCGCTTAAGGTGCCTTTGGAGTTTAGGGATTCTCATGTTCTTATCTCTTTCTCTTGCTTTTGTGTTTCTTAGTTGACATCGATGACAAGTGTGAGGGTCTGTGATTCACCTGGGGTTCCACAATCCTCACTAACCTGTTGGTTTTTGTGGGGGCTTGTGATGGGACCAGGTGAGGATCCTCACCTACTTTGAAGTTTCTTGAGCATGCAGATTGGGATATGAGCTGAGGAGACCTAGGGGTTTGTGCGCTGTGAGGTGGCTGCGCAGCCCCGATTTCAACCCGACTGCCCCTGTGCTTGATGAAGTTGTTTGTAGAAAATGGAAGGTTGTAGTATTTACATTTCTCTTTGCTCTATGCCTTTTTTTAGTGTCTCCTTTATGTTAAGATTTGCCTCAAGCTTCTCATGGCACAGTACAAGGCTCAAAGTGTATCTAAGCTTCCTTCCTGCATTTCAACTACTTATTCTGAACTTTGGCATTATTAGTGGCTAGTGTAGTCCACTTACATTCAATTTTCTATCAGACATGCCCTCTTATTAAAGTACTATGAATGTTTTCTCAAGAAGGTGGGAACAACTACTGAATAGAGGGCATATTTGTGTGCGCATGAGCACGAGATGCCTTGTTTTCACGCGACTGTGAACCATTGTGCACCATGGATATGACCAAAACAAAGTGACCAAAAGAACTAATCCGTTCTCCAACCACAATATGGCTTTTATTCCGATAAAATTCCGATATGACTGAACATTCAGATTTTGGACATTTGTGCAGACATGGATGTCTACTTGTTGAAAACCCTAGCCCTGGCACTGATGGACCTGACTCATTGGGAAGAAGAGCTCTGGGTTATTAATATGCTTAGGAGCAGGTTAAATTGTTACAACCTCTTGGGATAACCTCTTTGATCATTTAAATGTTTGTCATGCTTTGTGAAATTCCAGATAGTTTTCTATTTGCACTTGAGCAGACCTGTAGCCCAGTGGTTGGGTTTGCCTATGCATGAGCACCTGATTTTAGTATTTGGCACTTCTGGTTTAAAATGGGGGCAGAAGATGGGCGGGTGTCCAGGTGGGCTTCAGAGCAGTTGTTTTGTGATATGTAGTGCAATGTGTATACAAGTTTTGAGTTTGAGTTAGAGTGGTTGAATTGTCAAGTGTGGTGATGAGTTGTAGGCGAGCCAGCATTGGATCAGTTCTGCTTACAATCCATGTTGGTGTATTTTTTCTGCTTTTGGGGTTGGTGTCAAATAGTTTGTTGCTTGTTGCAACCAGAGCAACAATTGAATGTGGATGGTTTGGATGGAATGTAGGATGGAATGCATGATTGCAGCTCAATAAATCCAGAAATGTATGTTTTTCCTTTTGTGGTGGGCTAAGTTGCAGCAGGGGTGTAAGAGTTTGAAGTATGTCATGGTTGTTGTAAGTGTTGTGTGGGCGTATTTTTGCACTTATAACTGTTGGCTTTGGCTTTTGATAATTGTATGTGAAGAGCGGGCGTATTTGGTAGGGGGTAGTTCCGAATTTGAGGATGTTATATGGGTTGTGTTGGCAGCCTCGACACTTTCTGTGTGATTTAAGCTTTGGCCAAAGAACAGGAGGTGTCTGCGTAGGTGTACTGTGCTGAGCTTTGAGAGATGATGTTATGGGACACGTAGTGTGTGGGCCGCTGAGCTCATGGATGGCGCCACCTGGCATTTGTCTCACTTATGTCTCTGTTGGTAAGGTATGTGAGGAGCAATTAGTAATGTTAGTGTTGGCATAAACTGATATTATAGTGGGGGGGAAGTATTGTATGTCTATTTTTGTGCTGGAGCAAAGTGGGCTAGAGAGGGGAGGTGGTGGACTATTTAGTGACACTGTGGCTGGATCATAGATTTGGTGGTTTTGGGGGACGATGGATGTTAGCCCAGGTGCAGTAGTTGCAGTCTGATCAGATCGCTTGAGGGACTTGTTTGTCAATATAGTTAAAGGGGGTTGGCGGGGGGATATTGATTGGTTACTAGTGGGGCAGTAGCCAGAAGTGTGATGAGTTGTTGGGACACGTAATTGTCTAAACTCTGTTAGAGGTTTGCTTATGTGTGATAGTTGTTAGTGAGTTCTGTGGCATGAGTGTGGAGGTTTTGAATAAAAATGCTAGTATTGAGTGGTCTGATGTTTTATGTACTTATTAGTTTGAGAGCGGGGGCACGCACTTACAGTAGTGTGCTTGTTGCAGGGGTATGAGGTTTGAGCTATGTGATTTGAGCTCTGCAGGCATCGAAATATGAGGTTAGGGCTGATTTGACAATGTCTTGTTGGCTGGTGATGCATGCAGACTCTATTACTTAGGGGCTTGTGTTATCCTGGGGGAGGGGGGGCGGGGGGGGCGCGCGGATATGTCGTGAGAGTGAGCGGCTGGTTCGGGTCAGGTTCGGGTCTGGGAATATTCCAAAAATATTCCAAAAATATTTGTTGGAGTATCCCAATAATACCAACAAAGAGTATCATACAGAATATTCGAATATACTAGGAATATCTTATGAATATTCCAAGAATGTATGAATATACCAAGAATATTCGAATATACCAAGAATACCTTTTCTGGCATTGAGTGTTTGGGTGCATGTTGAATATTTCTGTGGCAAATCGACAGTTCCGCGCGGAATTGTCGTATGTTTCATTTTCGTGGATTCAACATTTCCTGCATGAATTCGTAGTTCCGCGCGGAACTACGAGCTTTGGGTTTTACTCACAAGTTAGGTTCGGGGGCAGAATTAGGTGGAATATTCTCAAAAATTGAGCATTTTTCAGATTCTGCTCACGCTCACGCTCACTGGAAACACCGCCTCGTCCTGGGATATTTATACTTTCCAGCGGAGGGGCTGGCGAAAGCACTTCAGGCTCCCTTCCAGAAAATGGAGGCCTATCTATCTCCAGTCCTGGCCCCCTGTCATTAATATTTTTATACCCATCCATGTCAGTGTTTCTTTTTGTCTACAATAACATTCTTTTTCTCTATGTCAGAACAACAATTGTCTGTAACCAGTTTGACATCAGCTGCATGGAATAGTTTGACAAATTCAGGTAAAGACATATTTTTCTGGGTAATAGTACATGACCTCCACAAAACCCGTATGATTCGCACAACCAAAGTCTGATCCATATATTGCATCATTTATCCCTCAATTCAATTTGCGAATGGAAACCTGTTAAGTGAAGACAGGTTGTGGATTGCTTTGAACTTTCATACGACCTTCCTGCACAAAGGCAACCAGAAGTCAGTGCCCACCTAGCTTCGATGTCTCCACATTTATGAAGACATTGTCCATCAAGTAGGACGGCCACTGAAGACATTAAGGCAAGGCATACAAGTGGGGTACATGCAGTCCATTGAAATCAACTACACTGAGGAGGTCTGATTTAAACAGCCTACTTTGTCTCCCACTTACACATTCTAACCTTGAAGCAAGGTTGTATGTCATCATACTGAAACTCCTACCACTATTCTTAGAAAATCATACATGCAGTAATATATATTTAGACTGGTATGATAATACATTACAACAAATCCCGGCTTTAACGTCTGCCACATTTGCCCAGTCGTAGCATATATGTCTGCAAAATGCAAGGGGGCAGTCCTGGTCGCCAATTGTGACCACCAGAAGTCGCATATGCCACCTTGTACCTCCGCCACGTCAGGATCTACGGTCAAACACATTTGACCAGATAGGGGAAGATGGTAGATACGACTACGAGTCATGGCCAAAACTGCAACAAGATGACGTGGGCATGGGAGAGTATGACTGCACTAGTATTCACAACTACACGTGGCGATTGTTGGTTGCCCAAGGAATGTCAATGTGGAAAATGCAAAGATAAATGGATGAAATAGAACGAGGATGTGATTGCAAATGACGACGTGTCTACATATCATTGCTCGCGTGGTTGAAATATTGTGGTGTATTGGATGCAAGTGCATCTAACCGCTGCAAATGATACGACTTCGAGGGTGACGTCGACTTACTGGTGATTTATTATAAATTGTAAGTGGTTTCAACAACTTCACTAGCAACTCCACAATTATATTTTAAATTCATGTAATTTTAAAAAAATATATTGGTAATTAAATAGAATATACAGTCATTTTAACTACTCATTTAATGACTGTAAATATATATACCGTAGCCTCCTATGCGGTCCGGCACTTATTAATTGCAAAAATGAGAAGTGAAATATTTGAAAATTATCAAGCTCAAGTGTTGAAATTTTCAAAATTTATTTTTCATTGTTTTCACATAAAATGTGCTTTAGAAACTGAGTTTTATGAACATATTATGACTTTGTTGAAATTGTGGAAATTAAGTTTGGAAGTGCCGGACCTCAATTCTTTCAAAAAATAATTATTCCGGCACCAAGGTGCCGAACCGCATAGGAGGCTACGGTAAATACGAATATATAAAGCTAAAAATACCTTCACATAATAACATGGAATATATAATATTATTATGTTTATACTGTTAGGGTGCAAAAGTTCAAAAATTTCAAAAGGTTGGCTCGAATTTAGGGTTGCTAGGTCGCAGAGTGCAGGGCTGGGACTTTGTGTTTTTTGGGGTCTGCGTCTTCTTAGTGCCAAAGCATCATGATAGCAGGCCGTGTTTCAATCTCTACCTGCTCGAATGCACCGTGGCCAGTCTCACAGACCTATCTGACATTACCTGACTATAGAGACAAACAGCACACAGAGGTCCTCTTGGGTTCATGGTCAGTCGAATCCTCCATGGGTCAAGACACAAGGTCGAGGACAATGTGGTGAGGGCGCCTTCTTCTTCGACCTATTTCAGCCTGTTTTTCCCTCTCATCAGACTCGGCCCTGCATTTGCAGCACGGAGCAGAGCTGGCATGAGTTTTTGAAAGATCCTTCACGATGGTGGGACAACCGCAATCGGAAGGTGTGGCTTTTTCTTAATGTTGTGAAGAAGATTGTCCATCCTGCAAATGTGGGCTCTCGGCTCCTGTTAGTACCATGATTTGATATTCTTCCTGATGTTTACAAGGTTCTTGGGAGAGTTTCCAGGATGTTTATATTAAATGTTTTCTTGCAAGTGTTAGTAAGAATCATATGCAAGTGGGAAGGAAACAACATCTTATGGAGCAGATGGGCTTGGGAGCAGGTGTGTGCACCAGCATTTTAACACGCATGTGCAGAGAAAATGGAATTCCTCGATGGCCTTATCGCAAGGTAACTAAACCTCTGATGCTCCTTGTTATCTTTGCAATTTGCATTTGTTTAGGGCGATAGCTTTTTCAAGGGTGCTTATTGCCTAATTGATGACTTTGGATATCGTTTTTGTGAGGCAGCTAATGGCAGGGAAGAGTATAGACGACATAAAGTGAGAGGCTATTCGAGAAATGGAGCTGGCTGAGGATGTCAATCGCAAAGTGGAGCAGCAGATGAGTGTCACTGCAGATGTGACAAGTCCGGGACTGGATACGCCGGCAGAAAAATCTCCTTAAACTAGTCTTTGGTACTGGCACTATATGCATTAGCTGTTGGGCATAGTTGTGGGCTTCAGACATGAGGTGTCCACCAGCAGTGCCTGACTGACACATATTCATCTGGCAGGACTGAGGAAGGGATTGTGGACAATGAAGAATTAAATTTGCTGCGTTGTTTCCTCTGCAGCAAACGCATGTTTCATTTATCTCTTATGGCCACAGACTCGAGAGAAAGCCTGGCTGATGGTATACTGCTCACCAGTATCTGAAAAGCTACTAGATCATGGCTTGGATCAAGTTAGGGTTGTTATCTTACTAGATCATCCTTTCTTTCTCATGCTATGGTATGGCTGCATTGTTACTAAGATAGAACTGTGTTAGGAAAGGCCACTCTTTCTGGTCTTCTTAGGGTTTGAAGCATTTGGGGGCTTAACATCCAGCAGCGTATGGTGCCTTGTATGTTGGATTTGAAAGGTTGGGCTTCCTTTCAGTTGGAGAGGAGCAGGTTGCGAGGTCGAAAGGTTTTTGGCTTGGGGCCAAATGTATTCGCCCTGGGGTGAAGATGGAAGAATGCCACCTGTCTTCAATAGGTAAGTCGAGCGGCCCTTCTCTCTCTCTCTCTTTTGTGAGTCTTCGACTTGTTGCTCTTTTCCCTTTGTACTCTCTCTCTCCAGCAGACAGTGGAACCAATTGAACGGGCTAAAGTGTCATGGGTCATAAAAACCTTAGATTCTGAACATGAGCAAAATGCTGATATGAGCATATTTCCAATCCATTGCAAAGAGAGGCCTGACTTCAGGAACTGATGGATCAATTGCTGTCACCACTTGTCCAAAATTTGCTGAAAGGGGCCTTTTAATTTAATGGACAGTGAATAACCACTTAGGTTACTTAGCTAGGTGACAAGTGAGGCAAAAAGGTGAATGCCTGTCAGATTACCAGATGTCATTCTGAACACTGCCCCTGCCCTGATTCTGGAACCCTAGTTTCCATAACCTGTCCCATCCTTCAGGGCTTTGGAAGCTGTTTTGCTCAGAGCCAAGAAGGTGCTGGAAGAGTGCAGGGACGGCAGTCAGTTTTGGTTGGTAAGTTAAGGTAAGTTAATGGTTAAAGTGATTAGGCTCATGGTGGGCCTGATTAGGGCATTTGGCCAGCCTTCGCCATGGGAGTGGAATGTTCTAACTTTCAGAACTACTGTGCTTTTGCCGTGGAGTTGGCAGGGAGCTCTCATTTAACAACTTTAAATGGAAACTTGCCTACTGAGCTTGGTGATCTGGTTCGTTTTACGAGCCTCTCAGTCTGGCTTCTTTTATGCAACTGAATGACATGGTGGCACCAGATATGTTTTGCTTGTGAGTCAAACTCGATTTGGTGGAAGAGATTAGATTAGTAGGTTTCATTCTCTTACTGTGGCACCATCTTTGACGTGACTGGTTATAATTTTTGTCAGGATGCAGTGGTCAGAAGTGGTCAGAGAGGAATTACGTTCTTCAAGTGCATACCGTCATGGAGAAAGGTGTAACTTTTTACCCCCACTCATCCATACAGATGAGCCTTATATTTGTATGCATGGCAACTACATCCATATCCTGTGAGAAATGCAAGCAAAATTAGAACTTTTATTATAACCTTCTGATAATTGCTAAGCCAGGGCAAGGTTGCCAATCATGTTGCGATCCTTTCGGGGAGTGTTCTGAGTAGCTTTGTTTATGAATAAGGAACTGTGGCAATCACTGCACCAGCTATTCTTGGGTTCGTTATTATTTGTAGGTTGGAGTCATTTTTTGACAACGATTTTCTGTGGGCTGAATTTGTTAATGACACTCTATTGCAATTGTGCTAACTTTGAATTAGTTCAGATACCACATTCTGTAAAGTGTTGGCTGATGGTTGCATGACATCTTAGACCAGCAGACAGGGGACCTCTAATTTAGTCATCCTGTGCCTCAAACACGCAAGAGCAATCTTTAATGTGTGTTTGAGACACAGACACTTGTATGCCGCTGCTGAAGCGGAAGGTCCCTACCTGAGGTTCTAATTTTCTCTACCAAACAAAGTTTGAATGAATTGGACAGTCCGATCCCTACATTGCAAAATATGTGCATACTACTTTTCTCAAAACAACTTTTGAGATAAGGATGTCCAAGCAGCTGATAAGAGTTTTCCTTAGAAGTACAGGTCAACAGCCTCATGGTAACCCTTATTTTAACGGAGGACATCACTGCAGGGCATCAACTCTGGCGCAGCTAGCACCTGGCTGACAAGTGTCTCTGCGTCACTAGCATTTGCGAAGTCCGTAGACTATCCAAGTATTACAACTCATAGACATATGACTCGAGATAAAGGGATGATATACTACTTACACAGGGACGACGAAGGACGGAGTGCTTGCATTACTGCTCTCACATATACAAGAAACATTTCTAGAGGATGGGCCTGAATGGTTGATTGAAAAATGAGGCCAATAGATGGGACTTGAAGCAGCAATTGGTCCTGCAAAGGCATAGAATCATGGTCAGGTTACTCATCCTTGTTACGCAAGACCTACGAATCAAATTCTATCTTGGCAATTAAACTACAACATTTTCAGTGCACATTATACCTTGACTGTCGGGAGAATCTCCAACGCTTCTGGTAGGCCTTGAACCATGGCTGCTTGATGAATCACAACTGCTTTTCAAGTCTCCTGGGAAAATAGTCTCCTCCCTTTCTTCACCAGCTCCCTCATGTTGCTCAGAGTCCAAAGAAGAGGACGCACCACCTTTGGCATCTTTTGCAGCTAGTATAGGGTAACTGTGGCCAAGCGGTGCACGGGGGAAGCTCGCGCATGAGCGTGCTCACGCTTAGTCACTAAGCGTGAGCACAAAAGGGAAGCGCAGCCTATAACCGTGGTAAAACCAGGGCCTATTAACGTGGGGGCAATGTTGATTGTAACATACCATGCGTGGGATGTAAGTTGTCTAGTTCCATGCATGAAAAGTCGAGAGGAATGAGCGACGAAATTTTTATGGATGAATGTAGGATGAATATAGGTTGGATGATGGATGAAAAATGAGGGATGAATTCACCATGGTTGAAGGCAATAGGATTGATCGTCACACCAAATGAACGATGTTGAATGAAGTGTGGCCATCCATCACTTCAATGTTATATAGATTTTGCCTCACGTATTTTGGGTTGGATACACCTCACTTGTCGGACAACCATGCCATTACAGAAGGTTCATGTAAGATTGATCTCATTCAAGAAAGGGTTGCCATTAAATGGTTGAAATAAGAAACATCGTTGGAAAACAGTACTGATTGCAGAACAAGATTGATGTCATTCAAGAAAGATTAGGGTTTAAGCACGCTCCCACCTCCAAGTTTACCCAAGTATTAATCAGTCATGAGGTGGGTTAGGAGATGGTTGGAGAAAAATCATTGAGTTCAATTGTAGAGTGGGAAACAATTTACATTGCAAAACAAGATTGATCTCATTCAAGAAAGTGTGGCCATCAACCAGATACACATCGCGAAATTGTCTACCACGACATGACATAAAAACATCACAGGCTTTGCAATCTCAATCCACATTACATCTCAAACTCGTGCAGTATATCTCGCTCAAGTAGTGTCAAAACATCACCGGGTCCTATCGTATGTGTCTAGTTTAGGATCACAAAACATCCTCTGAATGTACATGTAGTACAAATGTTTACACGGCACAAATTTGCCTCTTTTTCCTAGAGAACTCGAGATTGTGTTATTGAAGTCTGGGCAAGTGGAAAATTGGAAATAGTTACCTCGTACATCCTGTCATGAACAATAGATCCCGATGTCACCATAGTATACACCCGCCCATAGCCAGGAGGGGGCACATCCACAATCTGGGTGACCCGCCACTGTAGGGTTTTGGCTGACTCAATCTTGCACTCTTGCTCCGCACCTGTCGCGGCCCTTTGCCTTGAGGGCGGGGGGTCAGGATACAAGAGGGGCTGCCCCTGTGGTGGGGGCAGCGGCAGCAAATAAGAAAGGGGGTTGAAGCACCCTTGAGTCCCGAAGGCACTCAAGGGCGGAGGCGCTCACTAGGTGGAGCCCCGCAAACTGGGTTGCGGTGGTGGGGGCTCCTCGAGGGGTGGTGATAGCTTAGGGAGTCGTAGTGGGGGTGACATAGGACTCACCACGAGGCTGAGGCCTTGTGGTGGGAGTCGTGGGGAGTCTTGGGACTCACCGCGGTCCATTGGGGCTGTGGTGGGTGGGCCAAGACTCACCGCGACTCACCACAGAAGGTTGAGGGTCTTCGTGGTGGTTCACCATAAAAAGACTGTGTTGTTTGTGAAACCCCCGCGGACACCTACAGAAGTATATATAGGGAGTAATAACCCCGAGAACGATGCAAACCCGTTGGTGACCAAAAGCTAGTGAGTAAGCGTGCGAGCCGGAAAGCAACCAAGGTGTGGGGAGCTATTCCGGACTGCCATCTACCAAAGGGAATTTTCACTAGGCCCAAAGTGGTGGAGGGTCTTTTGGAGACGCAAGGGGGACCGTTATGCCTTGGTGAGCAGCCGAAGCTCCGAGTTGGCCCGACGGCCGGTTTGGGAGTTAGGCGCGCGCATCAAAGCGATTAACTATGACTTGAAGGGGAGTTTACCGAAGTGATGTGCGCGATACTTAGTATCAAAGCTTAGAGTTCAGTACGCGATCGTCCTTGAGATCGGCCTCACCATGGGGTCGGGCAAGACAAAGCGAAAGTGGAATGGCCTGAAAGACGATGATCCTAGTGAGCCCGGTGGGGGCGACGTGTCAACCGAAGCGGCAAATGGAAGAGACGATTTATGCTTCCGAAAGCGAGGCCGCTCAAGAGCGGGAGGAATTTGGGAGTCAGAGCTCGAGGACTTCCCAAAAGCTCTGCCAGACCAATAGATGTCTCCCATGCCAGCAGCCTTTTGGGAAGGGTTGTTGGCGCAGTTTGGCGGGACGCTAAAAGACGTGATGAGGCGGCTAATGCCCCTTCCACTAAGGCAAAGTTTAAGGTGAAGCCTAAGGAACCCGACACCTTCGTCCAAAATCGAAAGACACTCAACACCTGGCTCTTGGAGCTGGAGCAGTACTTCCGGGCGGCCAAGTTGAGTGACAATGATCGGGTGGAAGTGGCTCCCACCTATTTGAGGGGCTATGCTCAACAATGGTGGCAGAAGCGCCTTCATGACCAAGGGCCAAACCTAGAAACCTTGAGCTGGAGTCGGTAGGGCGCCTTGGCAGGCGGCTCCGATCTCGGCACCACCTCTATCTTGTGGTCAACTCCTAAGATTCGCAGTGGCAAGCCGCTTGGTAAATCCTCCAGCATCACATCCTGGTATTTCTCCAGGATCCCCTTGATCCAATCTGGGCTCGGCTCCCTATCGACTTCTCCTTCCACTTGTCTCACGTAAAGTAAAAACTGGGGCTCGTATGGCTCCTCCACGGCCCACTCCTTTGCTATTAGCAGGTTTATTTGCCCTCCCACTCGGTTAGGCGTTTTCCCACACGGTAGCGTGACTACTCTCTTGCGGCCATCTATGACCGCTCCGGATTTGCTCAAAAAGAACATCCCCAAAATAAGGTCCACTCCATCAATCACGCAAAATGGTGAAGTTCTCACGTCCCTCCCAACTCCCCAGTTGAAGAGGAACATCGAACGCCACGCTCGTCGCCAGTTGTGTTTCTTCTTTGGCAGAACGTACTTCAATAAAAGCCCCCACATCACTTGTCGGGAGGCCCAGCTTCCGTGCCGTTGCCGGTGTCATGAAGGAATGCGACGCTCCTGTATCCACCAACAACGACACGTTAGTTCCGGAAATTACCCTGCACACGAACATTAGCTGACTTCCTTTACGCAAAGCTCCCGTCTCCTAGTATAACTCACAAGAATAATTGCCTACCTTGCCAGTCTTGGCGACCACCGCCTCCACCAAGCGGCTGATGGAGTCTTCGGACAGCTCCGTGGTCGCCCGAGTCATGTTCAATTGTCGGGGTTCCAGACATTTCTTGGCCATGTGCCCGGGCTCCCCGCACGCACATCCCATCAAAGGTCGCCTTCTGTCCACCACAAGCCGCCGCACCTGATTTTTCTTTCGGAGCACCGGGTGCCGCCTTGACGTGCGAAGGCCCTCCCTTCGATTTTCATGTGTCATTGTTGTTGCGTGGCCTATCCCACTTCTTTTCCGGTCGGAAGGAATCACCCTCCCGCCGGACCTTCTGGTGGTTCAGCTCCGTACGGCCCTGTCTTTCGCCCCTAGGGACATCCGATAAGCATTCAGCCCTTTCAATTGCCTCGTTCAAAGTTTTTGGTGGCCTCTCCTCCAACTTCCGTCTGGCCCATGGGGCCAGTCCTGCCACAAAGTTGAAGACCATTTCTGGTTCCGCCATATCCGCGACTTCGAGCAATAGCACATTGAAAGCCCTGAATGTCATCCGTTTGCTTCAAGTTCCTCATCTTGTCCCGGGCGAGCCAGGACGCACCCAATTGTAGTGATTGGGGCGCACGGTTGGTTCAAGGTTATCTTCCTAGTCAAAGAGGGTTCCAGGTGAACCCTTGCTCAAGGTGATGCCAAAAGCGGCATCATGAGCAGTCGCAAGCAATGTTGTTGCAGTAAGGCGATTCGATCCTCAAGGAGGATCGTTCCTTGGCCTTGAAGTAGGCCAAGAAGAGTGCACTGGGAGGAGCTTGAGAGGCTCCACCCTTGGCCGGGACTTGGAGGAAGTCGGCCGAACTAGCTAGTGGAGAGTAGAGTCAAGTGTGGGGTTTGGTTCTTTGCCATGGGACGCCATGGTACGGAAACAAACTCCTTGATGTGGGACGCCACAACTTGGATGTTCGTTTCTACAAAACGACAAGTCGATGACATCGACTCCCTGTTGGTAGGGGTGTGTGTCGCGGCCCTTTGCCTTGAGGGCAGGGGGTCGGGACACATGAGGGGCTGCCCCTGTGGTGGGGGGCAGCGGCAGCGATAGGTATGGGGGCTGAAGCACCCTTGAGTGCCCAAGGCACTCAAGGAGGCGGAGGCACTCACTGGGTGGAGCCCCGCACACCGGGTTTGCGGTGGGGGTGGCTCCACAAGGGGTGGTGGTAGCTTAGCGGGACTTAGTGGGGGTGGCATAGGACTCACCATGGGGCGGAGACCTTGTGGTGGGAGTCGTGGGGAGTCTTGGGACTCATCACGGTCCATTGGGGCCGCGGTGAGTGGGCCAAGACTCACCGCGACTCACCACCGGGAATCGAGGGTCTCCGTGGTGGTTCGCCATAAAATGGCATGGCTGGTGTTGTGAAACCCCGCGGACAGCTACAGAAGTATATATAGGGAGTAGTAACCCCGAACGGTGCAAGCCCGTTGGTGACCAAAAACTAGTGAGTAAGCGAGCGAGCCGGAAAGCGACCAAAGAGTGGGGAGTTGTTCCGGACTGCCAACTACCAAAGGGAATTCCCGCTGGTTCCAAAGCGGTGGAGGGTTCTTTGGGAGAACAAAGGGGGACCGTTATGCCCGGTGAGCACCGAAGCTCCAAGTTGGCCCGGCGGCCAGGTTGGGAGTCAGGCGCGCGCATCAAAGCGAGTAACTATGACTTGAAGGGGAGCTTACCGAAGTGAGGTGCGCGACACAGGTGGCGCCTGTGGGCGACCTCCATACCTACATTTAAGGGCGCAGTTGCACATTAAATGTCCTCCGCCGTCTGTTTTGAACCGGACGTTCCACACGGATACCGCGCTTGCTTAGGATGCTTGCTTGCCACTGCGCTTGCGACTAAGTCTTAAACTGATCTTTGGGCTAGGAGTCCTCTCCTCACCAACGATCTCGTCAACATACTCTTCGTCGGAGCCTTCCTTGGTCGTTGGATCCTCACTTTCCAATCCCTCTTCTGCAGAATTATCAAAATAGTTCCGTACCGTAGAAATTGAGCAGCAGCCCTCACCAGCATCCTCCCTCCCGGTATCCATGGAAGACCTTGGAATCCCCATGATGGCCTCAGCGGGACGCTTTGCAATCTGTAAGGGCGGCTTGTAATTGCAATTACAACATAACATATTAGATCAAATTTTGCCTTTGCGACGCCCGTGCCACGCCGAGGCAACGCCGCAGCGTCAGAAAAACGCCCTTTTCGGGCACGCGGGAGGCGCAGAATTTGCGACGCCCGGCCGTCGCAAAAATGCGACGTATGGGGGTCGCGAGCCCCCACCCCAACTCCAACTCCCGTAACTGCCGGACGTCGGTTTTTCAGGCCGTCCGCGCCGATGGCAGGAGCCTCTTCGAGCGACGTCTCGCCGTCGCTGCCCTCCAGTCGACGGCGTTGGTGGGGTGCCGGCGCGGCGTCGCATCCTTTTTTTTTTTTCTAACCTGCCCGGGAGTCAGCTGGATGGTACGCCAAGCGACGCCCGTGCGTCACTGCGTGGCACAAAACAGCGGGAGTCGGTCTCCGCCACGCCCGGGCGTGGGTTTTGCGACGCTTCGGCATCGTTTTTTTTAAAAATATTTAATAATAATAATAATAAACGTGGCGCAGGCAGGGTGGCGGTCTCCGCGACGCCAGGGCGTCGTGGGCGACCCCCGGACTAAAAACACGTCGCAGGGGGTGTCGGGCGTTGCCGCCCGCAAATGGGGTTTGCGACTCCTGACCGTCGCTGCTTGCGACCCCACCCAAAAAAGACGTCGCCATTGGCGACGTGATGTAGTCGCGAGGTCAGCCTGGTGGGGGGGGGCTAGGGGTTCATTTTGGGGGTGAATTGGGGGTGGTTTTTTGTTTTTTTCCTGGTTTTGTATTTGGGGATGGGAGAACTTACAGTTCCATTTCTCTGAGTTAGCAGGTACACAATTGAGCAAGCATGAAAATCGAGGGTGAGGACGGTGCGACACATAAATAGATGGAAGATGGAAAGATGGAAATATATTTACAAGAAATGAGCTGAAAAGCTCACAAGGGTTCAGTAGACTGACCCTGGGACCTACATGGACTAGGACTAGTCATCCTCATCCTCATCCTCATCCTCAGTGGAGGACTCAGAGCTATCCGATGAGCCTGATGACTCCGCGCCCTTTGCCAGAGCACGTAAATGAGGCGGCTCCCCTAAGTCCACAGAGCTCTCATCCAATCCCTGGCATGACCCTCGACCTCATCCATACTAGTGCCCTGTAGTGCACTCATCCCCTCTGTGTTGGCCATGTTCTTCATGAGGGATTGCCAACCATGCTCCTTGGCGTAGTTGTACTCTACCGGAGATGGCTTCCTCTCAAACGCGCGTTGCTACACATGCCACAATTAAAGTCAGTTCTTCGCGATGATGGAGCCAGAAAGAAGACATAACAAAATCCATAGGGAAGTACGACTTACAAATCGCAAGATAAACCCTTGGATCCGCCGGCCCCCACTTGTGTGTGGATTCGTGCTTGTCAAGGCGGACTTGTTGCTTCGCGTGCCCGGTCAAATTTGGCCTTGTTTGCGGCATCAGTCTCTCCGCAATGAGTGCATCCCACGATACCTATGCCCCCCCCCCCCCCAACAATTAGTGAATTACACACATACGTTGCATCGAATCCACCTCATTAATGCACATGCGACAAATGGAAGGTGACATGATTCAGGATTTGCCAACCTGTGTAATTCCATAAGGTGGTTTGGGTATGGCCCCCTTTTCCATTGCCCTCCGAATGATCTGTCTGGCACGGTACCTCCTGTCCTTCAAGTTTCGCCCCACCATCTCCATCACCCTTGTGTCACTCCAATTGCCCGGAAAACGGCGGTCTAACTCACGCATACGCCCGCTTCACGCCAAAGTGCTGATCAGCCCACTCGATGTGCAAAGGGAACCACCTCAATGCGAGTTCGAAGGCTGGCTTCTTCATAGCCTCCCAGAACGCACCGCAGGGGTCACCATGGATTCACCTCCACCGGTGGCACCACGATCTTTGCCAACTCCACGTCCTGTATCGCCAAGGCCATCCCACCCTCTCCTTCTTTGTAGCCTCCTTCCCTGCTCCTTTGTTACCCCACTGCCCTCCCCGCATGCACACTCACCCCTTCCTCTCCATGGGACTTCTTTTTCTTTTCTTCTTTTTCCTTCCCCTTCCCCGCTACTTCCTCTCTCTCCTTCTCCCTCTCCCTTCTCTCTCTCTCCTCGACAGCCCCTTCATTGATGGTAAAAGGGATCTCGGGAGATCGAGGCCTCTTCTTCTTACCTTTGGTGTTCGGGTCCTTCATGAACACCACGTGCTCTCCCTCATTGGCAACCCCACTGGACTGCACCAATGAGGCCAGCCATGTTGCTGCCTCCTGAAGACAAATAACCCCTCCAAATTCAAAAAAAGAAACAAACAACAAAGAAAATCATGCATGCAAAGAAAGGATAAATCATGGAACAAGGTGCGACAGTTGTACCTTTGCAAGCTTGTCCAACTCGCCCCTGGTGTCACCCGTTGTGGGAGGAGTCCCCGTTTTCGGATGTGCCCGCTCTATCCCCCCCCCCCCCCCCGGAGCGCCACTGGAAGTAGATTCCAGATGTGGAGCATAGCCGGCGGCGGCGCCCCGTAGTCCAAGCCCTTCTTTGTTGACCGCTCAGGCTCAGGGGGCGGTGTCGCTGATCGGCTAGGCTGCTCCAAACCGGCCCATACCTCCTCCTCTCCCCCCCCAAATGCGTATCAGGGTAGAAGCCCTCACCCGGCTTGACTTCTTCGAGGCGCTTCGCTATCTTGGCCACTTCATTGGCCCTCCTCGTCTCCTCCTCCCTCATCGACAACAATGGGCTGGCAATGGAGGCTTTCAAAGGCCCTTGAACCTGACGTTGGGCCTTGGCAAGTGCAGCCTTTGCTGCGGAGGAAGGGGTCGCTATGGGGGTGACATCCAAAAGGTGCCCATACGGGCCCCGAACGGGTGATGTGCTTGCCAAGGTACATTTCACCCGTCTTGGTGGCCGGGGGTGTGCTCAACTGAGCATCCGACTCAGCAACAACCTCCCGAATAGGAGAGCTGGCTGAGCCGGCCCCTGGCGCATCCAAGATGTGGACAAGAGGGGGGTACTGGCCTCGGGGGGCAGACGAGCCCTCCGGCTGTGGCTGTCGACGGGCTGGTTAGCCGTGAGACGCCCTGGCGCGTCACACGTGCCGGCAGAGCAAACGGATTGTCCGCCCCTTTCTTTGGGGCAAGGGACTTCTTCTCTTTCCCCATAAGCTGGCACCTGTCATGCAAACCCACAAGTTGGCCTCATTAGGAACATTCCAGATCAAAAACAAAAAAAACCAAGCATGTCGGGGGCTGAGCAGCAAGTGCTCGGGGTCTCGAGAGGGGGCAACAAAGAGAAAAGAAAAAGGTGGGGGGGGGGGGAGTGACTGAGCACCAGCAGCAGCTGCTGAGCACCACGGGCTCAGTCACTCCCCCCCCATTTTTATTTATTTTTGGTTTCCTGATCTCTCCCTCTCTCCCTCTCCCTCTATAACTCTTTGGATTTCATCTGGCCTTAACCTTTTGAGGTTATTTAGTTTTTCATCCCTACCTTTTTCATCCAAATCTGGATGATTTTATTTTATTATTGGATGATGAAACTTAATATACAGAAAGCTAGAGTTACCATCTATTTTTTTCATCTAAACTGGATGATCTACATAAATAATGGTTACCTATTATAAAATCCAAGAGAATAATAAAACTACCATCATAAATGATGGCAGTTATTAAACCTAAGCCTATACCATAACCCTAAAAGATACATTTCTATGGATGTCATCCAGTGACAAAATGCCTCTCTTGGTAAAATGTGATATTTCATCCGGGATGAAAAATCGGGAAGTTTTGCCCTAAGCAGGCCGACACACTTCACAACACTGAACTCGTGCTTCAGTGAACCTTGATGATGCGCCGTATAAACCTGCTCCCCTGCTGCTACATGGTACTCGCGATTGCTGGCTCTTGGGATGCGCATTGGTGGTTAAACAGATTCTTCTATGGCAGACGACAAAGCCGTGATTGCTCTGATCAGGAACTCATGGTTCTTTATTTTGCAGCGGCACTTTTACTCCTTGTTGGGAAGTACTCTATCCTATTTATCTACAGATTACATGTTGCTCTCTCTTTGTGTATGAGCCATTCTCTATCTGTGAACGCTTCTACTCTTGCGTTCTGTTGGAGACGATCTGTTGGACGCCATGGCGCAGGGCATACCACAAACACTCAAGGTTTTTTGAGTTTACCATTGCTTGAATTGTGATCTGTACTTGCTTTAGAATTCAACACTGACATGGATAGCAACTGTGAAGACCTGCCATTTACCTGCTGCATCCTCACAACACACATCGCTATGTGGTGGTTTTTGGGACGGGCACAGGTGAGGGTCTTCACTTGTCTTGATTTCTGAAGCTTGCAGTTCTGTTCTTGCAAGTGTGGGCTGCTGCTGCCTAAGCTGCTGATGCCATCTGCTGTTTCAAACTACCACCATGCCGCTTCAGACCTACTCCAAGATGGCTCCAATGAGGATCTGCTTCTCTCCTTACCCCTGTTTATGGTTTTTACAACCACATTTGCATGTGTAGGAGTTTAGCTATGAAGGATACAAGGATACAAAATAGCAGTTATTACTTTGACTGCCTTGATACTTGGCTCTGAAATGAGAACTCTTGGTATGACTCTGATGGATCAAAAGGATAGGCTTTGATAGATAACACACATTCTTCAAGGCCCTCATATCATTTTGGTTTCATAGCTTGATAACAAACAGGGTTTCTGAGCTGCTCTCTCACCTTGGCAGAACTATTTTATGAGGCCTTAAAATACCATTCTAGGCCTATACCTACTTAAGGGGCTCTACCCTGTTGTTTCTTCTTCCTTTTTAAGAATCTTGCTTATATCTTGGTTCTAAAACATCATCTTCAAACCAAACCTGCAATCTGGTTTTTGAAATGAGTTTAAAATGGATTCTTGAGATGATGATGTGTACTATGGTGCTTTCATGATATGAATGACCTGGAATCCCACCCTCCCGCCCTGTTTTTTCAGAGACCCTGAAATGTAATTGGGTATTCAAATGAGATTGTAAACATGAAAGAGAATGTTAGATGGTGCCCTGTAAAGGGCTGTTTTGTCTTTCAATGACAATGACCTTAGCGGTCTTGTCCATGTCTTGACATGACATGTATATCTTCCCTCTCTTTCGTGTTGCTCACAAAAAAAAAAAAACCACAGAGGGAAAGAGGGGGTAGAAAAAGTTAATAAGAGAGAGGGAAAGAGTGGGAAGATATTCATGTCATGTCAAGACATGGACAAGACCAACTAGGGAACAGCCCCATGACAGGGCACCATTTGCCATTTCCAGTCTTGTCATAACACACCAAGTGACGCCACCCATTCAGTCATGATAAAACAGGGTGGGAGGGTGGGGTATGTTCATAATCAGATTCCTGTCATGTACCCAAGTGACCCTTATGCACAATATAAGTCAGATTGCAGCCTCAGATTACATCATCCATAGTTATCCATAAGATATGCACCATGCAATATATCATGGGCATATAAGAGTATCTTGCCACATTACAGATCCAAGATATGCACACACAAGTACCTTGAGGTGATCCAAGACAAGCATTATGCAAAGTAGGTAAGAACAATCTGCCTTGCAACACATTTAGTGAGTGTTCACACCGGCAGCAGGAAGGACCAGCCTGCAATTAAGTACACTTCTGGCCTGCCACCAAGTACACTTCTTGGGCAAGGTAAGCCATATTACAGCTTCACATTTGGTCAAATGTAAGCACCCCAAAGCATGCATCTTGCAAAGCCTTCTGGGTATGTAAGAACAGTCTGTCATTGTATATATTCAGGACCTATGCACATAGGACTCTTGCATGGAAGAAAGGTCTGTCCTGTCACAACATCCAGATCTGGACACACATACACTTTGAGTGTCCAAGACCAAGCCCACTTGGCCAAGATAAATCATACAATGCAGATGCCTATTCAAATGGCAAAATAGAGTAAATAATCATTGGCCAGAGTCCTTTAGAGCTTACCATCATTGTATCACAGGAGGCTAATGCCATGTTTTGCAAATAGAACCTCACTATGCTCCATTCCACAAAAAACCAGGTCTAAAAACGGCTTGTCACTGCCTTATCAGGCTATCTTCTTTAACAAAACTCAGTCTCCTCATCCTTATAGCAAAACAACCATTTATGACTTGTCCCTTATACCATCAATCCTCTTATAAGGCCAAAAAGAACAAGTCTAAAAATCCACAGGCAAAGCTGTCAAAGACTCAAGACAAGGTAGGATTCACATGCAGTGCTGCAAGAGACAAGGCTGCCAGGCCAAAGTGCTCCATTAGCAGTAGCAAAAGATAAGTCAAAAGCAAGCATTATCATGTCAAACTAGGAGCAAGCGGGCCGAAATCGGGGCTGCAGGCAGCAGCAGTATGTTCCTTTTGCACACATCCTTATCTGCAAGCTCAAGAGAATTCAAAGTAGGTAGGGATCCTCACCTGGTCCCATCACAAGCCCCCACAAAAACCAATGGGTTAGTGAGGATTGTGGAACCCCAGGTGAATCACAGACCCCTACACTTGTTATCGATGTCAACTAAGAACCCCAAGAGACAAGAGAAAAATATATGAAGTAAAATGAACCCTAATTGCCAAAAACACCTTGAGCGATTGGGGAAGGTAACACTGCGCCATCGCCACCAACACGCCACCTCCAGCACAGCTAAGGAGAAGCAAAGCATACAAATGCTAGGTCTAAGAAGGGAGAGGGAGCGATATACTTCCCCACCAAAGCGCCGCTGCGAAACATAAAAGCCAGAGGAGGGAAAGGGATGATGCCATCACAGCAGGTTCTCCCGCCTGTGAGAAGAGACAAGACGCCGCCATTTTGCATCCCCAGGAGCTCGTCCGGCATGAAGCAGCAGACAGGGTAGCAACAGGGCTCAGACGCCATAACTTGCGAGCTCAGCAGCATGAGGAATGCAGCTGACAGCGGGAGAGACACCCTAGGGCAAAGCCCGATTTTTCATCCGTAGGATGAATAATCAATACCCTTTTTCTTAAGAACCCGGCGGATGTCATCCGTTAGCTAGGTTTAAACAGTAGATTATAGGGTAGGAGTTAGGGTTTCTGTCGCGCACCTCACTTCGGTAAGCTCCCCTTCAAGTCATAGTTACTCGCTTTGATGCGCGCGCCTAACTCCCAACCTGGCCGCCGGGCCAACTCGGAGCTTCGGCTACTCACCGGGACATAACGGTCCCCCTTTCTTCCCCCAACAGACCCTCTACCAATTTGGGCCTAGTGGAAATTCCCTTTGGTAGATGGCAGTCCGGAATAGCTCCCCACTCCTTGGTCGTTTTCCGGCTCGCTCGCTTACTCACTAGTTTTTGGTCATCAACGGGCTTGCACCGTTCTCGGGGTTACTACTCCCTATATATACTTCTGTGACTGTTCGCAGGGGTTTCACAAACAACCATGCCATTTTATGGCGAACCACCACGAAGACCCTCGATTCCCGGTGATGAGTCGCGGTGAGTCTTGGCCCACCCACCACGGCCCCATTGGACCGTGGTGAGTCCCAAGACTCCCCACGACTCCCACCACAAGGTCTCCGCCCCATGGTGAGTCCTATGCCACCCCCACTAAGTCCCACTAAGCTATCTCCACCCCTTGTGGAGCCACCCCCCCACCCCGGTGTGCGGGGCTCCACCTAGTGAGCGCCTCCGCCTCCTTGAGTGCCTTGGGCACTCAAGGGTGCTTCAGCCCCCCGTACCTATTGCTGCCACCGCCCCCACCACAGGGGCAACCCCTCTTCGTCCCGACCCCCTGCCCTCAAGGCAAAGGGCCGCGACACACACCCCTACCAACAGGGAGTCGATGTCCTCATCGAATTGTCCATTTTGTAGAAACAAACATCCAAGTTGTGGCGTCCCACATCAAGGAGTTTGTTTCCGCACCATGGCGTCCCATGGCAAAGAACCAAACCCACACTTGACTCTACTCTCCACTAGCTAGTTCGGCCAACTTTCTCCAAGTCCCGGCCAATGGTGGAGCCTCTCAAGCTCCTCCCAGTGCACTCTTCTTGGCCCACTTCACGGCCAAGGAACTATCCTCCCCGAGGATTGAATCGCCTTATTGCAACAACATTGCTTGCGACCGCTCATGATGCCGCTTTTGGCATCACCTTGAGCAAAGGTTCACCTTGAACCCTTTTTTGACTAGGAAGGTAACCTTGAACCAACCGTGCGCCCCAATCACTACAATTGGGTCCGCCTTGGAATGCTGGCCTGAGGTACGGGAACACGCCGAAGCCGCACTACGACTTCGTCCCGAGGCCACACAATTATAGTATGTGAACGGAAGCACGTAGCTTCCGCGTTATACAAGGCAACCCCCTCGGTAGCGCAGTTATAGTAGGCGCACGCGCCAGGTGCGCACTAGCACGTGACCTCCCAAAGAAGGTGCAAGTTTCCTTGCCCCTTGGATGGGAGTCGCCCGATTTCGGCACTACGAAAACACACGATTAATCCAATTTACCTCTCCCACTTTTGTAAGCTAGCATGCATTCTACACACTAACCAACCATACCATGCATCACCATTCCAAACAAAATAGGAGGCGCAACATTTGGAAACCACTTCATTTACAACAAAATTTATACAACACAAGTTTTTTTGCAATCGGATTCCTGAGCTAGCTAAGCCGGGCTAAACATGCATTTCCTCCCCCACGCTCCAAGGTTGATGTCCCCATCAACGCTTCTTCCGCTTTTGAGGTCGCCCTTCGAAAGCTGCAACCGCCTCAGATGCGTTTTTTCCATTTCTGAGGCACGCACCCAAGATGCCTCCACATGATGATAGCCCTTCCATTTCACGAGATACTCTATTTCTCGATTCTTGAACCTCCTCGACTTAAGCACTGCCTCCACCTCGTACTCAGGTTCATTTTCATGATCCAACAGCATAGGTGACGAACGCAACACTTGATGCCGATTCGGATGCGCTTCATCTTTGAAGTAAGGCTTCAAAAGGGAGACGTGGAATACCGGATGCACCTTGCTGTTTGCCGGCAGCTCCAATTCATACACATCCTCATTCATAACCTTCCGGATGCGAAAGGGTCCCGCATACGGAGGTATGAACTTCAGACTCACTTCGGGAGGTAGTCGAAAATTCTTGATGTTCAACCAGACCTCCGTGCCTGCCTCAAACTTGACTTCCCTCCGCTTCCGATTGCCTGCCGTTCATACCGTTTCCTAGCTTTGGCGATGTTGTACTTTACGAGATTCAACAAGCGTTCGCGTTCCTCCAACACCGCTGCTGCTGCCGGTTTCTCAACGTCTTGGGCAGCCCAACTTGTCGACATTAGAGGTGCTTTTCCATAGACCAATACGAAAGGGGAAACACCCGTTGCGGAGTGTTACAAAACTTTGCCACGTCCAAGTGCTCCACCCAGTCCGATTGGTCCGCCGACACGTAATTCCGCAAGATCTGCTTCACCACGGAATTCACCCTTTCCGTTTGGCCGTTCGTTGTAGGTCGGAGGGCGGTGCTCATCTTGAGCCTCGTCCCCATCTTCTTCCAAAGTGCCCTCCAAAAGTTACTCGTAAACTTTGGATCGCGGTCCGAGACAATATCCTTCGGCAGTCCATGATGCTTGAAGACGTGGGCGAAGTAAAGTCGGCCCGTCTCCTGTGCCGTTGCCGTCCCCTTGGTGGGAATGAAATGGCCCATTTTACTGAACCTATCCACCACCACCATGATTGCATCAAATCCTTTTGACAGCGGCATAGCAGTCATGAAATCCATCGAGACGCTTTCCCAAGACCCCTCTGGAATCGGCAAGGGTTGTAACAGCCCCGCTTGCTTTTTGTACTCGCTCCGATTTTGTTGGCATGTGGTGCATGTCTTGACATACTCCTCGGCCTCCTCCCTCAGTTTGGGCCAAAAATACTCTTTCTTCAAGAGTGCCGCGATGCGCTTGGCTCCGCCGTGGCCTGCAAGCGGGCCATCATGGCATTCTCTCAAGAAACTATCTCTGATCCCTCCCTTCGGCACGTAAAGACGTTTATGCTTATACCGGAGCAGTCCATTTTGCAAGTGGAACTGCGATTAAACCCCCATCCTCAAGTCCCGCATCACGGACTTCGCCATCTCATCTTTCCGGTAAGCCTTCCGGATCGGTAGCGTGACCACTCTCTTGCGGCCATCTATGACCGCTCCGGATCTGCTCAAAAATGTCATCCCCCAAAATAAGATCCACTCCATCGATCTCGTAAATGGTGAAGTTCTCACGTCCCTCCCAACTCTCGAGCTGAAGAGGAACATCGAACGCCAACCTCGTCGCCAATTGTGGTTCTCCTTTAGCAGAACGCACCTCAATAGAGGCCCCACATCACTTGTCGGGAGTCCCAGCTTCTTGTGCCGTTGCCGGTGTCATGAAGGAGTGCGACGCTCTTGTGTCCACCAACAACGACACGTTAGTTCCGGAGATTATCCCACTCACAAACATTAACTGACTCCCTTTTCGCAAGGCGCCAGTTTCCTGATACAACTTACAAGAGTAGTTGCCTACCTTGCAAGTCTTGGCGACCACCGCCTCCACCAAGCGGCTGATGGAAGCTTCGGACAACTCCGTGGTTGCCCCGAGTCATGTTCAATTGTCGGGGATTCGTACAATTCTTGGCCATGTGCCCGGGCTCCCCACAATTGAAGCACACTCCATCGAAGGACGCCTTTTGTCCGCCATAAGACGTCGCACCTGATTTTCCTTTCGGAGCACCGGGTGTCGTCTTGGCATGTGAAGGCCCTCCCTTCGATTTCCACGTGCCATTGTCGCCGCGTGGCCTATCCCACTTCTTTTCCGGTCGAAAGGAGTCACCCTCCCTCCGGGTCTTCTTGTGGTTCAGCTCCGTACGGCCTTGTCTTTCGCCCCTAGGGACATCCGAGAAACATTCAGCCCTCTCAATTGCCTCGTTCAAAGTCTTAGGTGGCTTCTCCTCCAACTTCCGCCTGGCCCATGGGGCCAGTCCCCCCACAAAGTTGAAGACCATTTCTGGTTCTGCCATGTCCGCGACTTCAAGCAACAACACATTGAAAGCCTGAACATATCCCCGAATGTCATCCGTTTGCTTCAGATTTCTCATCTTCTCCCGGGCGAGCCAGGACGCGTTGAGGGGCACAATTGTCTCTTCATCAGTTCCTTGAACCCACTCCAGTTCAAGGTTTCCGGGTTTGGACCTCGGTTGTGAAGGCGTTTCTGCCACCATTGTTGAGCATAACCCCTCAAATAGGTGGGAGCCACTTCCACCCGATCCTTGTCACTCAACTTGGCCGCCCGGAAATACTGCTCTAGCTCCAAGAGCCAGGTGTTGAGTGCCTTTTGATTTCGGACGCCCTCAAAGGTGTCGGGTTCCTTAGGCTTCACCTTAAACTTTGCCTTAGTGGAAGTGGCATTAGCCGCCTTCAACATGTCTTTCAACATCCCGCCAAACTGCGCCAACAACCCTTCCCTAAAGGCTGCCGGCATGGGAGGCATCTGTTGGTCTGTCGGAGCTCTCAGGGATTCCTCGGGCTCCGACTCCTCAGATTCCTCCCGTTCTTGAACGGCCTCGTTTTCAAAAGCATGCATCGCTTCCTCAAATGGCCGCTTCGGTGACACGTCGCCCCCATCGGGCTCACCAAGATCATCATCTTTCGGGCTGTTCCGCTTTCGCTTTGGCTTGCCCGACCCCATGATGAGGCCAATCCCAAGGACGATCGCGTACTGAGCTCTAAGCTCTGATACCAAGTGTCGCGCACCTCACTTTGGTAAGCTCCCCTTCAAGTCATAGTTACTCGCTTTGATGCGCGCGCCTAACTCCCAACCTGGCCGCCGGGCCAACTCGGAGCTTCGGCTACTCACCGGGTCATAACGGTCCCCCTGTCTTCCCCCAATAGACCCTCCACCAATTTGGGCCTAGTGGAAATTCCCTTTGGTAGATGGCAGTCCGGAATAGCTCCCTACTCCTTTGTCGCTTTCCGGCTCGCTTGCTTACTCACTAGTTTTTGGTCACCAACGGGCTTGCACCGTTCTCGGGGTTACTACTCCCTATATATACTTCTGTGACTGTCCACAAACAACCATGCCATTTTATGGCGAACCACCACGAAGACCCTCGATTCCCGGTGATGAGTCGCGGTGAGCCTGGCCCACCCCATTGGACCGTGGTGAGTCCCAAGACTCCCCACGACTCCCACCACAAGGTCTCCGCCCCATGGTGAGTCCTATGCCACCCCCACTAAGTCCCACTAAGCTACCTCCACCCTTGTGGAACCACCCCACCGCAACCCGGTGTGCGGGGCTCCACCTAGTGAGCGCCTCCGCCTCCTTGAGTGCCTTGAGTGCCTTGGGCACTCAAGGGTGCTTCAGCCCCCCGTACCTATTGCTGCCACCGCCCCCACCACAGGGGAGCCCCTCTGCGTCCCGACCCCTGCCCTCAAGGCAAAGGGCCGCGACAGTTTCACTCCTTAATTAGCAATAATTAAGGGTAATTAGAAAAATCTCCATGGCCATCATAAGCTGCTTTTTTCATCCGGTCCAGATGAAAAAATAAATAGGTCCGGTCCAGATGAAAAAATAAATAGGTTAATTTGTTGGATGATAGGGTCCATCAGCAAGATGAAAAATTAGTATCCATCATCCGGGCAAGCGGTTTTTCATCCTAAAGGTAATCGTCATCCTTAAGATGAAGCTCATCCAGTACGTAAAAAACGCGTTATAAAGGGGAAATTAAAACGGATTCAAATCCTGGTAGTTTTTCATCCGGCATGGATGGAAAATTATAGATAGGATGCCAGTGTCATAACCCTCCTTATGGAGGTAATTCCTCATTCTCTGGGACCCATCTGATATAGATGAAGTCAATAAAGAGAGGAAATGAAAAATTATAAGTCTTTTTAAAGGTAACTTAGTGTCCACCCGGGTGATTCTTCTGGTATGGATATAAAACCTTTACAAGTCGGTTTTTTGCAAACACCTTTTAGAGTCCATCTGTATAGATGGAAATCATGAAAAGAACAACTGATGCAAACGGCCAGTTCCGAGGAGGGAGGCAGAGGGAGAGAGGGGGCAACCACCAACAGCCCCTGGTATGGCAGTCCCTTATGGAGTGCGTGTGGTATGCACTCACCCCGTAAGGAGTGCATACCAGACCCTCATAAGTTTCTCCCACTGCAAAAAGTAGTTCCAAATCCCCGGACAGGATTGCCAAAAGGGGTTGGAAATCCTACTTCCTCCCCATACCATACCTATCAGCACATGAATAAAGAGGACCTGTATACGGCCATGTGGAATCTTTCCAAAGAATAGCAGTTGTATGTCACTCAAACTGAAAGCAGGATAATCAAAACAAGGGACAAACCTCTTTAAACCTGGTCTGATATATCGATGATTGGTACACATTGCCATGAGTAGCTAAAAACTACTATGGATGTGGACACCAGTCTGCATAAATCAGAAGAAGAGTACTCATGAAGTGCATACAGGTAAATGAAGAGAGCATATACCCAATCAGAAATCCTTCCAAGATCTGAAATCCGTTTGCGGATGGGAGAAATCCTCAATTACCCCTCCGGGTCCTGTATGATTCTTGACTGGCAATGTTAATGGTGGAAGTGGAATTAGACCCAGATCCGCCAGGTGTAGAACGGTTGGGTGGTCTGGATTTTCAGATAGATGTGTTGGTAGAAGATTGCATCCGGCCAGAGTGTCCACCCCTTGGTAGAGGCCTCTTCCTCGTACGGGGTGCTCTTCCTCGGGGGAGCGTATGTTTTTCCTTGTTGGTGATGTGTCGTCCCTCCACAGGCTGCCGTGTGTAGTTATTAAACTGAGGCTTGGCTGGCTGTCCGTGAAATACCAGGTTTCAGCATCCTTTCAATGTACTTGGTTGTCTTGGAATCGCCCAATCTGACAAGTAATTAGCATTGGGGTCAGCTGCAAATTCACAGCTGCCCATGATGAATTCCCGTATCATCTGAAAAGTGATTTGTTGCCAGAACGGCAGATCTGGCGGCCTTATGATCCATACCAGAAAATTGTAATACTTGGTTGAATAGAAGGGTATGATATCATCAGGGAAGAACACCATCAGGTTATTCAACATGTACCATACCAAATGGTCAAACCAAGAAACACTTCCAACACAACCAGATGATGCATTCCCAGACCCACAATTACATGGAATGTAAGGCCTATGCCAGTTAAACAGCTGACTTTGTGGATTCTAGATCTTGGCTGAACCAGTAGGTAAGTCATTCTTGGTTCGCAAGGTCAAGTTCTCACCTTGTCACAAAGTTATAGTAAAAGGTCCGTAGAGGCCATGCAGGGCAATGGCTCTTTTTGAACCTTTGGAAGCTATCTTTGGCATCCTGTGCACATCAGTTTCGTTCGGTTGGTGTTATGTTGCCCCATTTGACCCACATATCAACCGAAATAGGGGCCAGCAGATTTATGTTGGCCAATGGATGCCACACATATGGTCATTATTGGCAACCTCAAGCTCAAATGCCCTAGGGGGTAACCAGGGGACGAATTGCTGCTGCTGCTGATGGAGCACTTTGGCCTGGCAGCCTTGTCTCATGCAGCATGCATGTGAATCCTACCTTGTCTTGAGTCTTTGACAGCTTTGTCTGTGGATTTTTAGACTCGGTTCCCCTTCTTTTTGGCCTTAAAAGAGGATTGATGGTGTAAGGGACAAGTACATAAATGGGTGTTTGCTATAAGGTGAGGAGACTGAGTTTTGTTTCAAGAAGACAGTCTGATAAGGCAGTGACAGGCCGTTTTCAGACCTGGTTTTGTTGTGGAATGGAGCATAATGAGGTTCTATTTGCAAAACATGGCATTAGCTCCTGTGATACAGTGACGGTAAGCTCTAAAGGATTCTGGCCAATGATTTATTACTCTATTTTGCCATTTGAACAGCCACTGCATTGTATGATTTATCTTGGCCAAGTGGGCTTGGTCTTGGACACTCAAAGTGTATGTGTGTCCAGATCTGGGGATGTTGTGACAGGACAGACCTTTCTTCCATGCAAGAGTCCTATGTGCACAGGTCCTGAATATATACAATGACAAACTGGTTCTTACATACCCAGAAGGCTTTGCAAGATGCATTGCTTGGGGTGCTTACATTTGGCCAAATGTGAAAGCTGTGTAATATGGCTTACCTTGCCCAAGAAGTGTACTTGGTGGCAGGTTCTGAAGTGTAATTAATTGCAGGCTGGTCCTTCCTGCTGCCGGTGTGAACACTCACTAATGTGTGCAAGGCAGATTGTTCTTACATACTTTGCATAATGCTGTCTTGGATCACCTCAAAGGTACTTGTGTGTGCATATCTTGGATCTGTAATGTGGCAAGATACTCTTATATGCCCATGATATATGCATGGTGCATATCTTATGGATAACTATGGATGAGTAATCTGAGGCTGCAATCTGACTTATATTGTGATAAGGGTCACTTGGGTACATGACAGGAATCGATTTTGAACATACCCCACCCTCCCACCCTGTTTATCATGACTGAATGGGTGGCGTTCACTTGGTGTGGTTATGACAAGACTGGAAATGGTAGATGGTGCCCTGTCATGGGGCTGTTTATGTCTTTAATTGACAATGACCCTAGTTGGTCTTGTCCATGTCTTGACATGACATGAATATCTTCCCACTCTTCTTGTTCCAGTGTACTTAGTGGTTTTTGTACACACTATCTACTGTCTTCCTTTCTTGTTATTGCCTCACCATTGTGACTTATTAACAGTTGCTTGGATGGCTGGCAGAAAGCCAACAAGGCCATATCGAATGGAAGGTGAGCTTAAGGCCCTTGGATATCAGCTGCCCCTGCCCCCTCCTATTCCAGCAGTGCAAGCCACATTTGCACAAATCAAATCAGGGAATTCACGAGGCTGTGTACAAAAGCTGGAATCTAAAGCTATTGAAGATGCCGATGATAACTGACCTGTCTTATTACTGGAAACACTAGCTTTGGAGGATTGGGTTGCTCTTGGCATTATGGTAAACAAGAATGGGAATGTGGTTGGAAAAACTCCAGAAAGACCATTCTAGGTTACTGGAAGTATTGGAAGATGATGCTATGAGATTGCTGCTTGGGAAAAGAAAGGCTCCTCGATTGAGGATGCCCTTCGGTGGCTAACAATGAAGATGCCTTACCTGTGTCCACCCAGAAGTCCTCGACCAAGGTTGAAAATGAATTGTACCCACAGTGAGCAATCACCCAATTTTTGGTTTTATGGACGTACCGGATGAAGAGAAGGAGGCTGTTAAAAAGACTTTTTTGATTCAGGTCGTGCTTTCTCAAGTGGAACAGGATCGGGTTGCAGGGGCTACACCAGGTAACCAAAAGATAAGTCAAAAGCAAGCATTATCATGTCAAACCAGGAGCAAGCGGGCCGAAATCGGGGCTGCAGGCAGCAGCAGTATTCTTTGCACACATCCTTATCTGCAACTCAAGAGGAATTCAAAGTAGGTAGGGATCCTCACCTGGTCCATCACAAGCCCCCACAAAAACCAATGGGTTAGTGAGGATTGTGGAAACCCCAGGTGAATCACAGACCCTACACTTGTTATCGATGTCAACTAAGAACCCCAAGAGACAAGAGAGAAAGATATGAAGTAAAATGAACCCTAATCGCCAACAAAAACACCATGAGCGATTGGGGAAGGTAAATTGCACCATCGCCACCAAACACGCCACTCATAGCACAGCTAAGGAGAAGCGAAGCATACAAATGCTAGGTCTAAGAAGGGAGAGGGGAACGATATATTTCCCCACCAAAGCGCCGCTGTGAAACATAAAGCCAGAGGAGGGAAATGGATGATGCCATCACAGCAGGTTCTCCCGCCTGTGAGAAGAGACAAGACGCCGCCATTGCGCATCCCCAGGAAGCTCGTCCGGCATGAAGCAGCAGACAGGGTAGCAACAGGGCTCAGACGCCATAAACCGCGAGCTCAGCAGCACGAGGAATGCAGCTGACAGACGGGAGAGACACCCTAGGGCAGAGCCCGATTTTCATCCGTAGGATGAATAATCAATACCCTTTCTCTTAAGAACCCAACGGATGTCATCCGTTAGCTAGCTTTAAACAGTAGATTATAGGGTAGGAGTTAGGGTTTCACTCCTTAATTAGCATAATTAAGGGTAATTAGAAAAATCTCCATGGCCGTTCATAAGCTGCTTTTTTCATCCGGTCCAGATGGAAAAAATAATAGGTTCATTTGTTTGGATGAGGTCCATCAGCAAGATGAAAAATTAGTATCCATCATCTAGGGCAGCGGGTTTTTATCCTAACAGGTAATTCGTCATCCCTTAAGAGAAAAGCCTCATCCAGTACGGAAAAAAAGAGGTAAAAGGAGAAATAAAACGAATTCAAATCCTGGTATTTTTCATCTGGCATGGATGGAAAAATTATAGATAGGATGCCAGTGTTAATTCCTCATTCTCTGGTGTTCCATCTGATATAGATGAAAGTCAATAAAAGAGGAATGAAAAATTATAAGTCCTTTTTAAAGGTACTTTAGTGTCCACCCATGTGATTCTTCTGGTATGGATAGAAAACCTTACAAGCGGGTGAAAACACCTTTTAGAGTCCATCTGGTGTTAGATGGAAAATCATGAAAAGAACATGGCAACCGCGCAGTTCCAAGGAGGGAGACAGAGGGAGAGAGGGGGCAACAATGAAAAAAAGGGGGGGGGGAGGTCAGATGGTGGGGTCAGCTGCAGCATATGTCCAACACCAAATATCCTAAGTTAATCGACTTTATATCTTGGAAACAGGACCGCCCACGGACCTGTCAAACAGGCTAAGTCCTGGCAGAAGACAGTAGAAGAGATTCTCAAGGACCTGGACCCGGACTTGGAACCACAAGTCTTCACCCTGCTGGATAAATCTAACTTAGAGGCTGTAGTGTCCAACCATGTCTGTTGCCATGAGATTTGTTAGAGGACTGTCGGGGACTTAGACACTTATACGGGATCTGTAGGGTACCCTTAATTTTTGCACAGACTGAGACAACAGGAGCCTTAGGGTGACAGCAGCGCACTGTAGAGGGGGGTTACAAAGCCCGTCACAGTCGTCACAGTCGTCACAGCCAACAAAGCCAACACAGCCCGTCACAGTCGTCACAGCAGACACAGCCGACACAGCCGACACAGCCCGTCACAGTTCACACAGCCAGTCACAGGCTTGACACAGCTGTCACGATCATAGGAACGAAAGAAGAGTAGGACAGGGAACGACTGTGGGGACAACACCTGCGAAGGGAACATGTTAGTTCACAGACACGGTTAGTGAGGGAAGGGACGGTTAGAAACGCGGAGAGGAAGATAAAGGGGAGAAACGGGGAATTGAGGGACATCATTCGGAGGAGGACTTCTTGGTGATAGAGGAGAGGGGATCGGGCAGAGATGAAGAACGGAAGTGGAGATAGAGAGATGATGAATAGATGCTTGAGATATGCAAGGCTGTATGATATTGTAGAGGAGATTAGAGACACAATGGCTTCGGCCTGATACCTGATAAATCATAATCGGGATACTTTTACGATACAAACACACTGTGTAGAGAGATCTGAGTGAAGCTGTGAATTGTGGAATGAATGGATGAGTGATGGAATCCAATAGATTGATAAAGCAAACTGATACTAATTATCAATGGTAAGATAGTTAACATGAATACCAAAAGGGAAACAAATAGGAAACACCCCCATGATACACTAGCTGTAGGTCATGACTGATTGTTCTGCGCGGGCTAAGTACTTAGAGATTTCCAACTCTTCATCTTGGAGTTTCCGCCTCGAATAGCGAAGGGATGGGTGAGTAAAAGCCGCGCGACATTTGGCGACCATACTGGCGGACCTGAGACATGAACAACCAGAGTGACAGCATCTGGTGGGATCATGGTGGTTGGACCATTAAAGAATTTGAAGTGAATCAAATCCCTGTGGAACGAAGGAAGAAAGATTGTCCAAACAATTCTTTCAAAGGTTCTTGGAATTGCCAGACGGTTGTAAAGAAAATATTCTTAAACGAGTGCATGATGCTGATCCAGAATGGGGTGGGAGAAAAGGAGTGATAAAAGATTTATCAGGTAGCCTGTAGAGAAAGAGCACGTTGGTTACCAACATTGGGTTATGTGATAGCATTGATATCCATTAACGAGTAGAGTTTGAAGGCTGGGAAGAAAGAAAGGTGTGAATGTTTATACTCATATGCATGAAGAGCTTGTACTGGTAAAGAATTGGATTCCAAAGGATATTTTGTGGATCAAACTCACACCAAGAACAGCTTTCAGACTTGTTTGCCATATGGTTATATGGTAACGGAGACTTCAAGTATAGCCAAAGGTGCATTGAAGCTTGAAAGAAACCCGGCATATACGAGAGATATTACAGAAGAGAGTTTTGGTTATTGCCACATTAAAAGAAATGAAAGACATGGGACATGAGTGATGAAAGAGAAGCTAGACGACAGAGATATTCAGCAAAAAGAGGAAGCTATCTGAAAGCTAATTATCCATATCTTTGGGAGGAGAGAGGAATAGACATAGGGGAATCATCTGGACCTCTCACACCATTAAGATCAAAGAGTGCATCACCTATACCGGAAAGAAGAAACTAGAGTTGGATGCACTCCTTCTGTTTCTTTGCAAGAAAGATTAAGGGAATTGTACAGGAGAAGATCAATCACGAGGTGAAAAGATCTGAGGTACATCCTTGGATAAAAGACTTGAAGAAATCTTTGATAAGAGTTGGATGGAACACCAAAGCAGGAACTCCAGTTTCTGAAGCAGAAGGTGAAGAAAGGAGAAGAGGATGTGTTAGAGCCAACGGAGAGTTCAGACTCTCCAAACACCATTACAGTTGAGTTACATGAGTGAAGAAGAAAACCCAAGGGCAAACTTGGAGGATGAAAACAGAGAGAAGAAATTAGAAGAGGAAAAGATATGAAGAAGTAGACCCAACAGCTGAGGTTGAGACTACAACCAGGACATTCCAACCCGTTGGACCGGATCAAGGGAGCACTTGGATCACAGGCCAACGAAGGTGTCGGCTCAGGGGGATCAGGCGGGCTGCCTGGATCTGGCTCTGGGGGGACAGGGAGTGTGGGAAGTAGTGCAACTGAAGCTGGGAATACTGTGAATATCGTGGGGCAGAAGCAAGGAGTGCTCAGGGCCACCACTTGGTGGAAGATCCCCACAAAAACAACAGGGTCAAAAGGACCAGCACCAGCAAGGGTGCCAGCACCTGTCAGGGGCAGAAGGTAGGGCCACAGATGGCGTTACAACCCACACGGGCAAAAACCACCCTTTCCAATATATTCAGGAAAGGGATCCCGATGTACACATAGCCAATTTGAGCACATGGGTATAGTGAACAATGAGAATGGCGATGATGCCAAGATGAGACTGTTTCCTTGTTCACTTATCAAGAAAGCAAGTGAAATGGTATGCAAGATTCCCTGATAATCATTTCCTAACCGGAATGGCTTGAATACAGCATTTCGAAATAGGTCAGGACAAGTAAAACTGAGGATGAAGTGTATGGAAGTTTACAACAGCTGAAGCAGAAGAAGCATGAAACTGTTGAAGAGTATATGGAGAAGATGGAATTGATGATGAAAAAGCTGCTGCAGTACCAGCGCCCGGTTACAGAAGACTTGGTTTGTGAGTGGACTAAGACCAGAGTTGCAAAAGAAAGTGGATATGTTACCCCATAATACAGTGGAGGAGGCATTTGAAACTGCGAACAGAATTGAGCAATTGGGAATGCTCAGGAGAGAGAAAAAAAAAAAGATGAGGACTCTGAGGATGAGTCAGATGAAGAAGAAGAGCAAGAACTAAAAGAAAGAGTAAGAGAAAGGAGAAGTTGAAGAGGGATAACTATGAAAAAAAATTGGAAGAAATCTTGAAGAAGTATGCCACAGAGGCTGCAACACATTGGAGGAAGGGTGTATGGTGTGCAAAGTGCCAGAATGAAGGCCATACCACCACAGAAGCCACATGAAGGAGAAACACTGTACTATCTGTAAAATGGATAACCATTCTACTGAGAATTGTTACTACAACAGAAGGACAGCTGCAAGAGAACCTAGGCAAGTAAGGGTGCATCAGGTGCAGCCCCAGCCAAGAAGAAACAATGATCAGGACCACTATGGTAGGTCTGGTGGTTACAACAATGGCATGGAAGGGAGAGGTAATTCAAGAGGGAATTACCAAGGAAATTCCAGAGGCAACTATCAGGGTAATCCAAGGGGGAATTACCAGCCCGGGAATCAGGATTATAGAATAATCCAAGAACAGACCAAGGGCGAGGACCCAATGGTGAAGAGCTATGTTACTATTGTAATCAGCCAGGACATCGCAAGGCAGCCTGTTCATTCTGGATAAGACACCAGAATGAGATGAGAGCTCCTGTGAATGAGGGCCCAGTGGTGGCAGCTCACATGGTTAGGCCATGTGTTGTACCAGAAGTAAGTACAATGATAGTAACAAGAAGTAAAGCCAAACTAATACCTCCAGTAGTAGAAGAGGAAGAAGATGAGACTGGAAGTGACAATGATATGCCTGAAGATGAAGAGACTTGGAAAGATGAGAAGGAACTGCACAAGGAAGTGGCAGATACTATAAGGGAAATGCAAAAGAGTACTGATATTCCTGTGGCAGATTCCTCTGTTCGGATGGAGAAAAAGAAGGGAGTGAGGAAGAAAGAAAAAGAAGATGCAGACATGCAAAGTAATGAAGAGACTTTAGCTGAAGTAATATGTCAGACCAAAGCAGAAATTACCATTGGACAGCTATTAGTGTGGCACCTTATTGTAGGCACAGGCTGTATCAAGCAATCAATCGAATTGCCCAAGAGACAGGAAACACAGACCTGAACAGCAAGGTGACCAGTTATAATGTGAAGCCGGAAGGGCGAGAACCAGTCATGGACTTTGATGATTCTATGCCAGTAATCCAATTGAGATTGGAAGCACAGAACTAACTGATGTACTGATAGATGGTGGTTCTGGAGAGTAAATATCATGACGACCAATTAAGGAAGAAGCTTGGTCTAAGTAACATGAAACCACCCCATTTACAGTAACAATGGCAGATCAAAGAAGTGTGCAGCCATTGGTTATAATAAGAGGAGTTAAGATACAGATACAGAAAATGATCTTTATGATCACAGTAACTGTATTAAAAATGGATGAAGTCATGGAGGCTTACTCCTATTATTGGACGTCCGTGGCTGAAACAGGCCAGGGTATTCCATGACTGGAATTCTCAGTTACTAACCGTGCATAATGGGATACACGAGATACAAATTACCACAAAGAAATCTAGTAGATTACCTACTACAAGAAGACCTCGAGGAGTCAGAGAGTATGACTGGAGAGGAGGATTGGATGAGGAGCAGGAAAGCTACCCTATTTGCTGCACACCCAGAGTGGGAGCAGGTTGCAGAGATGCGGCTGGAAAGCCTAAGTTGTTTGAGAGGTATCTGCTGTGGTGTAGTGACAGCAACACCAACTGAAGAGGAAACCAGCATTTACCCATCACATTTCTATGAAGAAAGAGAAGGAGAAATAGAAATCCTAGAAGAACCAGCCACTGTGAGCTTACAGGATGAAGTGGTGACTGGTTGGACAATCACAGCTGATGATTAGCAGGTGAGAGAAGTAAATGTGGGAACTAAGGAGGAACCGAGGATGGTGAAAGTAGGAGCTGATTTTGGTCCGAATTCTTCGAAGAAGCTAAAGCTTGTTCATCAAATACAGAGATTTTTTTGCTTGGAGCTATGAGGATCTAAAAGGGATACCACCTGAAGTCTGTCAGCATAAGATTGAACTGGAACTAGGGTCGTACCAATCAAGCGGCGAGGTATAGAATGAATCCCAACTACTCCAGAAGGTTGGAGACAGAGATAAAGAAGTTGGCTGAGGCTAATTTTATTACCCAATAGAGTATACAACGTGGTTGTCACCCCATTGTTATCGTTCCCAAGAAGAATGGCAAACAGGATATGTGTGAACTATAAGAATCTGAATGCTTGTACAAAGAAAGATCCTTTCCCTTTGCCATTCACAGAAGCAGTAATTAGACACTGTGGCAGGCCATGAGTATGTACCTCATTCATGGATGGCTTCAGTGGTTATAATCAAGTGCAAGTGGCAGAAGAAGACAAGGGAACACTTTCATCATCACAGACTGGGGGGTTATGCATACAATAGTCATGCCTTTGGACTTTGTAATGCACCAGCGACCTTTCAAGATGATATAACTTGAATCTTTCATGAGTATCTGGATGATTTCATGCAGGTATTCTTGGATGATTCCAGTGTGTACAGCTCTAAGAGTGAGCACTTGCTATTATTGGAGATTATGTTTGGCCGATGCAGGATGAGAGGTCTGGCCTGAATCCACCAGAACGTGTACTTCTGTGTGAAACTCAGGGGTGCTTCTGGTACACATTGTGTAAGAAGGGACTCCTTGTGGATTCCCAGAAAGACAGAGTCCATTAAGCCTCTCCACCACCAGTGAATGTTCAAAAGTCTACGGAGATTCCTGGGCAAACCAGTTATTACAGGAGATTTGTCAAAAGGTATGCACAATTAGCAGCACCTTGAGCAAAACTACTGAAGAAAGATGCAGTGTTTGCCTGGACCAGTCTAATGTCAACAGGCATTTGGGAACTTTACACTGTCAGTACAACTACCCCTGTTCTGATTAACTCACTGGCATGTAGTATTCCATGTTCACTGCGATGCATCAGGAGAAGCTTGGGAGCGGTGTTAGCCCAGAATGTTACAGGGAATATAGATCTCACCTGTGTACTATGCTAGCCGGTTGATGAACAGTGCTGAGAGGAACTATAACACAAGGAAGAGAAGCATTGGCAATGATCTAATGCAGTGAAAAATGCAGGCATTACCTGTTGGCAGAAGTTTATGTTCTATGTGGATCACCAGGCTCTGATATACCTGGGAACAAACGCTCTGAATAAGCGGAAGAATAGCAGATGGTTGATAATCTTGCACGATTTGAGTTCGAGGTTGTTTTCAGCCTGGAAACTGCATCTTGTGGCGGATTCATTTGTCACGGTTGTCAACAGGAGAACCAGCCACTGAATAGATGATCAATTACCAGATGCGAGTCTCTTTGCCTGGAGGGCGGGAAATGCAGATGACTGGTTAGATTGCAGTGGCCAATCAGATACTACCTGTGCTCATGGTTCAGTGCCCACCTAGTTATGGTAAGGAGCGAGGAATAAGATCGCTATCAAAGCTTTACCTTAAGACTATGGTAGGAACATGATCAGGACCACTATGGTAGGTCTGGTGGTTATAGACAATGGCATGGAAGGAGAGGTAATTCAAGAGGGAATTACCAAGGAAATTCCATGAGGCAACCCTATCAGGGTAATCCAAGGGGGAATTACCACCCAGAATCAGGATTATAATAATCCAAGAACAGACCAAGGGCGAGGACCCATGGTGAAGAGGCTTGTTACTATTTTAATCAGCCAGACACTCGCAAGGCAGCCTGTTCATATCTGATAAGACACCAAATGAGATGATAGACTCCTGTTGAATGAGTGCCAGTTGGTGGCAGCTCACATGGTTAGGCCCATGTGTTGTAAACCAGAAGTAAGTACAATGAGTAGTAACAGAAGTAAAGCCAACTAATACCTCCAGTGAAGAGGAAGAAGATGAGACTGGAAGTGACATGATATGCCTGAAGATGAAGAGACTTGGAAAGATGAGAAGGAACTGCACAAGGAAGTTGCAGATACTATAAGGGAAATGCAAAAGAGTACTATATTCCTGTGGCAGATTCCTCTGATTCGGATGGAGAAAAGAAGGGAGTGAGGAAGAAAGGAAAAGAAGATTACAGACATGCAAAGTAATGAAGAGACTTTAGCGAAGTAATTGTCAGACCAAAGCAGAAATTACCATTGGACAGCTATTAGCTGTGGCACCTTATTGTAGGCACAGGCTGTATCAAGCAATCATCGAATTGCCCAAGAGACAGGAAACACAGACCTGAACAGCAAGGTGACCAGTTATATGTGAAGCCGGAAGGGCGAGAAACCAGTCATGGACTTTGATGATTCTATGCCAGTATCCAATTGAGAATTGGAAGCACAGAACTAACTGATGTACTGATAGATGGTGGTTCTGGAGTAAATATCATGACAGACCAATTAAGGAAGAAGCTTGGTCTAAGTAACATGAAACCAGCCCCATTTACAGTAACAATGGCAGATCAAAGAAGTGTGCAGCCATTGGGATTAATAAGAGGAGTTAAGATACAGATACAGAAAATGATCTTTATGATCACAGTAACTGTATTAAAAATGGATAAGTCATGGAGGCTTACTCTTATTATTGGGACGTCCGTGGCTGAAACAGGCCAGGGTATTCCATGACTGGAATTCTCAGTTACTACCGTGCATAATGGGATACACGAGATACAAATTACCACAAAGAAATCTAGTAGATTACCTACTACAAGAAGACCTCGAGGAGTCAGAGAGTATGACTGGAGAGGAGGACTGGATGAGGAGCAGGAAGCTACCCTATTTGCTGCACACCCAGAGTGGGAGCAGGTTGCAGAGATGCGGCTGGAAAGCCTAAGTTGTTTGAGAGGTATCTGCTGTGGTGTAGTGACAGCAACACCAACTGAAGAGGAAACCAGCATTTACCCATCACATTTCTATGAAGAAAGAGAAGGGAAATAAAATCCTAGAAGAACCAGCCACTGTGAGCTTACAGGATGAAGTGGTGACTGGTTGGACAATCACAGCTGATGAGCAGGTGAGAGAAGTAAATGTGGGAACTAAGGAGGAACCGAGGATGGTGAAAGTAGGAGCTGATTTGGAGCCGGAATTCTTCGAAGAAGCTAAAGCTTGTTCATCAAATACAGAGATGTATTTGCTTGGAGCTATGAGGATCTAAAAGGGATACCACCTGAAGTCTGTCAGCATAAGATTGAACTGGAACTAGGGTCAGTACCAATCAAGCAGGCGCGGTATAGAATGAATCCCAACTACGCACAGAAGGTTGGAGAAGAGATAAAGAAGTTGGCTGAGGCTAAGTTTATATACCCAATAGAGTATACAACTTGGTTGTCACCCATTGTTATAGTTCCCAAGAAGAATGGCAAAACTAAGAGTATGTGTGAACTATAAGAAGCTGAATGCTTGTACAAAGAAAGATCCTTTCCCTTTGCCATTCACAGAAGCAGTATTAGACACTGTGGCAGGCCATGAGATGTACTCATTCATGGATGGCTTCAGTGGTTATAATCAAGTGCAAGTGGCAGAAGAAGACCAAGGGAAAACAGCTTTCATCACAGACTGGGGGCTTATGCATACAAAGTCATGCCCTTTGGACTTTGTAATGCACCAGCGACCTTTCAAGAGTGATAAGTGAATCTTTTCATGAGTATCTGGATGATTTCATGCAGGTATTCTTGGATGATTTCAGTGTGTACAGCTCTAAGAGTGAGCACTTGCATAAATTGGAGTTATGTTTGGCCAGATGCAGGATGAGAGGTCTGGGCCTGAATCCAGAGAAGTGTACTTTCTGTGTGAACTCAGGGGTGCTTCTGGGACACATTGTGTGTAAGAAGGGACTCCTTGTGGATCCCAGAAAGACAGAGTCCATTAAAGCCTCTCCACCACCAGTGAATGTTAAAAGTCTACGGAGATTCCTTGGGCAAACCAGTTATTACAGGAGATTTGTCAAAAGGTATGCACAAATAGCAGCACCATTGAGCAAACTACTGAAGAAAGATGCAGTGTTTGCCTGGACAGCTGAATGTCAACAGGCATTTGAGGAACTTACACTGTCAGTAACAACTACACCTGTGCTGATTAACCCTCACTGGCATGTAGTATTCCATGTTCACTGCGATGCATCAGGAGAAGCGTTGGGAGCGGTGTTAGCCCAGAATGTTACAGGGAATATAGATTCACCTGTGTACTATGCTAGCCGGTTGATGAACAGTGCTGAGAGGAACTATACACAACGGAAAGAGAAGCATTGGCAATGATCTATGCAGTGAAGAAATTCAGGCATTACCTGTTGGGCAAGAAGTTTATGTTCTATGTGGATCACCAGGCTCTGATATACCTGGGAAACAAACCTCTGATAAGCGGAAGAATAGCAAGATGGTTGATAATCTTGCACGAGTTTGAGTTCGAGGTTGTTTACAAGCCTGGAAGACTGCATCTTGTGGCGGATCATTTGTCACGTTGTCAACAGGAGAACCAGCCACAGGAATAGATGATCAATTACCAGATGCGAGTCTCTTTGCAGTGGAGGTGCAGGGAATGCAGATGACTGGTTAGATTGGCAGTGGCCAATCAGATACTACCTTGCTCATGGTCAGTGCCCACCTAGTTATGGTAAGGAGCAGAGGAAGAGAATCGCTATCAAAGCTTTACCTTATACTATGGTAGGAAGCAGAATGTATAAGTTAGGACCTGATGGAGTACTAAAACGATGCTTGTACCACCATGAAGTAAATAAAGTTTTGGCGGAAGTTCATAAAGGAGTGGCTGGAGGTCATTTTGGAGAAGAGACTACCAGTAGAAAGATACTACTCGCAGGATACTGGTGGCCTACTTTGTTCAAAGATGTACACGAGTATTGTCAGAAGTGTGATGAATGTCAGAGGCTAGGACCTTTGCAGAGATCTGGAAGGATGGCCTTGCATCCTACAATGCCTACGGAACCATTTCAGAAATGGGGACTAGACTTTGTTGGACCAATTAACCCACCATCCAAGAATACACGAAACAGGTACATAATTACAGCCACTGATTATACTACAAAGTGGGTGGAAGCTAAAGCTTTGAGGGACAACACAGCCAAGTCCACAGCAAGGTTCTGTACGAGAACATACTTACACGATTTGGCTGTCCCTTAGAATTTATCAGTGATCAAGGAAGTCACTTCATGAATGAGACCATTGAGTTGTTGACTAAAGAGTTTATGATTGTGCATAGAAAGAGTACAACATATTACCCACAGGGTAATGGGCAGGCAGAGGCTACCAACAAAATACTATGTACTATCTTGGGCTAAGATAGTCAATGCAAACAGAACGGATTGGGATACGAAGCTGCTGACAGCTTTGTGGTCATACAGGACTTCATATAAGTCACCACTAAGTATACACCATTCCAATTAGTTTATGGTATGGAAGCCTTACTTCTAGTGGAATTCCTGTTACCTACCATGAGAACGGAGTGGGGAAAAGAATGGAATTGCAAGACTCCATCAAGGTCAGGAAACATGAATTATACCATGTGGAAGAAGTACGTGCTGATGCAGCTGATAATATGACCAGAATTCAGATGAAGCGAAAGGAACAGTTTGATGAAGGCAAGTTAAAGACTTTTAAGACGGGGGATTTGGTTCTATGGTTGCAGAAAAAAGGAAAGATTCAAGCTTCTAAGCTTAAATCACCGTGGAAAGGACCTTATGTCATACAAAAGATGTATGATAACAACACCGCCATGTTACAAACCATTAACAAAGAAATGCTGGGAAGAGTCAATGCAAATAAGTTGAAGGGGTACAGTGGTATCCATGACAAACCCTTGCAGCATGATTTGCATGTTGAACCGCAAGAGCAGTCACGGGCTGCACCAGTGTTACGAACGGAGTATGGAACACTTGTCGCTAGGCCCAGCATATATGACCAGGGCGGGCAAAACAAACGTGACACAGCCAATCACAGCCCATCAAGGCAAAACACAGCCAATACAGCCCATCAGGCAAAGCACAGCCAATCACAGTCCATCAAGGCAAAGCACAGCCAATCACAGCCCATCAAGGCAAAGCACAGCCTATCACAACCTACCACAGCGTGTCACGGCCTATCACAGCTTACCACAGTGCATCACAGCCTATCACAGCGTAACACAGTATGACACAGCCTGTCACAGCTCAACACAGCCTACTAAAGTTACACGATCCATAGAATCAGTGACAAGTGGACACATAATAACTTCAGGAAAATGGCTGAAGGAAGAGGAAACGGAAATTACTTTAAAAATAGACACGTGGAGGTCAGGGCGCGACACACAGCCGAGAATGAAGTGCAAGGACAGATGTCAAAAAGAAAGAGGACAAGAACGGCCGTCAAAAGGGATGAAAGGCGGGCCCATTAATGAGTACGGAAAGGGAAACGGAACGAACGGCAAGTACAGAAAAGCCGAATTCTTGTCACATGTGTGATCCTAGTGGACTATCCAACAGGGAAAGTCCACTAAAGAAGATAAAATCTAAAATCCAGTCACAGCGGATACAGCCAATAGAAAACCAGAGAAAGGATCAAGAAAATGGAGGGAAATTGAGCGCAAGAGGCGGCGTCGTTCTGAGTAACGGGCGTCTCGACAGGACAGACCATCAATGTTATACCTTGGAAACTATGGAGGAACTAACAGACTATACGCTCGCAATATTACTTACGCAGTGGCATAGACACGAAAGGACAGAGCGGAGCTTTTCTCTTGAGCGATGCTTGCAAGCCCCGCAGGCTTACAAGAAATTACCCATAGCTTTCTGCAGCAACCATACGTTTATGCTTTGTGCACTACAGGCATTCCTACAGTTGTTACAGCCAAACAGTTCGGTGAGTCTAAAATGAAGAGAGTGAGAGGCATAGAGGAAATCAGGGTGAAGAGCACCACGATTCTGCAGAAACAAACAATTGCTACCCCACAGGCGATACAGATACTGGAGGAGCTGAGATTGCAAGGATTGCAAAGCCTAGATTGGACACTACACCATAGACAGTACATGTTACAATTTTTGCAGAACTTTGAGCCAAGGACATGAACAACAACGGTGAAGGGAGTTGAATTAATGATTACTCCCCTATACCTCCAGCAATTGTTTCGATTGCCAGCAGGTCAGGTGCATGTGGAGCAACACAGGGCAAGACTGCAAATAGAGGACTTATTCCAAGAAGGGAGTTTCTTTAAAACTCAGGGTTATGCTTGTACCAAGGCTGTGTACCCAGGGTTAAAAGAGGTAGGCCAGGTATTGAACGTTCTGATTGCCATGAAACAGAACCAACAGTATTTGAGCAGATCCTTCACGGAGGAAATACTCAAAGGCCTGAAGGGACGAGAGGTACAATGGGCGGACATAATGTACAACGCACTGGTAGAGGAGATGAAAAGATTACAAGGTACTACCGCAAAGTCTCCTATAATAGTGTCTGGCCCAATCATTGCTCAAATAATCCTTGATTCTGGCATACTTAATGCGCAAGTAAGAAAGGAAATGGGAGTGTTTGAGCCAGAAACAACTGCAATGGAAGAGCAAGGCTCTTCACACAGTGAGGGTGGACTAGCAGGGCAACCCGAGACTAAGAGGCAGAGACGGGGAAAGACTGTAGTGGCGGATCCACTGGCTTCACGGATTCCGCATGATAATGTTTCCCAAGCTCATGGCCAGGAAGGGGCACAGCAGCACAGAGAAATGCTATTACTGGAAGCAGGACCTTCAGAGAGGGAGGAGGAAGTTACTTCTGCATCACAACCATCACAGCCACCTGAACGACTTGTCACAAGGTCACAAGTTATCCATGCAGCTCAACCAGAAATAATTGATTTGGAAAGTGAAGGGTTAGATATTCCAACTACAGAACAGATAGTGGCAGAAATAGAGAAGGGGGACCTTCTCTATGAATATTCTGGTCTGGTCAAGGAGACAGAAATCCCAGAGGTGCAACAGTTGCCCAAGGGAAATCCTGAGGTGCATATAATACACACACCTGTGTCGGAGGTACCACAGGCGGAAGGTCATGACACTGTAGCACCGGTGATAGATGAAGTAGTTCAGGAAGAAAATCCAGTGGGACAATGGCCTGAATGGTTAGTGAGACATCACACTGTTGAAGATCAGGAGGAACAGCAACAACCTCACCATGATGACCCTCAACAGGCAATGCTGATGAGTTCCATAGGCAGGACACTTAATTTGTTGGGGACTTATGTCAAATCCCATGTTCCAATTACCCAATTGACAGCCTTGAAAGAGGAACTCAGGAAGGAGTTTGAGGCTCGACTTGCCACTGAGTGTGCAAACAAGGTCGATGAAGAGGTCACTCTCAAGATGAAGCAGGACTTGGGAAATACAGAAATGGCTTTGCAATTGGCCAAGCAACAATTGATTGAGGCAGGCCTCGCGCAAGACCAGTTGCACGAAGCACATAAGCAACAGCTATACCAAATGCAGGTGCAGCATGAAAGCAAGTTGCAAGAACTGAATGCACTACATACGGAGTTGCAGACAGTGCATAACAGGATGGCGATACAATGTGCTACATTTACAACTATGCTTGACCAATCTACAAAAAAAATAAACAGTCAAGCGGAAAAATGTACGAAGGCAGAAGAAGAGAATGTTGAGCAAATGAAGCTCATTGTCGATATGAAGAATACAATCTGTCGCAATGAAGATACTTTCAAGCAATACAGGCAGATTGAAGCTGATCAAGAGAAGCACATCGTGGAGTTGCAACAAACCATCATGGCCAATAAAAATGAAATCGCAGTCAATAACAAGGCTTGGAAGGAAGCCAATAATCTACTTGCTGCTTATGCGCAATTGGTTGAACCTCAGGCGAAGCGCATGGAGGCTTTACAACAGCAGTTGGAATTGTACAAGCTAAGAGAGGAGAAAACTCTCAGGGGAACCACAAGCAACTTAGTGGATAACAGCCTTATGCAGGTCTGGTTAGCACAAGGGCCAGTAGAGGGCAAAGCACCACGGAAGCTCACCCAAAGCGAGATGAATGAGCTCAGGCTGCAGGTGCAGAACATTGCCACAACTACTATAGACAATGTCTATAGTAGGATAGCAGAGTTACAAGAGGATGTAGACGGACTCCAGACTCAAGTGGAAGACCTCACTTCAAACATCGACCAAAGAGTCTATATCCCTCAGGAACAGCTAATGGCTTCTTATTTACAAGCCAGAACTTTGGCTTTTCAGTCTTCACAGGAGGTGCAGGAGATGCCAATGATACAAGAGCCAGTACCACCCACCACAACAAGTCACTGTACCAGTAGCTGAACCTGTGGTTACTACAACCACACCACAGCCACTACAGCCGGAGGTATGGGGCAATGCCGCTTTTAACCCACCTAAAACTCCAGCTGCAAGGGAGTACAGTAGGGCTATGATTATGCCCTTCAACCAATTCCCATCATGTTGGATTTGGCTTGGAAAGAATTTAGTCCTCCGCAGTCATTCGCACATTACTACCAAATCATGCGTATTTGGCTGCCAGTGGCAACTAGGACTAAAGTTCTTCCGAACAATCGACATATTGAAGATCATCACTTTGCACAATACTGGCACGAGGCAGGTACCATGTTGAGGGAATTGATTGCTTTCCAGGTTGTACATGGACTCATTTATACCAAGACCAAGGAGATAGCAAGTATTGTCATGGGGTGCGGGTTATACTACGCTGCTTGTTTTCTGGTACGTTACCACATTGAGCAACAAAAGATGCAAACACGCTTTCTGAGTTATTCCAGTGGAGATCATTGGGTATTACCTTCGGTGCCACCTCATATGTACCTATATGACCCAAAAGTTATGATGCAAAAGGATTCTCAAATTCGTTCATGGTTTCAAGCGGCCTGCAACCATTTGTCAACACAGAAATTCGGCATTGATGACATTTTCTATAAGGGACATGTGGCATGGAAGTACTTGCACGCTGCACCAGTAATTGGTACCCCACTCACCTGGACAGACAAGGAGCTCAGTGTCTACACCAATTTTGCTGTTCAGCGGTTACACCAAGTTGTAAAATACAAACTTCCAGACATGGTAGGACAACATTGTATGCCCCAGATGATTCCACAAAAAGTTCGAAAATTAAAACACCTGAGAGGCGATGAGGATTCTGATACAACTGTTTCTTCACCGAATTCTTTTGACATGGGAGAAGACTATGCAATTCAGATGGAAGAGAAGAAGCGAAGGGGATCTCCTATGCCGGAAAGATTACCTCGATATCAGCCTCCAGAGGGCCTCACTTATCCAGGTAGTGATCAACCATCTCCGTCAACCAGAGACAGACCTCGGGCTCGTACACACAGTCCGCCACGAAACTCTCAACGTCAAGAAGGTGCTCACTCACAAAGGTTGGCTAGTCGAAATCAGTAAACCGTGAGGACACGGCTTTTTGAGGGGGGAAGGGGTAAATGTTAGAGGACTGTCGGGGACTTAGACACTTATACGAGATCTGTAGGGTACCCTAAATTTTTGCACAGACTGAGACCAACAGGAGCCTTAGGGGTGACAGCAGCGCACTGTAGAAGGGGGTTACACAGCCCGTCACAGTCGTCACAGCCAACACAGCCAACACAGCCCGTCACAGTCGTCACAGCAGACACAGCCGACACAGCCACACAGCCAGTCATAGCCCGACACAGCCAAACACAGTCGCACAGCCAGTCACAGCCCGTCACAGTTTCACACAGCCAGTCACAGCTTGACACAGCTGTCACGATCATAGGGAACGAAGAGTAGGACAGGGAACGACTGTGGGGAACAACACCTGCGAAGGGAACATGTTAGTTCACAGACACGGTTAGTGAGGGAAACGGTTAGAACCGCGGAGAGGAAGATAAAGGGAGAAACGGGGAATTGAGGGATATCATTCGGAGGAGGACTTCTTGGTGATAGAGGAGAGGGGATCGGGCAGAGATGAAGAACGGAAGTGAAGATAGAGAGATGATGAATAGATGCTTGAGATATGCAAGGCTGTAATGATATTGTAGAGGAGATTAGAGACATAATGGCTTCGGCCTGATACCTGATAAATCATAATCGGATACTTTTACGATACAAACACACTGTGTAGAGAGATCTGAGTGAAGCTGTGGAATGAATGGATGAGTTGATGGAATCCAATAGATTGATAAAGCAAACTGATACTTAATTATCAATGGTAAGATAGTTAACATGAATACCAAAAGGGAAACAAATAGGAAACACCCCCATGATACACTAGCTGTAGGTCATGACTGATTGTTCTGCGCGGGCTGAGTACTTAGAGATTTCCAACTCTTCAATCTTGGAGTTTCCGCCTCGAATAGCGAAGGGATGGGTGAGTAAAAGCCGCGCGACAAGATTGTCTGATGAAAATGAAGTTAGGCAAAAAAACTTCCCTGAACTTGTTTCCAGTCAGTGACATGGGGGAGGACATCTTGGATGACCTCAAGGGTCTACCCACTCTTGGTACTAGACTGAAATTTAAACTCAGGGCAGGAAGCCTACTTTTGAACAGCAAACAGAAGCAGAGAGGAAAGGGAGAGTGCAATTGCCCGTTGTGTGGGCAATCTGAAGACAATACTCATTTTCTGATACACTGTCCGGGGTTCTCTCACCAAAGAGACGCTCTCTTCAAATCTATCAAGGGAATTGTGCATGTACCTCTGTTTAGTAACTTTGAAAAAGTCGAGGCTGAGCCAAAAGCCCAGCCCCTTCTGAGGCCTAGTTTTTGGGCATCTCACACACAACCGATTGATGCTTGTGTGAAGGGATTTGTAGAGGATATCTGGAAAACTCGGATTAATTCTATATGTGAAGGTAAGTCTTACTACCAACGTCAGCCCCTGACAGAAGTAGGTTATGTCCCTTTTGTTTCCCCAAGAGAGGGGGCAACAAAGAAAAACAGAGAATGTGGGGGGGAGTGACTGAGCAGCCCCCTGATGTCTCCCTCTCCCTCTCTCTCCCTCTCTTATGTGCTGCTCTCTTTTAAGCTCCCGACGAGATAAATTCAAGGTCAGATGGTGGGTTTAGCTGCAACATATGTCCAACATCAGATATCTTAAGTTAATCGACTCTATATCTTGGAAACAGGACCGCCCACCGACCTGTCAAACAGGCTAAGTCCTGGTAGAAGACAGTAGAAGAGATTCTCAAGGACCTGGACCTAGAACCGCAAGTCTTCACCCTGCTGGATAAATCTGACTTAGAGGCTGTAGTGTCCAACCATGTCTGTGGGCAACCTGAAGACATTATTCATTTTCTGATACACTGTCCGGGGTTCTCTCACCAAAGAGACGCTCTCTTCAAATCTATCAAGGGAATTGTGCATGTACCTCTGTTTACTAACTTTGAAAAAGTCGAGGTTGAGCCAAAAGCCCAGCCCCTTTGCCCTGTCAAACAGGGTGAGCCCTGGGAGAAGAGAGTAAAAGAGATTCGAATCTGGACCCGCAAGTCTTGACCTTGCTAGATAAACCTGACTTAGAGAGTGTAGTGTCCAAAGCCATGTCTGTTACCAGAAAATTGTCCAATGAAAATGAAGTTAGGAAGAAAACTTCCCTGAACCTGTTTCCAGTCTGTGACATGGGGGAGGACATCATGGATGCGCCCAAGGGTCTATCCCACTCTTGGCACCAGACCTAAATTTAAAGTCAGGGCAGGAAGACTACCTTTGAACAGTAAACAGAAGCAGAGAGGAAATGGAGAGTGCAATTTCCCTGACGTACCTCTGCTGCTGCTAGTGCTTGAAGCGAGCTGGCGCGGCGAGCTGCTGCGGTGCTGTCGCGCGCCGCAGGGCGTCTCTCCCCCGCTCACCACGGCTCTCTCTCTCTTCAGCTCGTTAGGTCGCGCCTCTGCGCAACGTTCCTACCACACAGGGGAGAGAGACATCAGCCCGTGCATAGGGCAAGAAAGAAAGACAGAAAGTGAGGGAGGAGGCGGTGCTTACCTGGGCGTTGGGGCAAACTCCTTGGGGCCTTGCGACCACCTCGGGCTCAGCAGCAAGTGCGTTTCTCCTCCACCCTAAACCCCACTCTCTGAACTACCTCTCTTCCAAAGAGCAAACGAAAACGGGAGGGGAAAGAGATGCTTGAAGCACTTAGGGAAAAAAAAGGGCGCGGCGCCCACGTGCGACGCCCGGCCGTCGCACGCTTGCGCCCGCCCTTTTTTGAAATGTAAAAATGAAGATTGCGATGGCTGGCCGTCGTTTCTTGCGACCCCCGGCCCCGTAAATAAAAAACACGTCGCCCCCAGCGACGGCTGTCCGTCGCGGGGTGCGACCCCCAAGTAAAAAAAAACTCGTCGTCCAATGCGACGCCAGGGTGTCGCAGGAGGCGACAGCCGGCCTTTCTGGATTTAGGGTTTAGGGCCTTTTGGGTTTCTTAGTTATTTATTTATTTTTTCATATGGTACTGGGTTAGGGTGTTTGCTTCTCTTTATGGTGCTGGGTTTTGGATTGGCGGTTTTGGTTGTGGGTCTTGGGGTTAAAAGGATAAACGGTGTAATTAGGATTCACATACCCAAAATGTGGTTCAATCTGATAATCGCAAAGCGCTGGGTCTCAACAAATTTTTCCATAGTGTGAGCATCCTGAAGATAGAACGAGAGGAAGGATTTATTGTCTTGGGCTCTAGCACCATAGGGATGCTCCGCCTTTGGTTACCAATTTTGAAAGCCCCGAGGCTGAGGCATAGGGTTTTTTTGCCAACTGGGGTGATGTGGAATCTATGTTTGATCGATGTGAGCACACAATTTCGAATTCGAACAGAAGCATAAACTGGGAATTGGAGATAAAGGAGGTAGTGGGACACCATAACAAGCATGAGCAGCCACATTGATGCGGCTCGGAAGGGGGAGATACCACGAGACATTGTGTCGTTACGCATATCAGATGGCTTACATTGTTCGATGTGCATGAATCTTTACGGCCCAGAGGGTGGTCATGTGCTTGGATCATATGGACATATGTTCCATCCCACGTGTCTTATCCAGGCATCCTTACGCGGAAGCGCTTGCCCAGAATGTCGTGCACCAATCCATCGCCGTTTCTATGAGCTCGTGGGTTTGGAGGACCTTATGCCGATAGGTTATGACTATAATTGGCATAATCTCCCATTTTTTGGGGGGGTTCCTGTTTTTCTACTCTCCCAAACTTTTCTTTCCTCATTGGACCCCCGGCAAGGAAATGCGGCGCCGCATTTCCAAGTAACGTCGTAGGTACTGGTAGTTGCGGCCTTTGTCATAGTAAGATAGTCGCACCGAGTCTTCAGGGAGCCGACCGTCGCCAACACCGAACCCCTCAAAAATCTCACACGTGCGAGCCGTAATGCGGCACCGCATTTCCCAGTTGAGTCGCAAACCTACATGCCGCAAACCCGCAATACGTTAGATCACCCCAATATTTATGGGTCACATCTGACTGGGAGATAATGGTACGTGCAAGAGGCATAACCAATTGGTGGGAGAGAGAGCAGTTTTGCCGTAATTTGGGAGGGCATTGGAGTCAGACAAAGGGGAGGTTTTTTCGGCTCCCAGAGGTTCTATGGGTGCTAGATCAGAACGAATTATATGACCGACAACCAATTGGGAGACATTTGTTGTTGTTGGAATTGGAAGATGCTATATCATGTCATCGCCGAATGAATGCAGCGTACGAGGATGTTCTCCATCGCGATGACACAATGGTGAGAGATCAGGCCTTCAAGAGGGGGTTGGAAACTTTCAAGCCTAGCATCAAGGCAGTTGTGGACGAATGGATGGAAAGTTGGACAAACCATTTTGATGGTGTTCCTCATGTTCTGTTGCCATGAGTGCTACACTCATTTCATTCTCCTCACTGGTACCAGAAAAAATTGCCTCACTCTTCATATCTTGCTTCCATTTGGCCTTCCTTCCCTTGTTCTGACACTCTCTGTGCCAGTGTCCTACCTCTCCACAATTGTGGCAGGGAGTCACCTTCTTTAACGCTTTGATTTTCTCACTATCTGGTCTATACTTGTTCTTCTGTCGATAGTGTGTACTATCTGTCTTTGACCCAAAAGCTTTATCACTCTCAATCTCATCTGTGCCTTGCAGCTTATTAAGGCTCTCCTCCTTGAGTAGACGGATGGTAAGATTTAGTATCGTCTGGGAATCCTCAGGCAAGCAATCCCAAGCAGACATGACATGTCTGTAACTTGGTGGAAGACTACACATGATCTTAGTAATGACAAGTTCCTCTGGGATGATTACTCCTAGATTAGTGCTCTCTTTCGCCATATTCTCTACCTTAGAGATATGCTTAGCCATGCTATCGCCCTTTTGTAGTTTGTACTCAAAGAAACTGCTCTGAAGAATATGAATATTTTCTCTAGACCTCTGCTCGTGGATGGCCTTGAGCCTATTCCACATCTCTGGAGCAATCTCACATTGTATCAACATCTCCAAAATACTCTCATCAATGGCTGATGCTATCATAACTTTAGCCTGATTGCTTCTGTTGTTCCATTCGTCTTCATCTTCTGCATCTTCCAACGACTCAATGCCGTTCACTATTTTCATCAGCCTCTTGGCGTGAAAAATCATCTCCATTTGGTATCGCCATAAGGAAAGATTCTTTCCATCAAATTTCCTAACATGCGCTACCTCCTTGCTATCCATCTCTACAACGATAGTTGTTTCTTGGTTCTAGACCTTGCCATGTGGGCCCATAACATGTTGGATCTTAGGCAAAGACATTAGAATCAAGAAGAAACACGCTGTAGCTCATAGTGTACTTTCTGTATTATCAGAGGCAGCTAACCACGCCAACAACAAGAGAAGCGTACTCCAATAGTACTCATAGTAGTACAGACTAGTCACAATTTTTTTTTGGATGAATGTACTGTTCATTTAGAAACCAACATATTAATTACACATCTATTACAAGAAGTGCTAATGAGGAAAAACACTGATGAAGATACATCTAGCTCTGATAATAATCATAAAATGGCTTTCTTTACAAACTCAAGAAATTCTAAAAGATTTGGGGTTTGTAATTACTGTACGAAACCAGGTCATTGGGCTCGAGAGTGTCGGAAGAGATTGGGGGATGAAAGGAATCAAGCTGCTAATTGTGTCACTACTACACCATACATTCAATTGTTTTAAAGAAACGTTATTCTAAAGAATAGTAGGAGTTTCTCAACTCTACTATGTGACTAGAAGTAAGGACTAATCTGGATAAATTAGTGCCTTAAATTTCTGAGCATCAACTTAGATCGAATGACAAAGTTCAAGGAAAAAATGAGTTTCGGTTTGAGGGAGGGTGTTGAGTAGTCAACCTCAACATTCATCCAGTGTACATTCATCTAATATATGAAAGGACATTTCAAGAGTCACAACTATAGGGAGTGAAAGGTCACAACTATAGGGAATAGGTGTGACCACTAAAATAGAATCGGTTGTGGTGTCAAGAGACACAACTTTCTAGCATGTATAAAAAGACACACAAAATGTAATAATACAATCTCTCTTATTATACTCTATATGTCTTCTATTGACTGTAGAAATGTAGATCTCTCGTTTTTGTACAACTCGCCATTCGCATTGTGAGTAGAAAAAGCAGAACATAGATCGAACAGGTACTGCAACCGCTTGCATTGTGTTGTTTATTCTTCGTCGTCTCACAGGCATGACTGAGCGCGCAAGGGGGCCCTGCCTTCTCTTTGCGATGAACGGGTGGAAGGCTTGATGGTATGCTGCAGATCGGCTTGGCAAGCTGAGGGGTGCAAGGGACAGTCGCTTGGCCTCGACACTAGGAGTTCGGCATGTAAGTGCTTTTTTTTTTCTTTTTTTTTTGAATTGTTCAACGTATGTGTTAGTGATGGTTGGGTGCCATACATCATGATGTCATTTTCATTTTCATTTTTTATATTTTATAGATGAAGGCCGATGGAAGGGCCAGAATTGTATTAAGAAAGGATGAGGAAAAATAACATCAAGTACAACCATGAAGGATGAGAAAGGGGGCACCGCCCCGTAAAGAAGAACTGAAAAAGGGGCCGCGAAGAGAGTGGAATCCCTTAGCAACAAGCTTGAACTAACACAATGTCAATTAAGCTTAAACAGAAGAGTCATCTGAGCTAAGGATACAACTGAAGTTGAAACAAGACGGGGAATCAGAAGAGAACGGAGGAGCAAAAACTAAAGGAGCTGCAGAGCTGAATGAAGAACTCTACGCACTACCCCTTTTACGCTTAGAGGAGTCAAAGGACAACTGAGCTTTAGATCTTCCTTTCCTAAGGCTACGCTTGTGTCTCCAGTTGACATCAGACTCTTGCCCCTCCAGGGGAGAGTGTTGAGCACTAGCCGAGCTCCCAACATGTCGGGAAGCCGTCGTTCTAGAGAACCTTTGAATCCGAAGCTCTGGAGCAAAGGCATCCCCCTTTTTCCCAGGTGTTGTCAAAATCAAGGAGTAGTTAGCTGCCTTCGCCTTCCCTCGGAACATCGTGTGAAAAGGTCTAAGGCCCGATGGCACCTAGTTCAATCAACCACTGACAGTGGGAGTTGATACTTTTGATAAGAGCTTTCTCTTTCCTAGCCCTCTCATTCGCAGGGGATCTAGACAAAGATTGAGCAACCTTCCCGGCTGCAGAAAGCTTGACCAAAAATTTGAGAGTGGGGGAGCTGTAGGCAGCTCCCGCTTCTTTCCAAGCAACAACAATATTCTGAACAAGCGAAGGAGAACCAAGAAGCGAGGGGTTGAGTTTGAAAAAACTACGACCCTAGCATGCAACCCGGGGGGTCTTGTCAGGCAATGCCACCAGTCTGAAACATGAGTTTTCACTAGTGCTAAGATTATACTCATAAGACGTTGTTTGCCGTAGCATCCACTTGGAGAAGTATTCCACCATCACCAGCACATACTGACAGTGTGCATGACGATCCTGGTGGTGCTAAGGATGTGCATGAAGATGCAGCAGTGTTGGCCTATCTTCGTGCCGGAGAGACAACAACTAGTGTGACTGCTAAGGAGAGAAATCGGATTCTACAATGAGCCAAGAGGTTCAAGTGGGAGGGGACTCACCTACTCCGAGTGTGAGAGGATGGACGAGTGAGGATAGTGCCTCATCCAATGCAACGAGCGCAATTGGTGCGCCATGCCCATGAGGAGTTGGGGCACTTTGGGGTGAGGCGCCCTCACAGTTTGCTGCAAGGGCAGTATTGGTGGCTGGGCATGCACACGGATGTGCAACAGTTAGTGGCTAGGTGCATGGTGTGTGATAGGGCGCGTGCTTCATTCAATGCACCTACCCCATAGTTGTACCCTTTACCCATTATGGGTTTGGGCTATCGTTGGAGTCTTGACTTCGTAGGCCCATTGCCACTAACGATTCGCCATAGGGGGGTGCATATGCATTCTTAGATCGAGTTCTTAGCCGATTTGGTGCTCCAACCGAGGTACTCACGGACCGGGGGAGAGAGTTCTTGGGGGAATTTCAGGCTTTATGCACGAGCAAGCCTTGATAGATCACCGCACTACTTCTCGGGACCATCCCGAGGCTGATGGCTTGGCGGAGAGAGTTGTTCAGACAGTCAAGAGGGGCTTGCGCAAGTTTGGTTTGCAGAAGGGACACCTGGGAGATTGGGACTTTCAGCTGCCTTGGTTGGCTATGAGCGATAGGTTCAGCAAACAAGCGTCAAGTTTGCCTCCTTCTCACCTTACTTTCTTTTCTTCGGCCGAGAGCCAGATTTGCTTGCATCTATTCATAGGGAGGTTGCAGTAGTCCTCAACCTTGACGATCCGGATGTGTGGACACAAGCGTGTGACCAGCGGGTAGAGTTGTTCAAGAGAATCATGCCTATGGCTTTTGAGAACCTTGCTATTGCCCAACACCGAGACACAATGAGGTATGCCACCATACGTGGAGGTTGATATCGACCGGGTGTTCAGAGATTCAACCTTGGGGACTATGTGTATCTGCAGCAGATAGCACCAACGACCTTGGATGTTACAACATGACGTGTGATTCTACGGGTACGAGAGGTGTTGCCTTCAGGAGTGTTGATTCTGGAGGGTCGAGATGGCATGGTATGGAAGGACCATGTGCGCAATTGTGCGCCATATCACCTTCCACATGTAGATGGGAGGATAGATCCCAACCTTGCAGTGGTACCTGCAAGGTTGCGTTGCATGCTATGTGGACATGCTAGTGGTGCCGCAACCATGTTGGTGTGTGACAAATGCTCAAGGGGGTGACACATGGGATGCTTGACACCGCCACTTGAGGAGGTTCATAGCGGAGAATGATTGTGTCCATGATGCCTTGGATAGAGGTAGTGGGCATGACAATGGTGAAGTTGACAAGGACCCAAGGTCTAGCGCAGTGGGAGTTCAATGCCATGGATACCCCAGTGACAGCCATGGATTATAGGAAGGCGACTGACGATGGGACTACTTTTGCACCCGGCCTCTTAATCTATCGACTTCAGATATTGGGACTTGGGCGATTCACGACCAAGCGATGATCTTATTTGGATGGATACTTGTCAGCTATCCGGTGTTAGAGGGACCTAATCACCAGCTAGGGGGGCGATTGTGGCATAGCTTTCTAGGATGGTGTGTGTAGATTTTGTGGCACGGACAACGAGTATGTTGTGGCACGATGCTTAGGTGCACGACAACTGTCATGGTTTTAGTCATGGTTAACTAGAATTACCTATTTCTAGTTAATTAGGATATTTAGGATATTTATATTTATATTTTGTGTGTTGGGACTTCATTTGGTCTCATATTCCAAGTGAGGTGTCAAGCCTCACTTGGGACATGGGGATAGGCTTTCCCCTTGTGAGTGTTGAGGAGGGCTCATCTTATTGTAATCGAGCCTCCATGAGCCTCTCCCACCTCCATAGCTCTAGGTATTGAGCGGGAGTGTGTTGAGGGCTTTGTAGGGTGGATTCCTTTAGCAAAGGTGCCCTTGGCTTGACTTAGTTTATGTGATAGAGTGGATTTCACTTGGAAGGACTAGGGCTTGTTCTTAGTGTGATTGCTTCATGCTTTGAGAGCTTTTATTGTCTTCCACTTCTCTCTTTTCTCTCTCTTATCCATTGTGGCATAGCTTTCTAGGATGGTGTGTGTAGATTGTGTGGTGGACAGCGATGTATGTTTGGGCACGATGCTTAGGTGCACGACATATTAAATGAAATTCCTTCGATGCGCCAACGGATGGTTGGCCATCCAAATGATTTTTGTTTGCTTTGAAACTTTGCCAGTATGTTCAGTATACCGTTTCAAAGGTCCCAAAGTAATATGAGATTCAACGAAATTCGTTCAATGGGCCAACGGATGGTTGCCAATCCACATGATTTTTTTTTGCTTTGAAACTTTGTGAGTATGTTCAGTTGACCATGTAATGGATCCCAGAGTAATATGAGATCAAACAAAATTCGTTCAATGGGCCAACGGATGTTTGCCCATCCATATGATTTTTGTATGCTTTGAAACTTTGGCATATATTCAGTATACCGTCACACAGGTCCCAGACTAATAGGAGAACGAAATTCATTCAATGGGCCAACGTTCATATAATCGTTCACTCGTTCCCTATCCACATGAATGTTTTTGGGGTTCGAGATCTTTGTGGGTATGTGGTTCATACCTAGATACAAATGAAAAAAATAAAAAATATGACGCCTCCCCAAGGAAGCGTAACTTATGGTGTCTCTTGATCCCGAAGGGCTACTGCCTTCAAGTAGGAAGGTGGACACCTTTGTGACACCACTCAGTGGATTGAACCCACAACCACTTCCGAGGTGGTATGTGCCTATTACCACTGGGCTAGACAACTTGGTCGTCGATACAAATGGTTATCAAACACGAGACTAGGCCCCAAGTGGTTTGGAAGAGAACTGTTTATTATTGATTCACATGAATGTTTCTTCTTCTGAAACTTTCTGAGTTGATTGCATATACCCATTTACACGTCATGACCGAATATGAGACCAATGTAAATTTGTTTGGAAGGTGAAGCACTTCTTTCCCATCAACACGAGTGAAAATATGAAGAAAATGTTGCTCATGCAATCGAAATGGAGAGATTCCGCACACGTGTATTAACAAAATTGGTGCCTACACAAATTTGGCGCCGTGCTATCAGTGTGTTCCTGAAATTCAATGTACAACAAAAATCCACCAAGTCTACATACTACGTTGCTAGTCATTCAAATCCTAATTGTCATCGTCGGACTCTGTTGATGTTGATGTTGATGAAGGGGACAAGGGATTTGATGTTGTGCCCTAATTTGCGATGGAAAACTGGAGAGCCCGGGACCGCGCTCTCGTGGTCAATGAGGGGCCAAACGAGGTCTCTGCTATGATGGCCAGCATTCGCCTACTTTCCGGCGAAAGTTGACTTTCCTCCAGACTCTCGCGACGTGGCGGAGGTGGTGCGAGTATAAGTGCTCGGGCTGCATGCAAATCGGCAACGAGGCCGTACAATCCACGTTGTGTGAGGTAGATCCTTCTAAGAGTGGTGACAAAATTCAAGGCACAGTAGCATTCATGATCAGTTCACAAGCCTTGTTGATGTCAGGAAGTGATGAAACATGGTATGCAGACGGAGGAGTGTCTGAACACATGACTGATAGACGTGAATGGTTCAAAACCTTCAAGGCTGTGGAAGAAGGTAAATGGCATATACTTGTCGCAGTTGATAACCGGCTGTGGGTCACACGAACAGGAGATGTTGAAATTAAGAGATACATCGATGGTGTTTGGCTTCATGGCACTCCATAGCAGAATGGATATGTTGAGCGTGATAATCGAACCATTGTAGAGGTTGTCAGAAGCATGTTGCATGCTAAGCTCCTACCTCTTGATCTTTGGGCGGAAGCGGCAAACACAGCTGTTTATGTTCTCAATAGAACAACGTGTAAGCAAATAGAAGGAAGCACTCCTTATGAGCTGTGATATAAGGAGAAGCCATCAGTTGCTCACCTCAGGGTTTTTGGTTGTAATGCATTCAAGCATGTCCCGAAGGCACTGCGCAAGAAAGTTGGATCCAAAGGGTCAGAAGATGATCATGGTCGGATATTGTTCCGAAAGCAAGGCTTATCGGCTGTGGGACCCGATCACAAGAAAGATTTCAATCAGTGCAGATGTTGAGTTTGATGAAATTTCATCAACCATTTCAAGCACAACAGAAGTCTATCTGACAAGGGTAAGCGAGATTCTTGAAGTAGATCTTACAAACCCTATCAGAGAAAATGTCCATGCACATGTGCCTCAAGTACCTGCAATTGATGAAGTGCATGTACTAGTACCTCAAGTACAAAGTTCAGATTGAAGTGCCAAACAATCAGAATGAGAATACTCTAAAGGTTGTATCACAACCTAGGGCACGTCATCCACCGAATCGTTTTGGGGAATGGGACATGTCAAGGAAGCGTGGAGAGACTTCCTATGCGTGCATTGCAGAAGATAGTTATGAGGAAGATGAGCCGAGGTTCCAGGATGATGAGCCCAAATATTTTCATGAAGCTCTCAGATCAAAGGATGCAGAGTCATGGAAAAAGGCGATGGACGAAGAATATCAGTTCTTGATTAAGAATTGTACTTGGACTTAGAGACTACCACCTGGAAGGAAGGCAATCCGTTGCAAGTGGGTCTATAAGATAAAATACAAGTCAGATGGCTCTGTAGACCGCTTCAAGGCTCGTGTTGTTGCTAAGGGATATTCACAGACAAAGGGTGTGGACTATGATGAAACATACTCACCTGTCGTGAAGCATGATTCTATCCGCACAATACTAGCTATGGCAGCCACACATGACATGGAGGTCATACAGTTTGATGTTAAAACAGGTTTTTTGAATGGAGATCTACTTGAAGAAATTTTCATGGAGAAACCACAGGGATACTAGCAAGATGGAAGCCAACACTTAGTCTACAGATTACAGAAAAGAATTTATGGACTTAAGCAGGTTGCTAGGCAGTGGAACGCCAAGTTTGATGGCTTTCTCACAAAGTACAACCTTAAGTCCAGTGAGGCAGATCCTTGTGTCTATTACTCCAAGGACAAAGTCGACTATCTCAGGGACATTTGTTGATGATGGACTTTCATGCTGTATTGATCAATACAAGCTTGACGACATGATCAAATACCTTCAGACAGTGTTTGAAATAACCACTGGAGGAGGAGATTACTATGTAGGCTTACACATCCATCGATACAGAGCTCACAGAGCTTTGTTTGTCAACCATGAGTTGTACATTGAGAAGATTCTTCAACGATTTGGATTCTAGGACGCAAATGGTGTTTCCACACCGACAGATCCTCATGTTAACTTACATGATTTTCCAGAGGGAGAAAATGGTGAAGTCTCTGTCAACGTGCCGTATAAACAAGCTGTTGGATGCCTTATGTTTGCTATGCTCCTCACTCGTCCTGATATCGCGTATGCTGTAAGCATGGTGGCAGAATTCTCAGAAGCACCACAAGTTCCTCATTGGACTGCAGTCAAGAGGATCTTCCGTTATTTGAAGAGTAAAAAGACACATGGTATTTGTTATCATGGGACTCACGATGACAACCGGCTCACTGGTTTTTGTGACGCAGACTACGGAGGGGATATTGATGCGAGACTGTCACGTTTGGGATATGTTTTCCTTTTTGGAAATGTTGCTGTTGCATGGAGTAGTCAGCGCCAACAATGCACATCTACATCAACTACTGAGTCCGAGTACATCTCAGCTTGTCTTGCTACTAAAGAAGCCATATGGCTACGGAGGTTACTCGGAAGTGTTGGTGTTCCACAAGAGGGTGCTACTGCTCTTCACTGTGACAACCAATCTGCAATCAAACTTATCAAGAACCCTGAGTTTCATCGAAAGACGAAACATGTTGATATTCAATATCATTTTGTGAGAGAGAAGTACAATAGCAAGGAGATTTACCCTACATACATCAGCACCAGACAGCAGATCGCTGATATTCTCACGAAACCTTTGCCAAGAGATCCTCATTACAAGTTTTGTGAGCTCATGGGTGTGATACCCCTTCCTACTTCAGATTCTCACTTCCTTATCTGGAGCAGTAGGAGCTCACTTGATACCTGAGAATGCTGGAGCAGTGGGGAGTTCACTTGATGCCCAAGAATGCTGGTGCAGTGGGGAGCTCACTCGATGCCCAAGAATGCTGGAGCAGTGGGAGCTGATCTTGCTTCTATCTTTCTTGTTTTGAGTTGATAGCTTTTGGTGAATGAGTGGGAGTGTTAGTTTCTGCTGGAGCAGTGGGAGCTCACTTGATGCCCAAGAATGCTGGAGCAGTGGGAGCTGATCTTGCTTCTATCTTTTTTGTTTTGAGTTGGTAGTTTTTGGTGAATGAGTGGGAGTGTTGGTTTCTAAATGAACAATACATTCATCCAAAAACATTTTGTGATTAGTCTGTACTACTATGAGTACTATTGGAGTACGCTTCTCTTGTTGTTGGCATGGTTAGCTGCCTCTGATAATACAGAAAGTACACTATGAGCTACAGCGTGTTTCTTCTTGATTCTAATGTCTTTGCCTAAGATCCAACATAATATTTGTAGTGTTATATTAGGCATACAACGCAAAGAAACAACAAGTCCTTGATAGCTTTTGGGTAGACTGCGCATTAGTGCCAATGTATTGTCCTCATCAGTAACTGTTGATCCAGCACCTGCAAGTTGTTTAAAGTAAAGTCTTAAGACTGATAATATGATCAGATATATTACCATCTTCACTCATTTTCAATGTTGCTAGCCTATCTTTAAGATACATCTTAGTTATGGCATCTTTTTACTCATATAGTCGAGTCAACTCTGTCCACGCTTCTGTGGCAGTATTACAATTGCTTCTGTGTAATACTTGTGAATTTTTTAAACATGTAGTTAGCATATTTAATGCATATGTATGTTTCAGGCCGTCCATTGGGCCCTCGATGGCCTGTGTGTTGAGCAGTAGGCTCAGTAAATTCACTGGACGTTAAAGAAACTTTACCTTTATCTTTATGTTTTTGATCCCAATCTTTTTACTGAGGATGATGAGGCAATTGGAGTTACTGGACATCTTTCACTACAGTCAACAATTCTCCAAACCTTTTCCTTTTTGAGCAACAGAGATATATTATGCTTCCAGAGATGAAAGTTAGACCGATCAAACTTTTCTATATTTGCACTGAAGGTTGATGTAGACATCTCTTTCTCTTTCTCTTTCTAACTACCAAGACTCTGATACCATGTACAAAAACGAGAGATCTACATTTCTACAGTCAATAGAAGACAATATAGAGTATAATAAGAGAGATTGTATTATTACATTTTGTGTCTTTTTATACATGCTAGAAAGTTGTCTCTCTTGACACCACAACCGATTCTATTTTAGTAGTCACACCTCTTCCCTATAGTTGTGACCTTTCACTCCCTATAGTTGTGACTCTTGAAATGTCCTTTCATATATTTAGATGAATGTTGAGGTTGACTACTCCACACGAGCTGGTCCTGTAGCATATACCTTCCTGAAGGTAATGTGACCCGCCATGGAAGTTGACGACGATGGTGAAAGAATGAAACAACTCCAATGGATTGTGCAGCTTTTATTGGTAGGGAATAGAATGAGAATGTGCACAAGGCCGTTGAAGAAACAGCTCAGAGAAAACAACAAAAAACCCTAATGGGTGCTGCCGAGTTTCACGAAGAGGCTTTACTCATTCTGTGATGAAGACGTCGAAATGTAGTGCGCTTGTATCAAAAGATAAGGTGAAGCATTGTAATAATGTATGGAAGCATGGTGATGATCATTGGACTGCTATAGTAGAAGTGTTGCTGTTCGTAGATTTATAACCAGAACAAAATAGCTCTGGAATCCTTGCCAGCATACAAAAAACTGAGTGAAGTGAGCTCGATGTCAAGTATGTCAAGAGATTTTTAAACTATGATGCCAAAGTATGCGAGTGACAATGTCTTGAGATTTTCGTAATAGCATCTTGTCACTGTGCAGCAATTGTGTATCTGTGATTACAGATTACGATTCACTTACAAGAGCATACCAGCGATCTCTCCAAGACAATCTCCTGACTTTGGGAGTCTCCCACTCTAGCAGAAAATTCTTGCCCACTGGTAAGTTGAGTTGTGAGAAATCTAGAGTGGATGACGTGACATTCAACTTCAACTTCACAGATGCAAGAGGGACTCCATCAACTAGCACACGGTCCGGCTGGCTTTCTACGCCCAGCACAGACACAGTCTTTAGCATCAGACCTTGCTGTAAGGCATAATCTCCTTCAGTGACAGATGCTCTCAAGGCGTACTTGCCCTCTGTTCTGAAAGCCTCGTATTTGACAAACGTGGATTTGCCAGCCTTGATTTCCATTTGTATTTCCTCATCATTGTCCACAAACAACTGTCCTGATGCGTACTCTACGTTTTTGCTTTTGCAAGCAATGGTTCCTGAGGTGCAGTAGTCGGCTAAGTCTGACGCTGGTGCAAAAACGATTATAAGAGTAAAGGGGGTCTTGCGGACTTCACTAATGGTCATGGCGAAGTCTTGCATGGGGACAATGGACCCCTGGCGCAAATGTACATTGATAGTGTCTGGAGGCGCTGGCAGCTCTTGATAGCATCCTCTGCTAACTGCCCTTACCAATTTCGAACCATGATCGAACAGATTATACCAAATGCCTTTTGGAAAGTAGGCCCTCACAGAATCCTCTTCTGGTTCCAACACCGGCGAGACCAGTATTGCTTTGCCGAGAAGAAACTGTTCACCGATGGGCCATGTTCTCTTGTCCTCAGGAAACTCAAAGAAGAGAGGCCTGGCAATGGGTGCGCCTGTCCTATGAGCCTCGTACATAAGCGTGTAGAAAAATGGAAAAAGGCGATATCTCCACCAGAATACCTGCTTTGCAGTCTCCTTGACGGATTCCCAGACATACAGCTCCTGGGATATGACACCAGCGTCGGAATGATCTCTGGAAAAAGGATAAAACGCGCCCACCTGTGTCCATCGACGGCAAAGCTCTTCATTGGTATCAAAATAGAAGCCACAGATGTCAGCACCCACCATTGGGATGCCGAAAATTCCCGATTCCAATATCATCGTGATGGAGTATTTCAAATCCCCCCAGAATGCAGCATTGTCTCCTGTCCAATGTGCTGAATGAGATCCAGATCCAATAAAAGACGAGCGCGACAGCACGAATGGCCGCCTGTTCGTCGTCTGTTCAATACCAATCCAAAATCAACCACCACTAAACATGGTCAGCTGGCCTGACTTCCGAGAGCAGTTTGGTCGATTTCAATCTCCACCTTAGTCCCATCACCGTCACAGTCTCTCGTTTCAAGAGTTATTAGAGGCCTAGGCTAGCAGCATTTGAATCAAGCTACAAACATCAACATTCCAGGATATGTACAGAACACAATCTGGAGTGGAAACTAGTCCAGATTACCTCCAAGAGTGCGCGATAAGTGGCAAGGGACTGGGACATGCCATAGATGTTGTGTGCATCGTACGACCGCACTCCACCATAATGCTCAGCAGTCATGGCCACAGTCTTATAGTACAGAGGGCTGTGATCTCCCCGTACGTTGATACGATAGGGAGGATCATCCCACTGTGAGAGATTGGTATTATTGCATATCATGCAGCACATGTTTATTGGGCAGTTTACATCGGGTGACCGGTAGCAGTTGGGTCCGGTGCAGAAGTTGGCAGGTTCATTCATGTCGAGCCAGAGACCATCAAATGGAACGACCTTGTGGAACTCGGTCACTTCGTGGGACCACCAGGATTGAGCATTTGGATGGAGGTAGTCAGGCATGTTGCAAGCGCGCGGCCACACCTGTGCAATGTACGGCCGGCGACTCGGATCTGTTCCATTCCTCATGTAGATATCCATCTCAGCTCCTCGATGATATGTGCTATAACCTTCATCAATTTTGATCCCTGTTACTCCACCCGACCCCCAAGCAGCAGTCAAGAGCACAGATCCGGTCAATACTAAATGCTCAAGGAAACAAGCAACAATGAAGGACGACCTGTGAGGCAATGACGACAATACAGATTGCAAGTATACATCTGTTGAGTCCACAAATCCATTATGATCTTTAAAGCAACATTCTTGAAGGACATTGATCCAACTAGAAATTGAACGAATATCTACCATTCTACCTTAGGTACTTATCGTATCAGTCAAATGTTCATTCAATAACTTAGATACGAGTCCCTGAGAGGGTGTCTGCAAGAAGGTCGACTCAGAAGAAACAAAAGTCAATAGTACTGTACGCAAAACAGAGTTGATCTGAAATATGGATTTCAGACTCCGATTGAAGACAGGACTTAAGAATGGAGAAGCCTCTGACCGGGGTCCACAATGATCATAAACTTCTGGTCATCTGCATGTAGACGTTCCACAAAAGGAAGCAATTTCTCTCGCGGATAGTTGACTGGATGAAGTGTAAAGTCCTTGTAGTTGTCCATGTAATCAATGTCAGCCCATATCGATTCCAGTGGAAGACTGGCCTTCTTGTAGTTGGCCACCACTGTCTCCAGCTCTGCCACATCCTGATATCCGTACTTCGCCTGATGGAATCCTGCACCCGTCACTAATTCACATGAGGGCTTGGACTTCAATATACAACAGAGCATTTCCCATGCCACACATTCAGAGTAAGCTGTGGCTTATTAGTAGATAGAAATCGAGAACAGAGAGCAGACGAATCAAGCATGGAGTAGAGGCCGGGACCCTCTTCTCCATGGACTGACGTACTTATGATGTTTGAGTTCACAAGGTGCGAGACTAATTAATTACTCGGGGGACTTCATATCCCCTGGGCATTAATGAATCCATACATGTAGTACTACTAGACTCCTCTCGAACAAAGTACAACTTTAATCCAGCTTACGCACCGAAGTAATCCAGCAGTAATTGCGGTGCATTTCTTGAAGAGCAGAATGCATGAGCTTACGCACCGAATGCCCAAGATGGCATCGAAACAGGCCGACCCACAAGCTCCGTCAATTGATCAACCACAGCAAGAGGAGAAGGACCGGCGAAAAAGTAAAAGTCGAAAACGCCACCTATCACTTGGTACTTCAAGGAGTCGTCTTCGTATGTGACATCCATTCCATTGCTGTTAAGAAGCAGCACACCGTGGGCGTTCCCTTTGTCTCTCATCTCCATGTAGAACGGAAAACTGCTGTAAAGATCGATCTCGATATTCCAGCTTCCTATGTCGGTTGCAAATAGCGTGTAAGTATTCCCAGGCTTCAGGCGAAGGCCTGAGGGTTTGGTGATCTCTCCCAGGCCATAGAGGGAGGATTTGAGGGGTAACTGTGTTGATATTTCCAGGTACTGCTCTTTGTACACCATACTACCGAATGAGGGCTCAATTGATCCATCTTTTCTGAGGAACAAACCTGGTGTAGTGTGCATACATGGTGTGGAGTTAAAGAGCACCTCTCCGTTAGACCGCCGAACAATCGCAAAGCCAAACGGTTCCACAGTGTAAGAGAGCTCCAAAGGGTGAGTCGCACTCAGTGCTCCCTCTCTTCGTACGACGCCATTAGTTTCGTTCCAAGGTTGGCCAACTGCATCTGTCGGAGCAGCTGTCGCAATTTCCAAACCGTTCACTCCTTTGCGCGGAACAAGGAGCTCCGGGACCTCGTAGCGCGAACGAGATCCGTCGGTTAGGTGAACTTGAATGCGTCCCCCGCTTTGGTATCTGCAAATGAGAATTAAGATGATCAACTGTACCCTTGACTGCATCACAGAATTGCAGTTCTAAACGCTATAGTCCTGGAGCTCGTTACAAATATTTCGGGATACAAAACTGGTTAGAAGTTTTCAAGAATCTTGATTACTTCCTCAAATAACTATAGACTGTTGTTCCATGCAGTGAGCGTCACACCTCAGAAGCCGAGATCTCTTCCCTTGTATCTAGAACAATATTTACATCGCTCCCCCACAAGATTCATACTGGTCATTCACCATTTGAAGAAAAGACAGAGTTGCCAGATTCCTGCCATCAGTTGACCAATCATATTCAACAATTCCAGATGTATTCCCTGCAGGCATGGTTCAGACCTACAACATGTCTACGAGAACACACTTAAGTGGCTTATAACGACTTCCAAGGACGATTTATACAACCAGCTTATACTACGAAAAAGAGACTGCGAAACTGCACCTGGCAGTGAGATTCAGCTGTCTGATATCAGGGCCGTAGAGTTGTGATTCCTGGATGAGCTCGAGATGCGCGACTATCCCATTCCCATCAGACAGCTCATTCATGGCCGCCAACCGGTAGCCATGGCGTACAAAGCCCAGAACTCCAGTCTGCAAATGCAAAGCGCCCCATACTACTGTCACTATCGCTACTAGCTGCAGCAACATACTCGTAACCGGACCCTTCAAGACCAGGCTGCGGTCCAAAAAGGTTGAGCACTGCGCCAGAACAGAGTTGAAGAGAAAGATCTTGATACTGATCACAGCTCAAAGATTTTCAGAATCGAAATTACATCCAGAAACGAATGTCACGCTTAAAATCGAAATCATCAGAAACCAGCTTTTAGACATTCTATTGCCATTATCGTGATAAATTTTCCTACAGCCATTTGTTTGAAATGCATGATCACTTTTAAGTCGAGGATAACAGTAAGCAATCTTACGGAAATTCAAACTTAGCTATTACAAGTGTGACTCGAGCGATCAGTATGTACACAGTTCGATCCAAGAAGAGGCCGGCTCATCTATTTATCATCCTGCCTAAAATTTGTAGTTCATACAGCTTTCACACATACTGCAGGATAATGCATTGAAGTTGTGCATGCAAGAAACTACCGGCAGGCTTTGAGCACTCAGCTTGTTCAGGGACCCTCCAGGCTCGGATCCTTGTTTATAGTTAGAAAGTGGAGACAAGTGCAGCTTTCTGATGGCGAGTCACGCCATGAACAGGCCTGCAATCAACGCCCCACCTTCTCCCTCACACCGATCACTCGCTGCATGGACGACGGGCCCGCTATCACGCCGCTGCATGTGACACGTGCCGCTACCAACACTCGCCACGACGGCAGTGCTTGGCCCTCTCGCTGGCGCCCCCATCCCGCCTCTCGCGCCCTGCGGCCACCGACGGCGCTGTCCGTCCGGTAACGGACAGCGCTGCTTCTTCTTGGAAACCGAACAACGTCCCATGGATGAATGACAATTTCGTCATCATCCACTATAGTCATCCCAATCAGAATCTTTAGTGCTCCAACGTAAGGAATCCTGAAGCGGAATCCGATCTTGGAGAGCCTTTCAGGTTCATGCTAAGTGAGGGATGTCAGCTCGGCAGAACAAGCATGCGAGGAAGGGGATCACTCGTAGAGGTTGTAGATGCTCAAACACAGATCCCGGCTCATCCAAAAGCACATGCACATCCGTTTCACTGTACACAGGGATTACACTTGCAAAGTACACCAGCTGCCCTAAGCTTCGTGCTGATCCTTTTTATAAACGAAGGCCAATGATCTTATCCAACAGAATGGCAAGCCCTGATTGGCTGCCAGATTCCAGGCAGGTGCCACTTCATCTAACTTAGAGATAAGCTAGCTGTTAGCATAAGACACTCCTGTTTATAAATAGATCTGCCAGTTGGTTTCATCCACACTTTTCCCAACGGCCATTCATCTACCTTTCTCATTATCCGTTCATCCAGATGTCGAAAAAGTAGGCAGAGAAAATCTGGCCATCACATATGTAAAGCCTCCTGGCACACAGAGGAGCAAGCTAACTATCAAACATGAAGCTCAAAGGTGAGCACATCTGCTCAAGGTTGCACCGAGATGGAATGAAAAAACCTCAACAAGGAAAACCTTGCTCTGCAATTTGAGCGAAGGACAAAACCTTGTTGGGGAAAAACCCCACCTCGTGGTGTGTACAACCTGAGATCTACAAGAAAATGAAAGCGTCCAAACGCTTCGTCATGGAAAGTGAGGGGCAGTCCAAAACATTGCAGGCATTGACGGACCACTTGAAGGAAGCTTGGGTGAAGTCCAGAACCAAGTACAAGTCAAAGCTTGTGAAGCTGGTGGCCATTGCAGATCCGGCTCTCAGAAAGGACTTCATCCCAGAGATTGCAAAACATTATTCGCGGGCCATGCAGCCGACCATGCAGTTGGAGAAACTGCATCACCTTTCAATGACATGTGTGGAGGCGAAAGAGAAGGTGAGGTTGCACTGCACTGAATTTCCTTTTTAGCAATAGCGACTGTACTTCCTGCTCCTAACATTGGATCGGAAATGACAGACAAGGTGGCTGTCGATCTGGAATGCATCGGAGAGTATAAGGACCATGTGGTCTTTTCCACTCGAAGTTTCCGACCCTGTCGTGGATGGCTGGCTCAACCGCATGACTTGGTGGTTCCAGGTAATTCAAGGTATTTCCCCCCATTTCCTTTGCTGGCATGAATTCCATGAACGCCTCTGTGACAATGCATGTTGTAAACGCAGGTAATGACGAATGCGAAGGAGCAAGTCATACTCCATACAAATTCGTTCGACTTGTACGTAAAATGGGATGGAACACAAACATTGGAAGAGTACGTGACACGTTTCAGATGTGCGTACAAGGACTCTCTCTTCGCCAGGGAGCTGCAGACAGCAAGAAGGAGCGTGGAGTTCACACATCAGGAGGGGGTGGGAAAAGCATCAATGCAAATTGTGTACAGGTAAAGCACAGCTCTCGTTGTATGCAAAACCTGGGATATGAGGTGTGCCTGGGAAATGCGGCACCGCATTCGCACTTTATGTTTTCGGTTGCACTCTGCGAATACATTGTTCAAAACCTGGTAATTACCAAATTGGCAACCCTGCTTGCATTTTTTAAGCTGATTTGAAATGCAGTGCCGAATTCGAATTCTGATCGTTCTCCACTGTGTTTGCAGACGAAGCAGTTCGATGCATACTGCTTTGTGAAGGAGAACTCGACCTTTGTTTTCCGGAAGGATGGATTATTGGTTGACCCGAACTGCGACCCCATCGATTACGACGTCCTGTTCAACAACGTTCCCACGGAACTCCTCCCTCATAGCCTCACTTCAATAGATCATCTGCGGTATTCACGGACTCGGAGCCCTGCCTTCATCCAGACCATTATGGAGGCATGTACTGAGCTGGAGGGCAGAGTGCTGGACCTCATCTGTGGAACATGTATGCAGATTTTGGTACTACTATGTTTTGCGAATTTTCAATATGTTCAGATTCTCCATTTCTGAAGGGTCACGTGTGCATAATGAGTGCATGTCATTATCTCAGGTGCCTCAATGTGGGCTGACCGGTTTTTCGATCGGCACGTCTTTGCCTACGAGGAGGACACATCCGTGTGGGGATCCCATCTGGAAAGGCTTCAACGACTACCGCCAAAGGCTGCCATCGCAGACACTGACTCCTCGAAGGATTCCTCGGATTCGGAGGAAGAGACAGTGGACATTGATGCTGAGGAGAACCCGGAATACAAGTGAGTGGAATCATTGTAAGCTTTCCTAGTTATATAGCTAAGCTTGCAAAGACAGCGATTAGACGATGTGAGAATCCTAGTAAAGTAGAGCTGATTTTGGAGAGGGCTAGGGAGGACAGAAGGAAGCGGAGAGAGTTGGCTGCAACTTAGACGCGTGCGGAAGTATGTATGTGATTCTACGGAAGAGAGCGATGCAGACAAGGAGGACGACGACCCAACGGAGGTGAGATGGTCAGTTCCGCAAGGGGAAGATGGGATTTTCGAAAGCCTAGCCAACGACCAGTCCGCTGGACATGAGAAAGAAGATGAGGGGGTGGAAGGGGAGCAGGACAGTCTAGGACACGATGAGGATAGTGATGATGATTTCCAAGATGGGTAGAAATTTAAATAACTCTTTGTACATTTTAATTCTCTTCCTGAATATATAAAGGTATTTCTTTGCAGTTGAGGTCCCCTCTCCCCTGTGCTTCTAAATGACACCATCTCTGAAACCACCTCATTCCCAAAACCGGAAATGCGGTGCCGCATTTCCATGTCGGAACGAAAAAACGAAAATGTGGCAACGGTAAATACATCGTTTTGGAAATGAGGCACCGCATTTCCATAAGCGGAACACCAACAATTTTCCATTTTCTGTTTTGGACATCCCAAATCGCAGGGCGGAACGGAAATGCGGTGCCGCATTTCAATTTTGGACATGGAAGTTTGTCCATTTCCTTGCACGAAAATGCGGCACCGCATTCCATTGCGCTAAACGGAAATTGTGGTGCCGCATTCCTATGTCCAATATGTCGGATATGGAAATGTGGTGCCGCATTTCCATTTTGGACATGGAAGTTTGTCCAATTCTTGCCCCTTGCATGGAAATGCGGCACCGCATTCCATTGTGCTGGACGGAAATGCGGTGCCGCATTTCCAATTCGAAGTATGGAAATGCCATGTCAACAAAGGCATTTCCGTTGTAGAGACTGGAATGCGGCGCCGCATTTCCGTTGCGACCAGCACATCGGAGTTGAAGCTGTCGGACATCAATGCATGGGGACAAAGGAAATGCGGTGCCGCATTTCCCAACTTGGGTATGTACATCTTTCCGTTTCTGCAAAGACGCATTTTCTCGACCTCATGACTCTGATATCGCTCTTCTGGTGATTGATGTGGACAGAGACATTGTACAAATGAGACCACGAATTCTCAACAGTGGGCCAATAACAGCAGTTCATAGAATACATGAAACTGAAGATGAACAGTACACAGAAGTGAGGGCACGATGGGTTGTTTTATTGATCGAACACGATGTCTCACATTAAGCAAGTACAAACAAATCTAAACCCTTCCGCCTTCTACATGGGCGTCACCAAGTCGACGGAACTTCGATAGCCCTCAAAACAAACTCATTAGTGACGTGGCACCTCCAGGTAAACTGCATAGCGGTCGTTCTGGTGCCCTTGGTGGAGTTGACGACAATGTCATGCCCATCAATGAAACCACCATCATACATTGACAGTGTCACTATGCGCCTCATGTGCCCGTGCGATTCGTCTTCGCAACTTAGGCGAATGTCTCCATATACTGGAAAAACGGAGTGAACTCCACGAATAAAGTTCTCGCCGGTGCAGTCCTCCCTGGTCCATTGGCAGCAGTTCCAACGCCAAAGCATGGCCGTGCGTGATCTGTCCGGGTTCCCATTCCAGCTGGGTATATCGAGGTCAACAATTTGCAGCACCCATGGACCGTATTGACCCTCACCCTCACCTCGCTCAAAGCGGTAATAGTCCTTTAAATACTCCATTGCGCGCAATGACTCCCGCTTGACTCCAGAAGCGTCAGTGAAAACAGAGAGCTAGACAATGATGTCTCCTGATTTCGGTTTGAACATCACATAATCGTGGCCATGATAAGGGCAGTCAGCAGGATTGCGGCGGCACAACATCCTTGCAAAAGAGTAGCGGAGGATGCTGAATGACAGCAGCTTCTGGATAGAGGAGGCAGCAGCGCGGAGGCAGGAAGTTGTGCAAGGAGACTACAATGAGGTTGCAAACGGTGCAATTCCTCAGACTCCATGACACATTTAAATTTCCCCCTTACAGGAACTTGCACGGATGAAAATTGGCGGCTCCATGAATGTAGCCGTTTCAGTTTCCATCCGTGCCATGCAAACTATGGGCCGTAAGTCTCACCCGGTTTGCCAGGTGGGCCTATCGCCCCTCGAAACGAATTCATCCATCTCCCCTTCGATGTAAATGCGGCGCCAAATTTCCATCCGGGGGGATGGACTTCTGTGGCAGGTGGCCGACTGTTCCCCATGGATGAGAATGAGTAAACGGTTCATCCGTCGTTGGCGTGATGGACACGTTACACGATAACAGGCGGGAAGGTGGGACCCAATTCCTCCATTATTGGAGCCGTCAGTGCTCTTCCACTTGTCATCAAGGGGAAAATCAAAAGGCTTCGTTGCTGTCTGCAAGGTCATTGTCATCAACAACACACATGTCCTCCGGTCCTCCTTTGCAAGGATGTTGTGCTTGTAGAACCACGACGATTGCCCTTATGGAGGCTTCGATTATGCAATGTATACGGCCACATCGGGACCACTACGCCTTCGAGCGGGGTGACGATCTTGGTCTCCGGAGTCCGTGGCTCCTGCACATCCTTGATTTTTTCCCAGCTACGGCGTGCACTCATGCAGAAGAATGCGCATTGTTATGCTGTTGCGGTAGAACTGCTGCCAGTGGACCTGGGTGGACTCCATCGGGGAGACGTATACTCCTGAAGGAGTGCGCTTCTCTTCTCCATTGTATGGGGACATTCGCATTGGTGTGGAGGACGAAAAAGTGAAGCTTTCCATATTCGATGGTAGTATGATTGAAGGGCATGACATTGTGGTGAACATCAAAGGGGGCGATACAACGGTTGTAATCCAGTTTACCTGGAGGAGCCCGATGACTCATGAGCTAGTTTTCAGAGCAGTCGAAGTTCCGTTGATCACGCGACTTGTATTCAGAAGGCACAGGGCCGTAGATTTGTTTGCACCATCAGCACAGTAGACGTGCTTCAAATGCAATTCATGTGGATCAATAAGAACCCCATTGTGCCCTCCTTTATGTTCTATTATGCATCCATCGTTCTCACAATGCATCATTCATCATATCGTTTGGGATTGGAAGTGGGGGTGGATTTTGGAAGTGCCTGGTGGGTAGTTGCAGCCTACGGTGGACCAAAATGAGACACACCATGAGTCCCTAAAAGTACATAAAGGGGGATGTGGCGAATCCTCAACCATTGGATTCGCTTCAATTTACGATCTCAACCGTCTATTATTGACCATTAAAGACTATATTTGCAAATCGCAATAGTTTCATATCACTATAGTTTTTTCCAAATTTGACCTTGATCCACCCTGGGGGTCTACCCTTGGTCTATGTATTTAATGAGGTAGTGTTGATATTTCAAAGAATTCTATCTGTAAAGGACTTTACGAAAATAGTTATTTTGAAGGCTCAAAATAGTACATAAAGTTTATTTTACTTAATATTTTTGAGTGGATGTTTTCATTCTAGCAAAGCACATTTGGTCAAGTCCCTTTTTCTAATTGTTTATGAATCATGCTTTAAAAAAAAATCCATAACGGCCTTTTATATGGACTATAACAAATCCTTATAGACTTGTTCAAAAGTCTATAATTTCTAACCATTTTTTTTTTTGGTTATGAGACTTGGAATAGGGGAAATATATGTAGTTGAGCCTTCATAGCTTAGTCCCTTTTTACTATCAGCCTTTACATTTAGGAGTACGATAATTTACAACTAATCAAGGTCCCAAAAAAATAGTGATGTGAGAGCATTTTTGGTCCACCGTAGGCTACAACTACCCTGGTAGGCTGTAATGGGCGCCCATTGTACTGAGCAATACCACCCTACCATTCGCAAAACATTGCCTTTCAATATGTAATTCTAAAAAACATTGCCCAACCTCCTTCATCGGGAGGTCCTTGTCCCCATATGACCGTGACACCCTAAACCCTATTCCTGTGGACAATCATTTTTGAAAAAAATTCCTGCTCATGGTTTTTTCGACAGTTATGAGTCTGCTCATGGCTCATGCCGCTCATGGCTCATGGCTCATGAAATAGCAGCCCCCGTGGCCCGCGAACGAGTCATCATGGCATTCTCTCAAGAGACCATCTCTGAGCTCTCCTTTCGGCACGTAGAGGCGTTTTTGCTTGTACCGAAGCAGTCCTTTATGCAAGTGGAACTGCGACTTAACCCCCAGCCTCAAGTCCCGCAATATCGACCTCGCGAACTCATTCTTCCGATAGGCCTTCCGAATTTTCCTCTGCAACTCCGTCTCGCCCTTGTACACCAACATGAGTTGCTGCTTTCTACTCAGAGCATCGGCCACCACATTGTCCCGTCCTGGTTTGTACTGGATATCCATGTCGAACACTGCCAAAGTGTCTTGCCACCTAATTTGTTTTGGGGACAACTTAGGCTGTGTGGCAAAATACTTCACCGTGACATTGTCCGTGAACACTTTCACTGGGTTGGAACCAACATAATGGCGCCAAAGCTCAAGGCAGTGCACCACTGCTTTCATTTCTTTCTCATGCATAGGCGACCGTTGCTCCACTTCATTCAGTTTCTTACTTTCGTAAGCCACTGGACGTTCATCCTGCATCAGCTGCATCAGCACACCCCCAATGACGAAGTCCGATGCATCCGTGTGAATCTCAAATGGACGGTCGAACTCCGGGATCTTCAAGACTTGGAGCTTCCGCCATCCGCTGCTTCAACTCGGCAAAAGCTTGGCCACAAAAAGTGTTCCATACCCATACCTTGGACTTACACAAAATGTCTGACAGCGGCCCCGCGATCTTGGCGAAATTTCTCACATACTTTCGGTAGTAGGAGGCGAGTCCTAGAAAGGATCGCACTCCTGGGAATGAAGTCGGAGGTTCCTAGTCAAAGATCGCCCTCACCTTTCGGTCATCCATTTTGATCCAATCATGTGTAATCACATGCCCTAGAAACTCCACTTTCGTGACCCCAATTTTGCTTTGGCATACAGCTTCCCTTCCCGCAATTTTCGGAACACCCTTTTGAGGTGCTCCAGGTGCTCTTCCTTCGTTTTCGAGTACACAAAGATGTCGTCGATGTACACGATCACAAAGTCATCCAACCACTCCTGAAAGAGGTAGTTCATCAAGGTGCTAAAGGTTGCTGGCGCGTTGGTGAGCCCAAAAGGCATCACCAAAAATTCGTACGAACCATACCTTGTCCTGCATGCTGTCTTTTCCTCATCTCCTTCCGCTATCCGGATCTAGTGGTATCCCGAACGTAAATCGATCCGGCTGAAATACTTTGCTCATGCCAACCAATCGAAGAGGTCGTCGATCCTTGGCAAAGGGTACCGGTTTTTTATAGTCACCTTATTCAGAGCCCTATAATCGACACACATCCGCAGCGTCCCCTCTTTCTTATCTGCGAATAGTTCCGAGTGACTTACTCGGCCGGATGTACCCCTTTGCTATAAGATCCTTGAGCTGGGCCTTCAGCTCGACCAACTCTCTCCTGAGGTACGGGAACACGCCAAAGCCGCACTACGACTTCGTCCTGAGGCTACACGATTATAGTACGTGAACGGAAGCACGTAGCTTCCGCGTTAGCCCGCACTACAAGGCAACCCCCTTCGGTAGCGCAGTTATAGTACGCGCACGCGCCAGGTGCGCACTAGCACGTGAACTCCCAAAGAAGTCGCAAGTTTCCTTGCCCCTTGGATGTGGGTCACCCGATTTCGGCACTACGCAAACACACGATTAACCCAATTTACCTCTCTCACTTTTATAAGCTAGCATGCATTCTACACACTAGCCAACCATACCATGCATCACCATTCCAAACAAAATAGGACGCACACCATTTGGAACCCATTTCCTTTATAACAAATTTTTGTACAATACAAGTTTTTGTAATCGGATTCCTAAGCTAGCTACGCCGGGCTAAGCATGCATTTCCTCCCCCACGCTCCAAGGTTGATGTCCCCATCAACGTTTCTTCCGCTTTTGAGGTCGCCCTTCGAAAGCTGCAACCGCCTCGAATGCGTTTCCCATTTCTGAGGCACGCACCCAAGATGCCTCCACATGATGATAGCCCTTCCATTTGACGAGATACTCCGTTTCTCGGTTCTTGAACCTCCTCGACTTAAGTATTGCCTCCACCTCGTACTCAGGTTCATTTTCATGATCCAACAGCATAGGTGGCGGACGCAACACTTGATGTCGATTCGGACGCGCTTCATCTTTGAAGTAAGGCTTCAAAAGGGAGACATGGAATACTGGGTGCACCTTGCTGTTTGCCGGCAGCTCCAATTCATACACATCCTCATTCATAACCTTCCGAATGCGAAAGGGTCCCGCATACGGAGGTACGAACTTCGGACTCACTTCCGGAGGTAGTCGGAAATTCTTGATGTTCAACCAGACCTCTGTGCCTGCCTCAAACTTCACTTCCCTCCGCTTCTGATTCGCCTGCCTTTCATACCGTTTCCCAGCTTTGGCAATGTTGTACTTTGCGAGCTTCAACAAACGCTCGCGTTCTTCCAGTACCGCCGCTACTGCCGGTTCCTCAACGTCCTGGGCGGCCCAACTTGTCGGCACCAGAGGTGCTTTTCCATAGACCAATACGAAAGGGGAAACTCCCGTTGCGGAGTGTTCTGTGTTATTATAACAGAACTCTGCCGCGTCTAAGTGTTCCATCCAGTCTGATTGGTCTGCCGACACGTAATCCGCAAGAATTGCTTCACTACGGAATTCACTCTTTCCGTTTGGCCATCCGTCGTAGGTCGGAAGGCGGTGCTCATCTTCAGCCTTGTCCCCATTTTCTTCCAAAGTGTCCTCCAAAATTTACTCGTAAACTTTGGATCGCGATCCGAGACACTATCCTTCGGGACTCCATGATGCTTCAAGACGTGGGCGAAGTAAAGTCGCCCTGTCTCCTGCGCCGTTGCCGTCTCCTTGGTGGGGATGAAATGGCCCATTTTACTGAACCTATCCACCACCACCATGATTGCATCGAATCCTTTTGACAGCGGCATAGCAGTCATGAAATCCATCGAGACGCTTTCCCAAGTCCCCTCTGGAATCGGCAAGGGTTGTAACAGCCCCGCTTGCTTTTTGTACTCGCTCCGGTTTTGTTGGCATGTGGTGCATGTCTTGACATACTCCTCTGCCTCCTCCCTCAGTTTGGGCCAGAAATACTCTTTCTTCAAGAGTGCCGCAGTGCGCTTGGCTCCGCCGTGGCCCGCAAGCGGGCTATCATGGCATTCTCTCAAGAGGCTATCTCTGATCCCTCCCTTTGGCACGTAGAGACGTTTTTGCTTATACCGGAGCAGTCCATTTTGCAAGTGGAACTGCGATTTAACCCCCATCCTCAAGTCCTGCATCACGGACTTTGCCAGCTCATCCTTCCGGTAAGCCTTCCGATCTTTCTTTGGAGCGTCGTCTCGCCCTTGTACACCAACAAGAGCTGCTGCTTTCTACTTAAAGCATCGGCCACCACGTTGTCTCGTCCCGGTTTGTACTGGATATCCACGTCGAACACCGCCAAAGTCTTGCCACCTAAGTTGTTTTGGGGACAACTTGGGCTGCGTGGCAAAATACTTCACCGTGACATTGTCCGTGAACACCTTCACTGGGTTGGAACCAACATAGTGGCGCCAAAGCTCAAGACAGTGCACCACCGCCTTCATCTCTTTTTCGTGCGTCGGCCACCGTCGCTCCACTTCATTCAGTTTCTTACTTTCGTAAGCCACTGGACGTTCATCTTGCATAAGTACACCCCCAATCGCGAAGTCCGACGCATCTGTATGAATCTCAAATGGACGATCGAACCCGGGATTTTCAAGACTGGAGCTTCCGCCATCCGCTGCTTCAATTCAGCAAAAGCTTGGCCACAAAATGTGTTCCATACCCAGACTTTGGATTTACACAGAAGGTCCGACAGCGGCCCCGCGATCTTGGCGAAATTTCTCACATACTTCCGGTAATAGGAGGCGAGTCCTAGGAAGGATCGCACTCCCGGGACCGAAGTCGGAGGCTCCCAGTCCAAGATCGCCCTCACCTTTCTGTCATCCATTTCGATCCCATCCTGTGTAATCACATGCCCCAAGAACTCCACTTTCGTGACCCCGAATTCGCATTTTGAAGCTTTGGCGTACAGCTTCCCTTCCCGCAATTTTTGGAACACCCTTTTGAGGTGCTCCAGGTGTTCCTCCTTTGTTTTCGAGTACACCAAGATGTCGTCGATGTACACGATCACAAGTCATCCAACCACTCCTGAAAAAGGCTGTTCATCAGCGTGCTAAAGGTCGCCGGTGCATTGTGAGCCCAAAAGGCATCACCAAGAACTCATATGAACCATACCTTGTCCTGCACGCGGTCTTCTCCTCATCTCCTTCCGCCACCCGAATTTGATGATAGCGGAGCGCAAGTCGATCCGGCTGAAATACTTCGCTCCTGCCAACCGGTCAAAAAGGTCGTCGATCCTTGGCAAAGGGTACCGGTTTTTAATAGTCACCTTATTCAAAGCCCTGTAATCGACACACATCCGCAGCGTCCCATCCTTCTTGTCTGCGAATAGCACCGGGGCTCCGTAAGGTGACTTACTCGGCCGGATGTACCCCTTTGACATTAGATCCTTGAGCTGAGTCTTCAGCTCGACCAACTCTCTGTGGCTCAACCGGTAGGACGCCTTGGCAGGCGGTTCCGATCCCGGTATCACCTCAATCTTGTGGTCAACTCCTCTTCGCGGTGGCAAGCCGCTTGGTAAATCCTCCGGCATCACATCCTGGTATTTCTCCAAAATCCCTTGATCCAATCTGGGCTCGGCTCCCCATCGCCTTCTCCTTTCACTTCTCTAATGTAAAGCAAAAACTGGGACTCGTGTGCCTCCTCCACGGCCCACCCTTTGCTGAGAAGGTTTATTCGCCTCCCACGGATTTGGGCGTTTCCGACACTCGTAAACCTCGCCACCATTCCCACATGGCAGCGTGACTACTCTCTTGCGGCCATCTATGACCGCTCCGGATTTGCTCAAAAAGGTCATCCCCAAAATGAGATCCACTCCATCGATCTCGCAGATAGTGAAGTTCTCACGTCCCTCCCAACTCCCCAGTTGAAGAGGAACATCAAACGCCAACCTTGTCGCCAACTGAGGTTCTCCTTTGGCAGAGCGCACCTCAATAGAGGCCCCCACGTCACTTGTCGGGAGTCCCAACTTTCGCGCCGCCGGCGTCATGAAGGAGTGCGACGCTCCTGTGTCCACCAACAACGACACGTTAGTTCCGGATTATCCCATCCACGAACAATAACTGACTCCCTTTACGCAGGCGCCAGTTTCCTGATACAACTCACAAGAATAGTTGCCTACCTTGCAAGTCCTGGCGACCACCGCTTCCACCAAGCGACTGATGGTATCTTCCGACAGCTCCGTGGTTGCCCGAGTCATGTTCAATTGTCGAGGTTTTGTGCACTTCTTGGCCATGTGCCCGGCTCCCCGCAATTGAAACACACTCCATCAAAGGTCGCCTTCTGTCCGCCATAAGCCGCTCCACCCGCTTTTCCTTTCGAAGCACTGGGTGCCGCCTTGACGTGTGAAGGCCCTCCCTTCGATTTCCACGTGCCATTATCGCCGCGTGGCCTATCCCACTTCTTTTCCGGTCGGAGGAGTCACCTTCCCGCCGGGTCTTCTTGTGGTTCAGCTCCGTACGGCCTTGTCTCTCACCCCTAGGGACATCCGAGAAACATTCATCAGCCCTCTCAATTGCCTCGTTCAAAGTCTTGGGTGGCTTCTCCTCCAACTTCCGCCTGGCCCATGGGGGCCAGTCCCGCCACAAAGTTGAAGACCATTTCTGGTTCTGCCATGTCCGCGACTTCGAGCAACAGCACATTGAAAGCCTGGACATACCCCCGAATGTCATCTGTTTGCTTCAAATTCCTCATCTTGTCCCGGGCAAGCCAGGACGCGTTGAGGGGCACAACTGTCTCTTCATCAATTCCTTGAACCCACTCCAGTTCAAGGTTTCCGGCTTGGGCCTCGGTCGTGAAGGCGTTTCTGCCACCATTGTTGAGCATAGCCCCCTCAAATAGGTGGGAGCCACTTCCACCCAATCCTCGTCACTCAACTTGGCCGCCCGGAAGTACTGCTCTAGCTCCAGGAGCCAGGTGTTGAGTGCCTTCCGATTTTGGACGCCCTCGAAGGTGCCGGGTTCCTTAGGCTTCACTTTAAACTTTGCCTTAGTGGAAGTGGCATTAGCCGCCTTCAACACGTCTTTCAACGTCCCGCCAAACTGCGCCAACAACCCTTCCCAAAAGGCTGCCGGCATGGGAGGCATCTGTTGGTCGTCGGAGCTCTCACGGATTCCTCGGGCTCCGACTCCTTGGATTCCTCCCGCTCTTGAGCGGCCTCGTTTCAGAAACCTGCCTCGCTTCCTCTAACGGCCGCTTCGGTGACACGTCGCCCCCATCGGGCTCACCAGGATCATCATCTTTTGGGCGTTCCGCTTTCGCTTTGGCTTGCCCGACCCCATGATGAGGCCAATCCCAAGGACAATCGCGTACTGAACTCTAAGCTCTGATACCTAATGTCGCGCACCTCACTTCGGTAAGCTCCCCTTCAAGTCATAGTTCTCGCTTTGATGCGCGCGCCCTGACTTCCAACCTGGCCTCTGGCCAACTTGGCCACCACAGGGCAGCCCCTCAGTGTGTCCCGGCCCCCTGCCCTCAAGGCAAAGGGCCGCGACAACCTGGCCCACCCTCCCCCCGAGACTTTCATCAACAGCCCGCTGGATGGAAAAAAACAACGCCGAATTTCCATTCAGCGGATGAAGTGGGACGCACCGTGGCCCTCCCTCCGCCCGAGACGTTCTCATCCAGAAGCAGCCGGATGGAAAACCGGCGCCGAATTTCCATCCTGCAGGTAAACCGGAGGGCTGTAGGATGGAAATCCGGCGCCAAATTTGTCTCTACCGGACGACATTGGTGGGCATAACGTGCCAAAAAGTGGACCGCAGGCGAAAAACTCTAAGTTGAGTGACTGATTAGACAAAAAAACGCGAAAAACGAATCAAAATTGTTGATGAAGGGTCGATACGGGCATCTGTTGATGGATATTCGGCGCTGTTTTTCCATCCTGCAGATGATCTCTTTTGGACACTCCCCCCGAGACGACTCCATCCGTGCGGCCTTGGATGGAAATTCGGCGCCGTTTTTCCATCGGGGGATGTTCTCTGTCGGCCAGGTGTCGGCCTCTCCCCCCGAGACGACTTCATCCGACGGGCCCCGAATGGGAATTCGGCGCCGTTTTTCCATCCGGGGGATATTCTCTGTCGGCCAGGTGTCCGCCTCTCCCCTCGAGACGACTTCATCCGAACGGCCTCGGATGGAAATTCGGCGCCGTTTTTCCATCCGAGGGAGTTCTCTGAGGTGTCGTCCTCTCCCACGAGACGACTTCATAACGGCCTCGGATGGAAATTCGGCGCCGTTTTTCCATCCGAGGGATGTTCTCTGTCGGGCAGGTGTCGTCCTCTCCCCACGAGACGACTTCATCCGAACGGCCTCGGATGGAAATTCGGCGCCGTTTTTCCTTCCGATGGATGTTCTCTATCGGCCAGGTGTCGGCCTCTCCCCCCGAGACAACTTCATCCGACGGGTCTCGTATGGAAATTCGGCGCCATTTTTCCATCCGTGGGATGTTCTCTGTCGGCCAGGTGTCGGCCTCTCCCCCCGAGACAACTTCATCCGAACGGCCTCGGATGGAAATTCGGCGCCGTTTTGCCATCCAGGGGATATTCTCTGTAGGCCAGGTGTCGGCCTCTACCCCCGAGACAACTTCATCCGAACGGCCTCATTGGAGATTTGGCGCCGTTTTTCCATCCGAGGGATGTTCTCTATCGGCCAGGTGTCGGCCTATCCTCCGAGACGACTTCATCTGACGGGCCTCGTATTGAAATTCGGCGCCATTTTTCCATCCGTGGGATGTTCTCTGTCGGCCAAGTGTCGGCCTCTCCCCTCGAGACAACTTCATCCGAACGGCCTCTAATGGAAATTCGGCGCCGTTTTTCCATCCGAGGGATATTCTCTGTCGACCAGGTGTCGGCCTGTCCCCCTGAGACAACTTCATCTGACACGTTGGTTCCCATTGTCACAAATTGACGAGGGGTAACTTGCGGGAGGCTGCCCACGAGACAGAGCAGCTCGTTCAAGAGGAGGTTAAGTTGAGACCTGGTGCCAAACCCAAACAGATACAGCTGCAGGCCGCCCATAAAATGGCATTGGCCAGAATTATGTCGGAAGACGGCTCTAACAGAGTTCCTCTCAATGAGAAGAAAATGGAGGCATTGTTGGAGTCGGCGTTCCACGTCTGTTCACCGAATGTCCGAAACCACATTGTCTCCTACAAACAGAGAATTGGGCGTGGCTCGGATATGCACTCCATTCTGGAGGTGAAGCGACGATGTAGATATGACTACATTCATGGAAGTAGATTTCCAGGACAAGGGACTGAGGCAGATCGCTGTTTCGTATTCAAAATGTCAACGTGTGGGCCTGGCAGCGGCGTCGAACTGGTCCACCGGATGACGAGTGGGGACTTGTCAAACAGTTGGGTCATGTTCGACCATATCAAGCAAATTACAAATCACCAGTAGGTGACAATGGGTGCACATGTCTACGACACCCACTGCAGGATGCTAATGACAATTGTTATTTGTGAGATGAAAGGAGAGGACACACAATCGGAGATGCTTCTTTGGCAGGGAATAAACGAACAGATGGCCAGGGTAGGATTTCCCCCTCCCAATTTTCGTGGTTTCATGGCGGACAACGCACAAGCAAATTGGGCTGCCATCCCAAGGGTGTACGGGGAAGACCCCAATGTTCCGATGAAAAGCAAGGAGAGATCTTGTGGGTTCCATTTTCTGCAGAGCTTGTCGCAGTACACAACCAGGCTCGTGGCGCCAGATTTCAGAGAGGAGCACCGTTCCATGTGTCTTGTGTGGAAGTGTGCTCCCACCTTGGATGATGCAGAGACACAGTTTGCATGTATACGGGCTTGGTGGACAACGTCAGGTGCTGTAAAGAAATCAGACGAGGGAGCAATGGTCAGTTGGCTAGCATGGTGGTATTATCGTTTCCTCCAGTTCGGCGATTATATGCGGGAGGTGAGTGAGACAAATTTGCGTCCCGTTGAATATTATGCTAGCTACTCATTATTTGTAATTTGCTTGTAACCTGAACATGTGCATGTGCAGGAAATGTGTCTTGACTCCGACAGTGACATGCCGACAACAAACATGGCCGAATCAGTACATTCTTCCTGGCGTGCCTCCTCTGCGGCGCATCTGGTGGACATCCTCACTGCCACAATGGAGGACATTGTCAGGTCAATTATGCAGCAATGCAGGTACAACGAGTTCTTGAAAGGGAAACAGTGGGGCTTGGGGCCGGACAGGCAGGAAATGCTGATGCAGACTGCCTCCAGATCGAAAATCCTCGCAAGTGGGCGGCAGCCTTGCGAGAGGCCTTCGGGGCACGCCATTGCTTCGAAGTGACCAACACTTGAAAAGAGATGTTCACACCCGTCCAGTGAGACGAAGACTTGACGAGGCACCTGGCGGAGAAGAGGATTCATGGCGAGCTGACAAGAATATTCGCACGCTCCCTCGTGGTCTCGTGATGTTGCCCGAGGAGGTCTCGTCGAGCACCGCAAGTCCGATGTCTGAGAAAATGGCGCCAAATCTCCAGTTACATGGCCCAAGAACTGCCCAACATCTGTGCAATCCCCGCACCATGTACCGAAATTCGGCGCCACATTTCCAAATTTTGGGCTTACACACCTGCCATGTTGGGACCTATAGCCGCGAAATTCGGCACCATTTTTCGCCGGAGACACCTATTACCGCGAAATACGTCGCAGCTTTCTCCGGTTGCGGAACCTATTACCGTGAAATTTGGCGCCATTTTTGCAGATGTCGCTCGGAATTCGCATGAGCGGAAGACGAAATATCATGAGCACGGCTCTCAAAACTACAATTTTTACTTCAAACAATGAATATTATATTGGTTTTTTTTTTTTTTTGCTGACACATTCCATTAAAAATAATATTTTTTAATGTTTTTTATTTCCAAAATTTGTACTTCTGCTCATGAAAACCGATTGTTTTGCTACTCCACTCATGCCGCTCATGCTCATGAAATAGCTAACTTCCGAGGACCCAATGGTGAAGAACTGTGTTACTATTGTAATCAGCCAGGACATCGCAAGGCAGTCTGTTCATTCTGGATTAGACACCAGAATGAGATGAGAGCTCCTATGAATGAGGGCCCAGTGGTGGCAGATCACATGGTTAGGCCATGTGTTGTACCAGAAGTAAGTACAATGATAGTAACAAGAAGCAAAGCCAAACTAATACCTCCAGTGGTTGAGGAAGATGATGATAATGAAGATGGCAGTGATGTGCCTGAAGATGATGAGGCTTGGAGAGATGAGAAGGAACTGCACAAGGAAGTGGCAGATACCATAAGGGAAATGCAGAAGAGTACTGATATTCCTATGACACATTCCTCTGATTCTGATGGAGAAGAGGAAGTGAGTGAGGATGAAGGGAAGAAAGAAGCTGCAGACATGCAGAGTAATGAAGGGACTTTGGCTGAAGTAATATGCCAGTCCAAAGCAGAGATTACCATTGGACAGCTATTGGTTGTGGCACCTTATTGTAGACACAGACTGTATCAAGCAATCAATCAAATTGCCCATGTGACAGGAAACACAGACCTGAACAGCAAGGTGACCAGTTTATATGTGAAGCCGGAAGGGCGAGAAAACAGTCATGGACTTTGATGATTCTATGCCAGTAATCCAATTGAGAATTGGAAGCACAGAACTAACTGATGTACTGATAGATGGAGGCTCTGGAGTGAATATCATGACAGACCAATTAAGGCAGAAGCTTGGTCTAAGTAACATGAAACCAGCCCTATTTACAGTAACAATGGCAGATCAAAGAAGTGTATAGCCATTGGATTGATAAGATGAGTAAGATATACAGATACAAAAGATGATCTTTTATGATCACAGTAACTGTGTTGAAAATGGATGAAGTCATGGAGGCTTACTCCTTATTATTGGGACGTCCGTGGCTGAAACAGGCCAGAGTATTCCATGACTGGAATTCTCAGTTACTAACTGTGCATAATGGGATGCACAAGATACAAATTACCACTAAGAAATCTAGTAGATTACCTACTACGAGAAGACCTCGAGGGGTCAGGGAATATGACTGGAGGAGGACTGGATGAGGAGCAGGAAACTACCCTGTTCGCTGCACACCCAGAGTGGGAGCAGGTTGCAGAGATACAGCTGGAAGGCCTAAGTTGTTTTTAAAAGGTATCTGCTGTGGTGTAGTGACAGCAACACCAATTGAAAGAGAATAAGCAGTTACCCACCACATTTTTATGAAGAAGAGAAGGAGAAATGGAAATCCTAGAGGAACTAGCCACTGTGAGTTTATAGGATGAAGTGGTGACTGGTTGGACAATCACAGCTAATGAATAGGTGAGAGAAGTGAATGTGAGAACTGAAGAGGAACCGAGGATGGTGAAGGTAGGGGCTGATTTGGAGCCAGAATTCTTTGAGGAAGCTAAGAGTTTGTTCATCAAATACAGAGATGTATTGCTTGGAGCTACGAGGATCTAAAAGGGATACCACCTGAGATCTGTCATCATAAGATTGAACTGGAACCAGGGTCAGTACCAATCAAACAAGCAAGGTACAGAATGAATCCCAACTATGCATAGAAGTTGGAGAAGAGATCAAGAAGTTGGCTGAGGCTAAGTTTTGTATACCCGATAGAGTATACAACTTGGTTGTCACCTATTGTGATAGTTCCCAAGAAGAATGGTAAACTGAGAGTTTGTGTGAACTATAAGAAGTTGAATGCTTGCACGAAGAAAGATCCATTCCCTTTGTCATTCACAGAAGCAGTATTGGACACTATGGCAGGCCATGAGATGTACTTATTCATGGATGGCTTCAGTGGTTATAATCAAGTGCAAGTGGCAGAAGAAGACCAGGGAAAGACAGCTTTCATCACAGACTGGGGTGCTTATGCATACAAAGTCATGCCTTTTGGACTTCGTAATGCACCAGCAACCTTTCAGAGAGTGATAAGTGAATCTTTTCATGAGTATCTGGATGATTTCATGCAGGTGTTCTTGGATGATTTCAGTGTGTACAGCTCTAAGAATGAGCACTTGCATAAATTGGAGTTATGTTTGGCTAGATGCAGAATGAGAGGTCTGGGGCTGAATCCAGAGAAGTGTACTTTCTGTGTGAACTCAGGGGTGCTTTTGGGACACATTGTGTGTAAGAGGGGACTTCTTGTGGATCCCAAAAAGACAGAGGCCATTAAAGCCTCACCACCACCAGTAAATGTTAAGAGTCTAAGGAGATTCCTTGGACAAACCAGTTATTACAGAAGATTTGTCAAAATGTATGCACAGATAGCAGCACCATTGAGCAAGCTTCTGAAGAAAGATGCAGTGTTTGCATGGACAGCTGAATGTCAACAGGCTTTTGAGGAACTTACATTGTTGGTAACAACTACACCTGTGCTGATTAACCCTCACTGACATGTAGTATTTCATGTTCACTGTGATGCCTCAGGAGAAGCGTTGGGAGCAGTGTTAGCCCAAAATGTTACAAGAAATCTAGATTCACCTGTGTACTATGCTAGCAGGTTGATGAACAGTGCTGAAAGGAACTATAGTACAACTGAAAGAGAAGCACTGGCAATGATTTATGCAGTCAAGAAATTCAGGCATTACCTATTGGGAAGAAAGTTTATGTTTTATGTGGATCACCAGGCTCTGATATATCTGGTGAACAAACCTTTGATAAGTGGAAGGATAACGAGGTGGTTAATAATCTTGTACGAGTTTGAGTTCGAAGTTGTTTACAAGCCTGGCCGTTTGCATCTTGTGCAGATCATTGTCACGCCTAACAACAGGAGAGGCCGCCACAGGAGTAGACGACCAATTACCTGATGCGAGTTTATTTGCAATGGAGGTGCAAGGAAGTGCAGATGAATGGTTAGATTGGCAGTGGCCAATCAGATACTACCTTACTCATGGTCAGTGCCCACCTAGTTATGGTAAGGAGCAGAGGAAGAGAATTGCTATCAAGGCTTTACCTTATACTATGGTAGGAGGCAGAATGTATAAGCTTGGACCTGATGGAGTACTTAAACGATGCTTGTACCACCATGAAGTAAATAAAGTTTTGGAGGAAGTTCATAAAGGGGTGGCTGGAGGACATTTTGGAGAAGAGACTACCAGTAGGAAGATACTACTTGCAGGTTACTGGTGGCCTACTTTGTTCAAGGATGTACACAAGTATTCAGAGTTGTGATGAATGTCAGAGGCTAGGACCTTTGCAGAGATCTGGGAAGATGGCTTTGCATCCTACGATGCCTACTGAACCATTCCAGAAATGGGGACTAGACTTTGTTGGACCAATTAATCCACCGGCCAAGAATACACAGAACAAGTACATAATTACAGCCACTGATTATACTACGAAGTGGGTGGAAGCTAAAGCTTTGAGGGACAACACAACCAGATCCACAACAAGGTTCTTGTATGAGAACATACTTACACGATTTCGCTGTCCTTTGGAATTTATCAGTGACCAGGGAAGTCACTTCATTAATGAGACCATTGAACTACTGACTAAAGAGTTCATGATTGTGCATAGGAAAAGTACAACGTATTTACCCACAGGGTAATGGTCAGGCAGAGGCTACCAACAAAATACTATGTACTATCTTGGCTAAGATAGTCAATGCAAACAGAATGGATTGGGATACAAAGCTGCTGACAGCTTTGTGGTCATACAGGACTTCATATAAAGTCACCACTAAGTATACACCATTCCAATTAGTGTATGGTATGGAAGTTTTACTTCCAGTGGAATTCTTGTTACCTACTATGAGAACGGAATGGGGAAAGAGAATGGAATTGGAAGATTCAATTAAGGTCAGGAAACATGAATTATACCATGTGGAAGAAGTACGTGCTGGTGTAGCTGATAACATGACCAGAATTCAGATGAAGAGGAAGGAACAGTTTGATGAAGGCAAGTTAAAGACTTTTAAGACGGGAGATTTGGTTCTCTGGTTGCAGAAGAAGGGGAAGATTAAAGCTTCTAAGCTTAAATCACCATGGAAAGGACCTTATGTCATACAGAAGATGTATGATAACAACACCGCCATGTTACAAACCATTAACAAAGAGATGCTGGGAAGAGTCAATGCCAATAAGTTGAAGGGGTACAGTGGTATCCATGACAAACCATTGCAGTACGATTTGCATGTTGAAACGCAGAAGCAGTCACGGGCTGCGCCAATGATACCAACAGAGTATGGAGCACTTGTCGCTAGGCCGAGCGTATATGACCAGGGCGGGCAGTACAAGCGCGACACAGCTTATCACAGGCCATCACAGTGTGGCACAGCCTATCACAGCCCATCACGGCGCGACACAGCCTATCACAGCCCATCATGACGCGACACAGCCTATCACAGCCCATCACAGTGTGGCACAGCCTATCACAGCCCATCACAGCGTGACACAGCCTATCACAACCTACCACAGCGTGTCACAGCCTATCACAGCTTACCACAGTGCCACACAGCCTATCACAGCGTACCACAGTATGACACAGCCTGTCACAGCTCAACACTCCCAGGGGCTCCCCAAACCCCAGCATATTCCGGACAAGACTTGGGCTGAACTTGTCAAACACTGGAATACCCCTGAATGGCAATGTACTTGAAATAACGCGAAGAGGGTAAGGGGCCATGTTACAAATCAGTCCAGATTTGAACGCAGCTGAGTCAGTGGCGTGGAGGCACGTTTGGTAAGTCCAGGATGAAGCTGCATTTTCCATTTCAATAATGTTGACACTGTCTTTCTTACCGGGCTCAGCATCATGTTCTCAGATTGCTGCAAATGCTGTGTGTGTGCAGGCTCAATCCAACGGACGACCCCCATTTCTATAGGAAATAGTTGGGAGCAAAAACAGTAACAAGGGCTATGGGCTCAGATTTAGCAGGGCCGTCCCGCTCGGTAAGGCCACTCCCATGTCTGTGATTTTTTTTTATATTTGCTGGCCTTGCAAACCTAAACATTGCCTTCCATGTTTGCAGCAAGTCCAGTGCACCGTATGGCGGGCTTTGCATACAAATAAATATTCAAGTATACAATTAGAGAGGGGCCGTAACGAAGTTTTGTTGTAGATGCTAATTGATTTTATTGTGTTGGACCAACGCATTGAAAATTGAATGGTCTCTGGCTAGGATAGGGGCTTGGCACACTAGCTTCCCACCTTGATGGGCTGGAAGGTTGGAAAGAAATAATTGAGGTTAGTTCGAAAGATGTCAAGGTGGAATTGCAGGCTGTGAAATCCATGTTTGAGGCTGCACTTTCCAAGACAGACGCATTCAACGCGACACTGGCTGCCAAGCTTGGTCTGCACGTAGCAACAAATGAATTTCCCTCGCCGTGAACTCAGAACCCACTAAATGTGCGGCTTTGCCAGCTGGTATTGTTGCTGACCCACCTCCCAAAACTGTGTCGAATATGGACCACACCTCACCTCTGTCATATCATCCACAAATTTGTAGAAAGAAACACAACATCTCACATGTGGCATCGTCCATGGATTTGTGGAGGCATTCGCAATTCTGCGCGTAGAATCTTCCACACTATACATTGTCAAGCGCCGTTGACTCAATATACAACGTGTCACAGTCATGTAATTACACGTGTCGTAACCAGGGGACGACCCGTGTCATAACATTAAAATGACACGCGCCGTCCAGGTAGGCGACCCGGTTGGTGTGGAATAGTGCACAGCAAATCTCCGGTCTTTCGACACATGTTATTACGGAGTCTGAACACACCACTACAACAAAACACGATTGTTATGACTGCCCCACAGTCATAAACGCGGTATATGACTACAAACTCTAGAGTCATGTAAACCGTGTCACTACTATGACTGTAGAGCGGTGTAGAGCGGTATAGTCATAACTATCATATAGTTGGTCCATGTCATATCCATCATTGCAAATGAAGGCCCATTGAAGGCCATTTGACTCTTTCAAATTTTGAGTTTTGGCAGTCAAATTTTGAAATTCAAAATTTGAAATATGTGTTAACTGTTGACCGTTGACTATTGACCCCACACCATCCCACACATTACTAGACAATACAAACTTGAACGTAAGACCTCCGCATTATAGCATCACTAAGTCATTACACACTAACCAACACACCTAGTATACATATATACATCACATAAGTGGTTTGATTGTATATAACCATAATAAACTTTGAAAATAAAGTGTGATTGCAGTCTTATATATGACTATTAGTCGTATATATCATACAACATGGCATCACAGTCATAAAGAGGTTCTCTTGTAGGAGGTTTACTATTTCATGAGCCTATGAGCTCATGAGCGGGCATCCGCGGAATTGAAATTTTCGTGTCTTTATTGACGGTATTAGGTCCTCATACCTCGATAATAGGGTCTGTTTCTCCTGGTCCAAGATGCGGAATGAGGTATTTCGGCGCCGTTATTCCACGTCACGACTGTAAAACATTGTGCATGACAAGAAAGAGACACAAACTTGTAGCCCTCACAAGCCATTGTGCTGACAGGGTAATATATTTAGGGTCAGACGACAGTTGAACTTGCAAACCCCATTCAACACAACATCAACCCCACATTGACATGACAGAAAATTGCCATACACGCTCGAAATACAAACATCGGGAACCTAACACTTTTTATTTTGTACAGCGACAACTCCGAGCTTCCATCATCAGAAATGGACCACTGCGGCATAAGAAACCTGTGGAACTACCATAACCCAGAGTCTGTGCCCTCCAATCACCCTCCACAATGATCCTTAACGCTCTATGTTGCTGCGTTGACATCCACAACACGAACCACCGAGTCGTCGAACCACATGTCCAGAATTAGGAGTGGCGCGGTAGTCGTCCACTGCGCATTACCGTTTCCTGGATTAAGATGGCGCACATAAAGATACAAGATATCTATAGAGGTCATGTTCGTGAAAACATGCAGATATTGGAGGCCAGGTGGGACCTCATCCACAGCGTCGTGAAATGCGCAAACATCGAGGACAAACCTGTTCCGATTCTCCCTTAGTGTCAACAATATATTCCCTGGCCCAGAAGAGTGACTGAACAACTCAAGAGCTCTATCCGGGAGCAAATACTATGGAGGTGCAGTATATTATGGTAGTAAGACCTCCAGAACTCGCCGCAGCAGTCATTTTTGATCGGCTGTGTGGATAGTTTGTTGCCGGCCAATGGGGGCACGTATTGCCATTGCCCCAGAGAAGATCACGTCAGAGGGTGTTCCGCAGTGGGTTTTCAATGTTTGCAGCTCCGTGTTGAAACACTACAGTGATTACTTGTCCCTCTCCATTCCCGGTGGGCGCACACTTCCTCAATGTCGCCCTGTGAAAATGCCACCTGCATTTGACGGAGCGGGATTCCAGGTTCGCGATTGCGTGAGCCGGAGATGGGAGACATTATGGTGGAGTTGGACTTCAGTGAAGGTACACGCAGGGTGACGAGTTTCCGAGCACTTCTGTGGGATTCTGTTTGGGTGAGGCCTGCCAGTGGACAACAGTGGATACTTGTTGTGCGAGATAGACCTGGAAGACGGAGTGTTCGTCTCTTCATCATGAGTGCCACGACATTACGGGAAGAAATTGTGCTAAAACCACCGGCGTCCCGGCTCGGACCTCCGCATTGCGGCGCTGAAATAGCACGTCGGCATGAAAACTGCATGATGCCAGCGGAGTCGGGCACGATTTGCTATAATACAGATGTTCCTGGCCAATACAGCCAACTTCGACCGTGCTATTTCGGCGCCGAAATTCCCAAGAGTAGTGTGCTAAAATGGTGTTTTCAAGACTTCCACCGGGGTATTTCGGCGCTGAAATTCCCTTTTGAAATGTCATATACTGGCGTATTTTATGGCACAGAGCGGGCTATTTCGGCGCCGAAATACCCAAGTGGAATGTGTTGAAGTGTCGTGTGCTGAAGGCTTCCACCGTGCTATTTTGGTGCCATAATTCCAACGTGGAATTTTATAAGGTCCATATTATGAAGGCGCACACTGGGCTATTTCGGCGCCGAAATTCCCAATATGAATGTGAGAAACGGCCGTGTTTTGATGGCTTCTAGTTCACGCTTCGCTGGTGTGCATAAATTACTTGTAGGGTTCTTTACTTTACTTTGAGTCTCTTCTGCTTTCATTATTACATTGTACGTGGTTTGCGGAAGATATGTTGGGAATCGGACATGCACAGTCTCAACACAATGATTTCAAAAATCGTCAATTTTTTCATTAAGTGATTAAGAACTGTACAACAGAAGAATCGAAATGAGACTTTGCTATGGCGAGGATCCGCGATCACTGTCCAATGCATCCCTGGCCTCATGCAAGGATGGCTGCCCTCCACCTGCCTCCGAACCTTCACTACTGATATCGCTGTTACTTTGAGAAGCCCTCCTCTCAAAAATACCATCCTCACCAGCTGGAACTGTCCACCTGGATGCGGAACTGTCCTCATCATCCCCCTCGTTCTCAAACGCGGATTCTATGACGAACTTGCCTACTCTGCCTTTCACAATTCCATGTTTGGCCTCATGCCTCATTATAATTCTCTGCTCCTTCTCGAATATCAATTGCTCGAACCGATTAGGCCTATCCTCCCTCCTGATGGCTTCTCTGGCAGCCGTGTCTGCATAGGGGTGGTAGAAAAAAGGGCTTCTGGGGACTCGCAAGAAACAATTTTCTGGCAAAGAATGGCCGATGCGATTCTGTCTCCTCCTCAGTTGATCCACTGGAGTATAACGTTCTGTTCAACCATGTGGGAGAGAATGACATGCTTTGTGATTTGTCGGGCAAGCCTTGGAGGTATGGCAGGACCAGGAGTCCTGCATTCATCCAGATGCTCATGGAAACGTGTACGGATGTTGAAGGCAGGGTCCTCGATGTCACTGCTAATACAGGTGAGAGCGTTATGTGATTGTGGCACCGAAATTGACACCGTTTTTGATTGTCTTTGTTTGTTTGCGCGAGGAAGCGAGTCATTGTTGACTTTGGCTTTGGTTGTGTCGTATGAATTCGCAAGTATTGACTTTGGCTTTGGTTCTGTCGTATCGATTCGCAGGTGCCTGTATGTGGGCGGAAAGGATGTCCAACCGATTTGTGTTCTCATTTGAGGGGGATACGGCCTTCTACGATTTCAATTTGGCGGGCCTACAGCGTCTGCCTCCTACTGAGGATCCCAACAACGCAGAACAGGACGTGGAAGGGGAGGAGGAAGGGGAGGAGGAGGAAATCCAGGAAATTCGTCCGATTCAAGGACGCCCAAAGCCCCATCGCCCAATGCATGTCTTCAAGTGAGTTGCACCATAGTAAGTGTATTGGTTTCGGTTGTAGGGACCATGCAACCTGCCGATGATTCCCTGTTTGAATGTTCTGATGTGCTTCATTCTTTGTTTGTGCATACACTCAGCCTTGCAGAGTCGTCCGTCGAGGAAATGCTGGGAGACTTGCCCGAATTGGACCCTGTTGCAGAATCAACAAGTCTGCCTGCTTGACGTAATTTGAATTTCGAATGTTCCATCACGAAGCAGAATGCCTGAAAGATAAGAGTCTGCAAAGAAGGAAAGGAGAACGTCAGAGGTGGCCTACACGTATATGGGCAATTTCGGCGCCGAACAGAGGAAAACCGCAGCATACCTTGTGACCCTCGTTGACAAGACCCTGCGTGTTGATGCAAGTCCAGATCTTCTTCAGGATGGGTGCTGCACTTCTCCCCGTCCATACTTTGATATTATTCTCAGTGACTTCTCCATCGGCTGCTAGCACAACAATACAACCGTCGTCGTCCAACATGTTGGCTGCGAACCCGAATGTGTGGCTCCAGTATCTTTCGTCGTACTTGTTCCACCACGGTAGTGAGCCCAGTCCCAGTATCTCCTGCCTATCCAGGATATCCACAAGGATCATGTCGATGGAGACTTTCACCGCTCTGCCCCGACTGTGCTCTTTTTGCCGTAGCTCATCGCCACAAAATACTCCATCCCGAATGTGTGGCTCCAGTATCTTTTGTCGTACTTGTTCCACCACGGTAGTGAGCCCAGTCCCAGTATCTCCTGCCCATCCGGGATATCCACAAGGATCATGTCGATGGAGACTTTCACCACCCTGCCCCCGACTGTGCTCTTTTTGCCGTGGCTCATCGCCACAAAAATACTCCATCATCTTTGTGTAGCCGGGAGTGTCCTCGATTTCATTGCCAGTGGCCTTCCTCTTCCCCTTCCCCTGGTGGGCCTCCATCGCCTTCCTCAATCTTGTTTTCTCCAGCCTTCTGGTCATAGAACTTAGGAAATTTTCATTAACACACTCCACAATTGTGGGTGTTTTGAGGACTTCCCTGCCCGCAATGTACACCGCACGGTAGGGTCTGCCAGGTGCATCCTCGTATTGTGATCTCTTCGCAGCTGAACCCCCGGAGCGCTGGCCCTTGTGAATTTTCGGACGAGGTGTGGCCCCCTGGGTGTTATCCTGCTGGAAATCGTCGTCGAAATCCTCGTCATCTGGCTAACTATGTTGCTGCTTCTTCTTCTTGGGTGTGGGGCTCTTCGTCTCTTGCCCCTGTTTGCGCGTTCTTTTCTTCATGTCCTTGGGCTGCTCAGCTGCCTACTTCTCCATCTGCTCCTTCGCCAACGCTGCTGCCTTGGCCGACTTTCTCAGTGCTTTCTGCTTTGCTGCCTCCTCTGCTTTCAGTTTTGCCGCGTCCTCTGGTTGGGATCCAAATGCGCCTTCATAGCCCGGGCATTCGTTTCCTTCTTCAAGTTAACCTCCGAGAGGTCAACGGTCCCACTTGGGAGATCCACACACCAGGGACAGTCTACCAAATGCTCAACATGCCATTCCTTCGCCATGACTTCTGTGTACATCGTACCACGTCCTCCAGGTGTCCTCCACGCCAGGAAGAATGGTGGAACCCTTTGAATGGCTCCGGATGGAATGAGAGCAAAATTTATGTACCTGCAATCACGAGCCACTTCAACAAAAATCATGCCACTGATGCATCATGCAAGAGGAAGTTCTGAATGCAAAAGGTATTTCGGCACCGAAATACGCAATGGAGCGTGCCCCAATTACCCAACATTCACATCTTGCAGAGGGATATTTCGGCGCCGCAATACCCACCACTGCTTGGCTAAATTCTCAAAACTGCAAAGAGGGGGATGCATTGGCAGCAGATTACCTGAACATGACTCGCATTGCCGCTTTGTCGGCACCCTCCTGCTCTTCGATGTATACACTGCGTCTTGCCTTTACAATTTCTCTGAAAAAGAGGTTTGCGAAGCGCCCTCGCCAGGACTGCACGTAGTTCTCCATTGTCTCCGGTTTCGTCCAGTCGATCTGTAACTTGAAAGTGGTGGTGTTGCAATCCAATTGCTCCTGGGCATGGGTCAGTACCTACAACAGTGCATGTCTCCAAAACATTCATGAATTTGAAATTGCGATGATGTCCAACACACAGAAGAGGAGGACATTATACCTGATGCCACCAAGTCATCACATTTAGCCAGTCGTTCATTTTGTCGTCAGTTGGTAAAGTGGTACAGCAGCTTCGTGTTTGTATGGCCGTTCCAGATTCACAACCACCTCGTCTGCATGTCCTAACATCGGTCAGACAAAAGAACCTCATCATGAGAATCGCGAGAAGACACAAAACAAGAACAAACACATGCTAACCTTCTCCGCCGGCTCAACACAAGACACTGCGATATGATGAAGTTTCTCCATGGACATTTCCAGTTTCATGGGTCTGGAGTAATGCAGTCCTATCTCCGCCAGGAACTCGGCACCAAGGCCAGGGTCAGCGATTGCAACTTGCTTCACAAGTTTGGACCTGTACTTGGTCCGTGATCGCCTCCCTGCCTGCACAATGTGACTCTCTATCGACGCGTCCGCTTTGTTGGGGGCATCACTCTCAAAAAACTACCTTTTGGCATAGGCCAAGTCATCCCTAATGTTCGTCTGCATTCCCATACCCAGTGGATACAGTCAGGCCACTGATCCCTGCAACAAATAGCATTAAATCGGGAAATTTGAGATGAACCTCACCGAATAGAGGATCTCCACCATGGCGTCCAGTGTTGGTCGGTACCAGGTGCGATCTCCTTTCGCAAGGGACTTCCTGTACAGCTCGGGATCGAGGGATTTTTGGAAGTCCATCAGCGGTGCTGTGCCCACTTCTTGCACTCTGTAGAGCGTATGTGCCAGGTGAGTTTCCACAAAGGCCCTCTCTGTTATCCTGCCACGGAGAAAAAAAGAGGAACAACATAAAACTATGATACCAAAATAACCAGATTTCAGCACAGCAATCCAATTTCCAGTTCATACAGTGGGTGACAGTCAAGAACATTGCCTATATCGGCGCCGCAATAGGTACTACAGAAGGATATAGTAGTGTACTACAGATTTATATCCGCCATGGCACCCTTCAGCGGTCCTCTGTCCCTCACGTCCACCTTCACGACAATGCAGTCCACCATGTAATGCCAGTTGATATCTTGCGGATGCATTTCAGCTATGTACTTTGTCCAGACAAGCATCCTGTGGTTCCTGTCCCAGACGAAGAACATCTTCCCTGCCATGTGTGCGAATGTGGGATTAGTCTTCAGAGAGGATTCAAACTCGGCATTTACAGTGTGCCAGTGGGGGCTCCAATTCTGAAGCTCCTCTGCAGTGGGGCCCTTTGTGACACCCTAGTCATTCTCAATGGAGACGTAGAATGCTGCCAATCCCCGTCTGTACCCCTCTCTGAAGTTGTGCTTCAGTCGGTCGATGTCCCCTGGCAGTGCTTGCCTTACTACTGGAAGGCTAACCATGCGACACAAAAGAACTTTCAGATTCTCGAGATATACCATGGAGCCCAAAACGCGGCCTATGTTGCTATGAGTCCCTGCCAGCAACCTGTTTGCTGCTATGTTCATGTCTCGTGCGCTCATGAGCATACCCACCAGGAGTTTCTGACTTCTCTCACCTCTCTTACTAGCCTGTCTGCTGTCCTGGAGTTTTTGCTCCTCAGCAAGCTCCACCAGGTTCCGATCTCCTGGGAAGTCGTCAAGTTGCACCACGTTGTCGTCCTCAGCTTCTGTCAGCTCAATGGGCCGCCCTTCTACAGATTCAAGTCCGACATCTCCAGCGGCCTCCACCGCATCCGTGACTTGTGAAACTGCTTGCAAACCCAATATCTCGGATTCCAGTCTCCCAAGTGGTTTTACAGGCGAAGCCATGGGCTCTTTTTGCTTCCTCGGCTTCCGGACTCTAGGTGGGTTTTTCTGAGGCGATTTTTGAGGTGTTCTGTGAGGAGTCGTCTGCCTCGATGCAGTTCCAGCACCCGGGCAGGAGTATCCAAAGTTGACTGTGTTGGGTCGCCCCCCTGCGATCCCTCCCCAGCTCCCATGTCAAATAAACAGGAAAACATGGCACACTGCACGCAAAAAAAAGGGCGTAAAAGGAATAGTTTGTATGGAGGGCTTCACATCTGTGAAGCACAAATCTCTCACTAGTGTGCGATCCGAGTCTCCGGATAACAAGGTCTGTATTTCCTGCATGAGACGGAGCTTCAGTCGTGTCGTCGGTGGCTTCCCAAAATCCCGCGTCCTCCTTCTCTGCGCCGGAGTCACCTGACCTTCCACAAACTCTAGGCTAACACACTTTCCGCCGTATGGATGATGAAGAGATTGCGACCCCTGACACGTTCGGACGGATGAAGTTGCCTGGAATGTGACGCGTGCCTGTTCAAGCCACCAGTAGAAGACGCTTTATCCGAATTGCGGCGCCGAAATACCGTTCCGTTCACCGGATGCTGTTCCCGCAGTAGCCGGCATTCAATGCACTATCCGCACATCATGAAACCCAACTACCATGAAATCAAACCAACAACCGACATTCAACAGTCAGGTCGGCACGTTTCATCCACGGACGGATGAATTTCGGCGCCGAAATTCATCGCTTCCCTAGCCGCATCCGTCATGAGCACACCTGTCAGTCGGATATCGGATCCGGAATTAATTCCGCAACAGTGCAGATCGCTGCACTTGGGCACATTTCATCCATATTTCGGCGCCGAAATTCATCGCTTCCCCAGTCCTCATCCATCATGAGCACACCTGTCAGTCGGATATCGGAACCGGAATTAATTTCGGAACAGTGCAGAACGCTACACTTGGGCACATTTCATCCATATTTCGGCGCTGAAATACATCCTGCCCGAAAAGTAAACCGGCACCATGCCACGTTTTCCTGCCATTAGTGCCCTTCACGGTTGCTGTCCATGCCTGTTGGACTTGCCATGTCTGGACTGTTAAGTATAATTTCGGCGCCGAAATTATACTTTATTTGCGGCAACCTCCTGTACGAAAAATGACCACTTAATGGATACGGTCGGTTTCAAATGAAAACAACAGCTGAAATGCAATTAATTTTCCCCTAACTTGAGAAAACATCCCCTTACGTCATTGGATAACGGCTTTTTGGAACACATAAGGGTTTAAATGTGCCGATTTCTCCATTTAATGCAGAATATTCGTGTTTTCTCTGCCTGAATGGGTTATTTCATCTAAATTTCGGAACCTTACATGAAATCACAGAAACAGAGGCGATCGAAACAGTCTTACTACAATAACTACCCAGCTAAAAGGCGCTTGTGAAAAAATGCAAAATCTCACCCAAAATCGAGTTCGCGAAGTCTGTGCTCCATGTTTGCTCACGAATGGTTGATCCACGATGAAGCGTTGATGAATTCTGAGCCCATGCGAATTCGAGCTAAACCTGCGGGAGATTTCGCAAAATTGGCAGCAACACTGCAGTGCATTCTGTATGTTCCCCTCATGTACATGAATGGTTCTATTATGCGTTCCCAAGAAAAAGTGTGCGTGAAGGATGAACGCATGAGTGCTGAAATCTTTTTCGCACCGGTTCTATAGCCGGCAGGTGCGGCGTAAGGTTAAAGGAGGTTGGGGGTCAACGCCGTTTTCCTGTAAACCCGCTCATCCAAAATGCCTTGTTACTAACCTCTTGGGCTCCTTAGCCCGGCAGGTGCGGCCTGGCCCTAACTTACCTAAACAAGCGGGTAGTCTACCGACATCTAGTTTCATCCATAGTCAATTTACAAACTCACAAACTTATGTACTTACAGAATGTCATCCTCTTCCATTGTCACTTCTTCATCTTTTTCTTGGTAAGTACTAAGTACCTATTGTCGGGTAGATTAGAGGTGTTAGTTGGGGGAGGTAGAACATGATCAAACTGGTTTTGGCACCGATGCCCAGTCAACCAGAGCCAGTAAAAACTTGAGAAATGCTTGGCGAGTGGCCGTCGCTAGCCAACAACAAATCAAAAGCCAGTGTTTTATGAATGGACTCAACCGTTCAGAATGGCCCACCCCACAAATGTAGCGGATTTGAACCCTTGACCTGGGGTGGTTGGACATATTCGCGTGGTCTCGCTGCTCCATCGTCGTCTTGGTTGCTGCCCGAGCTCTCCACCGTCCTGCCAAATTTCTCAGCTTCTCCCGGCCATGGCTGGATCCGCTGCTCACAGCGCTTCATTGCTGATGGCATACATCTCGTGTTAGCCTAGTCCAGGTTTGCGGCCTTGGGCTCACGCTTTCCCCAATCGTACCATGTTTTTATTTTTGCTTTCTTTCTCGTGTCTTTTTCCCTCCTGTCTTTGCATTTTATTTCTTCACTGCGGCTCTGAACCTCCTCTCCGTGATCTGATCACATATCATAAGTGACGGAAGAGTCAGAAAGTACCTACATCCCAATGACTTCAAGAAGGGGGGGTTCCGACGAACCTTCTGCGAGGGCGCTTCCACTCTTTTCGGTTTGGAAGAAGCGTCGTGCGAAACTCGAAGATTCGGAGACTGCCCCGGTCCAGGTGCGGATGTTCCACTCTGACGTAGGAAGTACCTGTTGCGAGGGAGGCAGCACCATGGGGGACAAACTTACTAAGTTACAGGCCATAATGAGGAAGGAGAAAGGTGACATTACATTGCTGATGCAAGTGGGATCAGTGACGTAAGGAGGAACAAGTGGAAGATAAAAGCTGATGCTCGGACACACTCCTACCAAGGCATGATCATGTTTGAAGCAGGCTTTTTGTACAATCAACCCTAAGTAGAATTCTGGAAATTTGGTGATAAAAAAGGATGAGTTGGTGAGCTGCTTTTCCATGACAGCTAGGATGAATTCAGGCTGGGACCCTGGAAGAAAAGAAATACTTATGTTTGAAGTTACTCGGCAGTTTACATGGCAGCATGAGAGAGAAATAGCGCACCAACACAAAACAGCATTACCTACCTACCTTCAAGCATGTTTGCAAGGATCAACCATGTCTTGAGATGCACACAACTTGCAAGCAACGTACAGCAATGTGGAAGATGAGCCTCACGGACAGGTGTGATTGAGCAATAGCCTAAATAACACTCATCAATCAAATCTCTCTTCCAACACTGATTTCAGTTTGTTGATAATTGCATGGCAGGTTGACCCTGGTTCACTTACTCAGTCACTCGTTCAAGAGTGGGGCCCTCCCCTCGCAGGCAGTCTTGGTGCACACACACCCGCAGAGCACGTGGCGCACACGAGATTATTAGGTCAAGAATGGAGACATGGTCAGAGTAATGCGGTGATGATTTGCATTGCTGCATTGGGGAGCCCCGTTGATGACAGCAGAAACGCATCCCCACAGAAAACCTTTCCGGAGGGGCAGGTGTTGGGGGCAGCAGAAAATTGTTCGGAGCGGGCATGGGAAATGAAATGAATGAGCGGTAAAGTATAATGTACGAGGGCAAAGAGTTACTAGAGGGAAAAGAACAGGGAAGCGCGGTAAAAACAGTTGGGTCATGATCAGGGCTCCACCCCGTCCCTTGCCTCCCCTCCTTCACCCCACCACGCCTTATTAACACCTCCATAGCTTTTCGAGCCCTGTTAGCGTGCAGGCCTGCGGGGGGATTAGCACTCGCTGATATCTAGTGTCGGTAAGCTGGTTGCGAGGTGTTGGTAAAAGCTTCGCAGTGAGCCTCGGGTGTCAGGGTGGCGTGGAGGTTTTGTATTACAGTGCTGAAGTTTGTGTATGCGACGAGAATATGTTGCATTTGTCCATGCGTTAAGCATCGAGAGGGTAATTGGGGGTAATTGGAGAGAAGGTGGAGGCCCCTGGGGCTCGAGCAGGATAGAAACCCGGGAGGCATGTGACAGGGTAGGCGGTGGGGGAACCATTGAGAAGGACGTGAGCAGGGCCAGGAAAGTGACGAGGGAAGGCAAGGCCAGCGAGGGGAAGGGTGGGATAGGTAAGGGAGGGAGGGACGGAAAGGGACGGTTAGTTGCTGGCAAGGTTAGGCAGCTTAAGGGGAAAGGGAAAGCCAAGGAGGCAGGCGACGCTATGGACGGGGAGCTTTGGGCGGCGCGCATGTCAACGTCTAAACGCCACCACTCTCTTCAGCCTTCACAATCCGCTCACTTGGGTGCGTGATCTCCTTGTCGCCGTAAGCCAGCAGGTTGAAAGTGTTTGTCATTTCTCTTCTGGTTACTTGTCTTGTTTCGTGCGAACTATGGCGGAGACTCTGCACACAATGTTTTGCACATCGGGTAGCCATGTGCATTTCGATTACAAACCATTGGGAATTTCATGAAATGCTCATGATCGAATTGACAATGACGAGAGGTTTTCTGACAGGGGCTGTGTTTGGAATGTGAATTGGTCGTTAATTAGCTTTGGAGATATCTCCCTTCACGGATTCCATACTTGTGTCGACGGTATCCTTCTTCCAGTATTATGCTAAGGATCACACGACCTTCAACCTCCGCATTGGAACAGATGGTGTGGACATGAACAGCACACACTGTCTTAAAGTTAGGTTCAAACATCTTATATAGACACAAATATCCACCAATGTGTGGGAGAAGTGTGGATGGCAGTGATTGCCATTCATGAATCTCCTTACTATGTTGATCGCACCTTGCCTTGTGTTGGCTCTTACTGGGTCCTTTGGCAATTTTTTGGTTAGGGTGGCAGGAAATATGCAAGAACTTTTAGCATGTGGGATTGTGTCTGGTCGCACTGTTTGCTAGAGTTGGATGTAGAAGTTCTGCAGGAAGTCACACATGCCTCAGGAATTGGTCTTTATTTACCCCAATGCTGCATGATGATGGGGAATCAAGATCGCCAATAGGGTTCAAGAGTTCCCTATGAGACCTAATGATGCATCCACCAGTAATTAACCCTACTGGTGAAGCGTGTATGATTCTGTACCAGTGATGCCTACATATGCTGAGGATGGAAATGGTAGATTTCTCAGCAGATTTACTGCCCTCAAGTTCTTTCCATAAGTCCAGTGTGGAGCTTGTGGACATGTTATTAGTATAGGATACATCTTGGCAACACTCCTTTAGTCAAAAGTTGTAGTAGGCCAGTGATTCTGCTAAGTGGGCTGTGCACCTTTTGCGGGTGTTGGGTACAGATCGGCATATAAACCTAGATGATGTGGATGGTGATGAGGATGTTCGGCCGGACTTCTCATGCCCTTACTGCTATGAAGACTTTGACATTACCTCCCTCTGCTCGCATCTTGAAGATGAACATTGCTTTGAATCCAAGGCTGCTGTAAGTTTTCCGGTTGTACCACTTGTTGCCATCAACTCTCATAGTGTATGACTGGCTTGAAAATTCTACTCTTTAAAAGGTATGGTTTGCAGCCACTGGCTGGAGCCCGTTGTACTGGCAGTGTTGCAGAGTCCTGAGGTGACTACTGGAAGCCTGAGTAATGGTTTGGAGGTTTCAGACATTTGCAGTGTTCTGGGTACCGTACTAGTTGAATCAACGCCTGCTTCAAGTGTGTCCTTCCCTCTTTCTTGCTATGCATTAATTAATGCTCACTGGACCATATCTCCATGAACCCAAATTATTAGCAGTCAGAAGAACATCTTTCCGATGTAATACGGCCGTAAATGCCATTGTGTGAGAGCTATTCATTGTAGGGGACTGTTCGATTCGAGTACGAGAGGGGGGGTGGTCTCCATTAGATGTTCTATCAGGAGTTGTGTGCTTGAAAGGGAACTAATTCTTCCTTTTTGTCGCAAATTATGTTGAACAATATAAGCCTTCTTGTAGTGTTTTGTGTGCTTGAAAAGCATTTGAAGCTTTGTACATAGGAGAGTACCTGCACACTCACATAAAGCTTTCATCAACATGTACACAAGACTCTCACACATGCACTGGTTTGTTGGGCATTGCTAGTTTCCACGCATCAGGACTGGCTACTGAAATTGTGAATTAAAGAGGTATATGGTTGGAGGTACAATGGTAGATATAGTTCAATGACATTCTCCCACTTCAAGATTTTGACCTTGGTTGAACATTATAATATTAGGATGGTAGTTTGGCTGACAAGGGATCAAGGTGACTCTGCTGCTGTGCTCATCAAAACCAATAGCCACTTCTGTGCCTCAAGTTGAAGCTGGCCAAAGGATGCAGGGTTTTACCCCCCTCGAGCCTGGTTACCATGGTCATGTCCTTATTGAGGTTGATGCAATTCATGTCACTGACAGTGATACTTTGTCAGAAAATGTCTTCGGTTTGATCGCAATCAGGGTTGCTGAAGACTTCCAATCTAGAGGCCTTTTCCTTTTTCTGGGTTGTAATTGTCTTTGAGCACCACCCAGTGTGGACCTTTTAACAGTTCAGATTTTTCCATGCATTGGGTGGGGAAAACAGATATGCCCAGTTTGTGCAGCAAAGATTGGTAAAGACATGGTGGGCCACATCACGCTGCAGCATGGTCATCTGTTCAAGATATCCTCCATATTGTCATTAAACTGTAGTGTAGTACGAAAGGATGTTGTGGGGCCATGGAAACTGGGATGTCAAGGTGCATACCTGACACAACAAGAAGCATCCTGTGTTGTGCTGCTGTTCATGTTCTGTCACACCTCCTTACCAGTGTTGTTTCAGCAGGGAGGGGGGTTTGTTGTGTCGATCTGGTAATCAGGCAAAATTCCAGCCTTCCCTTGACATTTTGGCAAAGATATCAGTCCTGCTAGGGGAAGACGGTATCTGGGTCAAAGCCTTGATCTTTACAGGCACTGCTGCCTTTTCTATTGCCCTTAATAGCCTTGTCAATTTGTCTCCAGCCTATTACTTTTTCTGACCTGTCCAACCACCCTACAACTTTTTGATCATGGGAGTTGGTTCCGCATGGTTACATGGGCTACTCATAACTATAAGACCAACTCTTGGCAGTTGATGTCTTCCTGGACACTTAGCCAGTTTTTTGGGGATGGGGATAGTATCAGATAAAGTAGCAATTGCTGTCATGCCAAAGTTTGTTGCGGTGGCTTTATTGGTTTTGGTGGTACAGCCTTGACTGACGGTTACATACAGCGTCGAAGAAGATTTCGTAGGGCGGGAGCACCATCAAGTGCCACTCTGTCACTTCTGGGAAAAGAGCTTCGGGAAGCGCACCTGCAGGCCCTCTTAGGGGGTGGTATGTCACGTGTTGGCGCCCTCACGACCACTGCTTCTGACCCCCTTCTCTCCACTCTGGTGTACAGCCTTCCCATTCCAGAGGCAGAAGATCCACCCAAGCCGAGTACCAATTCTGACGATATCCCATCCAAGCCCTCCTCTTCAATTCATCAGCAAAAGCTGAGGTTAGTTGTGGATTCTCTCTCACTCTCTCTCTGTTTGTTTCCTGTGGTGCTACTTTTGTTGGTCTGCTCGTGTCCCTTGGGCCCTTTGGGCCTCCCACAGATGTAATAAAAGTCTTTCTCAGTTGCTGTGTCTCCTGGGGCGAATTGAATCATGGCTGGCTTTATCATTTGTCTTTTTCTGTCTCGGATCCATTTCCATACCTTCAGCAGTTAAGATTCAGTCTTCTGTATTTGAGATCCACCCTCTTCGGCAGCTTCAATTATTTGTAGTTTGCATGCTGTGTTCAACTCTGAATTGCTCAACCTATGATTGTTATTAGAAGAAGCAGTCCTGTCCTTCATGCAGGTTAGCTTAAAACTACGAGGTGAGGCACAGCTAGGGTACATGCATAGAAGGGATTCCTTTCCTGGAGAAGAAAATTTTGAGATACTCTTGTTGGCCTGCCAAGTGACTTCTGCTTCTTGAGCATCAGACCTTATAACCCCCTATATCTTGTGTACAGCAGTCTGCCTCCATGCATGACCATGGCAATCCCATGACCTAAGCTGTGCCCAAACAGGATGATGTTGTCAAATGTGCGTAAAGGCTTGTAAGACGTTAGATCCATGAGGGGTTTCTGGTAGGGAATTTTTTTGGAAATAGAACACAATTGTGGGCAGATGTTTGGGAGATAGTTAAGATTCTGTTTTAGCAGTTACTTTCAGCTGAATCCTAAATAAGGCTGGCATTTTGAATGGTTATGGAGCTTGGAGGGGTTGTAGTACGAGACTGCCTCATGTGATTTTCTGAGGCTACTGTCGGGTTTCCATAATTAAAATTTAGGATCACTCACATCTGTTGCATAGACCCAAGTGAGTATATTCCCAGCACAGGGAGTAGTTGCCTGACTGTCAGCCTGCAGTTTAGACTGTAAGTGTTGATGCACCCATGGCTTCGACCCATGTTTGATGGAGAGCGTAGAGCCTTGTTATTGACAATACATTGTCAGCCGTATTCACTTTCCTGTGGTTTGCTTGGTGGGGATAGTGTTGATTCCTCGCTAACAGCAGAAGAGCGGGAACAGAGACTGAAGCAGGCAGCATTACGCGCCAAGTTTGTGCAACAACTCGTGCTCTCTACTTTATTGGGTGACAGTTAATCTTCCATTATGCATATATCTATGTACATGGGGCCCAGCCTCTGGATGCCCACTCGGTTGTAGGGAAAAATGTTGTATCAGTGAATTCATGTGGGCAAGTAGCATATGCACTTTGCCCATATTCGTAGAGACATTGGAACTTGGTCTTCCTCAGCTCCGAACCTTAGGTTGGGCGTGGCAGTTCTTACCATGTTATTTGTGGATACAAGAAGCGTGAGTGTGGGCTAATAAGTGAGACGGCGGTGAGCTTTTAAATTTGGGTGAAATCTCGATTTGGAACCGGGATTGTATTCAGTTTTTGTGAAGGCTAGTTGAGGATACTGGTGAGGTGCATGGACTTTTGAGTAGGATTATTCTGGGTTGCAGTGTGATGCTGTCTGGTGTGCTTATGCTTCGATTCGGTGGCAGCCACAGGGAGGCAAGTTATATTGGTGGGCAGTAAAGGCTGAGCAGGCATGGAAGAGGGCATTTCACTGCAGTGGAATGTTGCCTTTCCCCTAACCTGCTGGCATTAGAGAGGTCTTGAACATGCATTGTCTCTAATAGAGGGTTTGATGGATGGATTGATAATGGACCTTTCAACTGAGTGATGTCTCCGACTCATGAGATATAGAACCATTTTTTGGAGAGTATGTGCGCAATGAATGGAGAGGAATTTTTTATTTTTGGCTGAATATTTCCACAGGTCTCTAACATTAGGTAAGTAAAGATAGTTATGAGGTCTTGTATAGATAAATAGTTGAACCAGACCTTTATTGGGTGTCTCCACTCTGCTGTGCTGTTGGAAGTCGATCACATTCAACAGATCTGTGGGTCAGTGCTCTTATGCCTAGCAGGGAGCAAGGCCTGCCGGTCATGTGATGAGTGAATTGGTGTGTTGGATTGTGAAGATGTAGACATCTAGATACATTAGTCGTAGTTTTACAACTTGGAAGTGGTTACCTGGATGTCTAATCCCTCAAGGTACAGATCTCAAATGAATAGTGACACACTGTTCTCTCCTCCTTTAGAACCTCAGCCTCAAAGCTCGACCCTGCTGCTGTTAATGTTGAGCCATTCCACAGATTGTAATTAGTGTGGAGTCAACAGGCAAGTCTCTGATGGTTGATGATGATTGATCTTCTGGAATGTATCATGATAGTGTCAAAATAAAAATGCAGTCTCTCCAGACTACCCTCGCTGCTGCAAAATCTACTTTATTCGGACCCACTCTATACACTGATACGATCTTTAGGGATTTTCTGGTGGTTTAATTTCTAATTCAGGATGTTGGATACTTGTCTAGGTCATGGCTGAAAGCCCACTGAGTGAGTGTCCATCCGGGACCTGTTTCAAATTTTAATAGCGCATTGCACAACAATTGGCAATGTGGTTGTCTTAGAGCTTTTATAAGCTGTAGCCATGTAGAATTAGAAAGACGACCGAGGGTTTAGCTGCGGATCCCCTGCATGTTCTTGCATATTGGGGGTTCCAATGATACTAGGAGGAGCTTTGCTTTAGAGAACACCAGATCTGCGAGTATTTTTCTGTGAAACCACCGGGCTCAAGGGAGTAGCCATTCTAGTTGCAACCACAACCTCATTACAGCTAAACTGTAACCATCAACCTCCGGAGTACCTTGCAAACATACAGTAGGGAAGAACTGGGGGGCAAAAATATACAATACCAATAGCATCTGCGGCATTTGCAGCTTTGAAAGAGAAACAACAATCTGTCTGAACGCAACGACCCTTACAATCAAATCAGTCTCCAGGTTTCTGTTCCCTTTCCTTCTTGGAGCCTAGTTCATTATTCTCACTTCTTTCACATTTCATCTATTATATTACTAAAAGAAGATCATACATCTATGATCATGCTAGCCTCAGTTTTACATTTGTATGTTAAGGAGTTTGAAGAAAGATCTTTGTCACAAGATTTTGCAAATATTACAAAGGGAGTGTCTTGTGTTGTAGAAAACATGGATGCTAGGGTTTGAGAAACTTTGACATATACCATGGAATGAAAGATTGTATACCATGACATATAGATAGTCGCCAAGAGCCTGTTTGGTGCTCATTTTTGCTCTCAAGCTAGGGTAAAGCAAGTTCTAAAAGATGATGAAGCCTCATGTTCTAGCACATGTAATTTATAGTGTTACTATCATCCCAAAAAGACTGCTGCCTCCCCTTTGGAAGGTGGACAACTTCTAACGGCGATAACCCAGGCAACAGTGTTTGCCCCAACCTTCTCCAAGTACTTGAAAGTCTAGGCACTCACACATTAAGTAACCAACTACCCCCATTTATAGCTGGGTTGGCCATAATGGGTGACATCCAACATCCATATTTGTGGCTTTCAGCTCATGTGGTTTACCCATTGGGCAATTTGTTGGATGAGAAGCCAAAGATATGCATAGGCTTGAACAAACATAAAGGAAAACAACATGGATAACTTGAAATGCATTAAATAGTTCAAGTGGAGTTTACAAAGGCCGGCATGGTGGTATCAAAATCAAGCTCACGTTGCTTGACATACGAGTAATGTAGACAATGATTTGTTGGTTATCAAAGCTTTTGGTTTGTTCTTTGTGAAGAAAGAAGTGGGTAACAATGAACTACTCCCATGATATGCAATGCACGGCCATAACAATTAGAGCACAACACACTAAAGACCAAACTCTAATCCTTCCAAGTGTAAAACCTTTAATCTATTACTCTATATAAGTCAGCCAATGGCATCCTGCTAGTGACCCTCATACACTCTATGTCAAAAGCTTGCAGGGCTATGCAAATTCAACTAGAATAAGATGAGCCTCCACAACCATGATGTGGAGATAGGGTTCATGGGATCAAATGAAGTTGTAACCAGTGTTGTGCGGGTCCGGGTTTTGACCCCAGGTACCCGGCGGGTTAGGATCCAGGTTACCCGCACCCGCACCCGGACCCGTGCTATCCCCAAAAACCCTGACCCTGACCCGGTTTCATTTCTGAAATGAACCCGGAACCGAACCCGGACCCGCCTACTCGGTCCAGAACCTCGTAAACCAGCTACCCGCAGGCAAGAGTAGATCAGGGTCCGGGTCTTAATTTCAGGAGGGGCATGCGGGGTCCACCTTAGATGTGGTAGCCTGTAGGTTCTGCAATGTGTCGAGCAATAGGCCGCTGCAGCAGACTGCCAGCCCCCCCCCCCAACGATTTGTGCAGTGTGGGCAATATGAGTAGTGTTGCAACGGACCTTACCTTGGTCATGCACGAGGGTGGAGCGGCGCTCCGCCCTCCCGCCATGATCTTGTCTATGTCTTAGTAGAACTTTAGTTATGACTATCTTTATAGGGTTCCGCCAAATCTCTAGATCTCCCCACGCTATTTGAACAACAACACCTAAGGATTATACTATGACGAGTTTAGAATCATATAACAGGGTGGTTTCACTGCCCCTTTCCCTGCAGTGGCAATATATTATAGGGGGGGGGGGTTTGCTTAACCGTGAGCAGAAAATTCCGTGAGTAGAATTCTGCTCACATGATCTTGTCGCCTATAACCGTGGACGCCTATTCGACTTATAACACCTATTACTGCGCAGACCCTAAGAATTACAAGCTCGGATATGGATGCAACTTGGATGAATGAAGGATGAATGGAGGATGAATGTTGGTATTACGAATGACACATGGATGAATGAAATAAATATAGTGCAGTGTATTCTAAAGTATGTTGGCAACAATGAATCCAATTGATTGAGGAGGGGTATGGATGGTTGATAGTGAGGCTCTTACCCAATCGAAAAGAAGGAGGTGAACTGGTACTTCATAAATAAACGTTCCAAAACATGCGGTTCATTCCGACAAAGAAGATCCAATGCTACAGGAGCTGCTGTTCAAAACGAAGGCAGAACTGTCTACAAAGACGCTAGCCCTGCTCTTCAGAAAACTATGTCTGTTGTGAAGCACAGAAGGGGGAGATGCTTGTAGACTATGTTTCGTAGCCACAGCCTCCGCATAAGATGGCAAATAAAAATTTGTTGGAGGACTTGGGGAAAAATCCGGGTTGGCAAAGAAAGGTAGAAACTGTGGTGTTCTGGGACTCCTACATTCATACACCAATGAGCAAACTTCGCAAATAGTCCGCATGCCAAACGAGTGCACCAAAGATGAATATGAAAACAATGCGTCCTGGGGTCAATGATCGTACACCAATGAGCAAACTTCTGGTCACCTGGAAGAAGGACATGCCAACGAATCATAAGTTATGTAGCCCCAGCAATTTGTCGATGGGCCCGTCACAGGCTCACTCATTAAGGAAAACAGGTTTACTCCTATCTCTCTTGCATTTGCCGAATCCTGTGTGTTTTGCTGCTCTCGCGGGATGCCCGGGCCAGTCCTAGCTTCGGGGAAACTACTATCAGCTGCTCTCGCCCCAACATACACGGAATCATTTCATATACGCCCTGCAGTTTCGACATCTAGAATTTGAAGCGGAATGTTTACATATCCGATCCAGCGCTATTGTATAGTGAGAGTCACGGGTGGGGGTTCATCAAGAAACACTATCAGATGAGAGTCAACACCAGCACCACGACTACTTCCAGCGTACTGGCCCTAAGACACAGCCAACACACTGCGAGTCTCTGGTCAGATATGCCAGGCACTACCTGGTCAAAATCTAAGTGCTATGAACTACAAAGGATGGACAGGCAGCGAACTTGGAAGCGACTGCCACTCGGTTCCTGGCCTCCCGCCACCCTGAGCAACCCCAGTGGGCTCCACCCCTTCTACAGGAAATTATACTGTGTTCACATCACACACACGAATGCAGCCACCCCAAGTGACAGAAGATGGAGATGGCATGCTGCAATTCTCCCACATTCGCAGACATGGCAAGACCTGCACACTGCAATACCCGGCACATGGCCCCTGGCCCTCGACATTCCCAATCTGCAGCTTTGGACTTCATGTTGCGACCCTAGGTGCTTTCTCTCCATTCTCTCTCCCTACCACTGTATGAATTTTAAAGGTACGAAGACACACTACTCTGGACTTTTCGATTCTCACCCCGTCCGATACAACACTCCACTGACTTGCCCTCACCCTCTCATCCTCTCTCTGCATCCTGATTCTAATTCGAACTCTACTCTAATCCATTACAGATTACCCACTCTGGGTCATTTCAAGTTACCCTGCCACATACTTTACAATATCTACCACCAGCTATTTTCCAGCCTGCATAATCTCACTCTCCCTCCTTATCCCATTTGTCTCCTCTCTATACCTCCTCTCCATCCTGTTGTTTTTCACTGTATAGGCTTTCCTCCCCTCAAGAATTTTCACCTCGTATCTGTGGGCAGGACCATGCATCCACCCTCGACCTTACAAGACCCCAACTCATGAAGGAAGCAACAACTACCTACAACAGTATGGGCTCCGTACTACCAATCAAAGATGGCAGACTACCCTCATATTCTGGTGCTCACACCGCATTACCTCTGGAGGCCTGCCTACAACAACATCATACCGGATCTGGTACCATACCCCTCATCTCAAGGCAAGGTACTGATACCCATGCTCTTACCCTTGCCTCACTGGCATGATCCCTCCACGAACACGTTATTATCTCTCACCCCAACAGTCGGCTCGTGTGCCTTCACCCACGCCAATGAATGGTACGTGGCTATTCCTATGCAGTTGCTCCTCACTCACCCATCTATAAACTGGTCTCGTACCTCCTCTTCAGTTCTTGCTTTGTTGCCACATCTTCCGTTGATTGCTTCAGATAAAAATCTTTCTATTCATACTGTCTATACTGCTAAGACTATCCATTATATTTATTCTGCTCAACAAAGGGTTGCTCCACGTGGGCACCTTCTAGCAGCAGCCACCCCACATTCCCATGTCTACTTCTACTCATACTGTTCACACAAACACTTCTACCTTTCTGAAAGGTCACATACATCATATTTCAATGATTCCGCACACAATACTCCCGAACTACTGGTCACTAGGGATGAATGTGGAAACACAATCGACTCTCAACACTACATATCTACTCTCTGACTTCTATTCACATCAGTATGATAGGTCGCCACTATACGTACAGAGCAAGGCTGCCCTCAATTCATTTGTTTGTCATACTCGGTTCTACTCCTGGTCACTAGGGATGAATGTGGAAACACAATCTCTCAACACTATATATCTACTCTCTGACTTCTATTCACATCAGTATGATAGGTCGCCACTATACGTACAGAGCAAGACTGCCCTCAATTCATTTGTTTGTCATACTCGGTTCTACGGGCGCTGGAAACAGCCCATGTACCCTCAATTTCAACTTCTCATTATCTCTTTCTCACATCCAGCTCACAATAGAATTAACATTGACTTGTCTTTCATTAGACTACCACATCTAGACAAACTCTATTATTCTGACTTATCCCGGGTCTTCTGGAATCTGCCTGTCACTGACAACTTTTCATTGACTCTCACTGTGCAGATTTCCCCACATTCCACTCCTACAGTACAATGTAATCATCTGCCGAACTCCTGGTGTTTCAGTTTGCAGCCACTGTCATCACATATAGCCCACTCTCCTTTTAGTCTGAATTTACTATGCATATCACACAAAGATATTTGTACTACATCTGAAAGTACCACACTCTACTACACTATGGGGAAATTTCCCCAAAATACTTTACTCTGCTACACTTTGGGGACATTTCCCCAAAATACTACACTAGGCTACACTATGGAGCAATTGACCCAAAATACTGCACTATGCTACACTATGGGGAAATTGCCCCAAAATACTATACTCTGCTACACTATGGGGAAATTGCCCCAAAATAATAAACTCTGCTACATTATGGAGATATTGCCTCTCATATGCATATCGCATGAAGATATCTGTACTGTACCTGAAGTGCCTCACTTTTTATTCCCTGGTCATTTAATTTACTCTTACCTATTTTTTATACACCCATACAAGGCCTTGACCTGTCATACTATCCCAATGTTATTTCCTCACTGGCATGTTTCACAAGCCAATGCTGACTACCCACCCAATTTCATTCGCTCCTCTTGCCGCTGTATTTTCCAAAAAAGTGCTCCCGACTTCTGTGCTCTAGACGGCCCCTATTATCGCATTCCTCATCATTCTATTCGTTACATATGGGCCTTCCCTGGGCCTCAGTACTCTACACCCAATTATATTTTCAGTACTGCATGTCTCACTACCCCATGTCGTCAATTGTCTTACTCCCATGATCACTGAACATATTCCAATCTCTCTGAGCTTCAAAGCTGTAGCACCAGTGACAAGAACACCACCTACTACTCAGGCACTGCCAATGCTGATGACCGCCTCCTTACCAGGGGTGACTTTGGCTTCATTCGTAATTATAACTGGCTTACATTGACTCATGTAACCCTCAATATACCACAATTACATCAACGAGCTGATAGTTGACCTGCTCATATAATGACATATCGATGGAATCAGTGGAAACCCGACGGCTGCCTTCACAAACGCACACTGCTCCCGTCAAAAGGCCCAACCAATCACAAGCTACTTGACCAGAGACTCGATGAATATAAACTGCAACTACGACGGTCACTGCTCGACACTGGATTTCATTATTTGTCTGATCACCATTATACTATCGGAGCCACTCTCTCCAAGCCGATTCACAGCCTCACCATCTATTTATTTCATTACAAACTATCTCTCATTTCAGCTCCTATATACCAGACACAAGAGCAATAATATAGTGCCGCCTTGGCCAGCATGGATCCACATTTTTCACTTGTGCTTTATTGACTGGCAACATCCAAATTTGCTAACACAACCTCCTAACATACTCTATCAATATAGACCAACCCCTGCCATGTACCATTGCCTGCAGCTGCCTACAGCATATACAAACCATTCTTCGGATGAGCAAAACTTAACTACCAGCATCCCACTAGTTCCTGATCACCCAGTCCCACTTACACCCTACCAGCACACTCATGTATACCCTTTAATACCACACGGCCACCACACGGACCGGCCATGTTTTCCTTATTTATATGCCATTCAGATCATCTGCTGGTTGCTTGGGAAAGATGCGCAAGCTCTACAATATTTTGTTGACACAAACCCAACCGTCTTAGGCCTGAGCTATACCCACACACAGCTGCTACCACAGATTCATACACGGCCACCCATGGCGCTTAAAAATCCTCTAGAAACTACTGATCGCCGTCCAAATGACGCCCGAGCTGACAAGCCTGCCCGTTATTGCTCGCACTGCTGCGACAACCATAAACAAACACGTCACACTATAAACATCAGACACAGCTACAATACCACACCACAATTTCATCTTCATATAGTACCAAAGACCCCTGCAAACCACCATGTATCCACTCCACAACCTCCCAAACTACATGCAGGCCCACTGGTAAACCCTCCTGGACACTACATAACCGAATCCCACCACGGTACACCAATTAATACAACCACCACACCCAACCGTCAACACATCCAACTTCTTCATCCAAACTCTTCATCCAAATTCTAATTAACTCAGCCCTGCCTTGGCGAATGGATGAATACATTCATTATAAATATTATCATACACCTCCATCCAAATCCTTCCGTCCACCCACCCCCAATCTTATAATAAACTCACTTTGCCCCTCTCCCATGCCCCAACACACATATATACCCGTTAATATTTGTAACAACTGCAACCCTATTTTGAGCCTGCATCAAACCATGATACCACTGCCCATATTCACCTTGTCCACTGCAATCTTACCACATACATATATATATATGCACACACACAGTTATGTACACCCAGAACAACCCTCATTCCCCACACTCCAAATTAAATACACTCAAAACAGCTAACACATATCAATCAAACATACCTAGACCCCGCCAAATTAATCTACCTACTAGTAACAATTATCGCACCCGTGCTACCCCTCTATCCTACCCAAAAACAATTGTACCAATCCAACCAATACTAACACACATCCACCCATCCCATAAATACTATACGTACTCTCCCACATCACTGCACAACCATACTAATATGAACTCACTCTTTTCATTACATACTCTATACGTCCCTCTTTCTCCACACTACAAATCAAAACCCATAAACCAGACCCAGCAATCTACAATTACTAAAATACTGTATAATAAACTAAATATCACATCACCTGCGAGTGTATTTTCCCCCCCACCCGATACCCAATTTTCCCGGTCTCTCTCCTACATAAATTACAACCATGCATCCACAATTAAATCTCATTCCTGCACCCCCCTATACCAAGTATTACCCAATAATACCCCCCCTCATCGCCATACCACCCTCCCTCTACTACCCCCCCCCCCCCCCCCACCCTCCTACCTATGACCATGTTACTGACACCCTTGTCTCCGCTCAATCAACCCGCCAACCGCTCCAATTTTTCCCAATAATCTCCCCACTAAATTACTATGTCATTCCTCAACATACTTATACATCATCCCAACTGTCACATAGTACAACTCTCATCACAGACAAGATACTAGACCCAACCTATTTCCCCTACTCACTATACATCTTCCCCCCCTACGCCCAGCACACCAGCTCCACCCTAGCTTCTAACAACCACAGCTCCTTAACTTTACGGCACATCAATCCATCCTACCCCCACAAATTACCCTCTGAACTACCCAGAAAAAACCTTCTCATTACTCACAGCCCGAACGGGCGCTCTCTTTACCACCCCCTAAAATCCAAACACAGCCTCCATCATCCCCCTTCACATGAAACCTTATACCTCAACTTATGTATCACACTTACACTGCTCCGATGTGGGGACATCCACCCCAACCTCAGCCCACTCACTATTTCCACCATCATGACTCAACTCCCTGCTGATGCACAAGATCGCTATGCGCTATATTTCCAGCCGGACACCCTATCCCTTATGCATCAATACAAACATCTTGCTACCCACTTCGCCCCCTACATCCCCGAATCACTACCCATCCCCTCCACTCACCCACAGACTGCCCCCCCACAACATTTCCACCTTTGGCCTCCCAGCCTGTCCATACCCTGCTCTTTCCCACACCTCCCACAAACTTCAAGCCCTCTTCTCCCTTATTGTCCTCATCTCCCCTTTGCCCCAAGAATGTAACAACTACCTTACGTCCCAACCAGATTCCCCACTCATTTCCCTACTACATCACCTGAAAGACCTACCCACACACCCCAACAACTACTTGGCCCCACCACATTGCTTGACTGATCTCCACGTGTCCCTCAACCTGTTGCAGACCCATCCCAGAGTTATACACAAAATCCTAGGTGATCATCTAGCGTCTGCACCCACCTCTGTCCCAGACATCCCCACTACCATCAACAAATTCCCGTTTCTCTCTGCCAACATCTTGACAGCTACGCTTAATACTACCACGCCCCTCCGGGGACCCCCCCCAATCTGCATCTTCACCCGCTACACCTCGCTGCCACACTCCGAACACCCCTGACCTACGGTCACACTCCTTTAACATCACCACTTGGAATGTTGGATCCCTTGCCACCAGTATCCAGAGTCTAATCCACCTCCTCACGGACTCCACGCCCCCACACATTATTCTCATCCAAGAAACCAAACTAAACACTAACAACACCAACAGCTCATATATTAACAAACTCCTACCAGCCTACTATCTCCTCTATGGGACCCCCATGACAGCCACACAGTGTCTCCGTCGTCGCTCCGTCCTAGGGGGATACTAGAGTGTGAGCCTAGCCACGTGAGCCCAGGAGCCTGGCGTGAGCCCAGGACACGTGGCATGATTTTGGGAAAGATGCGGCGTCTATTTCCGTGGAAGAGGATCCATTACCGCAGAAACACGTCTTCATCCATATTAACCCTGCAACCCCAAACAGAAACCCTAACCCTTGTTAGCCTTAGGGACCCACCTCAACCCCGACAGTGAACCTCGCCATCCCGCCCCTATGCATGATACTGCGCACTGACATCATCCATGGGACCATCCATGCATGCAACATTCATCCACAGTGTACATCCAATCGGGGTTCATCCATCCACAAACATTCATCCTCCATCCATCCAACTAAATATTGGTGTGATGGCATATGTCGAATAACTGTCTACTGGACTATGCACATATTCATCTCTGTTGAAAAACTTTTATTGAATGCACACGGTTGAATTTGAGAGCAATGATTAGAATGAAAACACTTTCAAATTCGCAGGACGCGGGGGAGAGAATGTTTCAATTCAGGGATGTGAATTTCATTGTAGTCATGCTCATTACAACGGATGGTGGGAAGAGAAATGGTGGTGCAATGGAAAACGGAGAGTGTGTCCTCTCATGTTCCATAAATGAATGCCCTCAAGTACATCCGTAGGTGGTATCAACACTGCTACTGCTACCACCTGAATCTGCTGAACTGCTAGAAGTACTGCTCCACCTGAAACTGCTGCACTATCATATATGAAGAGGTGCCTGAGCGTCTTCCTGGAACTCCAACGCAAAGGTAGGGGAGAAAGCACAGCTGCTTGCACACGAGCAATGTCTTCCGCGTAATCGGGAAGGACATAATTAGGAGGTGGGCTCCAGCACAAGTCCCTCAAGTATATGGAAGACAGGGCCACGGGAGTGCGTTCACATTCCTGCAATCAGAAATGCCACCATTTGGGTAACAATCAGACAACAGAAGGGGACGCGACAGAGCATATACACAGGGATCAAATAGACAGAAAATGAACTTACTCACATGAAAGTCATTGTCCAGGTCTTTGTCGTCACCGTCGAGGATATCAATTTGCGTAGTGACATCCTTGACATTGGAGGTAGACGCGCCCCCTTGCAACTCGGCGAGGAGGCCAGTGAAAATATCTGCATCTCCCTCCATACCAAACAAGTGCCTGCCATTTGCCTTGCAAGCATGGTAAGAAGCGCCTGCAAGAGACAAATGGAAGGAATTAGAGTTTTAGAATATGATAAAGAAGGTACAAAAGAAAAGAAATCGATGACAAAGCAAGAAGAGAAATGTGCGAGAAGATCTATGATGCCCCCTGGCCGAGAACAACTCTCAATGATCGTTTGGATAAAGTCGGCTTTTTTCACGGGCCCCTCTCCAAGGCGTTCCATTTGGCTTTCGCAAACATACGTTGGAGTCGACATAGTTGTAGTGCATGTCGTCGACGACAGGATCGAACCTCTCGTTTATGAAACATCATCCCCCATGAAGCTCGAACTCCACCACTGTGGTGGGAGTCGACAGTGGATGTACCCTCACGAGACAGACGGCCTCAAATAGACGGGTCTGCGATGAAGAGGACAATAATTAGTGAGGAATGTTTCATAGCACATCTGGGTGGGAGTGCAGACCCATTCTGGATGGAACTGGTTCAGAGTCATTGCTCATGCACCGCCATAACTGAGTGCGCTGAAGCACTCAATTCAGGCAGTGTGAACAAGAAAGTGGAAGCAGGCGGGATTGAGGAACCTCAGCTTCCCCGCACAGAGGACGTATCAACATCAGCAATTTTCGTGCTACTGGTCTTCGTCACACACCAGGGGTGTCCGTCATGCTTTCGATCCATGTCTGTTAACATCCCTGAGGCTTTGTTTGACGAAGTAACAGGTGGAAACTTGAAGATGACATTGCCATCGACTTCGGGAGGCAGATACATTACCTTCCTGACTGGAAATTTGGCATAGTCCAGAGCAGCCAGCTCGGAGCAAGAACCATCGAGGTGATGTTGCCGTAGGAGCTGTACAATGGAGCGGGTTGGAGTTATGCTCGAGGGTACATGCTCATAACCGTCAATACAGTGGAACTTCAACAGAGAAGGCATAAAAACGAAGTATTTGAAACCCACCTTCTACCCTGGGCAATCCCCCTTCGTCAGATATAGGCTGTTGACACAGTTCCAGGTCTTGATAATCCGCATCCCCGAGGCTTTCAAGTAGCTTGCCAGCTCCCGGCGACATCTCATCGTGACAGATTGTATGATAAAAAATAAAAATAAATAAAAATAAAATCTTTTTTGGTTCCCTCTCCTCCCCCCCCCCCCGGGAGAACTGAGTGCGTCAACGCACTCAATTTCTTCATGGTCATGATTTCAGGATGATCATCGACGACAGGTGCGGGTCCGGATTTTCATCCCGGGTACCCGGCGGGTTTTGGGGGAAACCCAACCCCCCCCCGAGAACTGAGTGCGTCAACACACTCAATTTTTTCATGATCGTGATTTCAGGATGATCAGTGACGAACTGGAGATGGGCAAGTTGGAGGATGCCGGCTTTCGTCTGCACCCGATCTGTGGCGTCGACTCTTGGTGGTCTTGCTGCTATGGTGCCTCCTCCAGACGATACTTCGCATCCCACAAGAAGGAATGGCAAAACAGTGCATCAGGTGGCTTCGGGGCCTGATCACGATGCGAAGGTGGAATCGGCCAGACTACTTCAAGCTCGGGTAACATAAACTATGGAAGTACCTTCACCTGGGTATGGACAGGTTTATACTTCACATCTGGGTCTGTTTTACACGACAGGGCCTATCAGGTGACGGTGGGAAATTTTCCGTCATTCACCAGGCGACACTAGGTCTTGGTGAGGTACGGACACTTTTGCAGCGAGACATTGGCAATATTGAGTAGTGTTGCATATGTTGCGATTTTTCGCAATGTCGGAAAGGGTTGTCTTGTTTGTAGAACATGTATACACAGTTCTTAAATCTGGACAAGCAGGCGATGTCTCGTTATGAAATGTAGTTTATTTTTTCATCGGGTTTGGTTAACGAGCCTCAAATTGAGTGCGTCAACGCACACCACTTCTACCCCCACCCCCAATATTGCCCCGGGCCAAAACCAAAAAATAAAATAAAAATAAATAAAATAAATCTTTTTTTTTGTTCGAGGGCCTGCCAAACATGGACAAGTGTCAGTATGAAAGCTCATTTTATTTTTTCACGGCCTCTACAGAAGCATTGCGTAAATGAGCTTCATGATGACCATCTGTTTTTTTTCCACTTCTTGAATAACAGGCACCTGAACAAGTTTCAAAATGGCAGCTCATTTGTTTTCCACGTCCTCTATACAAACAAACCCTAAATAAGCATTCATGATGACCATATGTTTTTTTTTTCACCTCTTCTTCACAAACAAACCCTAATTTATTCATGATGACATCTGATTTTTTATTCACCTCTTTTTCATCAACAGAAACCTGAACAAGATTGACAATGATAGAGCTCAATTTTTTTCACCTCTTCTTCACAAACAAACCCTAAATAAGCATTCATGATGACCATCTGGTTTTTTTTTCACCTCTTCTTCAATAACAGAAACCTGAAGAAGTTTGACAATGGTAGAGCTCAAGTTTTTTTTTCATCTCTTCTTCACAAACAATCCCTAATTTATTCCCTAAATAAGCATTCATGATGACTACCTGGTTTTTTTTTCACCTCTTCTTCAATAACAGAAACCTGAAGAAGTTTGATAATGATAGAGCTCAACTTTTTTCTTCACCTCTTCTTCACAAACAAACCCTAAATAAGCATTCATGATGACCATCTAATATTTTTTTCACCTCTTCTTCAATAACAGAAACCTTAACAAGTTTGAGAATGAGAGCTCAATTTATTCTTCACAAACAAACCCTAAATAAACATTCATAATGACCATCTGATTTCTTTTTTCACCTCTTCTTCAATAATAGAACAAGTTTGACAATGATAGAGCTTAACTTTTCTTTTCATCTCTTCTTCACAAACAAACCCTATATAAGCATTCATGATGACCATCTGATTTTTTTTTCACAACCTCCGTGGAGGTTACCCTCCTTTTTTTTTTGGTCCTTTCATGGCAAAATTGTGCAGCCGAGAAGCTTCTGCTAGGGCCTTTAGCCCTCCCTCTCTCTCTCTCTCTCTCTCTCTCTCTCTCCTTTCTTACTGTAGCCAGTGCCTTGTGTTAGCATTATGAGATCTGAAAATGGTCAATGTACATGCTCTCTTGGCTGGTCTACTGTTGCCAATGGCTTATGATAGCATTAGGAAATCTGAAAGAGGTCTACCTAGTGTGCATTTGATTGCCACTCATGACACCTGAGAACTGAATTTCCACATTTGAGGATCTATCATGGTGTCTAAAGGGGCTGAATGACTGAAATGACCTATTTTACATTTTTATATATGTGTTCTACTTTGAATGTATGAGTGCTTGTGCCACCCAAGAGTTTGGATTGGGAATAATTTGATTCAGGGAGTGTATCCAGCCATTTGCATCATATGGAGCCCAATATCTTTGAAGAACTGGAGAGAGGTGTTGTTCATGACACCAATGTCAACAATGCGGGAGCTATGGAAGCTTGCCCTACGCTATGTGCATCGTCTTCTTCATCAATTTCCCTCACTTCAGCGGTCGTGGGTCTTCCAAAATATCACAGTATTCAAGCAACTCAATGTCCGAGGAAGAGCAGTTTTCCATCCTAAGCAAACAACGTGATTTTTGGAAACCTTACAATCGCACTGCTTCATCATGGGCATTTTATGCAGTTGCAAACGCGGGTCCAGTAGATGCAATACACCCGCAGTATATGAGGTGTGTGTTTTGTCATCCTGCTCCTGTGTTTGAAAAGATGCCAGGATGTATGACTTACAACAAAGACCATAAAAACTCTGTTTTTCACAAGCATGTGAATCAAAAACATGGGGCTTTGGTAAGTAAGTGGATTGAAATGGACAAAATTGGGCCGGATGCTCGTAGACCTGCGAAGAAGAGGCTTGGCCTTACCCCATGGAACATATCTTCTTTCTTTGGCAGTCGAACTCCATACAAGAAAGATGATGAACAACATAAAAGGTTCAACGAGGATTTGGTCCTGTTCATTGCAAAAGAGTTGTTGCCATTGTCTTTGGTCGAATCTCCATGGCTACGAAAGGTAGTGGGGAGACAAAATGATCGTCTAGTTTTCCCCTCTCGACGCACACTTGTGAATGAGACGCTCCCATCACTGGTAGCAAAAACACAAGACTTGTACATGTCCCCATTGATATCTAGTTGTGTAACTTGTATTGTCAGTTTTGATTTGTGGATGTCAAGAGGAGGAACAGATACTTTTGTCATCATAGCGCACTTTCTTAATGAGCAATGGGAACCATGCCATGTGACATTGGGAATGTTTGAGGCACCTGATACATCGGGGGCAGCCATGGCACGACAAGTGAATGACCTTTTGACAAAGTATGGTTTGAATTCGCGCATCATAGCTTATGTCAAAGATGAAGGAGGTAATTTGGGTACTTTGACTGCAACTTTGAATGCAGTCGTGTCTTGTGCCCCATTGGAACTGTCTGCACCATTTGTGGGAAGTTGCTTTGGACATGCAATGTCCAAATGTTGTCAGTATGCCACGACTGATGCAAAGGTGTGCATGGATATGAGGGTTGTGTCTATAAAGGATGCTCAATCAGTTGCAGAAGACCATCACTTGGACCAAGAGAGTGGAAAAGGAAGGCAAGAATGGAGTGCAGCATGTGTTGATAGTGACATTCATTCTCGCAAGCTGAAGACTCCAGTGAAAACCAGGTTTGCTTCCAAAGTGATCATCTTTCAAGAAACTTTGGAATTTCGGCAAGCCATCATTACTTGTTATTCTAGGCAGGCTTCACTATCTTTGCAATCTCGCATACCAAGCCCAAAAGTGTGGGCAATTGCAAAGTCTATTTCCACGGTTCTTGGACCTGTGGTTCATGAGTGTGTTATGAACCAGTCAGGCGGATACTGGTTGTTGTCTGATGCTCTTGTTGCAGCAATTACAACTTGTGTACGCATGCGAGCAGAGAGTGTTCGAAGGTTGGGTACAGTGGATTATTGCATTGGCGATTTTGATGCAGAGTTGCAATTGTTAGAATGGCGGATGGCTCAGGAGGTGGTCCATGTATTGGGGCCATTTCTCTCATTTTTGGAAGGAGTTCAACCATTGAATGCCCACAATATGTTGGCGCTGATGCTTGATCCGCGTTTCAAGGCATGGTCCTTGGTGACACAATATGTGGGCAGAGAACAATGACATATCATTGTTCGGCAATATGACACCTTGGTGTTGGAGCCTCTTTTGGTCAAATGTTTCAAGATCCTTCACCCGGATACTACGACCCAGTCGGAGCCAGATTCCACTCAGGATGACATGTCATTGTTTGGTTTGGAGGAGCCATGTGAGGATATGGCATTGATGGTTGTGATTGCGCATTTCCGAAGGCAAAAAGTCACTGACACTGAGTGCAGTGCTCCTTTGAAATGGTGGAAAGAGCACGAATCTGTATTTCCATTTGTGGGGTATTTGGCACGTCTCCTATTGGGCATTGTTGGGTCTCAGATTGAATGTGAGAGGGTTTTTAGCATTGCAGGTGTTATTACAAACTTGCGACGTTGCAAGTTAGGTGTTCTGAACCTTGATATGCTTGTGAGCATTGTCAAGAATTGGACGAATGATGCTCGTGTTGGTTGCATGAGCTCTTCCATGAGCGAATTTTTGAACAGTGAGGAAGTCCTCTTAGGAGTTGATTGCAGAGGCCGAGTTGTTTGAGATAGAATGATTTCTTTGTGTACTCTATAGTACACTACTCTACACACATTGATTATTATTTCATAAATTTGTTTATGAATGTTGTGTTGTTTCTTTTCAACATGGTCAAAATATTTGATATGACTAATGGGGATTCATAAATTATTTTCAGATTTTATAAAAAAATGATATATATATATATATATATATATATTTCAAAAAATACAGAACCGGAACCGGAAACTGGAACCGGCAGATCCTTCCCAAAAAATACTCAAAACCGGAACCGGCATCTGCTCATGAATTTTGGAACCGAAACCGGAACGGAACCGCTTCATAAAAAAGAATCGGATCCGGAACTGGAACCGCCTCTTTAAATCTATCAAGGAACCGGAACCGGCGGTTCCTGGCAAGAACCGCCACAACACTGGTCACAACCCCTCACGGCCCCAAAGGCCACATGTCACAGCCCCTCACAGCCCCACAGGCCACAGGTCACAGCCTGTCACAGCCCCCAAAGGCCATAGGCACAGCCTATCACAGTCCGTCACAGCCCCACAGGCCACAGGTCACAGCCGGTCACAGCCCCAAAGGCCACAGGCACAGCCTATCACAGCCTTACACAGGTCACAGGGGTCACAGCCCCAAAGGCCACAGCCTGTCACTGCCTGTCACTGCCCCTCACAGCCCCACAGGCCACAGGCCATAGCCTGTCACAGCCCACCACAGCCCGTCACAGCCCCATCCATGGCCACTCATGACAGTTTAGCCATTTCTCCAAGGGGTTTAGCCACGCCAAGCTAGGGTTTGTGTCTCTTGGACTCTAGGCTTCTTTGCACCGAGCTATGGCGGCTGTGAGGAAATCAGCAAGATATTCTTGCTCTTTGTAGCCCCCACACACCACCAATAGTAGCTCTAATTCCAAAGGAAGATGTTTGCAACCGAAACTAAGTGCACAAGCTTCCTTTTAACTCACAAAACAGCGCCATTGATCCCTATGGCGACTAACGAAACATGGCTGACTTCCAGCCCTTGTAGGCACTTATTCATGCACTCTCCTTGGCCATAGAATGTGTCTTAGAGCCTATTCCAGCCCCCTACACCTGCCACTTCAAGAGCCATGCTCTATCTAGGCTTTGTAGTTGAAACCCAACTCAGAACACGCTCTACAAGTGTCGGACTGTCACATAAGAGCAGATCAGCCCTTTACCTTCTCTTCTAGCTCTCCAAAGCTTAAAAATAGAGGCCTAACTAGGCTGAATGCATGCTCCACACATGCCCTACAGGGAAATCAACTCCTTCCTTCATTTCTTGCATTCCCAAACCTGAAAAATGCAAGCCTTCAACGGGCTGAAAGCATGCTCCACACATGCGTTGCCCTCACATAAGAGAAGTCAGCCCTTCCCTCTTCCTTGCTTGCCCTCCAAGCTTGAAGATGGAAGCTTCAATGGGCTGCATGCATGCTCCACACATGCATCATCTTCACACAAGAGGTAATATCAGCCCCCTATCTTGGCTCCTTGGCTCCTTGATGCTCTCTAAGACAAAACTAAGCACTCCACAGCCTTTGCCAAGCTCCTGAAACCCTAAGGCTTACATTTCCAGCCACACGACACTCCTCTTGTGGTGCAAGAGCTCTTCTTCCAAGCTCTGAAATCCTAGGTGCACATTCCATTGCTTTGCCGCACCTCTTAGCTCCTGTTCTAGCCCTGTTCTTGCCATGACAAGAGCCCTTTCGATGCTCAAGCTCGAGATTGAAACCCAATCTCAACATACTCCACAAAGTGCACTGATTTGCCCCAAGCCAAATCAGCCCTTTCGCTTGGTCTTGCAATCTTTTACACAATGAAAGCTCGCATTCCCAAGTCCAATTCTCAGCTTTGCCACCAAAGCCACTATAACCTGCTCTTGACTGGTCCTCTTGTCAAGTTATTTTACCACTAGTGTGAAACTAGCTAGGAAATAGCTAGCTTTTACATATTGACATTTGGGATTGGCCCAAGTGTCAATCCAGGGTTCAAGGCAGATTTAGGCCCTGGAGTGGTTATCTTCACGGCAAGCGCGGAGGCTCATCTTTCTCGAGTTGAGCCTCCCGCGCCTACTACGGCGCCGTAGTGTGGATTCCCCATGGCGTGGGGTGCACTTGGCTTGACTTGTATTTGAGTGATGAGGTTATATATGCATGAGTTTATACTTCAGCTTTGTGAGCTCGCATGAGCTTGTGCTTGTATTCTTCTTCTTTATCACTCGAGAAAGATCAGCTCGTATCTATGAGTGCCAGATACGAGTTAGTTGTAGCACTTGTGGTTTTTGCTTGAGAATGAGAGAAACCAGGTTGTTATGCAAGGAGCACCGTGGAGCTCTTGGTTGTTAGAAGCGGAGGCGATGTGGGTTACGACGGTGGTAAACCTTGGCATTCGGATCTTCAGCTTCAGAGATGAAAGCACCATACTGCAGGTAATTCCAGAGCACCTTGATGGTTTCAGATTGTGTACATGCATGAGCAAGCACGATTGGGAAGAGGACCAGTCAAGAGTAGGTTATAGTGGCTTTGGTGGCAAAGTTGAGAACTAGACTTGGGAATGCGAGCTTTCATTGTGTGAAGGATTGCAAGACCAAGCAGGGCTGATTTGGCTTGGGGCAAATCAGTGCACTTTGTGGAGTATGTTGAGAGTGGGTTTCAATCTCGAGCTTCAGCATTGAGAGGGCTCTTGTCATGGCAAGAGCAGGGCTGGAACAGGAGCTAAGAGGTGCGGCAAGGCCATGGAATGTGCACCTAGGGTTTCAGAGCTTGGAAGAAAGTTCTTGCACCACAAGAGGAGTGTCTTGTGGCTGGAAATGTAAGCCTTAGGATTTCAGGAGCTTGGCAAGGGCTGTGGAGTGCTTAGTCTTGTCTTAGAGAGCATCAAGGAGCCAAGGAGCCAAGATAGGGGGCTGATATCTCTTGTGTGAAGAGGTTGCATGTGTGGAGCATGTATTCAGCTCATTGAAGCTTCCATCTTCAAGCTTGGAGGGCAAGCAAGGAAGAGGGAACGGCTGACTTCCCTTATGTGAGGGCAATGCATGTGTGGAGCATGCTATCAGCCTGGTGAAGGCTTGCAATTTCAGGTGTGGGAGTGCAAGAAAGGAAGGAAGCCGGTTTCCCTGTAGGGCATGTGGAGCATGCTTTCAGCCTGCTGAAGCTTGTATTTCAGGTTTGTGGGTGCAAGAAATGAAGCAAAGAAGCTGATTCTCTTATGGTGAGAGTGGAGCTTGTGTGGAGCATGCCTTCAGCCCATTGAGGCTCTTGTTTTCAAGCTTTAGAGAGCTAGAACGGAAGGTCTAGGGCTGGTTTCCACTTGGAGTGAAAGAAAAGCACTTGTAGGGCCTATGTGAGTTTGGGGTTTCAACTTCAAGCTTGAAGGGAGCGCAACTCTTGAAGCAGCAGGTGTAGGGGGCTGGAATAGGCTCTAAGACAGATGCTATGGCCAAGGAGAGTGCTTGAATGAGTGCTCACAAGGGCTGGGAACCAGCAGGGCTTGGTTGTTTGCCATTGAGTTTAGTGGCGTGTTTGGGGAGGCTAAGTGAGAAAGAAGGCTTGGTTTGTGGCAACCACCTCATGGCTTAGGGCTACTATGGTGTGTGTGGGAGCCAAAAGAGCAAGAATACCTTGCTGATTTCCTCACAGCCGCCATAGCTCGGTGGAAAGAAGCCTAGAGTCCAAGAGACACAAACCCTAGCTTGGCGTGGCTAAACCCCTTGGAGAAATGGCTAAACTGCCAGAGCGGCCATGGATGGGGCTGTGCCGGGCGCCCGGTGGCCTTGGGGGCTGTGCCGGGCTGCGCCGGTGGCCTTTGGGGCTGTGACGGGCTGTGAGGGCCTGTACCGGTGGCCTTCGGGGCTGTGACGGGCTGTGAGGGCCTGTGACGGGCTGCGCCGTGGCCTTGGGGCTGTGATGGGCTGTGAGGGGCTGTGCCGGTGGCCTTTTGGGGCTGTGATGGGCTGTGAGGGGCTGTGACGGCTGCGCCAGTGGCCTTTGGGGCTGTGACGGGCTGTGACGGGCTGCGCCCCTGGCCTTTGGGGCTGTGACGGGTTGTGAGAGGCTGTGATAGGCTGTGCCCGTGGCCTTTGGGGCTGTGATGGGTTGTGAGGGGCTGTGGACCGTGCCTGAGGCCTTTGGGGCTGTGATGGGCTGTGACGGGCTGTGACAGGCCGTGCCCGAGGCCTTTGGGGCTGTGAGGGGCTGTGAGGGGCTGTGTCAGGCTATGCGGGCTGTGACAGGCTGTGCCATGTGGCCTGTGGGCTGTGACAGGCTGTGCCCTGTGGCCTGGGGCTTTGACAGGCTATGATGGGGCTGTGACAGGATGTGCCCTTTGGCCTGTGGGGCTATGACGGGCTGTGTGGGCTATGACAGGCTGTGCCATGTGGCCTGTGGGGCTGTGACAGACTGTGGCATGTGGCTTGTGGGGCTGTGACGGCTGTGACAGGGTGTGGCGAGCTGTGACGGGTTGTGAGGGGCTGTGACAGGCTATGAGGGGCTTTGACAGGCTGTGGCGAGCTGTGATGGGCTGTGAGGGGCTGTGACAGGTTGTGGCGGGCTGTGATAGGCTAAGCCCAGTGGCCTGTGGGGCTGTGAGGGGCTGTGATGGGCTGTGACAGGCTATGGCGAGCTGTGACGGCTGTGAGGGGCTGTGACAGGCTGTGCGGGCTGTGATAGGCTAAGCCCAGTGGTGGGGCTGTGACGGGCTGTGAGGGGCTGTGACAGGCTGTGCCCTGTGGCCTGGGGCTGTGACGGGCTGTGGGGAGCTGTGACGGGCTGTGGGGCTGTGACAGGCTTGTGATAGGCTGCCCAGTGGCCTGTGGGGCTGTGACGGGCTGTGAGGGGCTGTGACAGGCTGTGGAGGGCTGTGAGCTGTGATGTGGCGAGCTGTGACGGGCTGTGAGGGGTTGTGACAGTCTGTGGCGGGCTGTGACGGCTAAGCCCAGTGGCTGTGGGGCTGTGAGGGGCTGTGACAGGCTGTGGCCTTTGGGCTGTGATGGGCTGTGACGGGCTGCGGCCTGTGGGGCTGTGACCCTGTGACCTGTGTGGGGCTGTGACGGCTGTGACCAGTGATCTGTGTGGGCCTGTGCTGGGCTGTGGTGGCCCGTGTTGACCTGTGGACGGCCCGTGCTAACTCGTGGAGGCACTGGTGGACTGCCTAAGGACTGACATGTGGTCTTGAAGGCCGAATTTTGAAGCTCGTGGAGGGCGGTTTGAGGAGTATCTTCATGATATTCCCATGGTCATGCAAGTACAGGTGTAGGCTATGTTAGGAACTTAGTATTCCAAACCATAAGCCGCAACAGGTTCTCTACCCGGTTACCTTGTGGAGAGGGGGTTAGGGACATGTTCATGACCGGTTGAGTGTCAACACGGAGGTGTCACTAGTTTGTGGTGGCGCATAGTCAGTGGCAACGGTCCTGCGAAGTCAAGACTCCACCTGTAGCCCAATCCCATGATTGGTAAAAGATGCAACTGTGGTGTAGGGGCGTTGAATGAAGCACGCACCCTGTCACACACCATGCACCTAGCCACGAACTGTTGCACCTCTGTATGCATACCACGCCACCAATACTGCCACTGCAGTAAACTGTGAGTGCGTCGCACTCCAAAATGCCCCAACTCCTCATGGGCATGCCGCACTAACCGTGCACGCTGTGTGGGGTGAGGCACAATCCTCACCCGACCATCCTCCCACACTCGAAGTAGATGTATCCCCTCCCACTTGAACCTCTTGGCTCGTTGCAGGATTCGATCCATCTCCCTGGCAGTCACAGTGGCTGCCGTGTCTCCCGTGCGGAGGTAGTCCAACACAGCCAAATCCTCATGTATATCTCTGGCTCCACCTGGCTCATCACTACCCTCAGGGTCCTCGGACACTCCGTCTACAGTCATCCCTGTAGTAGGTCCAACCTGACCTCCCGATGCCAAGATACACAAAAATGGAGATGCGTGCCATCCCGACACCATCTCCTCGTCCGTCTCACCATGCCACCGAGCTCCAGTGTCATCCTGCTGGCTCATGCATGGATTGCAACTCAATCCATCCACATCCCGATTGACCAAACCCGGTCGATGCACAACCTGAATATGTCTCTCATGCTCCTCCATCGTAGCACGAGATGCAAAGCAATACCTGTAAGCCTCAGGAACCGCCGTATATGTCGTCTCTCTCCTCTAGTGACAATAGGTCCAATGTCAGGCTCCCAATTGCCCTTCGTAACTGCAATCTTAAGTCCAGCAGACTTAGAGGTAGAGGACGCGTCCCATGGTTGCTATGCCGCAACCTCTTGAGTAGTACTCCCTGCCTGCCTCATCCTGCCCCATTATCTCATCTTTGATGACCTCCTCAACCCGGGAAGAATCCCCAACCTCATCCATCACAGCCGCCTTGGCTGTCAACTCCCTTTGAACCTCGAACACCTCCCACGTGTGCCATGGATGCATGCACCCCGTGGTCCTCACATGCTTGCCCCCACTCACTGCCTGTACCGTCTCGGTAGGCAGAGAGACCATCGAGGGAAGTGTACTCCGCACTCTGCGTTGCTCAGCCAGAGCCAAGCTGATAATCCAGGTCAAGCAATTGAGATCCATTGCTTGCCCCAACACTTGACGACGTGATGCCTCAGAAAGAGCGACACCGCGTTGGGTACCAGTGTAAAAACCCATTGCCCGCTCACTCTCGTCAGCATTAGGCTCCACTGACTGCTGCAACTGAGCATCCCACAAGAGGCCAGGTCCACTATCCCGGAAAGCATACGATCCTGGGAAGCTGAGCAGTGTAGGTAATGCTGCTCGTGGTTGACCCACCTTGTTGACCACTGCCAAAGGCGAACGGTCATCGTGTCTCACACGCTGAGACTGCCTCCTGTGTCCAGAATGCTATCCACTGTGAGATGTGCTGGCCGCTGCACCCCATCAAATGCACGCTTGAGCAGTGGCGGGTGGCATCAAGTTAGTCCACCATAGCCGTGGACGATGAGTACGTGACCCCACTGTAGCTGCATCTAGCAACACTGCTGACCCAAGCCATGACCGGATTTGATGCACACTGGCCATCACCCTGGCCCGAGAATCACCCATCAGTGGCACATTCTCCAAGATGTATGCTGGAGATACAGCTTGATGAAGCTGCAAGTGGCGCAAAAACCCGCACCATCTCCCAAAACAGACCCGACCTCAAGTCTCGCAATCCATTGCCATGCCCGGCTGATGAATGCCCTTGGCAGGGCCAACCTGCCACTACCAGATCAATGGAGCCAACCCGCTCCAAATCCTGCGCCCCCAGCAACGAAATGTCTGCTGGCAAGGCCTGCTGATATCCACGAATTGCAGACACCGACAACAACTCAGGGTACCACTGCACCAACTGAGCAACATGGCGAAGTGAAACGCGTCGTGCAGTCTCATCCCTCTCCACATACAGGTAACGCCAAACTGGTACACCTGCCTGTAACACAACAGCCAATCCGGTGTTGATCCCGCCAAACAAGTCCAGAAGACAAATGCCTTCATCCGGATACTGCCACACAATAGGTGTGTTCCAATGGAGACAACTGAGGTGATCCTGGTGCAATCCCCGCACTCTCCTCTCTCCTGATGGTACAAAAGCCTCCACCCAGGCTTGTTGCACCCGTCGATCAGCATCCCGCTGCAAATCCTTGCTCGTGCCCCACAATGGAGTCTGAGCAACCATGGTAGGCAACTCCGCCATACCATACATGTCATCCTGCTCTCCCGGAGGTGGCACATCCTCTGAATGAGCGTTGCCCTGAAGCAACTCTCTAGGCCAACTCACTACCGCTGTGAATGCTGCTAGTGTCGACATCTTGCCTCGCTGGGCAACCGCTCCTCCTATGAACGTCATAGGGAGCTGCACACGCCGGCCCTCCCTTGACTGCCATGCAGGCCTATAGGAAGCTGACTCCTCCCAAAAATCCAGGGTGAAGCCCATGGGGTACAACACTGCCCCACCAACCAGGACATCATATGAGACCGCGTCTGTCACAATGGCCTTGGCTCGCATCACTGAGCCATCTGTAGGGTGATCCGGCCGTAGTCTGATAGCCAACTCACGCCGAGGCTCCATATCCGCCTCCGTGAGGCCCAAGCTTGCAATAGCAGCTCTACCCATCATCAATGGCTGAGCTCCCGAGTTCAACAAGACCCGCAGTGGCCGGTACCTCTTGCCTGCCGGTCCACTCAAACAGAAAATGCCATCCTGGTTGTCTAACATGACAACTCCAGGTGTCACCATGGCGCGCACAATGGCTGGCCTGGCTGGCAGCTCCATCAACCTGGCAGCTGCATCTTGCCATGGCGCCGCCGTGGCAGTCTTGACCCTCAAATCCGAGGATTCCTCTGGCACTACACCTCCCACTATCTCCGCAGAAGATGAAGTAACCTCCCCACTCTCACAGAGTGTAGCTACCAGCCTGAACACCTCAGCTGGTCTTACCCCCGGCGTCGCAATCATGGTAGCCGAGAACAATGGAGCCTGACACATAGATGTGGCCGCTCCTAGCAGCACACTAGCTGTTGTAGCCTTGGCAACACTAGGTAGTGGTGCTACCCGTGTAGCTCTCCCCAATGGCATAGTAACCTCCGCCTCGGTAACAGTCGGGCGAGAACTAGGTGCCATGGATAGCGTCGACACTATCTCCGCCAATGTGAACGACTGAGGAAGCCTAGCTTGACGGCTTGCCTCCCCACGTTGTGGATCCAACGCCACCTCTGCACCTCGTGGCTCAGGAACTTGTGCTGCTCCTCGAATCACGGCTGCAGCAGACTCCACCTGCACTAGTGGTAGTGCTGCTCCACACATGAATCCCATGCCTCCCATATCTCCTCCCTCAGGAGCAGGAGGTGGACCATCCGGCCTTAGAGCCGGTACCACCTGAGCTGTAGCCATGGCAGCGAGCCTCTGCTCTAGCTGCTGTAGCCGGTTGGCCATGCCTTGGTCAACACCCTGACCTCCGCGTCCTTGGCCATGTTGAGCTTGCCCTTGGCCTGCACCTCGTGGCTGGCCACCTCGTCCTCTCTGGGCTGCTCCACCTCGCCCCCGGCCACCATTGTTCCCTTGGAACTGGCCTGGGCGCAACTCAAGATGCAAACCATAACACTGGGCCTCTCCATGCCCGTGCTTGCCATAATGCCCACACTGCAACTGTGCAAGCTGTGCATGTGTCGGCCCTTTGTCTCCCTCTGGGCAATCTCATTCGAAGAACTCCACAACAGGGTTGAAGGCAGGCACGGGTACTAGTGCTGGTGCGGTAGTGGCTTGGGTGGACGTCGTAGCTACTGTACCACCAGTCCCATTAGTCCCTCTGCTACTTGCTGAAGCTGCCGGTGCAGCGGCAGGTGCAGCCACTGCCCTCGTGGCTCTAGTGCCCCTAGTGATGGAGACATAGTCGGGTGACCAGTACATCCTCCACTCCTCGATCTCAACCTCATGCCCCCGCCTGAACTCATGGTAATCATCCATAGGCGGCCCCTCAAGGTGCTGAAACAGCCCCTTCCATGCCATGAAAGGCGTAAATAGTTGTGGATTGCGCATTTGCTGCAAATCACACCAACTATCAAACTCTTGGATAAAATCATCCAACTCGATGGTGCCCACCGCCCTAGAGTACCTTTGTGGCCCCTTGGTAGCTCCATACATCTCCTCCATTGTGTCCCACAACAATGGCAAGGAAACAACTTTTACCGCCGGTATGAGTCCTCCTGATTCACAATCCGAATCAGAACCTTCCGTAGAAGACACAGGAGGTGAAGGTGGCCTAAACCGCACACCTCGTCTCGTGTACCCACTAGTATTGCTAGTGCTCGAACCGACACTGTCCCCAGCGCAGTGGTACCTGTAGGTTTAAGGTGCATGCTCTGTGGGTCTGCCAAAGGGGCAGCCACCATGCTGGTGTGTGATCGATGCTCAAGGGGTTGGCATATGGGATGTTTGACACCACCTCTTGAGAAGGTTCCTGACGGAGATTGGTTGTGTCCACACTGCTTGGGATAGTGGCAGTGGACATGACTGGAGGCAGCTAACAAGACATGGGAGGCCAAGCTCATAGGAGTCAATACATGAGATCCCAAGCTCAAGTTCACAGGTTGCAAGACGGCGACTAACGATGGGGCAACTCTTGCACCCGGCCTCTTGATCTATCGAGTTTGAGTGTAGTATGGATAGTGGTGGAGGACTTAGTGAGGCTATGGTCACTATCACATCTTGTGGCTACCTCGACTTAGAGGGACCTAAGCACCAGCTAAGGGGGCGATTGTGTGGACTAGTGACTGCCATAGTGGGTAGCATAGTGGTAGCCTAGTGACTGGCTAGTTGTAGCCTAGTGGTTGGACTAGTGGTGGACTAGTGGTATACTAGTGTGTGGTGTGCACATGTGTTGTGTGGTTTTGGACAGCAATGTAGTTGTGTAGCGATATGTATGCGCATGACACTCTTCCCAATCGTGCTTGCTCATGCATGTACACAATCTGAAACCATCAAGGTACTCTGGAATTACCTGCAGCATGGTGCTTTCATCTCTGAAGCTGAAGATCGAATGCCAAGGTCTACCACCTCGTAACCCACATCGCCTCCGCTTCTAACAACCAAGAGCTCCACGGTGCTCATTGCATAACAACCTGGTTTCTCTCATTCTCAAGCAAAAACCACAAGTGCTACAACTAACTCGTATCTGGCACTCACAGATACGAGCTCATCTTCCTCGAGTGATAAAGAAGAAGAATACAAGCACGAGCTCACAAAGCTGAAGCATAAACTCATGCATATATAACCTCATCATTCAAATACAAGTCAAGCCAAGTGCACCCCACGCCATGGGGAATCCACACTACGGCGCCATAGCTAGGCGCGGTGAGGCTCAACTTGATAAAGATGAGCCTCTCGCGCTTGCCGTGAAGATAACCACTCTAGGGCCTAAATCTGCCTTGACCCCTGGATTGACACTTGGGCCAATCCCAAATGTCAATATGTAAAAGCTAGCTATTTCCTAGCTAGTTTCACACTAGTGGTAAAATAACTTGACATATGCAACAGAGAAGACACAGTTCACAGCAGATAGAGAGGCATGTGGTGATGAGTGGCGTGCCAATCGACGTCTACCTTATCAGATTAACCAATGCCTAGGTCATTAGATGGTCACACGGCTCTAAATAAAGAAGACCTGGCTATGTTGGCTACCATTCAAGCGGCATTTGTGCAACCAACCACTATTCCAGTTAAGCAAAGTGATTCAGAGGGTGACGAATATGTTTCAGATTCAGAATAAAGTTTATTGTTGGAACCATTTGTTCAATAGCATCATCCCACAATGGTCTGGCCACTTGTCTGTTTTTCAAAGTCTGTCACAGCTGCACAAACTACTTAAAGTTTTTCATGCATCACCCAAAAAGTGGTACCAATCACTGTTGTGTAGGTAACCACTCATGAGCAACCACTAGAATAGTGGTTCCAATCACTGTAGTATCTTTTACCACCCACTCTCCACCACTGCCAAAGTGGTACAAATCAATGAGGTGTCTTTAACCACTCAAGATCAACGTGCACAGTCCCCGTCCACGTGGAATATTATATTTATGAATTAAAATATATTTCCAAATCATAAATCACAAATAAAATTTGAATTATTACACGTGGAATAGCAAGTGGTTTCAACCACTTCCCATCACTGAGGTGTCTATAACCACTCACAATATACCACTGCACTCGTCCACGTGGAATATTATATTTATTAATTAAAATATATTACCAAATAAATAATAAATAAATAAAAACAAATTATTACACGTGGACTACTGAGTGGTTGAAACCACTTCCAACCACTGTCTGTGATGCCACCGTGGCATTTCATTGGGATTAACCACTGGCAAGTGGTTACTAGTGGTTTATAGAGTGGGAAAAAACAGTAGTGGTTAAAGGGCCAGTGGTTATTCCGCGTTTTTCCTCTAGTGTTGCCTGATACCTGCAGAATACATGACAATCTGGAGATGGCTGAACGTGCGGCAACATCTATCCTCAAATGGGATGAACAGGATGCCGCGACTTATGTGTTGCTATCAAACATCTATGCTGCAGCTGGCACGTGGGATGATACTGCAAAGGTGAGAAGAATGATGGAGGTCAAAGGGGTTAGAAAGGAGCCAGGTCGCTGCTGCATTGAGGTTGGCAACAGGGTGCACACCTTTGCTGTAGATGACAAGTTGCATCCCATAATTAAGGAAATCCATGCTGAGCTGAGAAGATTGTCTGGGCAGATGAAAGGAGGCAGGGTATGTGCCTGACACGCGATTTGTATTGCATGATGTGGGGGAGGAGGAATTTTTTTTTTTCTCTTTGCCACCACAGTGAGAAGCTGGCCATTGGTTTTGGGCTGATCAGCACGACCCCTAGGACGCCTCTCCATCTCATCAAGAATCTTCAAGTGTGTGGTGACTGCCACACCTCCACCAAATTCATCTCAAAGATTGTTGGCCGAGCAATTGTTGTATGGGACGCTAACTGCTTTCACCACTTTGAAGATGAGATTTGTTCTTGTGGTGATTACTGGTGAAAAGATGGTTTCTTGGCAAGATGCAAGTGTCTTGCTTCATTCATTGATCTGTGCAGCTACTCAACCATCCACCATTTCCTGAGAGTCTTGACCATCATGTACTGCCAAAGAGGGCTGGAGGATCAGATGAGGGTTTGACAGATTCAACAAAAATCATTAACGGAGGGTGGCTGAACACTGGGGATTCTACTGCTCATAGTCCCAAATGTGGCACATGGATTAATGAAGAAGAAGTCCAAACCACTGGATGGGATGCCTTCCCTTCCTCACCCATTCATTCTGTTCCTGTCAACAATGGCTGGGATGCTATCCCTTGCAGAAGAGCGTACCACACGAATCATCTCAGTGCACTTATCAACTGAGCTACTAACTGTTGGTAAGAGTTTCTAATATAACTCTGAATGTATTTAGCATAAAATATTTTGTGGAGTAAAATAAAATAAGTGAAAAAAATAAATGGATTATATTGGTAACATATAAAAGTACGTATCCAGGCTTCGTTGTTTACCAGGCTTAGATGGATCCCACTAACTTTTGCATATGGCAATAATTTTCACTCTTTCTTCAAGATCATTTGTAGCATCCTCGAGTAGGCCCTACCTCTTCAAACAAGGGAAGTGTTTGAAGACTCCAAGCCACTGGGAGAGCTGATACAGAACTAATATATCTGGCAATGAAATGTTTACCATTTTTCTTGCAAAAAACAATGAAATACAGGTTGTATGTATGTAACACCATGGGGATGACCCAACCTTTTTTGAGAAAATTGAACATTGAAATGCAGAGATAGCTCCGACAATACTCCGCCATTTTTCTTCCATAAATAAATAAAACACTGGATCTCTGCATCTAACACCGTGGGGATGACCCACCCCTTTTTGTGCAAATTGAACGTACTTCTCAGAATTCGTCGCTAGTAGTGCGGAGCAACGCGAAGCCCTAGTTTGCCTTAAAAATTCAAAAAGAAGATGATGACATTGTCTGGGGGGCAAGGCCAGCTATGTAGACCGTTCCTAGCTCAGTTGGTTAAGTGCACTGAGTGCTACCCAGACGATTCTGGGGTCAAATCTGGGTGTGGTATGGTTTGGTATGGTTCCTGGGTGGTGCCCCATTCCTACGCCTCATGGCGGGTTACTGTGAAAGAGGTTATTTTCTCCTCTCACTATTAAGGGGCCTGATTTGTGAGCTGTCGCTCCCAGGTGTTTCCCTTAAAAAAAAACAAAAAAGACCGTTCCGTATGTTGAGTGGGATTGGGACTTAGCCGTTTCGCAAGTCTCCCCTCACTGTCAACGAACGGGTTCTCTCCTCTTTCGCTTCCTGTTCTCCAGGTTGGATGTGATCATCCCTCCACGACCTTCTCCATTGCTTTAGCAGGGCTCCTTTCATGTCACTTGGCTTTTCTCTTCATTTCGCACCTTGGAGAGTGTGTTGCGCTGTGTGCTCTTCATTTCACTCCATAAATAGCGCGTTGCGCTGTATGGCGGCTAGGTGAAGCTTTCCTGTTTGTCCGACTGATGGTTGCTTGACACCTCCTTTGCTCTCCATGTCGGCAGCTCTAGCCAAACGAATGGCTCTCCAGGCTTCTCGGGCTTTCATCTCGCTGTAGATAAGTGCCTCTCTCATCCTCTATCTTTTTCCTCACGAGTCAGACTCTCATTCTTCCTGGTGCCCTTGCTTGTTGTGTTCAGCTGTGTCGGGCCCCCTTTTTTGGTGCAGCAGCGGGCCCCTTCCTCTTCTGTTTCCCCTCCTCCACTTCTACTGGCTCCCCCTATCAATGCGGTTTCTGGGGGTCCCCCAAGGGCCTACCGTTCTAACAGACGGGAAAGAAGAAGAAGTGGAAACTTTAACAGGAACAATGGCTCTAGACTTATGGGCTCTGCTCCCTTCTCTTCCTCTCCTCAGGGCAATCTATCTGACATTTCGAGTGAAGTGGCTTGGAGTGAAGTGGCTGCGACCTTACACGATGACCAACCTGTTCTCCAGTTGGACATGAATGTGGTCAAAGAGCAGTCCAAACTGTTGTCTGAGTAAGGGATCCGGGACCGTCATTGGGCTCGTACGTGGACTATCGAACACTTGGGAGCAGATGGCGGCCTCACTTACCATTTTTGCCACCCTTTGGGAAGAGGGTTCTTTTCTATGATGTTCAGCTCGAAAGAACATGCTTCAAAAGCTCTCAAATTCAATGTCCGCAGACCCAGATACCGGGTGCATATTTTCCCATGGTCGATTGACTGGGGCCATAAGCTTGGAGTCACCGGTAAGCCGATGGTGATAGCCTTGCCTTATTTACCTGGCAATTATCTCAAGTCCCTGCCGGAGATTGGGGCTCACTTTGGAGCCTACATTGGATCAATGAACGTCAACGATTTCGAGGAGGAAGACATGCTCAGTGTTGACTCTAATGGCCACTTTGATCCTTCATGGGATTCTGGTGTTCTTTGATCCTTCCTGGGATTCTGGTGTTCCCAAAATTGTTGTGTTAGTGCCTGAATCCTCAGTGATTACTGACTCTCTCAAGCTCCCCACCATTGACAACTCCTTCATCATTATAGTTGTTATTGAAGAATGCTTGAATATCCTTTGTCACCTCTGTCACAAAGAAGGTAATGTGAAAGCTGTCCCTTGAATAAGAAGACGAAAGTCACTAACTTGCCTTCTCCATCTGTGAATGTTAGATAGCGAAAGGTGGCTGATTGCCCGTTCTAAGGCAGAAGCTGTCATTTTTCAACTGGCAGAAGGTGAAGCTGACAATCTGGATTACTTTTGCAGCAGACTGAAAGCCAAGGTTCAATAAGTTAATGTTGCCTGATGATTTCTCACCAGGGAGGCCCTTGGCGGTTGCCATTCATGTAACCCTTATGGTTTTTGGTTTCCCGGAAGGGACCCCCGCCATTCTGGCCACTGGCTGTGATTCCTTTGTTGGATCCTGGTTCTTCCCAGAGGACTTGGAATCTTACTCTCCGGGTAAAGAGATGGACATCATTCTTTCTAAAGTCAATAACATCTTCCTTCCCTGTCTTCCTCATCTCACCATCACCCCTAATATTCGTATCTTTTCTGCTTCTTTTCTTCATCAATTCTCTTCTGGTAACTTCTCCATCCAACTTCTTCCTACATAAAAAGCCAGAAACCTTTGAAGATCTGTCCATTTTGTCTCGAAGTTCATCTTTGGCATCAAGAGAGAGTATCCCAACTTCACAGAACAAGAAAAAAAAATGGGCATGAGTTTTATCCATCCAAAACCATTCTCCAGGGTCAAACTGCAGCAATCTAACGGGGGCAGAAAGAAACCACCTGAAAGAATTGGGGTAATGGTGTAGCTCATCTGGCAGGGGGGTAACTTTCCCGGACAATGAGCAACAAACACGGATGTCATAGCATTGAGAACTGCTGGGGATCAGATCCATCCTAGGGTCAAACAGGGTCCCGTCAGAATGAACTTTGAAGCAATTACCCCGAGACCCAGAGAGAGCAAAAGCTGCACACAGCTTATCATGAAGGGAGAAGCCTTTTGAAGGAGCTCAGGAAACTTGAGGATGGAGGGGTTAAGTTTGAAGTACCCTCTCCCTCTAGCATGTAAACTAGGAGGATTCAACGTCACTGTCACTGCAGCATGATCAAAGTCAGGCACAATCGGACCAGTAGGGATGCAATTGGCCCAAGAGAGAGGAGTTTGAGAACAGTAGATACGGTCTAAGCGGGCCATACTTAAGTGCGGGGGCTGCCTCAGATTAGACCAGGTGAACTTTAACCCCCAGGAGGATTCATGGAAGGTGTCAACCAGACCAACAGAGAAACAGAGCAAATCTCATGCAATTTGATCTGCATCTGCAAGAGAATGAGAGGAATGGACCAAACGATCATCAAAGTTATCCACCATATTAAAATCCCCCGCAAGCACCCAATTGTGGATGTGGGGAAGGTTAACAATCTTATCTCTGATCGTGTTCCATAAGGAGGCACGCACCAGAGATAAATTTGGAGCATAGATGTTTATAAACGCAGAGAGACCAAAACAGGAGTCTGGCTTGGTAAAAGCGCACTGAACCCTACCTTGAACCCACGTCTGCACCTCCTGAATGAATGGGAAGAAAGTAGGGGATGCCAGAATGACAGTGCCACCACGGGAGCCCGATACTGTTGGATTCCACCAGGCCATGTACTGTGGCCAAAAGGAGTTCCCAATGGATTGAATCTTAGAATCGTCCAACTTTGTTTCCTGAAGAAAAATGATGGAAGAGGATGACATAAAAGAGGTAGCACAGAGTTTCACCCGTCTCCTCTTTGGAACAGATGCATCAGATCCAATGCCTCCGACATTCCAAGTAGGAAACGACGAGCTCATGTGGGAAACCAATGACAGCCCGCAGAGATAGCTCTACGATTTGATGGCCGGGAGATACAGCACCAAAAGGAAGCCAAGATGGAAGCACAGATTGAGTGAAAGCAGGGGTGACCCAGGCAATAAACAAAACTGCCAATTCTGAGTGAACGCCCTTGAAGGATATCTGATAAAAATGCCAGCAGAAAGGAAGAGCAGCCATTCCATAACCCCTCAGATGAAGCCAGCAGATTGTGGAATCGACGACACCATTGATCATGGCAAAGTAAGCTCCACGGGTTTTTGAAGGGACCAATTATATACATTCCACCAGTACAACAGGTAACAAAATACAGGGACAGGCAAGGCAGCTGTCGACAGAGAGAAGTATCTTGACTCACCGGAGAGGGAGTTGTCGTGGAGAGATCCATGAGAGTGAAAATTTTGTCGCTGGGGGGAGATTCAGACTCCGTTGGCGTATTCTTCTGAGAATGAAGAATTTCCTCCACCACTTTCATACCAGAATCGTAGATAGCAGTGAGGAATTTCATTTTCCAATGTCCCCAATTCACCTGGAATTTGTTTCCCAGACAACCAAGTTAGAAAGGAGAAGATAGAATCTTGAAGAAAGCCAACCGTATCATCCCCGTGCGAGCTCACTTTCAAGACTCTCCTACTTCGTGTGCATCCTGCACTCAGAATGCTACGGAAGATATAGAACATTGTCTTGTGTTCTGTCCTTTTGCTACAGCTGTCTGGTCTTATGCTTTCAATCTCTATTCTATGTGGAATCATAGTCTTACCTTCTCGGCTTCCAAAATGCTATCCCCTGCCTTCAGAAGCTATTGTTCTTGGCTCACTCAGACATGATGTCTGAGGCTCACAAATCCAGGCATGTTTTATTGGCAGCTCTACCCAGATGTGGCAATCGAAGGAGATCACAACTGCTTGCAGCTTTTGACAGTACTTGGGCAAAAAACCATGTCTTCTGCTGGAGGATTTCAGATACTTCAATCGTCTGGGAAAACACCCTCTCAGCCTGCTGGTAGTTCGGTTAGTGCCCACTCCCCTCTTGAGCCGGATGAGGCTGAGGTGAACTGGAGGCATAAGCGTAGTCTTAGGAAAGGTAAATCTAAGGCTCAATTGTCTTTTGATCCCCCCAAGAGTGAGGCAGCATGTAGTGCATCTGTAGAGTAGTGCAGGTCATGGCTGCTCTGTTTGCTCTAGCCTTGCTTAGTTATTCTGCTTCTCCACCTCTCTCTCCCCTCTTTCTTATGAACTACTGGGGAACCTCATCCTCTGCCTTCATGGCTCTTTGTAAGGTTACTTTTTCCTTACCATTTAATAAAATTTACCAGGGCCACTGTCCCCTGTTCTCAAAAAAAGAACAAAAGAGAAAAAAAAAGAATGAGGTCTAAGGATTGGTGTAACTGGGTGGACCCCAAGAAGAATTGCGGAGTGGGGCGATAAGTGGCAAGTGGCGATGAGTGTAAAGTGCAAGGTGGAGGATGCTTTGATGCTTGGAGCAATTCTGCAATGATGCCCAGGACATTCTCCTGCCGTGCTCCGTTTATTATTGCATTGGATCAACGGATCTGCCTGCGCACATCTGCCCTTTGAAACCATTACTACGTAGCAGAACCCGACTGACACCTCGTGCTGCTGGAACTATGTCCATACATAACCCCCTCCTGCTCTTCCGATGACGATGATGTGTAGTCATTGATATCCCAGGGACAAACCGCATTTACCTCCATGTTTATAATAACCCAAATCCATGTGAGGGGTAGGCTTTCCCCTCTGCCAGAATTGGTTGTCATTCCAAGAAACCTCTTGTTTCGAATCAGAGTGATTGACCTCTTCCTCGGGCAGTGTGGATCCAAAGCCCCCGCTGAAAGGATGGAAAGATTGGCTATCAAAGGTGTGACCTTCTCTGGTTTGAGTGTAAACCGCTGGTTGACTTGCCTTTTGACCCTGGTGAATGGAAGTGGATCTCTAGGAAGAAGGATCCATTATTTGCTTACACGGCCAAGCTTGGTTACTCTATGTTGCATCCTTCTCATCCTTTGACTAGGAAATGGGACCAAAAGTGGCAAGTTGTCTTGCAGAAAGGTGCAAGACTGGGTAGCAGTTTGGAAAGACATCTGGCTAAAACACCGCTCAGCAAAAGACTCGGGCTTTCTTTGGAGACTTGCCCATAGGATCCTTCCGTTTGGAGCCTATACTTCTGATCCCCCCTCTGCTGCAAAATGTGTCCAGCCCAGGAAGTGGAAACCCTGGAGCATGCTCTCTTTCAGTGCTATTTTGCTGTGACAGTATGGTCAAAAATTAGAGCTTTCTATGCTCATTGGAAAGTTGTGAATTCTAACTCACTTTCCATTCACTTTCCAAGTCTGGTCTACCATTTGTGCTTTAGCTCTTTGGCACATATGGAAGGCTCGATGTGCTAAGTGGTATGACGGTGAATTCCCCTGCTTGAAATTGGTGCTAAGGAAGATCTTTTTTGATCTTTGGGTTGAGGGGAAAAAGGCTTAGGGTGTTGTGCTTGCAACTCTTTGCAGATGTTCTTAAGAGAAACGGACCATGTTACTTCAAGAATTCGATTCCTCCTGGGGTTGGCGAAGCATCATCTGCACCAGAAGCGGAGACAAATGCTCTTTCCATCCTGCGGTCCCCAACCAATGGTGGCCCCTCCAGCCCCTGGCCCTCTCCTCATCATGACTTTGAAGAAGATATTAACTGGAAGCATAGGAAGAATAGGAATTCGAAGATTAAGGCCCACCTCAATTTTGAGGCCCTTAGATCCAAGCGTTATCTTTCCTATTCCTCCTTGTTGTATTCTAGACCTGTCCTCTAGATCTGCTTTCTCCTCAAAGCTCGCTTTCGTTGCAGGTTCGCTTTTGGCCACAAGGCATAGATGGCAGAGTTAATTTCTTATATTTATGCCCTGGCAGTTCTTTACAGTGTCTGGTTCTTACCAGGTGTTTTCTTCAGTGAACCATGAGTGGTTATTTGGCTACCCATCGTGGTGCTCTGGGAGGGTCCCCCACCCCACCCCAACTGTTGTGTCTTATGGCCCTTCATGAGGTTATTTTTCCTCGTTCTTTAATTTGAGAAACAGGGCTCCACTCCCTTTCTTTAAAAAAAAAAAAAAAAACCCCCAAGTCGTCAGGTCTACTGACCATTTGCTTTTGCTTGCTTCTTTCAACCCTGCATCAAGTAGTAAGTATATGATCCCCACCTTCGTCCTCGAGATGGATACGTGACCGACCCTCCCAAAGGCATTCTTGTGGAGCGGGCGCTGCCATTCATTGCAGATCTTTGACACTAGCACAGCACATTAATCAAAATTTACTAAAGCACAAAACTCACACCAGCTCTAGCTTCACACCCACCCAACCCACAGATGGCCTTGTTTATTGCAGATCAAAGAAGCAACTCTGCATACATCAAATCACATCATTTTGACATCAGCTGGGGTACAGACTACTTCCCTTGCGTCCAAGGACCTTCCAGAATTGGCATTGGGGCAGAAGTGTGTGCTGGTCACATGAGCTACAGTTCTGTGAAGGATGAGCTAGAGAACAGCACAAGTCACCCATGCCCAAGGAATCCGACACAAGAGCCAAGGAAGGGCTGAAGGAGATACACACGGATGTGTGTGGCCCCATCAAGACGTACAAGCTCTTTCTACTCATGTAAGCAGTGAAGGTGACAAAATACCTAGATCCTCCCATTGATGTTGTCTTGAGAGAAAAAGGACAAGTGCTGGATACTTTCAAGAATTTGCGTATGAAGTGGAAAATCAGTGAGACCTGAAAGTCAAGGTTCTTAGGAGTGATGGAGGGGGAGAGTTCCTAAATCAGGAATTCAAGAGCTATCTTGCTGAGAAAGGCATAAAGAGCAAAGTAACAGCCAGGGACAGTCCAGCCCAGAATCGAGTGGCAGAGAGAATAAGCAGAACATTGGTTGAGAAGGCTAGATGTATGATGCAGACATCAAGCGCCTTGGACCAGAGTTCTGGGGAGCGCCATCAACACCGCCACATATCTCAAAAATTTGAGTCCCATGTGAGCTTTGAAGGACATGATTCCAGAGGAGGCATGGAGTGGGAAGAAAGCATCTAAGAGTTTTTGGTTGTGCTGCTTATGCTTTGATACCTGACGGGTAAAGGAGCAAGCTGGATGCCAAGTCAGAAAGATGCCTCTTCATCAGGTACGATCTAGGATAAGAAGGGTACAAGCTCTACAATCCTAGAACCAAGAGGTCAATTAGAGTAGAGTCATATTTGGTGAGGATAGTTTTCGGAAAGAATCAACTCCCAAGGATTTGTCCGTCCCTTTGACAATCCCCAATGTGGGGGTAGAAGAAAGGGAACAACAAGACTAAGGATCTACACTCAAAGGGAGAAGGTGGCAAGATACCAGACAAGGATCAAGATTCCGAAGATCGGGATGAAGATCCACTGGATAAGGATGCAGGGCCTACAAGGTCAGGAAGGATCAGCAAATTGGAGTTAATGTGGCAGAAGAATTTACTGGCCTGACTATGGATGACATAGGGCAGATGGAAAGTTATTTCCATGCCCTTGGTGAAGAAATCAGTGCAGCAGGTTCAAGGGAGGCTGAAGAGCCAGCCACTCTCAAAGACACATTGGCAAGGGATGATGTCAGTAAGTGGGAGGAAGTTGTACTGAGGAGATGAAACCTCTGAAGAAAAACCAGAAATGGAAGCTGGTAACGCTCCCTAAAGGTAGAAAGGCAAGCAAGTGGGTTTCAAAGTGAAAAGAGGACCCAACAAAGAAGTAGTGCAGTACAAGGCCAGACTTGTAGCCAAAGGATTCACACAGACTTCAAGACTTGATACAATGAGACTTTTGCCCCGGTGGCAAAGTACACCTCCATCTGATGTTTACTGGTATTGGCAGCGAAGCATGAGAGGGATGAAGAACAAATAGACATGAAGACTGCATTCTTGAACAGGGATCTCCAGGAGGAGATCCACATGAAACAACGAGAAGGCTTCCAAGAAGGTGATAAGGTGTCTCAGCTCAAGAAATCTTTGTATGGACTCAAACAGGCTTCAAGGACATAATATGAGAAGATCAATAGCTACTTGATGAGCAAAGGTTTTGTAAGGAGTGCAGCTGATCAAAGCATTTATACATGACATCAGGAGTCATGATAATAGCACTCTATGTGGATGACCTGCTACTGCAACAATAAGGATACCATGCGCAGGCAGGAGCCTGGATTGAGCAATACCTTCGAGATGGTTCATCTTGAAGCCATGAACTACCTACTTGGAAATCAGATTTTGAGGGACAAGGAGGGAACTATAAAGTTGAGTAATACCTTTGAGATGGTTCATCTTGGAGCCGCGAACTACCTACTTGGAATTCAGATTTTGAGGGACAGCAAGGAGGGAACTATAAAGTGGCAATCAAGGAAATTCACGGAGTGATCACAGGAGAAGTCAAGCCATTGATGCACAACTAAATGTGGTAGCATGAACATAGAATATCAGACCTTCACAGTAACTCAACAAGAGAACTAAATGCAATCTTTCTAGACTACTTGCATAAGTGACTACAATTACCCCACCTCGCAGATTCCTACAAACATTCAGTTGCGCCCATTTACTTTCAGATTTGAGCAAGACTTCAATCCGAGTCCTACCCTGACAACAGAGATTCACTCTCAGCACAACATACAAATTGAAACATGACCACTGTTAAAGCAGAACCAACAGATTGAGTGTGGTAGAGAAGCCCGCTACCGCTTGACATGGGATTTCAACATTTACAAGACATGACAGAAAGTCACCAAGTATCCTTCTTCCCCACTTCTGAGGAGCCAAAATGTCTTGAGTACTCGGGAATTCAAAAAGCTTCCAAGTACTCAGCTACAAAAAAGACTGAACTGCAAGTGTCTAACATGATGCTACAAAGAGGAAGGATACTCTGCTGTAGGCATTTGCTCCGTTCCTCTTGAGCTTCCCTGAATAACTCTCTACCAAACAATTGCAATTCACCAGTACTATCCGAAAGATCTACAAATATCCCGAAGCTCTGCCCTTTGCAAAAGCCTGTGAGAGATGCTGCAGACACTTCCCCTCTACCCCGTCACTACCTTAAAAACTGACATTGAACAAACTCTCTACATGTTTTCAGTGTTTTCTGCTTTTCTGCCTTTTTTCAGTTTTCCAAGACATAAGAACAGATCAAATTCATGCTGAACCGGTCATCTCAAAATGCCGTGCAGAAAGTGCAACTGGATTTGCACAAGTAACATGGCAACGTTGTAAAATTGCCATTAAGATATTGCTGGATGTAATGTTCTTTCAACTCGCATGGTCGCTTGTTTCTGACCATGGTAACAAAGGACCGTACACACATATTAGTACAAAGGTAGCCCACACTCAACGTCGAGTGGAGGTATTGTGAGAAAGGAAGAAATCAAAATCAGGGTGCTGCACATGTAGCTGCTTCAGCCACACATCCGCAGAGTTCTGAAGAGACGTGGCGTATCGACGTTCTGAGTTGGACGTCCAAATGGCACCTCGCAGTTTGTAAGAAGCAAGCCCAAAGGCACGCAACATTAGCTTCTCAGAGTTGCGAACACACATGGCAGGGATCTCACAAGCTTCACTGCCATTTGCAAATTGCCTCAGAGAAGCACCTGTAGAACCATCTGTCACCGTAAACCATTTTGACAGTATCAGAGCACATACACATACCTGGCGCTGCATAGTTTCAAATTGTCGTGACAATATCAAGCTCTTAAAACTTCTGAAATACCCTTTTGAGTGTTTAGGTGCCACTCTAAAATACATTTGTAACTCTGAAATTGTGCACAGACAAGGAGATGCAGACAAGATAAATTGACATCTAATCGAACACCAAGCCAATCCATACCCGCAATCATTACTAATGCCAAAACACTGTTGCACCAGAAAGGTCTCACCTGAAGCACCTTGCAGAGGCGTTGATAGATGGTGGAATGTGAGGAAGCACGCTGCTAGGTCACGTAATGTGGGTCCAGTGGGAATCCGGTAGATAGGGTACCTGGTAAACTCCAACTGTCAGCAATACTACAAAACAAAACCCCATCAACTGCTTACATTCAATTGAACAGACAAAAACACGAAAGGGATTGGTAGCACACAATCTTCAAGGACAAAACGTGGGCATACCAAGCCACGGACATCCAGCTAGATGGCAGAAGATCCAGGCTACGGAGGGACAACAGCTCAGGATTATCTCGGGCCAGATCTGCAATCTGCAAGAAGCATTCAAGACTCGTCACGACAGCGCCACTAACAGGTAACAAAAAAGTCATGAAACATATCTAGCATTCGCTGCGCAACAGGGTTCGGACAGAATGTCAAGCCAGAGGAACAGTCCGCACTCAAAATTCTCATGAAAACTTGAGAACTTGTGCACACACAGTCATATTTGGAGGCTGCTGACTAGGGGATTTCAATCATACATAGAGAGTACAGATCATCTCCCAACTTTTCAAGGATGTGCAAAAAAATCTCAAATTGCTGCATGAGGGACAACCAGCCTCACAGCTGGCAAATTCCTACCTTATCTGTAAGAGGGACTCGACTGTAGGGTGGAGCTCCCTCGAAGTACTGGTAAAAAAGATGATCCATCTCTCCCTCCTGAGATGATTCGTCGTCATCAATGATGAACTCTCCCCTCTGATCTGCGGATCCAGTGACCAAACAATCCAACCTCGAATTGCTTCCCAAAGAACTACACAAGCTTGAATTATCTGTTCCCTTGAGGCCTCGACATCGAAAAGTCCTCCCATGCCCCAATGGCCTCTCATTTTCACCATCACTGCTGTTCTCACTGCTTGTATCCCGGAACTCACCATCGCTTGCATCACTTTCCTCCCCACAACGCCTGGATGAAGGAGGGAATACACAACAATCTCATACTGTCTTACTACCAATCATAGGAGCTCAATGACTCAAAGGACCGTTCCTGGAGAGAGCACTGAACCCTCACCCTTCCAAGATCTGACAGGAACAGACAAAATACGAGCTGCAGAGGGAAAAGAATGGATATGCTAAAGAAAGACATCTTATGCATAAAAAGCTTGACTTCCAAGGAGCTTACCTGAAATGCACGTATGGACTTCTCTCCGAGCGTGTGTACAGCTGGAGAGCCGACAGGTATGGTACGTAGTACTGAACTACACTCTCGTTCCCATTCAAAACGATTGGGACGCCTGCCCCGTAAGCACTCCACTCATCAAAGGAGGCCCATAGATCCCCCAGAAAGAAGTAGGGCGTAGATTCCGCTTCGCATGGCAACCACCTCTTCTGCGCTGCATCTCGCAGACAAGTCTGCATGTGAAGGCACCGAGAAGATCAATATGCTCCTATACTCGCACATGGACAGTTCCATTTGTAATTGGCAGAGAAAGTCATCAAGGATTACGTAGAATAATAACGGAGCATGTCAAGGAATACCAGATGGATAATAGTTAGTGACAAGAGCTCTACAGACATCTCCTGGACAAGCATCAAGTCAAACAATTCAGAAAGAGAAGCGCATTGCCTACGGCTGCTCCCATCATCTGATATGGCGACGATTTCCTCGTGTTTGCTAAGTGCCCAAGGCAACACTGCATAGCACACCTACCACTTCCAAGCGGAGACAGCGGGAGTGAGGAGGTTTCTAAGAAGATGAACTCCCTTGGTAGCAGCTGATTAAATGCTAATAAGCACGGATCCAGCCATCCGAGTACCCGGATGGCTCTACAGATGGCGATACTGCGTCTCAACAAGTTGATGACCTTAAAAATCAAGTACAATTACCCTCACGAGTCATCCGTTAGACCGACCTTTCGCATGCCATTGCGTAGATTGAAATACCGTGCGAAACCAGTAGGGCATACCTTGGGTAGATAATGAGGATGTACGGTGGGGGTTGTAACTTCCAAAAAACGATCAAGATTGGAATGTGATAGTCTCCCAGATGGCGAAGCCAGCGCGATGCCGCACCTTTCAGACACCTCTGTCCCGACACTCTGATCTACAGCCTTTCCGGCATTTTCACTACCTTTCTTCCCTGCGTCTGCCGATTGATGCTTTACGGGCTGTCTTTGCTGAGAGGTGGCTCGAGGATATGTAAGATGCCGATGCTTATCCCCATGCTGCTCGTCCTGTCTTTCCAAAGTGCCCTCAAGCCCAATCTGTAAGGCTGGACCAACCATAGATTCCAAGCTTTTCCCTCCGCCCGCTGTAAGCCGTTCTCCCTGCTTCACACTGTTACCTAGGTGTATCTCACCCGACCCGTGACAGGTAAGTCCTCAGTTGTCCGAAGCTCCCTAATCCTCCAAGGATGACCTCCATAAACTTAACCACAAGCTCAACGTAAAGACAAGCCGAACAATTTCGCCAACATAAAAGACACACAGAACAGTCACCAGACCGGCAAGACCATTGCTCCCATCACTTGGATTTCAAACAATTTGCGGATCTAAGCTTCCGTGCTATTTGCACATGAAAATCCAATCAAACGCTACTGAGATGAGTGATACAGATGCAAAAAGTTCTTGTCTCCACAAATCTAATTTCGTCTCATTCTCTATGCACAGGAAGGATTCCTCTCCGCATGACTAAGCAGAGGCAAAGAGGAGAAAAACGTTCTCCAAAAGAGTTGGAGATGAATGCTGCAAAACACATGCACTGGGATTGAGTATGAAGCGAAACACTTTCCTACGTCAAATCCCAACCAAAGAGACGGCCAGCCAGTGGCAGCGAACTCCGCAACTGCCGAAAAACCGTACACAGCAGCAGAGCAGCGTGATAACGAGGGAGCCGAGCGAGAAGACAAGGAAAACGGATCAGATACTACACAATTCAACACCTTGATAGAGCTCTGAGACGTGTAGCGCAGAACGATCGTCAATAGTGGACACAGAGGATGCAAACCTCAGCTATGGAGGAGCTCACAGAAGGCAGATGAAGAAGGCTGCCAGCCCTGCTCTCTGTCCCCTAATCCAACGGTTCTTTTTTCACTGACCGGAGGTCGGTTACAGGGACCATTGGTCGGAGGTAGAATGATATAACACGTGGGATCCCGGTATTTCAGTGTTCCGTTGTACTCGCACCCGTTCAGAAGGCGGGCGGGCCCTTCCGCGGGGTCACCCGTCCCGGATATCCCAGCCCCAACGGTTTCTAGAACTTTCTGGCCCCATCTCCAACCGGCCTTTTCTCTATTATTATTATTATTATTTTTTCAGGAACAGGGGGTAACAGCTCTGATTAATTTTATTACTGAAAATTATTATGGGGAAAAAAATTAAAACCCCGGATTAAGCCATAAGGCACACACACCGGATTAAGCCATAAGGCACACACACCGTAATCAGTGTAATAAGAGCCATGCATCCGCCCAAAGGTGGATTTTGAGGAAACTAATGTGGGCCGAGAGAGAAGACCCCTTAAATGTGAGCAGGAAACTGGTGGCCTATGAACAAACAGATCATTGACCTTGCGTAAATATACTGAAAAGTAGAGAACATAGATCTTGTATTGATCTTTCCTAAAGCAGAAAGATCTAAGAGTAATTGAGCCTTGAGGCCTTGGATGAAGTTTTGAGATGTTTCCAGTTGACATCTCTCTCAAATTCCGACGAAAATGTGGAGGGGGACTCGAAGGTCGCGCCATGTTGGTGGAGGGAGCTCGGTCCAGAAGCATTCGTCTTGTGTGGGAGAGTGGCAGATGATACCGAGGCGGCCCCATGACTTGCAGAATGCTGCATGGATCTGAAGTGCACATTGGGAATTTCGGTCCATATCTGCACAAGTTTTATCCCAAGCTTTTCAGTCTGGAGATCGTAAAAAACACTAGAGAGGAGCGAAGATACCGTGGTGGTACTTCCAGAGAAGGTGTTCTTACAACGGATTTCCAGAGGTGCCATAACATCGATCCTCTGAGGGTTTCGAAGACTAGACAACTGACCGCTTTGTTTTTGGTATTCTGGTCATAGTTAAGGAGCAAGTGGGTTTCAGAGAGGGTTTTGGGGTTCCAGTTAAGGTATAACGATTCGACCAGAGGCCATATCTTGGATGGTGCTTGGCAGTGAAGCAGACAGTGCTCCAGGGTTTCCTGCACAACGGTGGAGCAACATGCACACAGGACAGATGCCTGGAACTGGAGCCACTCACCTACCTTGAGAACTCTATTTGCTACTTGCCATAGAAAGGCTGAAATCTTGGCTGGGCGAGACTTGATCCACACTGAGCTCCAGATGACCGACCACTTCTCATCTCGAAATCCATGGGTTTCCCATTTCAGATCCCATTTTGCCTTCATAGGTTGTGTTTTTGAAAGAACCTTGTACCCTCTTTTTGTTGTGTAAGTAAAGAAGGGGTCTGGCGATCTGGTGAAACTCCAGGACCATTCTGCCGGATCAATGTCAAGTTCTGCCAAGGGCCTTCCAAGAATCCATACGAATGTATTAGTGGCCAGCCAGGCTTGAATTACAATTGTCAAGGGGGGAACTGGGTTGAAGGCTTCATCTAGAGAGGTCCAGCAGCAGATTTGAATCGGGGTTAAAGGGATGGGCCAAATAAACTATGGAAGGATGGATGATAGAGTGAGCACTAGCGTGTTTTTGTTAATGTCAAAGGAGACGACAGTGAGCTGCTATGGCTCTACATATTGAACGAATAGGATGGATAACTGACCCTGGTGGATAGCCAGAGCCCAAGTATTGTCCAATGGTTCGGAAGGGCCTGATCCAAGGATAGCTAACCAGTGCGGGTTGATGGATGAAATGAGATCTTGGTAGCCACGGGACGCTCTGCCTCCGTGCCATCAACTGGTTACAAAACTCTGTACCCTGGTCAGTGAGGATTTCAAGGGGTCAACCATGACGTAACAAGATTTCATCAAAAAAGAATTGAACCACCTCGTCGTTGTCCTTAGCAACCAATGGTCAGATCTCAACCCACTTGGACAGCTAGTCAGTAGCCACACCTATATAGCTATTGCCCTTGGTCGTAGTTTTGAGAGGACCGACAAGATGAAGACCAACCCTGGCAAACATCTTAGTTATAGGAATTGGTTGAAGGTTAAGAGGAGCCACGGTCCTAGGCAGCAGGGTTTTAGACTTACATGGAACACACTTAGCAATGAAATCCGCCACATCCTTAGTTAACCCCTTCCAATGGTACTTTTCCTGGAGTCGTTTAACAGTTTTGTCAATACCCAGATGACTAGCATAAAGAGAGCTATGGTAAAGCTCGAGCAACACAGGCATAAAGCTCCTAGTAGGGATCTCCACATCACTCTCCTGCCCAAGAACATGAGCTACCTTAAGCAACTTACCGTCATGCTCCCTATGAGAGGGAGGATGATAGTTGACTTACCTGAGGAGACGGGAGGAGAGGCCCTACGGACGAGTGTTGGTCTTACACTTCTGGAGAAGGGGGTGTAGTAGATCTTCCATGTCTGCAGCCGCCATAGCCAGCCCTTGGGTTAGTGTGAGCATCAAGGGAGTGTCCGCCTCAGTGAACTCCATGGCATGGCTCAGCTCAACTGGATAGCAAAGGTGACTTCATGGGAATGCAGACTAAGCAGTGAAGCACATAAGCATAACTCCTTATGGAGAGGATTCATGACAAAACAGGGGCAGTTGGCAGAAAACAACAGGCCACCAAAGAAGGAAGAGAGTGCTCATATCTGGAGGATGATCTCACTAACAGGGCAATACTCTATTAGTCCTCTAACCAGCAACAAAGGAAAATAAATCCCATTCTGACATGAGATCAGGTAGAGTAGAAGGAACAGTGGCAACAAGGAACAGTGGCAACAGGGCTAGCAAATCAGGACCATCAAGACCAGAGGAAGGCAAAGATGAGGCAGCAGAGGGTAAACATTTAGCAAGATCATCCAAAGAAGCATAAGGGGCAGGAGACTTAGTCTCACTTCGAGTGAGAGCATCAACATTGTTGTTGGCCTTGCCCTTCTTGTATTGAATGTCGTACTCGAACATTTGAAGAGTCAATGACCAGCGAGCCAAGCGACCTGAGAGCTTATGAGGGGTCTTGAGAGCTTCAAAGGTAGATGGTCAGTTTGAACAAAAATGGGGCACCCATGTAGGTACTGCTATAATTCTTTTCATGCTTGTCAAGCCGGCGAGAGGCATAGGCCACCACATGCTCCCTGCCTTCTCTCTTTTGACAGAGAATAGCTGAAACAGCCAGGTCAGATGCATCAGTTTGTAAGATGAATGGCTGGGAAAAATCAGGAAAAACTAGTGTGGGTGCACTGATGAGAGCAATCTTGAGCTTTTCAAAGGCAGTGATTTGTGATCGCCCCCACAGAAACCGAACGTCTTTGCATAATAACTGATTGAGTGCAGCAGCAATGTGAGCAAAGTGTTTGATAAAGCGACGGTAGTAAGAAGCTAACCCAAGAAAGGCTCGGACACAATTCTTGTCACGAGGGGTGGGATACTCCCAAATTGCCTAGATTTTGGCAGGATCAGGGCGGATGCCTTTGGCAGAGAACAGGTGGCCAAGAAAGTGAAGGTCCGTCGTGCAAAGGTCACACTTTTTGGCCTTCATTTTCAAGCCAGTTCCTCGAAGTCTGCACAACACACGCTTCAAATCCAACATATGAGAATCAAAGTCGGCTAAACATTGATGTCATCAACATACACTAAGGTACACTCCCATCGTAAGTTCCCAAGCACCACATCCATGAGACGTTGAAAGGTGGCAGTGGCATTACATAACCCAAAGGGCATGGTTTCAAACTGAAAGAGACCCATCTTACAGGTAGGCAGTCTTTTCCTTGGCGGAATCAGTGAGAGGGACCTGCCAAAAGCCCGCAGCAAGCCAAAGAAGAGAATAGAGTAGCACCATTGAGTTGATCCAATGTATCATTGATACAAGGTTAGGGATAGACATCTCTTTTTGTCAAAGCGTTGAGACATCTGAAATCAACACAGAAACGGGTGCTGCCATCCTTCTTGGCAACCAAGACAATTGGACTGGCCCAGGGTGAAATAGATGGCTTAATGGCCCCTGCATCAAGCATCTTGGTTAGTTCACTCTGCATAATGCCTCTCTCTTTGACGCTTTCCCAGTAGGCATACTACTTGACATGGCTACCCTCAGTCACAATGTCATGCTTGAGAACATCAGTTCGTCCTAAGTCATGAGAACCAGCACTGAAAACATCAAGATTTTCGCGAATGACATTATAAAGACGAGTCCTTTCACTTTCAGTGAGGCTAGATCCCATTTTAATGTCACACAAGACCTGGTCAAGATGAGTAGATTGGGTAGGGGTGAGAGGGCTGACCTTGGGCGCAACCACTGCTTGAGCCAAGAGAGCCAAGTGATCTACAGGGTCATCAGACAGGCCAATGTTAGCAAAACTTATAAATGCATGCTGGACTTCCCCCAGATTTGCTAAAGGGGTGGCAGTGAGGCGTGCCAAGACCTGGCCCTTGAGTATGGTAATGGGTATGCATTCAAGATTAGCAACAAAGAGGCGGAGCTCCCCTCTAAAGCCCTTGTCCAAAACCCCGGATGCAATCAAACAATGCTTGGAAAGCATCAAGCACTTCCATCCCTCAACCTCAAGATAGCTACCTTGTGGACAAAGAAAGGTGAGTCCAAGGGAAACAGTTTTTTGGGAAGATGCAAGAATAACAAAATCAACAGGATTACGAAGAAGAGTGGTATTACCTGGAATTGGAATGGGAGCTTCACTCTTCTTACCAGGTAAGGGTGGCTGCCACTGATACAATGTAGAAGGTGTAGTCTTGGCAAAGCTAAAATACTTTGTCCAATTGTATTGCTCACCAGCATGTTTTTTGGCCTCAGCAGCAATGGCACTCATGTGAGAGAGATGGGCAGTGGCACAACCTACTGATAAGGAGGCAGAGTTAAGTTGCACCTTGTGGGGCGGGGAAGTTCCACTGGCAAGCCACATGATGTTCTCTACCACATCAATCTTGGCCCCTGCAGCACACATCCATTCCAAGCCCAAAGCAACTGTTCCCCTATGGTAATGATACAAGTCAGTGTAACAGACTTACAACTGACCTTAACAGGAATGGTGACCAAGCCAAGTGGTTCATAGCGCGTGCCATCTGCAATGGTCACCTGCAGACCCATGGCGGGAGTTAGCTTTAAACCAAGGTAGTCTAACAACTGACAGTGGCACAACGGACATGGTGCAGCCAGTGTCCACAACGTAAGGAAATGAAAGATGCCCTATGTGGCATTAGGTCATGAAGGGGTGAACTCTTTCTCTGTGCAACTTTCTGTTAGCCTCGCAATATTGCATCAATTTAAATTCATTGGACAACATCACTGAGACTACAGAGGTACCTTTAGGAGGGTGTTGGGTTTTGGGATCATCGGCCCCTTCACAAACGATCTGCCTCGTTTAAAGGCTGTTTCCCTTTCTATTCACGTTAAGCTTTCTTGTATTTTTCTATCATGCCCGGAACGAGATCTGCATATGTGCAGAAGTGAGCCACAGATGAAGCAGGGCATACGTTTACCTTTGACCTCATACCTTGTGCCTGTGTGTGTGTGTGTCCACGATGGGACTCTGAAGCGGAAGACTTGGCCGGTGATGACCGCCAGGAGCCTTCAGTCCAAACAGCCTGAAGCTGAGTGTGGAGCTCTTGCTGTAGGCTTTTCATTTCCTCCAGTAATGTGGAAGGTAGCTCTGTAGATCCTCCCTTAGGTACAACAACCCCGTGAAAACATCTGGAAGCATGCTGCAGGGCAGAATGAGGGTTGGGAGTGCATGTCTTACTTAACTTAGCATGTTTCGCAATCGCTCATCCATCATTCCAACCATGTGCCTCTTATTACGGTAAGGGTGTTTTTGCAAATAGACTTGGTCGGACGCAGGTAAACCAGTAATGAAGTAGGTCTTTAGGATAACAGTGCGTTCAGAAGGGACTGGGATGGCCTTGACCACTGTGGTTTTGAGGTCAGTGTAATACTTCCATATGCTTTCACCTGGTTGATATGGCTTGTCAGGCATGGTGTAGTAACACGAAACAACTTGAGTGCCAATTGCTTGGCCACTTCCCAGCGCAATTCTCCCTGGTCCTTAATGTTAGCTTCAAACAGATCACGAGCCTCACCTTTAAGGCAAAAACGAAACAAGTCAATGATCATGGTAGCTGGTAGTTCATTCAACTTCACACTCATTTCAAAGAAATTGAGGAAGTTTTCAAAGTCTTGACCCACCTCATAGTCAAGATGGTGGGTCAGGATATGGCCGTTTGTGGGTGCGTTGCACATCCTTGGGCTTGGTCTCTGGGGTCGGACCTACTTGTTTATCCAAAAAGAGCTGCATGAGAGCTGGACAACTAGACAAGGTAGCCATAACATCACAAATGCCTTTGAGGTTAGGCACATTACCAGTAGCTGAAGCAACCCCTTGGGTAGGAACTGCATTACCATCACGCATCTGGTCCTCAGGAGACAAAGTTTCGGACATAGGCTCAGGAGGCACATCATCATCAACCTTGATGTTGTCAGTAAGATGCACATCAACCTAAGTCATCTAAAACATTCCAGGGCTCCTTCCCAGACCAAGTGGTGACAGGCATTGCAATCCGTTCACAAAACAACAAAGGTGTTACATTCTTCCTGGAGGACGTGCAGGCCGTAATTTGGCTCCCAGTCGTTGATACAATAGCCACTAATGAACCGAATCTTGTGTAGCATGTAAACGCCTTCGCCCAAAAAGTGCCAGAGGTCTTCGTCCACCTTGAGCCAGATGGCTACTCGGGCAACGGAGCATATGAGCTTCTCTTTGGTCAAATTGGCCAAGACAAGAGCACTACCACCTTTCACCAGCTCCCACAGGCGATGCGGACTAGGCATGCGACGATAGGAAACTCTCACATTCCCCAGAGACCTCCCCAGCAACTGTGAACTGTGGAATGCCAAGTTCGGCCCATGAGAGCTGCCTTTCAGTAAGCCCATTGCACTGGGGGTTGTAGGGAGCAGTCAAGCGATGCTTGACATCTAAATTAAAACACACAATCTTACCATGTATTAGTTGTTGGAAAAGAACGGTGCCCTCACTGAAGAATGAGACATTACTCTGCCCATTCTCATCTTTGCTTACAAGACCTCAGTACAAGCGACAGTACTCATTTTTCACCATTTGAATTGTTGTATGGTCACAAGGCCCGCACACCTCTTCATATCCTGTGCTACAGACTCAGGTTGAGGAGCCTGTCATATGGGAAGACTTTCTTACCCACCTCACTGCTCATCGCGCTTGTGTCAAGACAAACTGATACATTGACTCTCTTCCCGACCATCCTAGAGAATGTTTCATTCAAACACAACGATTTCCAAACATGCAAGGGCTTAGTATGTAGACCGTATCTAAATCAGTCTATTCCATTTGGGCGATTTTTACGTAAGAAACCCTCAATTCCACTCCGGTTAACTTTTAGGGTTGGGGATCTGCACTGAGAACTGCTATTACACCTTGTTATCGACTGATACAAAAGCTTGTTGTAACTAGCACGCTCATTCTCCCTTTCATGGGAGGGATAAAGGTCTCACTTCGGCAATCGCACACTTATCAAATCGCAGTTTATGACACGAGGGCCGGCGGTGGGATGGATGTTAAAGATGTAGTCTGCAATGACTGGAAAGGGTAAATCATTCCGCGGAAATAGGCACCTACCTCACACCTCTGGGCTCACTATCCCCCCCTTCCGCCTGTTCTGTCCACGGTTATAGGTCCGTGCCTATGGAAATGATATGGCATGATGTGACGTGGCGTCAACCACGCTAGCGAGGACTGCTGACATGCCGTGACACCCGTGAACCAACGTGGCGAGAACTGCTGACGTGGCGTGAGCCTGACTGCGCTCACATGCTCACACGCTCACGCAGCCAGACAGCTGATATATGTTCAGTGTGATAATCCCTAGTGTACGTGAGTGTATGTGCTGGATGAATGTGTGTGAATGGATATGCTGACAAACTACGTGTTACGTTTTGAGTCCTCTGCAAATGATCTTGCCCATCCCGCTTGCCTGCTTTACTGAGCTCACATCCCCGTGCTAGCTCAATACCCGCAAATGAAGATGAATAACCAGATGGGCGAGAATTTGGTTCTATAGAGGAAGACCCCGTAATTCATATTATTAGCAATTTATGAGTGGTCCCTCTCCTGTTTTTTCTGTTAACCCTTAACTCCCTACGCGACCCGTTTCAGGTTTTGTTGTTTGAATGAACCATCCTAACTTTTGCAGACTAACTTTGGACTTTGCAACTTTGGACCTGCGGTGTTAGAGATATTGAGTTTCAAGCATTTTTCGTCACCCAATACCTACAATACGTGCTCAACAACATAGGTCACAGAGAGAGATGCGGTGTAACTAAGAGCCACTTCGCCTTGCGGCTACTGCCCCTTTTCAAGGGGGGGGCTATCATAGGTCACACTAATCATTATTAAAAAGGGGGGTTTTGGACATGAAGCAGTGTCTTCGACCGACATCAGCCTTCATGGCACTCAGCAGAGGTTATTTTTTCCTCTTTTTTAAAGGAATAGGGGGATTGTAACTTTACTAGTAAATGGTAAGGAAAAAATAACCTTACAAACCCTAAGGCAGAGGAATGAGATACCACTCTGAGCCATAAGGGGGAAAAAAAAAAAAAACCTTGAACTTGAATTGAAAGAGAGGAGAAAATAATTGTGAGACCAACAGTCAGTAGCTCAGTTGGTTAAGTGCACTCTGTGCCACCTAGATGATTCGGGGGTCAAATCTTGCTACTTGACGGGTGTGGTATTCTCTTCTCCCCCTTCCCTGGACGGTGTCTCGCTTATACGCTTCCATGGTGTGAAAGAGGTTATTTTCTCCTCTCACTATTAAGGGTCTTGATTTGTGAGTTGTCGCTCCTAGGTGTTTCCTTTTTTGGAGGAAAAAAATAAAACAAAAGAAATTGTGAGTGCCATGAAGGCGGTACAAGCGGGTCAGCTGCCCCAAGGTCCTGCACGAGACCAGCAGAACAACGCACAGAGGGTTCTCCGCTTCTCGTTGAACAATATTAGGGTCTTGAATGCCCGAGTGTGTGGCTGCAGCGGGGGCCGCGTGTGGCAGAGGGGTTGCGGAGGGTGGGAGCGCCCCTACCTGGACCCGGCCAGTCTGCTGCTGGGTCTGCCCGGCTTCTGCTGGGCCCACAATATATACATAATAAAGCATTAGTTATTGTGGGGGTTTATAGAAGGTGGCGGGTAGTGAGGTGGTTAAGAGCAATGAACAATAAACACGAGGTTTGTTGTTCAAATCTTGACAGGTTGTATTGCGGCAATAATGTGTGTTATTAAATATATATTTTGTCGAAGGGTCTGCTAGTCCGCTTGTCGGTCTGCTGGAGGGTTTGCCGGTCTCCTAGAGGAGGGTTTACCCAGTCCGCTCATCGGTCTGCTGGAGGGTTTGCCGGTCTCCTAGAGGAGGGTTTGCCCAGTCCGCTCATCGGTCTGCTGGAGGGTCTGTCAGTCCGCTTGTCGGTCTGCTAGAGGGTTTGTCTGTCCGCTAGAAGGTTGGAGTCAGTCTGTTAGAGGGTCTGCCTAGTCCGCTAGAAGGTCCGCCGCGGTAGATGACTTAGAAAAATTTCATAATCTGGCTGACCCGGTGAATGGGCGGTGGGCTTATGAGCTCACCCCATGGGCCGTACTGGCGGGGCCCATATGTGCATTCAAGACCCTAATATTAAAAAATGAGAGGCGGGTTCTCCCTTATGAAAAAAAGACAAAAAAAATGACAATGTTAAGAGAAAATCCTTATGGTGGAGCCATTTCGAAGCATAAAAAAAGATATCACAACCAAGATCCCCATGGGGAAGGCTAAAGGCTAAAGTATAGGAGTACCAGGTTCTCACATTCTTAAGCCGGGGAAGGGCCTCATCACTTGCCCTTCACCGGCGTAAAAAAACCAACTTGCCCCCTTATTGCTACCCCCACCATCCCCCGAACCGTGACCTTATGAATTCCGAAAGACCCTAGGTGTCTTACCCCTGACGTAAAGGCACGTCCTCTTCTCAGGTGAAATTTCACGACAGAGAAGGCAACCAGTTTAACTAAGGAAATTTCTTGGCGATTTTTTTTCTTATGACCGATAATATATGTTCTCTGTCTTAGAAACCATTCATCAATTTGTCTCATTGTTGGAGCCCCTCCCTACTCTTACTTTATTTATTTTCATTATTGTATACAACATCCCATGGGTGCTGCCGTTAGCTCAGGAACATCATGCCTTCTACTCGTAAACTCATAGGGGCGATGTGGACGAAGCCACTTCCAAATGGACATGCCTTATATAGTTATTACTTACTAGGGCTTCGCGATGCTCCGCACTACCAGTGACGAATGATAACTGAGTGCTGAATGGAGGAGAGAGATAGAACATAAGAGTTATAAGATTTATGATTTTAACATAGCGTATATCAGAGCCGATATAATTGCTATTAGAAGGGGTGAGGGAAGTAAATTCACTAAGTTTTTATTAATGAAGAAAGAATGTAGCAAAAGGTTCCGAAATATACATCATAAAATGATTGGAACAGACAAAAGGTGGAGAGGGAATGGAATGGAATAAAAACTTTATAAAATACTTACAAATATACAAAATTGTTTGAAAATATTCACAAAGGGCTTTATCAATGTATGGTGGTATACTGCTTTGGCCACCAGATAGCCATGAGGCAAAATAGAAGTTGGGCAGTTGCCAATTGGTGAGACGTACAAGCAACAGTCTAGCATCGCTAAATCTCTCACTATGATAGGTGCATTGACTTTAGCTGAACAAAGTGACTATTGGTGTGCAGAATGGCATCTTGTGAAGCTAGTTGATTTGTACTTCATGTTTGTTTACTTCTTACCTCTCAAGATGCAATTACAGATTTCTCAACGATAAATTTGAGGTCATTGAAAAGCTTCATACATCCAAGCAATATTTACATGGTCAAATTGCATTCTTCAAGATGATATGTTCATAGTGTTCATTCATGATTCTATTTTTTAATTTTTTTAATAAGAAGAGGAGTAAGGCCCTTTAATTCATATTAAGAGATAATGCGAGGAAAATTTAATGGACATGCCTTACATAGTTATTACTTATTACTCTAGGCAATTGTCCCTTCCATCCGGCATGTTCCACTTGCAACAACCACCCGTTCAACCGACAAACCAAGTAAATGCGCATCAGCACTGCAATAAGACACCTTATATAGGGCACCTAAAAGAAAAGACACCATTGCAAATTAAGCACGCACTCCAGATTCATCCGTTAAAATGTTCATCCAAATTGGCACGGGCGAGTCAGCCCCGGGTCGACTTTATCCACATCAGACAATGACGTGGCGCCTGGTGATTAGAGTATATTACGATTTGTCTACTTGGTAAGATGTCCGTCACTTGAGCCCACAACATCGTGGTGTCATCCCCTCCAAGCAGGGATAAACATTACTTAGAGTTATTTTAGTGGTTGTTTTGTAACTGTAGTCTGTTCTAATCTGAACAGCACACCGCAAATGGAGCGCCATAATGCAGCGCATGATCACACAGGGATGATGGCCATCAATGTGGCCGTGTTGGACCCATGGGTATGCAGTCTGAAGGACAGTCAGCCCATGCAGGCTGGAAAAAAGATGTGGCATTACCTACAGCTGCCAACAAAGTTATCTCGGAGTGATCATCGGAAGAGTGGACTTTCAAATTCTGGATAATAATAGTTCGCTATCTTGTCAAAATCAAATACTCACCTACTCAAGCATCTGACACAAATATCAGATAATAATCATGTATAATTCTCCATAAGAGTGAAAATTGAAACCAAAACCTGGCAGGCCGCGCTGTGAATGCTTTTGCCAATTTAAGTATTTCAACAACCTTGTCAGCTGTCATGGTGAGCTTCAAGCACTCACAAGATGAGTATTAAAGGGTTCTCTTTTATTGGGAAAAATTTAAGAAAAATTGAGTATTACATTACTACGTGGCAGTTAAACAATTGAGGGCCGACCGTAGTAAGACAGATATATAGTGTAAAACCAACGTGGAAGCTTCACATAGAGCAGCGCAGGGACAGGTGTTGAATGCCCACATCGATGTACTACTTACTTGTCATCCATCCAATTTGCATGACCTAAAAACCAGTTGGGTTGTTACATGATTGAGCAAGTGACATGTGTTGAGGTGGATTGTGGGGCCGAAATATCCATGCGATGACGCGGACAGGAGGATGAATGAGGGAGCCGTGGATGAGAACGTGTCATCCCAAGCTTCGGGCAGACCGTACAGACGTACGTAAATACGTATATACGGAGGGGCCTAGAGGTGGAGTGATGGAGTTATGATCGCCGACCGCTTTCATGGTGGTACGTAAGCTTCTGATGGATGTCATCCACAGAGGCCAAGCAGATGGCATCCAGATTCCAGAACCACCGAGATGCATCCATCGGGATATTCCGTACTCCTGCCACAATGAATGGCTGCTCACCTAGACCCATGTTCCATCAGTGTTGGACTGGTATACCGATAAGAAACTGGTATCAATATTAGTATGTATACTAGTATGAAGTACCAGACCAGTATGGTATCACCTCAGGCCACTACCTAGCATAAACCCATATTGGCTTGGTATCTACTTCCTAATACTGGGGACGATACCCTACCAGTCTGGTAGGTGGTTGAAAATCTGGTACTTGATACCAGTACCATATCCATATTTGTGAGGAAAACCTAGGTATTAATACTTTGAGGAACAAAATCAATGAGAAGCATGCTTGTACACATTTATATGAGAAGTGTGCCTTTCAATATTTAACATATCATGAGTTTTTTTTATACCAGACCAGATACCCTGGTATCGATTTCTAAAAACCCTTGCTATTGATACCCGTAAAACACTACACCAATAAGGTATTATTGATACCACCATGGTATCCAAATCTCAGATTTTTGCCAATACCAGTACCTCCCTGGTATCAAAATTGGCCGGAGGCCTATTTACCAGTACCAGCATGGTGTGTTCAAAATATGATACCAGTCCAACATTGGCTCCATCCAACAAAGCTTTTGTGCAAGTTGGATGTCAGTGGACAGGCGAAACATCTGAATGACCAAATCCCACTGTCAACAATAAAGTTATCCATAAAGGGTCCCAAACTCGGCATGAGCACCCTGAGTTTGGCTAAAACTGGGCATGAGACCCAAAACTGAGGACGTGAGGGTCCATTACAAAAAAACAGGGGACCAAACTGCCAAGACATAGGGAAACGGTCGGAGGTTGGTTGTTCCATAGCAGCCATTGCCCTCATCCCCTGTTTTTGATTTGGTACCCTCTTTTCTGACTTTGTGCCCAGTACTTTGCGGATTTACTCAAACACAGGATGAAATGAGGAACTCAGGGTACCAAAACTCAGGCTCATTTTATGGATAAATTTAATATACTGCTATCTACTTAAAAAGGTCTTTTTTTTTCAAAAGTGAATTGTGACCGTCATATTCAAAAAGACATGGGAAATTCTAAATATTGGGGCTGACTATGAACGCAAAAGTCAAACAATGGCAAGGGAAGACAATAGGAATAATGTAAGAACTTAATGGACGCATGTGATCTGATAGTACTTTCGTCAGATTCCCGACAACCCGGGCTCCTCTGCCCCCCCCCCCCTGTCAAATCCTCCCCACCCCCTCTTACCCTTAGTTTCACTAATAAATACTCAAGAATCCGAATGGGGTGTAAGCTGTGGTGGGTACTATGATGGTTAGGTGATGGCAATGCAGGTGGAGAGATTTAGGGTTTGATTCTTGATGTCAGGGTTTTGTAGTGTAACCCCGGTTGATGTAATCCTCCAATTGGTGTAACCCTTTGTAACCCCGCTTTCTCATGTAAGTCCATTTTATACTTAGCCACATTTGGACTTAGTCAAATTTCGAGACTAAATGTGGGTTACACCGATTGGAGTTCCATTCTGTGTAACCCCGAGTGGAGTTACACACCTCGTCGTGTAACCCGATGTGACCCTAGGTGGAGTTACACACCTCATCGTACAACCCAGTGTAACCCCGACTGGAGTTGACACTCCTTCAATTCCATGTCACTCTCAAGAGAGGGTGGGGAAGATTTGACATGCCGGAAACTCTAACCATCCTATCAAAGGTTGCATGTGTGCATTAAGTTCTTACATTATTCCTATTATCTTCCAATGGCAAGTATATGTTAATAGAAGGTGAGATTTGTGCAGACGCCAGTAGGCGTCTGAATGATGAAGTTGGTACTTGGATGAAAGAAAGTTATCATCCGTCATCGTTCAAACCTTCCGCATGTATCGGCTGCCATCACTCCTGGTTAACTATGAACCGGCCCCATTTTGTGGATGCTTCTAGATTCGACGCGTGGCGATAAACCGTTGGCTAAACTTCTCATCCAACCACCCTTGCCCTACAGCTGGTTTCGCCAGATTTTGTTTTGGCGTTTTTCAAAGGCTATTGAGGTGAACCGTCGTGACCCCCCTTCTTTATAATTAGTTTCACGCACATATTCTCTCTCTGGGTTCAAATATTGTTACTTATTGAGCATTTGAGGATGCTTTAAAAAAATTTAAAAAGAAAATCTGGATGTGAGGCATCACGTGGATAGCTACACTCCTCATAGGGTGAAGTAATGGGATTGTGCTTTGGATCACATCAAAATGGCCCACCAACCTTCCTTTCTCATCAGACGGATCTTTCATGCCTGCCACTCCTTTTACTCTTCCCCCAAAAATGCTCCGCCATGGATGATTGTCATCTCCCTTTCTCCTTTGACGAACTGTGCAGTGAACGGAGGCGGGTTTTGGAGCTGTTATGTTTGCCGATATGATCCTCCCTCCACCCACATTTTCTGACATCACATGCATTTCACCCCATTCTTTATCTATTCATCTCCATTGCATAAGACACTATATTCCATACTTTAGTGGTTGTCTGTTGATCAACACTGCATTTGAGCCCCCGCACTAACAACATATATCTATGAATACCCATATCGAACCACAAACATATCTATATATGTAGGTATACATATATCCGACCAACAACATGAACAGGAGACTCAGATCGAAGAAGCAAAGTGGTCAACGATTGGTCCGTCTATAAGTGGCGTTTCCTCAGTAGCATAGACTCTGACGTTTGGGCTTCTAAGAGGGGCATCAAACATTGATAAATAGACGAGAGCTCCGCTGAGCCGTGAAATTTCCACGACTGATCTAACGACTCATAGTGCACATCAATTGGGGCAGTTGATGACATTGATCATCCACGGCTTTAAAAACCATTGTAATCTGATTATGTAAGCTAACGCTATGTGGTATGCGTACAGGAATATTCTTCCACCTACTCTAAATTCCACATTCCTTGGCAGCAGATTATGCCTATCAAAGTAGGAGCCTATCTCGTCAATGGGAATGCAAAGACCCACACATGCATACCTTCATAACAAAAAGGATAAAAAAATACAATTGTTGTTTCCACGTCACTTGGTTGGATTAATGAAGCAATAGGTTAAGGCTCTCATTTTAAGATAATATCGTCTTCAATGCGCCTATGGGCCCCGCCAGTACGGCCCATGGCTTCAGCTCATAAGCCCAATGCCCATCTAGTCCGCCGGAGGGTCAAATGGATAGTCTCGTCTATTCTCGAGAGTCTCCTAAGGGTCCACCAACTTTGCAGAGTCCCTTGGAGAGGATCCACTCTGCAATCTAGTCCAATCTGCACGTAGAGTCCACCTGTAGAGTTTGCTGGAGGGTTTGCCCAGTCCGCTGGAAGGTCCGCCGCCGTAGAAGAGCAAGAATTTCAACAAGAACGACTATACAAAATATATAATTAATAATACACATTACCACATTGTGGAGGCAAATTTCGGCCAGGTCGGCACGCCGGATGACGACCAGAAGTCACCAAGAGCACTACGGGTTTGGCGCCGACTTATACGTCCATATCCAAAAAATAGGAAAATAAATATTTTTAATATTATGGTAAATTGGAGTTGTTTTGACGACTGCTGGTTGGATTCCCCGGGAACATTTTTATTAATTGTAACCTATATGGCATTATTTCTTATGTATAATAACGAATTTGTATACAGAACGCGATACTCCCTTATGTCGAGGAAGCGAGCATGGTAGTTTCACGTAACTACCAGTGCGAGGCACTAGTCCCGCGATGGCGGACACCTCCACGATTAGATATTGAAACGATCAGATATGCCTCCATCTAGGGAACACTCAAAACAGCAGGGTGCTAATCGTCGCAGCCCCAATTTCCAAAGTGTGCGGACGAATTTAGAAGGAGGCATTTTTAGATTGTTGTGGAGAATGTTGGAGAGAGATGGCGAGCAGGAATGGCCTTGTTCAACGCCAAACGCAGCCATGCTCTGGAGCTGTGTCTCGAGGGTACAGATTTGCATCCACTTGGGAACAGAACGCATCGCGGGCAGAGCCACATCAAGCGGCAAATATGGCCTTCGCTCATGCTCGAGTAGAGAGACCTATGCCTTCTCAATCGACATACGAGCACATCTTCGCCGGATCCCTGGCAACTGACCTCGTTCAGCTCATCAGCCGGCATCAATTCTATAAGTGGCACATGGATTTAGAGACTGCCATGAAGCCAGAGACTGAAGAGAAGAACCGCCAGTATGTCAACACTTTAACATGACATCTGGAGACTTGTGATGAGATTCTGGTTCATGTGGATGGCACACTGGGTATGTTCGATGATCTGCAAGCCCAACATCTGCATGTTGCCACCAAAACAAGAATGCTGCATGATGCGAGCGAGCGATTGGTGATGGAGAAGGTGGGGCTGAACGACTGTGCTGATGCCCTCCGGAGGAAGCTCAACTACTTTGACGAACTTGAAAATATAGCGACGCAATTTCATGCGAGCCTATGTAGCCAACAATCCACAGTATGCAGATTTCAGTGTCTATCTGTCAAGTACAAACAACTTCAATCGCGCGCACTTGCAAGTGTGCGGACACATGTACTCACAGTTCTGAAATAGGAATCAGCTTTGGTAGGTCCAGGCGGCTGTCAAAGACAGTTTAGGTGGAAACGGCAGAATCTCCATCGCGGAAGCGTCAGAGACGTCTGTACTCCATGTGCGCTTCAAAGCTGCTGCAAGTGAGCTGAAAGCGCTGATGGAAGAGATCGACAGCAGAGCGACGCGGAAGGAGTACAGTCAAGTGCTGACAGATTGTTATTCATTGTATTGTGAGCAGCGTCTTGGTTTGGTACAAGGGGTGGTGTCGCAGCGGATTGGTGACTATGCAAACGAAGAGCCATTGCCTGCGTTGACCAGATCGGGCTGTGCTCACCTAATGCAGGTATGGCAGCTAGAGCATCAACTGTTTGATCACTTCTTCCCAGTCTCATCTGGGAATCCCTCTAACCTGGCCCCACTTGTTGTCTCCCTGTGTACGGTGCTCTATGACACTCTGGCAGGCACCATCTCCATGATGCAGACGTAGATCGACTTTGTGAGGTTGTAGATATTCTGAAAGCAAAGGTGCTTGATGAGCATTTGGGGAGGGGGCGAGAATCTGTGGCAGGGGTGCATCCGACTATCTTATGAACCCTTGCGGATGTCCAAGAACAGCTCACCTTTCCTGCCTAGACACACATGCGGGATGAGGTTGCCCACTACCTTCCATCAGCAGAGGACCTTGACTTTCCAGCTAAACTAGAGCAAAGTACTGCATCTGCCTCTGGGAATGAGGAGGAGGGAAGACATTTGTATGGAACCTGGTACCCACCATTGGAGAAAACTTTATTGGCTCTCTCCAAGCTATACCGCTGTCTGGAGCCTGCAATTTTTACTGGTCTTGCCTAGGATGATATCGGTATATGTTCTGCACCCATTCAGCGTGCCAGCAAATTGATAGAGAGGCGATCTTCTCAAATGGACGGACAACTGTCTGTCATCAAGCATCTACTGATACTCCGGGAACAGAACGCAATTGTGTGGCTGGAATGCACACTGGAGAGGGGTCACGAATGTCGGGGAGAATTTCCTTTATATACTCTGGAAGAGAATTTACATTTCACACACTTGCTGGAGCATTTGCGCCACATATTCGGAGGTCAGCCATCGTTATGGAGCACTCAGTCCCTGGCTCGCACCTGTTCATCCCGTGTTTTGGACTATCAAAATAGATGCAAAGAAGGAGCTCGAAAAGAGCTTAAAGATGACATGTGAACAATTCATCATGGCCACAACCAAGCTGACGCTTGAACCTAGGGATCCTTTTCATTTGCAATGCTTCTGCAAGCCTGGCAGCCCTGGACAAGGGCAAAGAGGTGCATGGGGATACCATCAAAGCGGGAATTGTACCAATTGTCATTCTGAACAATACCCTGGTGGACATGTATGGAAGAGGTGGGTGCATCGAGGATGCGAAGGGAGTGTTCAACACTCCGGCTGAACGGGATATGGTGTTGTCGAGTACGATGCTTGCAGGGATGTGGGTTGGAGGCTTTGGAGACCTATGATCAAATGATGGGGGAAGGGGTGAAGCCCAACCACATCATGTTTCTGTGCATTTGCAATGCTTGTGCAAGCCTGGCAGCCCTCGACAAGGGCAAAGAGGTGCATGGGGATATCATCAAAGCGTGAATTGTACCAAATGTCATTCTGGACACTGCCCTGGCAGCTCTGGGGAAAGGGGAAAGACGTCCAGGGCAACATCTTCAGAGCTGGAAATGTACCAAATGACATTCTGAACAATACCCTGGTGGACATGTATGCAAGAGGTGGGTTCATCGAGGATGCGAAGGGAGTGTTCAACACTATGCTGAACTAGTTGTGGTGTCGTGGAGTGCGATGCTTGCAGGGTATGCACAGCAGGGTGGTGGGATGGAGGCTTTGGAGACTTCCGATCAAATGATGGGGGAAGGGGTGAAGCCTGGCCACAACATGTTTGTGTGCATTCGCAATGCTTGTGCAAGCCTGGCAGCCCTGCACAAGGGCAAAGAGGTGCATGGGGATATCATCAAAGCTGAATTGAACCAGATGTCATTCTGAACACTGCCCTGGCAGCTCTGGGGAAAGGGGAAAGACGTCCAGGGCAACACCTTCAGAGCTGGAAATGTACCAAATGACATTCTGAACAATACCCTGGTGGACATGTATGCAAGAGGTGGGTGCATCGAGGATGCGAAGGGAGTGTTCAACGCTATGCTGAACTAGATGTGGTGTCATGGAGTGCGATGCTTGCAGGGTATGCACAGCAGGGTGGTGGGATGGAGGCTTTGGAGACCTCCGATCAAATGATGGGGGAAGGGGTGAAGCCTGGCCACATCATGTTTGTGTGCATTCGCAATGCTTGTGCAAGCCTGGCAGCCCTGCACAAGGGCAAAGAGGTGCATGGGGATATCATCAAAGCTGAATTGAACCAGATGTCATTCTGAACACTGCCCTGGCAGCTCTGGAAAAGGGGAAAGGTCCACGGCGACATCTTCAGAGCTGGAATTGTACCAAATGTCATTGTGAACAATAAGGCAGGTGGACATGTATGCAAAATGTGGGTGCATCGAGGATGCGAAGGGAGTGTTCAACACTGTGGCTGAACGAGATGTGACCCCCTGTGTACAGTGCCTTATGACACTCTGCACGGTTTATCCATGAGGCAGACTTGGATCGACTTTGTGAGGTTGTACATACTCTCAAAGCAGAGGTGCTTCATGAGCATTTGGGGTGGCAGGGGTGCATCCGACTGTCTTACGAACCCTTGCGGATGTCCAAAAAAGGCTCACCTTTCCTGCCTAGACACACATGCGGGATGTGCTTGCCAACTACCTTCCATCTGAAGAGGATCTTGACTTTCCAGCTAAACTGGAGCAAAGTGCTGCATCAGCCTCTGGGAATGAGGAGGAGGGAAGAGATTTGTATGCAACCTGGTACCCACCATTGGAGAAAACTTTATCGGCTCTCTCCAAGCTGTACCGCTGTCTGGAGCCTGCAATTTTTACCTGTCTTGCACAGGATGCTATTGGTATGTGTTCTGCATCCATTCAACGTGTGAGCAAATTGATAGAGAGGCGATCTTCTCAAATGGATGGAGAACTTTTTGTCATCAAGCATCTGCTGATACTCCAGGAACAGATCGCACCCTTTGACATAGATTTTTCTGTAACACACAAGGAGATAGATTCCACACACTTGCTGGAGCATTTGCGCCGCATATTCAAAGGTCAGCAATCATTATGGAGCAGTCAGTCCCTGGCTCACACATTTTCATCCGGTGTTTTGGACTATCAAACAGATGCAAAGAAGGAGCTCGAGAACAGCTTAAAGATGACATGTGAACAATTCATCATGTCCATAAGCAAGCTGAAAGTTGAACCTAGGGATCCTTTCATCACCAAGGTGGCAGCAACATAAATGGTTGCAGGTGAGCCGACCAGCATATGTGGAGGCACCAAACGGCCTGAAAGAACAGGCCTGTGTGAGGGCTGTCATGGTGGCTGTGGGGGTGGCCAAATACGCCGAGGCTCGTAAGCAACAATGCCCAAGTTTGCGGTGTCCAAGCAGGAATGCGCATTGCAAAATGAGACTAGTCATTCCTTTTTATTTAGGCAGGCCATCAAGTGACACATACGGGGAGGACATGGATCACATTTATGATCTGCAAACCTCACTCGATGGCCTTTGTTAAAATCATCCCAGGGTGTAAGTGGCTCTTGTCATCAAACTTTTCAAAGTGAGGCTTAGGTTTGCAAATATTGGAATACCTAGTTCCATGCCAGAACCATATGCTTAATTCAGTCTGTGCTACTTGTACTTCTGCTCATTTCAGCAACCGACCCCTCTAATGGATCAAGACATCTCATGTTATCACCCGTTTGTTTGTTTCCCTGCAACATGATACCCTCCTAAGATTTGCTTTGCTAAGAAATTATCCAAGGTTGTTTTCTTTCCAAAGTTCTGACTGGATCAGTGTGCTTCCATTGAGACTTGCTATGTACATATATATGCTGTTTCTTCCTTGCTTGATTACATTACATATTGTAATTTCCACACCAACGGAGTCTGGTCCTTGACTATCCATTTCTCACTTCAGTAAAACCCCTCTGTCGCATTGAGCCCCTCACATTTGAAAGAAAGGTTTATGTTTGCAAACATTGGAATACCTTGTTCCATGCCAGTACCTTATGCGAAGTTGATTGTGTGCTACTGGTACTTCTGGGAGAGGGGCTGGTATCTGAGTGTCATGAACCCTCATGCTCATGGACTTGAGGTGTGGGATCTGAACTGAACGCTGCCATGTCAAGCTTAAAAGAAATCCCAGCGGAATGTTGTCTAAGAGGGAGCTACTACGTTGTACATCTTACACCATGACCACTATTGGAAAGATTCGGCCTTCAAATGTTATGGTAGTGTGATGGATGTGAAGAAACTTGATTTTACAAAATGAAAATGGTGGACAGGAAACTCAGGAGCTTAAGGATCCAATCTGCAACTCCAACTCTTAAAGCACAAGGAACCAATCTGAAATTCTTGATCTAAAGCATACAGAACCAATCTGGAATTCTGTCACATAAGTGGACTAAAAATGCAAAGTCCATAACAGACTGGATAATTACATAGGACCAAGGGAAGAGTTCACCCAAAAACTGTCTTCATTATGTAGGGGAAAGCACGTTACTGCTCATGTGCTTTCAGTCTCCATCGGAGTCGCTCCACTGTCCTACAGTATTGTCCTCCAAAACTCCAGCAGAACAGTTTTGTGCCTCGGCAATCTCTTCAGCCGTCAATTCAACAGCACCTTCTAAACACGTTGGTTGTACCATATCCAGCAAATTCGGAGGTTCCCTTAAACCCACAAAGTCCGCATTCTCCCCAATGTCGACCTCGTTCACATCTGCTACTACTCTTCGAGCTCGAGGATCCTTGTGGATGACAGCCTTCCACCCCGGTGCTCGTGGGCAATCTGAAAAGAACACTTGTTCTACTTGGGAAGGAAAAGTGAAAGGCTCCTCATGCTCGGGTAACAATCTTCCAAATTCAGCCATCAGCAAACCATATTCATCTCTTTTCATGGTGGCATTTTCTCCCACCATGTTGCATCTCACCCAAGAACACCGGAACACAATGGGTTCTACTTCATGGCCATAGTCAAGTTTCAGAATTTCTTTTATGACTCCCACGTATTGTAAAGGAGATGTGACAGGATTCCTGTCTCGTGCACTGCTCCTGCTCTCCTGTGTAAAAACGACAGCAACCCCGCTATCAAAAGTCACGAGGACAGGAGAATCTTCATCATCCACCCTGTAGTGGTTCCCATATGCTTTCATTGACCGGTACGAGGTGACAGTCAAAAGGGGGGGGGAACGAAAGATATATCATATCTTTGTCCTCTACCTCATTCTCAGAGGGATATGCCGCAATCGCTGCCCTCACCCATACTGCGAACGGCTCCAACTCTGCCATTGTTGGGATACTCCACAGGGGATGCCCGTGTCCTCCGATCCCTCCGACCCCTCCGCCATGCTCTTGCAAATGTGGCGCGTTCGGCTGCCCGACGCTCTTTCTCCGCTGCATATTTCCTGTCTCACCAGGAAATATAATGGGAAAACAGCCAAACAAGCCAAGCCCGTCAGCACACCACAAGCACAACATTTGCAGGCCACATAAACATAGCTGCGTAACGCAGTCGAATCATGCAAGTCAACAACCACCCTGCAGTGTTCTCAGCTAGACGACTCCCAAGTCATGAAAAGACTCAACATAGTCAACAAAACGACTTTGGACAGTATGGGTGATTCCATATGCCATAAAACTCGGCTGGCAGCTGCTACGACAGAGGGGGTCACTTACTGTCTCCAAGCTGTCGTGGTTTTGGTGTTGTTCAGCACATAGTCATGTGCTGCATCATGAAGTAGAGGGGACATCACCCTCTTTGTGCCACGACCTTCTAGAACCTCACCCTCGACTCCTTGTTCCTCATTCTCGTCCCACACCCGATGTGCATGGGGGAGAAACTGAACTGCATCCTGAACTCCTGAGTATGAAAAGAATGAGTGTAAATGAGTGTGGAATGAGTGCTGAACGGAATCCTGTGAAAGGCAAAGAACCGAAGAAGCAAGAAAGCGCATGAGGAGGGCGCAATTGTGTGAATTGGACTCGTTTGAAAGGCAGAGACTGGAACTCCATAACGGAGTTGGATGGCGGCTCACCGTTCCACCGTTCCGTTCACAGGCGCCCATGGCGGGAAGGTGCACGCAGCCACCATCCTTGCTTAAGTATAGTCTGAATCCGCTCCATCCTCCGATTCGCTCTTACCTCTCTTGCTCTTTTCTCTTTTGTCTTTTCTCCGTGTATCTGTCTTCTATCTTTCTCTTTTACAATGCCTCGGCATTTGAAGACCGCTTATACCCGGGCCAGGCTGCGTCACATGGAGAGAGTGAAGAACGAGTTCGCTGCCGAAGTTGCACTACTTCGGGAGGAGGAACGCAGAATTAGTAAGCATAATGAGAAGGTCCTCTACATTTTCCTGCATTGGATGGGGCAAAGTGGAGTGCATCGTCGCAGGTGCCCGAATTCGCCCGACTTGCCGCTTGCACCAAGAAGCTTCTGCGGGTTGGAAAGAAGTACCCACTGCTGTACGAGTACGCAGTGACAAAATACTGGGCCTTCCATGTCCACTTGGTGCATGAGAGATCAGTGACACAGGTGATTTAAGGGATTAGACCCGTGCATTGCTTTATTCAATATGACATAATACATGTGGGTTGGAGGTGCATTGCTTCTTTCGCAAGTAACAGTCTTTTCTGTTGTGGCTACACGTGTGATTGCGAGGAGTTAAATCGAGCGTATTGCTATGTTTGTCTACACTCACTCCATGGTGTAATACGTGCTGATGGTAGTACTGAGTAAGATGCACCGGCGAGCAACGGCCGAAAATTCAGCCGAACGACCTTCAATTGTGGTGCAGAGGGTGCAAGTCGCCATTGCCATGGACGGTTGGCACCGTCCATTTTCAATGTAGGCATGATTTTGAAGCTCTTGGTAGTCCAACTGCGCAGTTGTGAAGTTGGACTCCAAGTTGTGTGTTGGACTGCAGTGCAGTTTTTTCATGACTAATATAAAGTTGTTCTTCAGAACTTGCTGTAGTCACTCGCCCCACTATTTTTGGTTTAGTTTGAACTGGTAGTTGCACTTGGCATGAACTTAAACCCCGTTGTGGGTTTGTGGATTATTGACACGTGTACTTTAATTGAAATGGATGGTTGGATGCGCCAGTGACTTTCATTCCACGTCTCCTTGGACTTGTGTTTTTTCCTTCTTTCTCTTCCCTCCCTGTCTTGCCTTCTCCTGTCGACTTGTATTTTTGGTTTCTTGCGCGTCTTCCGTTTGCTTTCTCTTCCCTCCCTGTGCTTTTTCTGTTGGAAGTAATTAAACAAATCTACAACCAGACATACTGACAAGTCACAGTTAACAATAGAGATAAGCCTCGGTTAGCTAAAAGATAGCTAAAGTTAGCTTCAGTTATTAGTGACTCAAGTCATTGTACCGGGATAGCAGGTGGAGATATCTTAAGTAAAAGCATGGAGTTATGTTATAGTTATCTCAGCTATTTCTGGATTAGACTTTGAGTATAAATAGGGAGAGCTCGGAGGGTGGACACAGCTTGTTGTGGTCCTATGGTTGGGTGGAGAGTTCTCAGTAATCAGTTCATCTTTTATCTCTATTCTCTGTCGAATTCCAACATGGTATCAGAGCCATTCTTCTCTAGGTGAGAGTTGGTAGTTGAGATGAGAGAACTTGATTATGGCTGGAGCGTCGTCTTCTAGCAATCCTCCTTCTATGTCTATGACGAGTACATTAGATGTGAGAGTGGAAGATCGATTCAATGGAGCTAACTATCAAACCTGGAAGTTTATGATGGAGATGGTCCTTCTAGACAAAGATCTATGGGGAGTGGTTGATGGATCAGTCCCAAGACCTGACACTATTGTTGGCCAAGCCATATGGGATAGGAAAGATTAGAAAGCAAGAGCTAGCATCATCACAAGTTTGAGAGACAAACAGTTGCATCTCATTATAAGTGCTAAGAATGCTAAGGATGTTTGGGACAAGCTAGCAAGCATATATGAGACGAAGGATGTCACATCGCAAGTGTATGCGACGCAAAAGTTCTATGGTCTGAAGATGACCGAGTCAGACTCAGTTGAACAACACTTGAATTTGTTTTGTGTGTTGCGAGATCAACTAGTCTCTGTGGGAACTAATGTGACTGATGAACACGTCGCAGTGGTGTTATTGGCAACCTTACTTGAATCCTATGATGGTTTTGTGGTGTCTCTAGCAGGACAAACCAACTTAACCATTGATGTTGTCATAAGACTTCTCCTCAAGGAGGAAACAAGAAGAAAATGTCAAGGTACGTCTACAGAGGTAGACAGAGCTTTGTTCACAGGCAAGACTGGAGTAGTCTTGAATAGAAGACTCCCTTCACATATGTCTCAGAAGTCCCAGAGGTTTCAGAAACCTCAATCTAGCTCAAAGATCAAAAAGGCCAAAATGAGGTGCTTTTATTGCAAGAAACTTGGTCACATGATCAAGGATTGTAGAAAGCGCATTGCAGATGAGCGCAGCAGAGAGAGTCAAGGAAACATAGCTACTCATCAGAGGAATGCTATTCTATTTGTTGTGTCTCTCTCAGCCACTACTAGACAGAAGCATGTGTGGTATGTTGATTCAGGAGCATCTCAACATATGAGTTCAGAGATGCTTATCCTATAGATCTCTTTCACCTACACAATATGTTTTTTTGGGAGATGATAGCAAGCATGTCATTGGTGGGGAAGGCTCAGTCTCTCTTATGCTCAATGAAGGGGAAACCATAGAGGTGGAAAATGTCCTACATGTCCCTACTTTAACAAAGAACCTGCTGTCTGTAAGGCAAATTGTTTGCAAAGGGATACAGAGTGGTATTCCAAGATGAGAGTTGTACTATCACAGATAGCTCAGGAGCTGTGGTAGCAAGAGCTATTCTTGATAATTGCTTGTATAGATTACAACATCATGTCTCTAGTGCTCTTACCACATTTTCACCACAGTTGGGATCTACACTGTCATGTCAGAAACAGAGTTGTGGCATAGAAGGTTAGGTCATGTGAGCATTAAGAAGTTGAGACAGATGCAACTCTCAAGCCATCTTGTGGAATGACTACCATTGAAGGAGATGAGCGATATGCGTCTATGCAAAGGTTGCTTTGAAGGGAAGCAACATCGAGGTCAATTTCCTAAGGATGGTGGACGAAGAGCCACAAGTATATTGGAGATTGTACATTCTGATGTGTGCGGGCCAATGCAAACCACATCACTTGGAGGAGTAAGGTACTTTGTGACATTCATTGATGATTTGTCAAGAAGGGTTGTGGTGAATTTCCTAAGGCAGAAAAGTCAAGTGCTAGAGAAATTCAAGGAGTTCAAAGTACTTGCAGAAAAACAAACTGGAAAGCCTCTTAAGATTTTGAGATCTGACAATGGTGGTGAGTACATCTCAAAGGCTTTCAATCAGTTTTGTCAAGAGAATGGAATAGCTCGACAGTTTACTGTTCCATATACACCTGAGCAGAATGGTGTAGCTGAGCGGATGAATAGATCACTACAAGAATCTGCAAGGAGTATGTTGAAAGAAGTGAATCTTTCAAATTATTTTTGGGCAGAAGCTGTTGGCACTGCAACATATCTTCACAACAGAATATCTACCAAATCAGTGTTGGGAAAAACACCAGAAGAGGTATGGAGTGGTCAGAAGCCTAGTGTGGCTCATTGTAGGATTTTTGGATGTCGTGCATATGTCCATATCTCTACTCAGAAGCGAAGGAAATTTGACTCCAAATCAGAAGGATGCATCTTTATTGGCTACACAGAAGGTGTGAAAGGATATAAGTTGTTCAATAAGACAACTAAGGCTGTCAAACACAGTAGGGACGTAGTGTTTGATGAAAGCTTCATACCCTCTTTGGTAGTGGGAGAAGATGACATGGGAATGAGCTTAGAGCCATTACACCATTTCCAAGATGAGTCTTATGAGGAGCCAATACAAGAGATGGCTGAAGCAAATGATGGAGGTGTTCAACTTGATAGAGTTGATCAAGGAGTCGAAGTTGGTGAACCACTTGTTGATATGGACTCTAGAGATGAAGTTGAAGATGTGTCAATTCTAAGGAGATCTCAGTGGGAGTGGTCTCACAATTTCTTTCAAATCCCGGACAAACCCATTGGAAAGCAGTGAAGAAGATATTTCGATATCTAAGAGGAACATCAACCTCTGGTCTACTCTATAAGAGAGTGGAAGATCCAAGTTTGTTGGGGTTTGCTGATGCTGACTGGGCAGGAGACGTTGATAGTAGAAAATCAACTTCAGGTCATTGTTTTCTCCTAGCAGGTGGAGCTGTATCTTGGTCTAGCAAACGACAAGTTGCAACAGCGTTGTCATCAACAGAAGCTGAGTACATGTCCATTACACAAGCAGCAAATGAGGCTATTTGGTTACGGAATTTGCTTGAAGATTTGGATCATCTCCAATCACTACCTACGACTCTCTATTGTGACAATCAAAGTGCGATTGCACTAAGTCAGAATCCGAAATATATTCAAGGACGAAGCACATTGAAGTGCAACAACACTACATACGGGAAGTTGTATGCAAGGGAGAGATCAAGATGATCTATTGTGCTACAGGAGATATGGTTGCGGATGTTTTGACGAAGAGTCTACCACAAACAAAACACATGAAGTGTTCAACCTTACTTGGTGTCTCTTCTCCAAAGACAAACGAAGTAGCTCAATGATATGGTTTAATTGAGTGGGAGTGTTGGAAGTAATTAAACATATCTACAACCAGACATACTAACAAGTCACAGTTAACAATAGAGATAAGCCTCGGTTAGCTAAAAGATAGCTAAAGTTAGCTTCAGTTATTAGTGACTCAAGTCATTGTACCAGAATAGCAGATGGAGATATCTTAAGTAAAAGCATGCAGTTATGCTATAGTTATCTCAGCTATTTCTGGATTAGACTTTGAGTATAAATAGGGAGAGCTCGAAGGGTGGACACAGCTTGTTGTGGTCCTATGGTTGGGTGGAGAGTTCTCAGTAACCAGTTCATCTTTAATCTCTATTCTCTGTCGAATTCCAACATTTTCTTCCCTGCCTGTCTTGCCTTGTCCTCTCGTGGTCCATGTCTGCCGACAAAGAGGGGCGGAGAACCGGCGTTGCAACTCCCTCGCCTGCAAAGAGAGCAGCTGACCCCACGACCTCTGTGCGTCGGAGCCCCCCGACTGGCCATGAAGGACCTGCGGCGAAGTCCAAGTGTGGGCAGCTCGTCCTCGTCGTCGGGGGATACGGACACCGACGACTACCAGCCATTGGCAAGGGATGAGGAGGTGGAGGTGGAGAGCTCTGCCGAAAAGAGAGGCCCAGCTCCAATGCCGAACCCCGACACGGGCAAACGGCGCAAGGTAGCTGCCCGTGCACCTCCACTGGTAAGTGGGCTTTCTTTCCTTCCCAGTGGGCTTTTCTTTCGCAATGTGGGTTAGTAGGGTTTTGAGAGGCCAACAAACCATGCTTTGTCGCATTATTCCAAGTGCCTGCGAGTACGCATCTGCAGTATGGATTCACAACTCCAACCTGCAGGCTCAATTATGTAGATTCCAGTGAAGTGGGGGTGCTTAAGGAGTGCATGTCAGCATGCTCCCAATGTGGCTGTTTGGCATGTTTTCCTTAAGTTCCCTGTCACATGAATTGAAGGTCACATGGTGTGGTCTGCTGCAACGTATGTCCAACATCATATATCGGAAGGTAAGCGGCTCTAAATTTCTGAGACAGGGTTGCCATGTCAAAGAGGCAAAGGCCTGGCAGAGAGTGGAAGAGGTTTCAAGGATTTGAAGTTAGGCAGACCACTTCCCTGAACTTGTTTCCAGTTTGTGACACGGGGAGGACATCATGAATGACCTTAGGGGTTTACCCACTCTTGAAATTGTCCGAAGAGCTTCAAGTTAGGCGGGCCACTCTCGGCACAAGACTATAAATTCCCGGACCCTGAATCAGGAAATGGATATTGTCTCCCGGGGGGTGCACTCCAGCCAATATGTACCAGCCACGTGCGTGCACAGGAGGGGGTATTTTAAACCCCTCCATGTACAACATTATACATATAGAGGGGGGTTTATATCACCTTAAATATAATCTTACAGGAAGGGGTTACTAAGTTTTAGGAGTAGTCTAGTGGTAAGGGCGTAGAATGTGGCGTGACACATCGCGGGATCAAATCGCGATGCAATGTTTTTTTGCTTTTCTTTTTTTTCTTTTCTCCCCGCGATCTGTCTCCAACGGGCTCTCTTTTCCCTCCTCCACCGCACCCCTTCCGTGTCAGCATGGTCTTAGCATGCCATGAGCTTTGTGACCCCCTCTCTTTCTTGTTTCTTTTTTCCTCTTATCCCATAAGATCTTTGAGCTTCCTGCAGCCATTGTGAAGTACAATCGCATTCTACCAAGATTTGGCGTTTGCGGAATAGTGGCACCCTTCCATGGCCTAAGCATACTCAACAAGGCCTGGCTCCGGAGGCTGAGACAGAAGCTTCAGTTCATCTTGTGGCTCCTGAGAAACCTGGTCGCTATCTCTCATTGGCGTCTGGTAGCACCTGCTGGTCCTAAGTTTGGTCATCGGGTTTGGGTTTTGATTCAGGTATGTCCAAACTGATTGCTTTTCTTTCGTTCTGTTCCTCTGCGCCTCTCCACCTATGTCAACTCTGCCATCGACATTGGGAAGGTGACATGGCGCACAATTACGCACATGGTCCTTCCAAGTCATGCCGTCCCGACCCTCCAAGATCAGGACCCCTGAGGGCAACACCTCTCGAACCCTCAGAATAACACGCCCTGCAGTAACATCCAGAGTCGTAGGAGCAGTCTGTTTCAAATAAACATAGTCACCAGGGGTAAACCTCCGAACCCCAGGACGATATCCTCCACCACGTATAGTGGCATACCTCAACGTATCACGGTGTTGTGCAATGGCAAGGTTCTCAAAAGCCATGGGCATGACTTTCTTGAACAATTCTGCACGCTGATCACATGCACGTACCCACACGTCCAGATCGTCAAGGTTAAGGACTTGAGCAGTGTTCCTACGAATGGCTGCAGGCAAATCCGGCTCTCGGCCAAAGAGAAGGAAATATGGTGAGAAGGAGGCAAGTGATGCTTGTTTGCTGAACCTGTAGCCCATGGCTAACCAAGGAACCTGAAGATCCCAATCTCCTAGGTGTCCCTTCTGCAAGCCATACTTGCGCAAACCCCTCTTCACCGTCTGAACAACTCTCTCTGCCAAGCCATCGGCCTCAGGATGATCCCGAGAAGTGGTGCGGTGGTCTATCAAGGCTTTATCACACAAAGCATGAAACTCCCCCAAGAACTCTCTCCCTTGGTCCGTGAGTACCTCAGCTGGAGCACCAAATCGGCTAAGCACACGATCCAAGAATGCATACGCAGCCCCCTCACTAGCCTTGTCAGGCAATGGAACCAACTCAATCCACTTGGAGAAGTGCTCCACCATCACCAACACAGCCTCGAGACTTTCAAAGTTGGTAAACAGGGGTATAGGCACAATTCCCTTGATAGAATTGAAGAGAGCGTCTCTTTGGTGAGAGAACCCCGGACAGTGTATCAGAAAATGAATACTGTCTTCAGGTTGCCCACGCAATGGACAATTGCACTCTCCCTTTCCTCTCTGCTTCTGTTTGCTATTCAAAGGTAGGCTTCTTGCCCTGGTTAGCCTGGTTGGAGTTATCAACCCATATAGCAGATCCGTACTCCAAGGCAGGTCTAATAACGCGAGAAAGCATGGTTTTCTTAACCTCAGAGTTGACCCCTGTGCAGTGGAAAATTTAGTGAGCCCCAGAGCTTTGCCCATTTGGTGAGAGACCCCAGACAGTGTATCAGAAAATGAATATTGTCTTCAGATTGCCCACACAATGGGCAGTGCACTCCCCCTTTCCTCTCTGCTTCTGTTTGTTGTTCAAAGGTAGGCTTCCTGCCCTGAGTTTAAATTTCAGTCTAGTGCCAAGAGTGGGTGGACCCTTGAGGTCATCCAAGATGTCCACCCCCATGTCACTGACTGGAACAAGTTCAAGGAAGTTCTCTACCTAACTTCATTTTCATCAGACAATCTCATGGCAACAGACATGGCTTCAGACACTACAGCCTCTAAGTCAGATTTATCCAGCAGGGTCAAGACTTGCGGATCCAGGTCAAGGTCCTTGAGAATCTTTTCTACTCTCTTCTGCCAGGACTTCGCCTGTTTGACAGGGTTTAGGGTTTCCAAGATATAGAGTCGATTAACTTAGGATATCTGGTGTTGGGCATATGTTGCAGCTGACCCCACCATCTGACCTTGATTTCATCTCGTCGGGAGCTTAATGATGGAATGCCAAACTCACCCCGAACAGCCACATTGGCTGTTTTGGAGCATGCTGACATACACTCCTTAAGCGCCCCCACTTGAATGGATTCTAGAGACTTAGCCTGGTTGGAGTTATCAACCCATATAGCAGATCCGTACTCCAAGGCAGGTCTAATAACGCGAGAAAGCATGGTTTTCTTAACCTCAGAGTTGACCCCTGTGCAGTGGAAAATTTAGTGAGCCCCAGAGCTTTGCCCATTTGGTGAGAGAACCCCAGACGGTGTATCAGAAAATGAGTATTGTCTTCAGATTGCCCACACAATGGGAAGTGCACTCCCCCTTTCCTCTCTGCTTCTGTTTGTTGTTCAAAGGTAGGCTTCCTTCCCTCAGTTTAAATTTCAGTCTAGTGCCGAGAGTGGGTGGACCCTTGAGGTCATCCAAGATGTCCTCCCCCATGTCACTGACTAGAAACAAGTTCAGGGAAGTTTTCTGCCTAACTTCATTTTCATCAGACAATCTCATGGCAACAGACATGGCTTTGGACACTACAGCCTCTAAGTCGGATTTATCCAGCAGGGTCAAGACTTGCGGATCCAGGTCCAGGTCCTTGAGAATCTCTTCTACTCTGGTGTTGGGAAAACACCTTTTGATCTCAGTCCAAACCAGGAAGTGGTCAAAGGTACCAATATCAGTTCTGTCGATCATCGAAGAGAAACACTCGGGGAACAAATTTTTGTCCATTATGATATAGTCCACAATGGAACGTTCCCCAGTTTGGGATTTCTCACGAGTCCACTGCACTTGGTCACCTCTTGTCTTGTTATTCAAGGTCAAAAGCTGAAGCTCTTCCAGACAGTTAATTAACCGTCTGCCATTAGAATTCAGCTCGTCCTCACCAGAAGACCCAATGATATCGTCCTGATGGAGCCCTTTGCCCACTTGCGCATTGGAGTCACCTTGCAATAGCACCACAAACATGAAGAGAAGCTTTGGAATCTGACACTTTTCTGCCCCCAGTCAATGGTGGGACAATGTGGGTGGATGGTCAACTGGAAACTGCAGCGGCAACAGCGCAATTGATAGAGCAAGGCATTGCTGATGAAGGTACCTTCTTCAACACATTTCAGCCTGAGGGCACCTTCTGGTTTGACCTGTTTCAGCCTGTTTTTCCTCTCATCCTCCTTAGCCCTGAAGCATATGTATTGAATTCTGTAAGTTAGCTCGTTGGGTGGATTTGCGGTGCGTTGGAGTGACTTTGCAAGTTTAGGGCCGAGGTGGCAGCATGACAGGGAGGGGTAGCTGTTGATGCAGGGAGAGGATCATGGGTGCAAAATCATCCAAGAGGGCCAGATTTGGAGCAAGGAACAGCGCTGGCAGGAGTTCTATAAATATGATCCACAACGGTGGGACAATATTGTCAACAAGGTGAGCTTTCTTCATGCAACATCGTAGGGAGTTTGACAGAACTTTGTATTTAAATATGTTAGTGTGGAGGGAGGGGTAGCCGCTGATGCAAGGATGGACTGTGGGTTCAGGATCACCCAAGAGGGCTACCAGCAGTGGAAGTAGCAACATTTGGTCAATAGTAGCAGCAAGAATTAGCAACGTCAAACTCATCAATCAGGTACTTGCTTCTGTATACATTTCATCCTCTTATCAACGTAGTCCCTGCTTGGACAGCCTATAGGGTTGTATAAAACAGGACTTTGGAACCTTCCAACCCGGGTGCTTGGTTATTGGTCTATCAAGGTCTGATTTGAAATGTTTTCATTGCATTTTGCAGGTGAACTCATGAAGAGTTGGAAGTAAAAGTCCTGCTCGTTGGAGGAGATGCATCACCAAACAGGCTTGGTTCTGTGTTCACTATGCAAGGTGTCACATACAAATGCATCCGAGCAGAAATTATAGGTGATGAGCTTGTCTCAGCAAAATTTCATTTCTTTTCTATGGGGGGTAGTGTCCTTTCAGCCAAGCAAGAAGAGAGGATGGTTCTGAAAGGGGATACTGTACACATTAAGATTTCAGACCAAAACGATGGGGACCAAGGATTGAAAAGACCTCTATCTTCCAGTGGTTCTACGATCTTGCATGAGGACAGACCAGGCGAGGACCCGGCACCAGTGTCTACCAAGATGAGGATGGACCCTGATACACCCTTTGCTGGCGATGGTGGAAATGAAGACCATGCACATGAGCATGCACTTCAGCAGAGATCTGGTAGATTGTGCAGCACGTTGGCTACATCCAACGATATTCAAAAATGGCAGAAAGATATTAGAGCCGTTGAAAGGAAAATCTCTGTAGAAGGACGATGTGACAAGTTTGAGCTGATGACAAAGGATCAACAAGGACAAGCAATGTTCCACATATGGTGTGTTGAGTGTGAGGATGTTTATGCACGGTCTGGGAAAAACAAACCATATGATGCATGTGAAAACTTTATGAGATCTCATTTGAGGAGTGAGGGGCATCGCATAGCCTATGAGAGGCGTCATGGAAAGGGTTCATCACAATGTGTCATCAGCCCTGTAAATGCAGATGAAGCATTAGACACAAAGAAGAACAAGGTGAAGGAGGCATTAGAGGAAGTCGCTCGGTTTTGTGAGGACAATCCTGGAAACAGATTTGAGATTGTGGAAGCCACAATTGGAGACTATTCGCAGTTGGGTTCCATAAGGATTAGGTGCCCACTTGATTCGAAGTGGCTACTCTTGTTTCCAAGGACAGGTTCTTTGCAATCTTCTTTGACAGAGCATGTGAAAGGAAAAACTCATGTCGATGCAGAGATTTGCCAGAAGGTTGAAAGTAGTGAAGGACCTTGCAAAAAGAGAGGAAGGCCTCCAAAGCCTATGATTGCCAAAGATGTAAAGCAACGGGATCTAAGCTCTTTCTTGGTCAGTCAACCTGTGTTGCCGTCCCCACCACTTGACAATCCAATTGTGGCATCAACAATGGGAGCATCCTTGTCACAAACGAGCGAGGATTGACAACTACAGCAAAGGTCCCAATGCAACAAAAGAAGAGACAGTTTGTGTTGGGGCCTATGGGATGAATGGTGGGAGTACAACTAGCAGAGAATAAGTCTGAAACCATTCCTTCAAGATAGCAAGGGAGGAAAGAAGTGGTATGTCGAGTCGTTGACAAATGCAACCATCACTCTAAACAATCAAGAGCATAAGGTTGTTGGTACGTTTCGGCACGCGGATTGTTTTAGAGTGTCATTGGATGGGGAGCCATTTCCAAACTTGAGATGTTCAGCATGTTCTTCCATTCCCTTGGAAAATGACTTCAAAATGAGGGTATATAGAGAAAGAGGTGCCATGGAATGTAGAGGGGAGAGAGATACTGGCAAGGGAATAAAGTTGTCATATCTTGCAAATGCGGAGATTGTCAAACAAGTTTACAAAAACAGACAAGAGTTGAGGCAGTTGAGGTTCAAATTGTGGGAGGCCAGGACCAAAGTGGCATCCTTGTCTGTGCGATGTAGGAGTTTGAAGGAGTCTGGGATTGAGGCAATTGAAAGAGGAGATGTTCTCAAATTTTGTCGTGATATTGTTGATGCACATAGGAGGGGGGATTTTGAAGGAAAAGAAAGTTTGTGGGATTTTCTTGTTGATATGGGCAAGAATATTGACAGGTCTCCACAAGGGAAGATGGATGACGTGAACGCTTTACCCACTTTCTTCCTTGTTTTGTTTGTCACTGCAGGGAATGTAAATGCTTTGTCAGGGCAAGATTGGTTTGTTTGCAGGGTTTTTTGGACCGCATGAGTTTGTAGGCTTTGTAGGGTATTGTTTGCAGCAACAGTCTGTAGGGTTTGTAGGGTTTTTTTGGGTTTGCAGCACTGAAGGACCTCTTTTGTTGGGCGTGCTCGCAGAGGCAGGCTCCGGGAGCGCCAGCCATTGCAGACCGAACTGCGGCACCTGGGTTGCCACCTTGGGAGACTCGACCGCCTACCCAACAGCCCCCCCATCGTACACACAGGGGTTTCCAGCCAGTTGCACACAGGCACCACCGTACAATCCACAGCCCTGGCAACCCCCTGCTGGCGGGTGGTCCTCGCAAACTGCACCATGGGCTCCACCACCTCGTCGAGGTCAATGGCAGTGGCTCGAGGCTGCAGACGAGGGCACAACCCAGTAGGCGCCGCCTCGCACTCCTTCATACGCCCCTCCCCCCAGCGGAACGTGGTCATCCCCCCCTGCAGGAAAGGCAAAGGAGCCTGAAATGTACGACACCACCAACCGTGCTTTGCAGCTCAGAAAGGAACGCCGTCAAATTCAACGGGCGTGGGAAGGAGAAGGAGCTGCCAGGGTGGCGGATGGGATGAAAATGCACAAGGTGGAGGTACTGGACAACGGGCAAATCGATGCAGGCTGCGCCGACAAAGACCATTGGCAGCGGGATTTGCGGTCATTGGCGTTGAGGTACGAGTGTGCAACACATCAACCAACAAGACAAGTCAGCTATGACGACTGTTTTGGACAGCATCGACTGCGCATACGAGTACACTCTAATCCCCGTCAAGGTGGAGTACGTTCTGAAACAGATAGGGAAGATAATGAAAGGCGAACGCAGAAGATTAAAGGATATTTAGGAGAAAATAGGAGAACGGCCCCTGGCTATTGAACCCCGTGTCTGGGAATCCCTCGTTGAGTACTGGGGGTCCCTCGGTGGCAATGCTAAGTCCAGCGCGATGAAGGACGCACGGGCACGCATGGGGAAGCTATCACATTGTGGCCGCAGCGGGATTGCTGGAGCTCATGCCCGTATGGTAACGAAAATTCACCTGTCTCTGTTACCAGTTGAATTCCTTTATTTGCAGGGGGGTTGTTTTTCTATGAGCAGTGAGCACCAAAAAGCATGAGCAGAACCCCAAAACAGAATATTTTTCACATATTTCTACAAATATTTCAAGGTTTTCGACCATCCGAACCTGTTTTTCAGTTTTACAAGTGCACGATTTTCCCTCATCATAGAACAATCAGGTTAGGTTCGGATGCAAAGCTAGGTTCGGGAATTCCCCATATTTTTGGGCGTCGGTACCTTTTTTTTGAGAAGTCGACACAGACTTCCGGTTGCCTACTTTCCGTTTTTTTTTTTTTTGGAGAAGTCCGCACAGACTTGGGGCTGCCTATTTTCCGAATTATTATTATTATTTGAGAAGTCGACACAGACTTCCGGCTTCCTAATTTTCAGTTTTATATTATATTTTGAGTCGGCACAGACTTTTAAATATTATATTATATGAGAAGTCGGCACAGACTTCCGGCTTCCCAATTTTTCAGTTTTTTTTAATAAGAATTATTTTTGAGGGGGAGCGGGCCGATGGCGGAGCTGCGAGACGACACCCAACGGTCATCTCGTCCTTTTTGGAGCTTGTTTTAGGCCCTGCTCAGCCCCGTGGCCACTGTAGATCACATTATGCATCTCCCCCCATGCACAGATTTCCATTGACATGCTGTTTAAGTTTTTTCATTATTTTTTTCCACAAATAGTTCCTTCAGCTGTAAATCTTGTCAACCCTCGTCCTTTCATCGCTCGCACAGTTACATGCATCATCCCTAATCTGGAAGGAGGTCGCCTTCTCAGAGACCTTCCCAGCTTTTCTTCCCTATTCCTCGCATTAGTTCTTTGGACCCCATTTCATCAGTGGTTTTTTTCCAGTGCTACGGTATTCTTCCTAGTTTGATTATTGCAATGGCTCCTGGGAACAACCAGTTTCGCAGCAGGGAATCAATGGAGGCTCGACGGGGTTTCCAAAATGGACAGAGAAGAGCCAACCTCTCATCTGGGACAGGCTTCTACCTCGCACATCAAGAGCGTTCCAGGATTGCTACGACCAACGGGTCTGTAAGACCCCCCCCCCCCCCCCCCCTCCTTTCCACTTCAATCCTCTCTCCTCCCCAACCCTTCCTTAAATTCCCCAAGGTGGATTCACCTCAAACTGTTCCAAACTGCTCAAACCCACCCATTTCGGAAACTCCACCAGCCGAATGGGTGGAAGAAAACATTCTCAATCAAGATGATTTGGACAGGGACTACCCAATGATCAATATGAACATCCCAGATTTACAAAAAAGAGTTACAACCATGGAGGAGTCTGGCATCCTCATTCACTTTCCAGGGACAAAAGTGGATAGAGCTATTGTTAGAGACTGGGCCATCAAACATCTTGGCGGCCCTGCAGAACTGCGTCAATAGTTTTGCCATGAAAAGGGTCGAGGTTTCTTTTCAATCCTTTTTGAAACCCAAGAAGCAGCAAACCAGGCCTTGCTTTTCAACCCTCACACAAAGGGATACAATGTTAACATATTCCCTTGGTCATCCAAGATGGGAAACAGGAATGGTAAACTTTGGGGCCCACGCATTGTCTCTGTTCCTTACATCCGAGATCAATATCTGGTCAACCTGGCGGACATTGCGAATCATTTTGGATCATACCTTGGGTGTTTGGCAGTATTTGATCCCCAAATGTGTACACAAATCTTAAGGCAGGACCCAGCATGGAGATCAGTGACTATTGCATCACGCCTCCATGGACAAGATGTGCCAAGTTTGTGTTGATGATGCCAGATGAGGATGTTCTGCTGCAATTTGTGAAATTGCCAATAGATGAGGATGGTAATTATTTCACGATTCAGTTCATAGAAGACACTGCCTATGCAGCCTGCTTCAACTGTGGCCAACTTGGCCACTTTAAAATCGACTGCCCCACAGCCAAACGCAAGAGACATCAGCCTTTTGTGCCCCTCAACCTTCAGCGGCAGCACAGGGGGTACCCTCAACAGCGGCTGCGAATCAAAGGCAGGAAATGAGCAACCCCACCGTAGGCTCCATGCTTCCACCAAACGCTCAAGCTGCCCAGGCCCTTCAAAAGGTTCCCAACGATCCTCGGCAACTCAGAAACATAATACTACCAAAGGAGACAGCAGCAGGGATCCTATGCAGGCAGAATTATTGGCTCATCATCAAACGGAGGGTATAATTTCCAAGGGGAAGGCAAAGCAGAATGCACAACAACAACTGGTGGCTACCTCAAAAGGGAAGGCAAAGGTACAGGATGGACAGCAGCTGAGATCAGTCAGATTGACACTTCCAACCAGCAACTCCTTTCCTAAAATTACCACCGGCATCGCATGCAACTCCACCTTTGCCAACGCTAGTCTCCAAACCTGCTCATTCCCTCACCTGGATCTCAAGGGTTGCTCAGCATTGGAGATGGTTGAAACACCAAAGGCTTCCTGCGTCACTCCTCTCATATTCCGGAAAAGTATACCCCCAGCTATTCTAATCACATCAGATGATTTCGAATGTGTGGAATTACTTTGGATTACTACTGCATACATCAAACATTTCCTACAATCAAACCCTCCCAGATTTTGTTCAAATACAAAATTCAGGAATTCTTCCACAAGTCGTAGCCCCACTATTCGCTATCACCATTTACAAAAATCTCGTGGGGAGCATATTTGGAGGAACACCCAGGGCTAAGTGTCAAGCCTTCAACCCATATTCTTGCCCTTGTAGAGGATACAGAAATCTACTCTGCACCGCCACCAATAGAGGCAATTTCGACTTACCAAGAATGGTTTGTCTGCTCCGGGAGGAAGCCATAAATTGCAAATCCGTAATCAGGACACATTGGTCAGTGGATTTCAGCTGCTTGAAGCTCACCTGGATTCCGAGGTTGACCACGACAATTACAGAATGGAAATGCAAAGAACCAGGGAGCACATCAACAGGAACAAGCTATTCGGATCCCCAAGCAATTCCTTGGATTCTCAGGAGGAATCAGCAAACACCTCGACTCAAGAGGAAAGCAGCAACTTCAACCCTGCCGTCGAAACTCTACAATGTCGTGCGCATACATATCGCTACACAACTACATCGCTGTCCAAACCACACCACACATATATGCACAATAAAGTAGTCTGCCACAATAGATAAGAAAGCTAACAAATGACACTGCTCTCCACACAAGAAACAATGTGAAATCCAAAATCATCACTCTTTAAAACAATAGTCGAGCCAGGGGCACCCCAAGCTATGGGGACTCCACCCCACAACAACCTACACTCCCATCATGAGTAAACTCAGATCTAAACGCACACAGGAGCTCGGTCGCGCAGGCTCAACTCGAGAAAGATGAGCCGCGCGACTGCCGCTCTCGTGAAGATAAGACGGACCAGGTGTCAAACTAAACTTGACACCTGATTTAACACTTGACCTAAATCCAAGTGTTAACTACAAATAACTAGTTTTATTCTAGCTGTTTTCACACTGTGCTTATTTAACTTGACAGCTGTCGTGCGCATACATATCGCTACACAACTACATCGCTGTCCAAACCACACCACACATATATGCACAATAAAGTAGTCTGCCACAATCGCCCCCCTAGCTGGTGGATAGGTCCCTCTACCTCCAGATAGCTACAAGATGTAATAGCCACAGCCGTACTAAGTCCTCTATCACTGTCCCTATTGTACTCAAACTCTATAGACCAAGAGGCCGGGTACAAGAGTAGCCCCATCGTTAGTCGTCATCTTGCAATCTGTGAACTTGAGCCAGGACCTCGTGTGTTCAAGGTCTCCTAGTAGCTGGGCCTTGCGTTTCTTGTTAGCCTTCCATGGTTGTATCCACTCCCACTATCCAATGCAATGTGGACATAACCAATCCCCATCCGGAACCATCTCAAGAGGTGGAGTCAAGCATCCCATATGCCAACCTCTAGAGCATTGATCGCACACCAGCATGGTGGCTGCCCCTTTAGCAGACCCACACAACATGCACCTCAAACCTGCAGATACCACTGCCAGGTTTGGGTCAATCCTGCCATCGACATTCGGAAGGTGACATGGCGCACAATTACGCACATGGTCCTTCCAAGTTATGCCATCCCGACCCTCCAAGACCAAGACGCCTGAGGGCAAGACCTCTCGAACCCTCAAAATAACACGTCCTGCAGTCACATCCAGGGTCGTAGGAGCAGTCTGCTGCAGATAGACATAGTCACCAGGGTTGAATCTCCGAACCCCAGGACGATAGCCCCCACCACGTATGGTAGCATACCTCAACGTATCACGGTGTTGTGCAATGGCAAGGTTCTCGAAAGCCATGGGCATGACTCTCTTGAACAACTCTGCACGCTGCTCACATGCACGTGCCCACACGTCCGGATCGTCAAGGTTAAGAACTGTAGCAGCTTCTCTGCGAATGGATGTAGGCAAATCCGGCTCTCGGCCAAAGAGAAGAAAGTATGGTGAGAAGGAGGCAAGTGATGCTTGCTTGCTGAACCTGTAGCCCATGGCTAACCAGGATAATTGAAGGTCCCAATCCCTAGGTGTCCCTTCTGCAAGCCATACTTGCGCAAACCCCTCTTTACTGTCTGAACAACTCTCTCTGCCAAGCCATCGGCTTCAGGATGATCCCGGAAGTGGTGCGGTGGTCTATCAAGGCCTTGTCACACAAAGCCTGAAACTCCCCCAAGAACTCTCTCCCTTGGTCCGTGAGTACCTCAGCTGGAGCACCGAATCGGCTAAGCACACAATCCAGGAATGCATACGCAGCTCCCTCACTAGCCTTATCAGGCAATGGAACCAATTCAATCCACTTGGAGAAGTGCTCCACCATCACCAACACGTACTTGTTGTGGCGCATGGTCAGTGGCAACGGCCCTGCGAAGTCAAGACTCCACCTGTAGCCCAATCCCATGATCGGAAGAGGGTGCAATTGTGGAGTAGGGGCGTTGAATGAAGCACGCACCCTGTCACACACCATGCACCTAGCCACAAATTGTTGCACCTCTGTGTGCATACCACGCCACCAATACTGCCCTTGCAGTAGACTATGAGTGCGTCGCACCCCAAAATGCCCCAACTCCTCATGGGCATGCCGCACTAACCGTGCCCGCTGTGTTGGGTGAGGCACAATCCTCACTCGACCATCCTCCCACACTCGAAGCAGGTGTGTCCCCTCCCACCTGAACCTCTTGGCTCGTTGTAGGATCCGATCCCTCTCCTTGGCAGTCATAGTGGCTGTCGTGTCTCCACTGCGGAGGTAGTCCAACACAACTGAATCCTCATGTATATCTTTGGCGCCACCCTGCTCATTGCTGGCCTCAGGGTCCTCAGACACTTGATCTACAGTCATCCCTGTTGTAGGTCCAACCTGGCCTTCCGCTGCCAAGATACACAGAAATGCAGATGCATGCCATCCGGGCACCATCTCCTCGTCCGTCTCACCATGCCACCGAGCTCCAGTGTCATCCTGCTGGCTCGTGCATGGATTGCGACTCAACCCATCTGCATTTCGATTGACCAAACCCGGTCGATGCACCACCTGAAAGTCATACTCTTGAAGGATGAGTGCCCACCGTGCAAGCTTCCCCGTAAGCTTGTCTGACTCCATCAACCACTTGAGTGGTTGGTGATCCGTGACAAGGGTGAAGAGATTGCCGTATAGATAGCACCTGAAGTGTGCCACGGCCCACACTGCAGCTAAGCATTCTCCCTCATATGAGCTATACTTAGACTCTGCAGCATTGTTCGAGCGGCTAGCATAAGCCACTACGAACTCTCTTCCCTCATCATCCACCTGTGTGAGCACCGCTCCAAGCCCCAGCATGCTCCAATCTGTATGCAGCTGAAAAGGACGCCCCCTGATAGGTCGTCTCAAGATGGGCGCCGAGGTCAACCTCGCCTTGAGCTCTTGAAAAGCTTGTTCTTGCTCATCTTCCCACTGCCACTCCTGGTCCACCTTGGTCAGCTTGGTTAGAGCCTTTGCAATGGCACTAAATCCCTTAACAAACCGTCTGTAATAGTTTGCTAACCCATGAAAGCTCGAACTCGGCTCACATCCGTGGGGCGTGGAACCTGTGCAATGGACTCTACCTTAGTCTGTTGTACCCCCAATCCTCCAGGATATATCATGTGACCCAGATACTCAATCTGGTTGTGGAAAAACTTGCACTTGCCCGGATGTAACTTCAATCCTTGCGTCCTCAAGCGCTCAAATACCCCCTGAAGGTGTCTCTCATGCTCCTCCACCGTAGCACTAAAGATGATGATGTCATCTATGTAGCACCGAGCAAACTCCACCCCTGCTAGAATCCTGTCCATGACTCTTTGAAACTCAGCGGAGCGTTTTTAAGCCCAAATGGTAAGAACCGCCACTGGTATAGGCAATCCTTCCCGTGCTCATTGATCCCCCAGAATGCCGTCTTTTGCTTATCCGCCTCCTTGATCGGCAACTGGTGATATCCGGATCGTAAATCCAACGTGCTAAAGACCTTGGAATGCCCAATGGCATCAAAGATCTCCTCTGGTGTTGGCATGGCATACCTATCGGACTTGGTCTGACGATTTACAGGCCGGTAATCACCGCACATACGTCTCTCCGTCCAATTGCCATAGACATCCTTCTTAGCTGGCATCACTGTGGCTGAAGCATACTCTCCACCAGAGAGCTCCACCAAACCTGCCTCCCAGAGATCTTGAGTCCTCATCTGAATCAAAGACCTCTCCATGTCACTGTATCTATAGGGTCTCCGAAAGATTGGCGTGTCAGTGGCCAACTCAATACGGATCTCTTGACCCTTCAGTGCTCCCAAGTCCTTCAAACTGAAGGCAAAGCAATTCCTATAAGCCCTCAGGAACCGCCGTATACGTCGTCTCTCTCCTCCGGTGACAATGGGTCCAATATCAGGCTCCCAATTGTCCTCCGTAACTGCAACCTTAAGTCCAGTGGGCTTAGAGGTAGAGGACGCGTCCCGTGGTTGCTATGCTGCAACCTCTTGAACAGTACCCCCTTCCTGCTCAGTCAATGACAAGGCCTCATCCTGCCCCATCATCTCATCATTGAGGACCTCTCATCCCGAGAAGAATCCCCAACCTCATCCATCACAGCTGCCTTCGCTGCCAACTCCCTCTGAACCTCGAGCACCTCCCACATGTGCCATGGATGTCTACACCTCGTGGTCCTCACCGGCTCGCCCCCACTCGCTGCCTGTACCGTCTCGGTAGGCAGAGAGACCGTCAAGGGAAGTGCACTCCGCACTCTACGTTGCTCAGCCATAGCCAAGCTGACAATCCAGGTCAAGCAATTGAGATCCATTGCTTGCCCCAACACCTGACGACGTGATGCCTCAGAAAGAGAAGGCACCGCCGTGGTCCCAGTGGAAAACCCCATAGCCCGCTCTCGCTCGTCGGCATTAGGCTCCACTAACTGCTGCAACTGAGCATCCCACAGGAGGCCAGGTCCACCATCCCGAAAAGCATAGGATCCTGGGAAGCTGAGCAGTGTAGGTAATGCTGCTCGTGGTTGACCCACCCTGTTGACCACTGCCAAAGGCGAACGGTCATCGTGTCTCACACGTTGAGACTGCCTTCCTGTGTCCAAAATGCCATCCACGGTGAGGTGTGCTGGCCGCTGCACCCCATCAAATGCACGCTTGAGCAGTGCGGGTGGCATCAAGTTAGTCCACCATAGTCGTGGACGATGAGCCCGTGACCCCACTGCAGCTGCATCTAGCAACACTGCTGACCCAAGCCACGACCGGACTTGATGCACACTGGCCATCACCCTGGCCCGAGAATCACCCATCAGTGGCACATTCTCCAAGATGTATGCCGGAGATACAGCCTAATGAAGCTGCAAGTGGCGCAAAATCCGCACCATCTCCCAAAACAGACCCGTCCTCGAGTCTCGCAATCCATTGCCATGCCCGGCTGATGAATGCCCTTGGCAGGGCCAACCTGCCACTACCAGATCAATGGAGCCAACCTGCTCCAAATCCTGCGCCCCCAGCAACGCAATGTCTGCTGGCAAGGCCTGCTGATATCCACGAACTGCAGACACCGGCAACAACTCAGGGTGCTGCTGCACCATCTGAGCAACATGGCGCAGTGAGACGCGTCGTGCAGTCTCATCCCTCTCCACATACAGGTAACGTCGAACTCGTACACCTGCCTGCAGCACTGCAGCCAATCCAGTGCTGATCCCGCCAAATAAGTCCAGAAGGCATATGCCTTCATCCGGTCGCTGCCACACAAGAGGTGTGGTGTCCAATGGCGACAACTGAGGTGGCCCTGGTACAATCACCGCACTCTCCTCCTCTCCTGACGGTACAAAAGCTTCTACCCAAGCTTGTTGCACCCGTCCATCAGCAGCGTGCTGCAAATCCTTGCTCGTACCCCACAACGGAGTGTGAGCAACCATGGCAGGCAACTCCGCCGTACCATGCATGTCATCCTGCTCTGCTGGAGGTGGCACATCCTCTGCATGGGCATTGCCTTCCAGCAACTCTCCAGGCCAGCTGACTGCAGCTGTGAAGGCGGCTAGTGTTGGCATCTTGCCCCGCTGAGCAGCTGCAATACCCCCAATGAATGTCACAGGGAGCTGTGCACGGCGACCATCCCCTGACTGCCATCCAGGCCTGTAGGATGCTGACTCCTCCCAGAAATCCAGGGTGAAGCCCATGGGGTATAACACTGCCCCACCAACGAGGACATCGTAAGAGACCGCGTCTGTCACAATGGCCTTGGCTCGCATCACTGAGCCATCTACAGGATGATCCGGCTGCAGTCTAATAGCCACTGATGCCATGTCATGCCGCGAGCCTGCTCTGATCCTCCCAGAGATGTCTGTATCTGGAAAGGACAAGGCTCCATATCCGCCTCCATGAGGCCCAAACCTGCAATAGCAGCTCTGCCCAACATCAGTGGCTGAGCTCCTGAGTCCAACAAGACCCGCAGTGGCCGGTACTGCTTGCCTGCCGGTCCACTCAAAGTGAAAATGCCTCCCTGGTTGTCTAACAAGACAACTCCAGGTGTCACCATGGCGCGCTCAAAGGCTGGCCTAGCTGGCAGCTCCGTCAATCTGGCAGCTGCAGCTTGCCAGGGCGCTGCCGTGGCAGTCTTGACCCTCAAATCCGAGGATCCCTCTGCCACTACACCTTCCACTAACTCCGCAGAAGATGAAGTGACCTCTCCACTCTCGCAGAGTGTTGCTGCTAGTCTGAACACTGCAGCTGGTCTCACTCCCGGCGTCGCAATCATGGTCGCCGAGAACAGTGGGGCTTGACACACAGAGGTGGCTGCTCCCAATAACACACCGGCTGCACTAGCCTTGGTAGTAGGTGTCAGTGCTGCACGGTAGCTCTTCCCAATGGCATAGTAACCTCCGCCTCGGTAACAGTCGGGCGAGAACTAGGTGCCATGGATGGCGTTGACACTGTCTCCGCCAAGGTGAATGACTGAGGCAGCCTTGCCTGACGGCTTGCCTCCCCACGTTGTGGATCCAACTCCACCTCTGCACCTCGTGGCTCAGGAACTCGTGTTGCTCCTCGAGTCACGGCTGCAGCAGACTCCACCTGCTCTAATGGTAGTGCTGCTCCGCACATGAATCCCATTCCGCCCATATCTCCTCCCTCAGGAGCAGGAGGTGGGCCATCCCGCCTGGGAGCCGGTACCGCCTGAGCTATAGCCATGGCAGCGAGCCTCTGCTCTAGCTGCTGAAGCCGATTGGCCATGCCTTGGTCAACACCCTGACCTCCGCGTCCTTGGCCATGTGGAGGTTGCCCTTGGCCTGCACCTCGTGCCCGACCACCTCGTCCTCTTTGGGCTGGTCCACCTCGCCCCCGGCCACCATTGTTCCCTTGGAACTGGCCTGGGCGCAACTCAGGATGCAAGTCATAACACTGGGCATCTCCATGCCCATACTTGCCACAATGCCCACACTGCAACTGTGCAGGCTGTGCTTGTGCCGGCCTTCTGCCACTCTCTGGGCAATCTCTCTTGACATGGGGTCCTCCACATGTCCAACATATCACCCCTGGTTGCTGTTGGCCTGCAAAAGATGCCACGGGCCTCTGCACCTGAGGTCCCCTGTAAGCTCCATGGAACTTGGGCTGGGCAACCTTGCCCCCCTGACCACGCTGTTGGGCAGTCCCTTGTGCTTGTGGGCTGACAGCTGTGCCCCGTACAGGCATGTCCTTACCAAATCCAATTGTAACAACTCGCTCCTCCACCATGTTGAGCTCAATCCGCTCAGCCAGCAGAAACACATCTGCTAATGTGGGTTGGGCTGCTTGTAACAGGGTTGCGTCTCGCACCCTTCTCTTGAGCTCCTTGTCCAGAATTCCATACCAAAACTGGATTGCCTGAGCTTCAGTAACCCCTTGGGTCACACTTATCAAGCGCCTCATACGAGTGTACGCCTCTCGCAGGCTCTCACTGGGTTTGCGCTGGAAGTCTTGCAAACTTCGCAGCTTCTCTGTCCGTACACCTTGGTAGTTCCTCCGCAACTCCTGGAAGAACTCCACCACCGGGTTGAATCTTGGCAAATGTGTTGTAGTCGTGGCAGGAGAAGCACCTTTTGAACTGGTACCACCTTCAGAAGTACCAGCACTACTTGCTCCACTACTAGTGCTGGCAGTGGGAGCTATTGGTACTGATGCAGCTACTGGTCGCGTCGTGCCTCGAGTAATGGAGACGTAGTCAGGTGACCAATACATCCTCCACTCCTCAATCTCTGCTTCATGTCCTCGCCTGAACTCGTGGTAATCGTCCATAGGCGGGCCTTCCAAATGCTGGAACAGTCCCTTCCACGCCATGAATGGGGTGAATAGCTGTGGATTGCGCATCTGCTGCAAATCACACCAGCTGTCGAACTCCTGGATAAAGTCATCCAACTCGATTGTGCCCACAGCTCCAGAGTACCTACGAGGCCCCTTGGTAGCTCCATACATCTCCTCCATGTCGTCCCACAACAATGGCGAATGAAAGTGCACACCTGTTGATGAAGCCTCCGAGTCTGTGTCTGACGCTACAGTAGTTGAGGGTGGCGGTGAAGGTGGTCTGAACCGAATACCTCGTCTTGTGACCCCACTCTCACTGTCACTGCTTGTAGCCGTACTCCCCTCAAAACCCTTGGGTAACTCCGTAATGACACTCACAATGTGCACCTCCTCCACGTGACACTATAAGGCTCTAGTACTAATCTAATAGTGACACGGGTGGGCACCTGTTGCAGTCTAAGGGTCATATCCCAATGGCTCAGGGCACCTGCACCTGCATCCACCGCAAGAACTCCTATGGTTGGCTGGTCATCAACCCAGCCTCACCATAGAAGAAACACTGGTGGTCTTGCTGGTCATCACTCCAGCCTCACCACCGACAGCATACTCTAGGATTGACCGGTGATCAAATCCGGCCTAATCCCTATGAAAGCAAGCGCCCACACAAAACCAACATGGCGCACAGTCAAGCATGCAGGTGTTGGGGGGATCCAAACACAAGAAATCAAAACATCAACACCCCCACACCAAAATCCAGCAGCAACGCTGATCCTGCAGAATATCCCAGCCCAAAACCCCGGACTGACTGGCCTCCACCAAGAGAGGCTTTGGCAACTACAAGTACAAGGTAATGAAAATAGTACAGAGATGGAGGGGAAGAATAGAAGCCCGACCAAGCAAGATCTAATCCTGATCTATGCTATCAACTGCCAGACTTCTCTCAAAGTGCCTCGCTCTGCATGATGGTAAGGTGTAGGAGGTATATCTATGTCCAGAAACCTGCCACTAACCTTGTCCCAAGCTACAGTAGCTCGCTCTAACCAACCCTCCTCCTCTTTCTGCCAGGTAGAGACAAAGCAATACTCCCCTATCTCCCGCTCACTGAACACTAAAGAAAACAAAGGTAGGGTTTGATAGTCTCTCAACTCGAAAGCTTTGAGACGGTTGCGGGTGTCCTCATTGCGAATGACTGCATCTCCTTCACGCACAACAAACATGTCATTGCTGATGAACCCCCGCTCGTGGTTGCCCTGTGCAGAGCGTATCCGGCTGCAATCATGTCTGATTGCACAAACTTGTGTAGCTCCTGCTCCTCTGCTCCAGTACACCACGGCCTTGTGACTGAACACCTTGGTCCCCGGGGCTGTCTTTGGCTGTGTTCCAAGCCTAGCTTTCACCCACTTTGGTATTTCACCTACAGCTGCAGAACTGCTGGCTCCAACAGAGTTCTGACTGTCCAAGGCGATATTGAGGCCCTCAATGCCAACTACAGCAGTCTGTTGTCTACTGCTAATGCCTGACTCCCAGTATGCAATCAACTCGTCCAACTGTTCTCCACTCAAATCAGTCTGAGTTCCTTGGGAAACATAAATCCTGTCCCCTTGTGTGCACAGACTAAGAGAAGAGACCTGCCCTTCAATTACGTCCTCATTTCCCCCAGCCATGCAAGGAGTACATCCACCAATTTGTCTCTCATATAGACCAGCACAGGTTCTAGAGACAGGATTGTGGATCTTTCATGGCACACTCACACTCTAAAAATTCCATAGATTTTTAGCAGAGTCCCAAAAACAGAAACCAGGTCTAGATAGGTAGATTTCCCCTTTCTGCAGATATCCCCTCAAAAACTGAGTCAAACGGAGCTCATTTGACAAAGATATGACCAACCAGGCTCTTTAAACATTTAAATTAGATCAAAAAAAAAAGTTTTTTTTTTTTTTAACACCAAAACGCTTTTGCCATTACAACCTGTTCCCAGGTTATCTACGAGTTCCCGAGGTCGTTCCCCTCCAGGATTCTCCAGGCACCAAGAGCTCGTTAATTCCAACACTCGACCTCAGTTGGGTGGGGTATCACGATTTGCTTTCTCTGCGCGTGGGCCTGCCTCCTCGAGACCTAGAGACTACAAACCAGGAATTGGGGCGATTTCAAGAGCAGATGCACTGCGCAGCACCTTCATGGCTTATGGACAGGCGGCCTGCTGTGATGTGGCCGTCTTTGCATGGAATCCAAAGCCAAGACCAGCTTGAAGTTCCATCAACTTGGTCTAATTCGCATCTCTCGCCAACGATTATTGTTGGCTTAGAATGGTTTCCGCCTTCCTGTTACTGCTCGTGTTTGCTTTTGTGTGCATTCTACAGGTCAGGGATCGGCGACAACAGGCACCAGATTGCCCCGTCACCACCCCCACAAGGCACAGACGACTTCACTGCCAGGAAAAAGAAAGTGAACCATGCTCAGCATGTAGACCCAAGGCCTGGGTCCATCTGCATCAGCTCCAGTATAAGAGAGACAATCATATAGTTATCAAGTCTCTACAGGAATTTGCGATTGCCTCAGTAAAGTGGAACTCAATCTGCAGCCTCCTTCAACCGCCTCTCCATCAACCCTTGGAAGCTCTCGTCCGCTGGCCTCATCCGTCAGCATTGCTTCTCCTGCTACGAGTCTTCGCATTTCCTCCCCTGCTCGCCTGTGCAGAAGTAAGTACCCTTGACGCCGAAATGACAGTAGAGGCAAGTGATCAGTTGGAAGTGTTCAATGATGAGACAAATAGAGCTGGAGCTCCCTTGACCTGTATCGCCACAATCTTGGACTCGGGCAGTGTGCTGAGTTGAAAGCTGGGTTGTGAACCACCATTCGACTTTCCACCAGTTTCCACATCAAAATGGTGGACCCAAGGTGCAAGGCAGCAACAGCTACTTGGCTTTGTACAAACCTGAAGCACTTAAAAAACGAAAACGACTTTGCACCTTGCACTCTCCGAAATCAACAATGCCCCCAACAACCCTTTTTGTCAGAAAGTTGGTTGCTTATGCAGATAATCGACCAGGTGAAAGCAGCTTTCCAGCCACAATCACAAGTAGCATGAAGATTTGTGAGACTCCTGGTTTTGCAGTGTTGATGATATGCCAGCAATGGGCTCCCCGTTCTCCATCGCTTTGTGCTAGGCTTTCTCTCTCGGGCCCTGCACCTTCAACCAGCTCGCTGCGCCATGCTCTACCTGCCGGCGCTGCATTTACTGGAGGGAGCAGATTTACAGCTCCTCCTTCAACTGGCTCCGCTACACCAGCTCCACCTGCTCTTCCGCTGCCTTTCCTGACCGCTTCTGGTCTGTCCTGGTTCTAATTTAACACTGGTCTGTGCACATCGAACTAAGGCGAGCAGCCCGGCCATCTCCAGGCACGGGAGTTCTACCCATCTGCTCGATCACAGGCTCCTCCTTTAAGTCTCGCACTTGGTCAGTTTCCCAATGGCCAATCGCTGCTACTCCATGATGTCTCCTCACCGACCAAAACAAAGGCTGCTTCCATGCAGTGTAGCTCCATCATGCCCGGCGGCCTCATGCCAGAACCAACGCTGATCGAAACCTGCATATTTTGTTTTGTTTTTTTTTTTTTCTTCTAAGCTTCTAAAACTAAGCACTACTTACACACAGGTAATCGTACAAGTGCTAACCCTCAACTCCTACCTTGCACTCACAGGTAAGAGGTCATCTTTCTCGAGTGATAAGAAAGCTAACAAATGACACTGCTCTCCACACAAGAAACAATGTGAAATCCAAAACCATCACTCTTTAAAACAGTAGTCGAGCCAGGGGCACCCCAAGCTATGGGGACTCCACCCCACAACAACCTACACTCCCATCATGAGTAAACTCAGATCTAAACGCACACAGGAGCTCGGTCGCGCAGGCTCAACTCGAGAAAGATGAGCCGCGCGACTGCCGCTCTCGTGAAGATAAGACGGACCAGGTGTCAAACTAAACTTGACACCTGATTTAACACTTGACCTAAATCCAAGTGTTAACTACAAATAACTAGTTTTATTCTAGCTGTTTTCACACTGTGCTTATTTAACTTGACAACAAATATCGCCCCCACCAATCCCGGTCTCCACTCAACTCATCTCTCAGGCCAGCTCGCAAGTCACCTCTCCACCTAGGGTTTTAACACCTACCCCTCTACCCTCCCCTATTCAGGTGCCCGCCTCACCCTCCCCTGTTTCATTTACCAGCTTCAATTAGGAAATACTAACAGATGTTGGATTTTATGTGGTAAAAGTAAGCATCTCAGCCAGAATAAAGAAAGGAGACACATCCTACCGGCATGCAATTTGCTTGACATCATTCCCTCTGGGAATCTTCCTTTGGATGGTTCTCTTCTCCAAAGATATCCAGAGCTCCAGCACCTGTTCTCAGCTGCTTTTTTCCCGGCTGGAGTCACTACCCAGGCTGTTACTATTTCCACTGTTTCAACAGAGCAGTTTCAACCAATACCAGACATCCAATATCCATGCAGAGCTAGGGGTGTATTCATAACCATCCACAACAAAACCCGCAAACCCCCAGACAACCTCATTTGGGTCAACTCGATGCGACCTAGGGATCATAGGGTAAAATTCGTATATTGTACCAAAGGGCTATCAAATCTGGCTTCCAGTCTAGGCCCTCCATACCCTACCAATGACCTTTAACCTTCATTCCTGGAACATCGGGGGCCTTGGATGTGACCCTTCATCTCTCAAAAGGCTGAGAATCAAAACTATCTATGGCCTTTAACAAACTCTCTTTGGAAACCAACCTCTTCAGGCACCAAAGGGGGGACAACGATGTTGTTATCCCCCTCTTTACAGCCCTTTCTCGCAGCAAAAGATATTTGGATACCTGGCAGATTGCAATTTTGCGCAACTCAAACACATAATCTCAAGGAGGCAGCACTTGTTTTCGGTCAAGCATCCAATATCACCTTTACATGGTCCAATAATAGAACCCTCACCGACCTTAGTATGGCTCGTCTTGACAGAGCTTACCTTTCCCTCAATTTGGTACAATTCTCTAAAAGAGCCCCGCAGGAACCCATTCCTTTGGGATTTGACCATGCACCAATCACCCTTTCTATCTCAATCCCTCATTCATGCAGACGGGGCAGAGGCCTCTACAAGCTGAATAATATCCTCCTCAAATGACCCTCCTTCAAACAGGGTCTTCTGCAGGCTTGGTCTCAAGCTGGAAACCCAGACCTAAACCCAACTGAGCTCTTCCTGGCCAGGCTAAAAACGGTCAATACAAAAAGCCAAAGAATAAGCCGAGAATTAGCAGTCGTCCGAAAGAAAAAGGTTAGGGCCTTATCTAAATGCCTCAGAGTATGCCAATATGCATTGGAATCCAGTCGTTGCGATGACGATACTTACAAAACTTATGTCCAAGCCAGGAACAATCTTGACATTCACCACAAAATCCAGGAGAGAAAGTGGAAGTTACAGGCGGGGGTTAACTGGTCAACAAAAGGGGAAAAGATGACAAAATACTTCTTCGACAAAACCAGATTGAGAAGAGCTTCTCAAACCATCTCTGAACTTGTTGCCCAACCATCGGGGATCTCAAACACAACACCTAAATCGATGGCAACCCTTGATGGTGGCCATTTCCAGCACCTTTTCCACAGTGACAGCACCTCCCTAGATCCTTCTCATGACCAGACAGCCTGTTTGATTCACACCCCTTCCATGCTTTCTCCTGAATATGCCGCGCAGCTTGAGGGAGACTTCTCTGACTTGGAATTAGAAGAAGCTCTATCTAAGATGCAGAACAACAAATCACCTGGTATAGATGGCATTTCTGTTGAGTTTTATAAAGCATTGTGGCCAGAGATTTTAGGGGATTTTACAGCTATGGCCAATCATCTGTTTCAGCAAGGTCAGACGTCACCTTCAATGGCTCAAGGGGTAATTACCTTGTTGTACAAAAAGGGGGATAGAACGAATATTTTGAATTACCGCCCTATAACCCTTCTGAATGTCGCCTACAAAATCATAGCCAAGGCTTTCGCCCTTAGACTTCAACCTCTTCTACCATCCCTTATTCGGCCCAACCAGACAGGATTTATTAAAGGCTGGTATATTCTGGACAACCTCCTCCTTGCACAGGAAATCCCAGACTATGCCCTAAGGACCAATCAAGCCATTGCCCTTCTTCTCTTGGATTTTGAAAAGGCTTTCGATCGGGTGGAATGGTTTTACTTGCTTGCAGCCCTGGTAAAACTTGGCTTCCCTCATTCTTTTTGCAAGTGGGTTAAGATTCTTCTTACTTCTTCATCCAGTAGGGTTACTGTAAATGGCCACTTGTCTTCTTCCTTCCCTCTTCAGCGATCGGTTAGACAGGGATGTCCCCTCTCACCCTTTCTGTTTCTGGTAGTGGCAGATACCCTAGGATATATGTTGTAGCAAAACCAATTCATAACAGGCCTTAGGGTCTCAAACTATATCACGGGCCAGTACACCTAGCTGACCGACTCTATGTTCGTAGATGACACCATTTTAATGCTGCAAGCGACGTCAAAAAACTTGGACCAAGCAGGACATACTCTGCGTACCTTTTGCAAAGCCTCGGGATTCAAAATTAATTGGAACAAAACTTCTAGCTTGCTCGTTGGTGACCTAACGGCATCAACTATAGGCTCACCACCCTCTTGGGGGGTGGATCAGGGTCTCAGTTGGCTCTAGCCTGGCGAAACAACCACCTTGTTAGGATATACCTTTGGAATTAACCTCACAGACCAGCAAATCTTTGCCTCTACATTAACCAAGCTAAAGAGAAAATTGACCTACTGGGGGTCAAAACATCTCTCTCTCGTTGGAAGAGCCTTAGTTGTGAATCAGATTCATTCAGCTGGTCTATGGTACTATGCCTCCTCATGGCGCCCAAACTCTAAAGAGATGCAAGAAATCAGACGTCTCCTCCGGAACTTCATATAGGGAGCAGAATGCTCCGTTCACAACAAGAGACCACAGGTAGCTTGGATACAGATCTGTTTACCAAAAAAAAAAGGAGGGCTGGGGGTGCTGGATCCTGAAATACAGATAGTGGCCATCCTTGGAAAATGGATACCGCGCTTTCTTGGACCAGAAAGAGGATGCTGGAAATTTTTGGTCAATGACCACATTGCCAATTCCTCACCTCCTCATTTAGGTGCTCTGGCAAAGGGCGCGGAGTCATCAGGCTCATCGGATAGCTCTGAGTCCGCCACTGAGAATGAGGATGAGGAGAAATTTCGCCAGAAATAAAAACACGGAGATTCAATACCTTTAATACACCCAAAAACTTTATTATTACTACCAAAAGGCAAAACAACACATAAAATGGAGAATCCTATGATAATGTATGTGATTTCAACAAGAGAGTAGGCTGGTATGCGGCATATTGAATCTTCCACACCCTCTCTTAAGAGTGACATGGAACTCAAGGGAGTGTAACTACAGTCCGGGTGACTTGACCCAGTCCGAATTTGGCTACGTTTTAAATGGACTTCTCCACTGCAAAGAAAAGTTCGTCCGACGGGTGCATATCACTAGCGTCCATGCCTTCTTCTAGGTGAGAATCCATGTCGTGGTCCTTGTCCATGGAGTGGGAAGCAGAGAGTGAGCAAGAGCAGGTCTTCTTACTACGGGTATCTATGGTAGGAGATGGGCGGGGGCTTTTCTGTATGCTACCAGCACGTTTCTGGATACTACCTAGTTTGTAGCTAGTCATGCGTGAGTGAAAGTCGACAGTTGGTAACTGTGAAAGAGAGAAAGGGGATGGTAGATTGCGAGCAGTGGGCGTTGCGAATTTGGGAGGAGCTGCTGGAGGTGGAGTGGGGGAGGGAGTGTGGGTATGACATTGAAGCAGCAGCCTATATGTAGGAAAGATTTGGAGGAGGCTGCGTTGCTTCGGACGGCGGGGGCATGTTGATGTATTAATTGGGGTCGTTAACTATTTGGGCCTCAGCGGCGGCTGTGAGGCTTGTAATTGAGGGGGTGTGTAATGGGAAGGGAACAGTGTGCCAGATGGTGATGAAGCTTTGCCAGTGGATAGGGGCTTACTATGTGCTTTGTATGGCCTTTGGGGCTGTGGTGTGGGGGTGGTAGCCGTTGTTGGTTTAAGTTGGGAGTGGTGGTGATAACTGGATCAAGGGGGAGCATTAATCCATTTCGGTGTTTTGGCCATTAAGGGGGTGTTATTCTCATAATCGTTGATAGGATGGAGCAGCTAGGGTGGGTGATTTGTTTGCAGAGAGCCTCTAGCGAGGGGGGGAAGTGATGGGGCATTAAGGGGCTTATAAAGTAGGATGTCAGGCACACCAAGTATGTGTCTAGGCAAAAAAAGCCTGGCATGAATGCTCTTGTCTAGTGTGGAGGCGGGCTAACCATCACCCGTGTGATGGGCCTATGCCCCTCCACTTCCTGATAGCACATCACCTGCAAATTCACCAACAGAGGAATTGTTGTTCCCTGTGAATTTTGCTATGAATTAGCTTGAGGCAAAATGTGGGTGCATCGAGGAAAAGGATGCGCGAAGGGGTGAAGCCCAACCACATCACCTTCATTTGTGTTTGCAATGCGTGTGCAAGCCTGGGAGCCCTGGAAAAGGGGAAAGAGGTCCATGATGACATCGTCAAAGCTGGAATTGTACCAGATGTCATTATGAACACTACCCTGGTGGACATGTATGCCAAATGTGGGTGCGTTAAGGATGCGAAGGGAGTTTTGAACACTATGGCTGAACGAGATGTGGTGTCATGGAACACGATGCTTGCAGGGTATCCACAGCAGGGACGTGGTATGGAGGCTTTGTAGACCTATGATCAAATGATGGGGGAAGGGGTGAAGCCCGACCACATCACGTTTCTGTGCATTTGCAATGCGTGTGCAAGCCTGGCAGCTCTGGAAAAAGTCAAAGAGGTCCATGGCAACATGGTCAAAGCTGCAGTTGTACCAAATGTCATTCTAAACAATACTCTTGCGGACATGTATGAAGGGAGTGTTCGACAATATGGCTGAACGAGATGTGGTGTCGTGGAGTGCGATGATTGTAAGATATGCACAACAAGGGTGCGGGATGGAGGCTTTGGAGACCTATGAGCAAATGATGTGCGAAGGGGGTGAAGCCCAACCACATCACGTTTGTTTGCGTTTGCAATGCGTGTGCAAGCCTGACAGCCCTGGAAAAGTGCAAAGAGGTCCATGGTGTAGTCCTAGTTCATGTAGGTCCCAGGGTTAGCCTACTGAACCCTTGTGAGCTTTTCAGCTCATTTCTTGTAAATATATTTCCATCTTTCCATCTTCCATCTTATTCATGTGTCGCACCGTCCTCACCCTCGATGTTCGAATATGATGAGCCTGTCAATTACAGGGACAGGTGGTCGGTTGCACCATTGAGTGTACACACTAGGATTTTTGCACGTGATGAGAGCATAAGTCGCAACATCATGTTCATCCCACTTGAGGATAGATGTTGCCACACATTCAGCCATCTCCACATTGCCATGGATTCTGCATGCACCAAGCAAGGCCTTCCACACCACAACATATGGATTGATTGGCATTTTATTAATCAGGTCCACTGCCTCATGTAGTTGTCTCGCACGTCTAGAAGGTCCACCAGCCAAAATGCTTTACTGGCGGGGTGACACCATGGTCTTGACTCAGGGAATCGATGTAGCGTCTTCCTTCATTCAGTAGGCCAGTGTGGCTGCATGCGAGAGAACACATATAAAGGTGATACTGATGTGGTTGCACTTCACCCCTTCCCCCATCATTTGCTCATAGGTCTCCAAGGCCTCCATCCCGCGCCCTTGTTGTGCATATCCTGCAAGCATGGCGTTCCATGACACAAAATCTTGTTCAGCCATACTGTTGAACACTCCCTCCGCATCCTCAATGCTCCCACATTTGCCATACATGTCCACGAGGGTATTGTTCAGAATCACATATGGTACAATTCCAGCTTTGGCGATGCAACCATGCACCTTTGCCCTTTTCCAGGGCTGCCAGGCTTGCACACGCACTGCAAACGCACACAAACGTGATGTGGTTGGGCTTCATCCCTTCCCCCATCATTTGCTCATAGGTCTCCAAAGCCTCCATCCCACACCCCTGCTGTGCATATCCCTGCAAGCATCACGTTCCACAACAACACATCTCGTTCAGCCATAGTGCTTGAATCACATAGGCAATGACATGATCATCCCCAGTGTGCAGGGATTGTGTTGGTTGCAATGCTGTAGTAGATTGATCGTAGCATTCGTGTTGCTATTCAAACACAGTAGAAACAATATTGCACATACATGAACTTCAAGTCGCAGCCCCCAAGTCAGTGCAACCAGCAGGAGTGCCTGGTTCCCAACCCACAGTCGATGTAGTCACTAGTGAGGTAGTGCATTTCAAACCTCCAGTTGCATCTGTCACTTCAAAACTCCAGTTGTCGACTCCACTTGCAAGTCGTGAAGGCAACTAGCAGACAACTCACTACGCCACGTGCTGTGGCCTCAGCCTGCAAGTGGCGAGACCCGGGAAGCCACGCATGTCCTTGAAGGAAACCGCTAGTCCGGTCGCTACTACGAGTCCAGCACTCTGAGACGTAGTTCACAACTTTGCAGTCTGACTGTGCAATCGTTGAAACGACTTGCTAGTTATTTTTGAATTGGTGGTTAGTGCTCGTGTAGTACGAGATCGTAACTATGCAGCAGCATAAAGCAACGCGGCTACGGCGCATGTCCTGCCTACAAGAGAACACTGCTCTGGAAAAGGGCAGTGTTCAGGATGACATCTGGTACAATTCCAGCTTTGACGATGTCACCATGGACCTCTTTCCCCTTTTCCAGAGCTCCCATGCTTTCACGCGCATTGCAAACACAAACAAATGTGATGTGGTTGGTTTTCAACCCTTCGCACATCATTTTCTCATAGGTCTCCAAAGCCTCCATCCCGCACCCTTGCTGTGCATATCTTGCAATCATCACACTCCACGAAACCACATCACGTTCAGCCATATTCCATTTGCATCCTCGATGCACCCACATTTGACATACATGTCCACCAGGGCAATGTTCAGAATGACATCGGGCACAATTCCAGATTTGATACCCTCACATTATTATCCGCTTTGATAGCGATACAGAAATGCCCAAGGAGTTAGCTCTTTACAGAGCCCGCAAGCGTTTTGAAGACATGAAGATTCCTCTCGGCAATATTCTCTACTCCCTAGTCACAGCCTACACCAAATGGGGGAGCAAAATCTGGAATGGGTTGCTCAAGGTGGAGCTTCTCCACCCCGCCAAGGATGGTCTAGCGTTGCTTCAAGGGAACCGAGCATTCATCATGACCATGGCTCCCGGGATACAAATGCAAGGTAAAATTGAAAAAGCCTATGACCTCTTTGCGTCGCCCGATTACCTTTCACTGTACATGGCCAGTGACACTTTGCTTGGCAAAATCGCCAATAAGCTGACCATGCATTTTATCATGGAGACATACCAACACGGAGACGAATTTGAAATCCTATACGTACAAAAAGCAAGCCCCGCATCAAAGTTTTGTTTCATCATCTTGCTGCTGAAGACACAAAGAAGTGTATGTTAGTACAAGGTGTACGTATCGAGCACACATTGATCAAACCTCAGCTCCGCTCTCGCCGCTCCAGCATGATAGGGATCACTGCCACACCTCTGGAAGCCATCGCCGAGCGTGATGCTCTCACTTTGGTGGCCAAGAATCTTAATCCGTTACACTCGCAGGTTGCCACGGAGGCAGCTCTCATTGGCATTTTTGGCAAAGACAACACAGAGCATATTCACTTCAACAAAATCGACAGGATGGAGAAAACCAGGCACACGGGTATTTCAAACATCTATGCTGCAGCTGGCAGGTGGGATGATACTGCAAAGGTGAGAAGAATGATAAAGGTGAGAGGGGTTAGAAAGGAGCCAGATGACAAGTTGCATCCCAGAATTAAGGAAATCCATGCTAAGCTGAGAAGATTGTCTGGGTAGATGAAGGAGGCGGGGTATGTGCCTGACACACTCTTTTTATTGCATGATGTGGAGGAAAGGAATTTTCTCTTTGCCACCACAGTGAGAAGCTGGCCATTGGTTTTGGGCTGATCAGCACGACTCATCAAGAATCTTCGAGTGTGTGGAGACTGCCACACCTCCACCAAATTCATCTCAAAGATTGTTGGCCGAGCAATTGTTGTATGGGACGCTAACTACTTTCCACCACTTTGAAGATGGGATTTGTTCTTGTGGTGATTACTGGTGAAAGGATGTTTTCTTGGAAAGATGCTAGTGTCTTGCTTCATTCATTGATTTGTGTAGCTACTCAGACCATCTACCATAATTTCCTGATAGTGGGGTCTACCTGGCATAGGTAGGACATACAAAAACCATATGAAGAATACTCTACCTATTTTCATGTGCTTGATATCTAAGACAAAACCACTGCACTCATCCATAGCATAAAAGAAGCATACATCCCTAGCAAAAAAAATTCAAAAGATAGCCCACTCACCTTGGTAAAACTCCCATGAGGTGACCGACGAAGCTCCTCATCTATTGGATTCCGAATCTCACCTCCAGTCTAAAACCATCCATTCATGCACATCAGATCTAGGATGTTGTTTCTTCATGTATCTCAGCCCCTCCCTTGGCTTCCTCGGCATAAGCACCCCTTCCCCCGTCATTTGCTAGGTCTGCAAAGCCTCCATCCCGCGCCCCTGCTGTGCACAGCCTGCAAGCATCGCATTCCACGACACCACATCTCGTTCAGCCATAGTGTTGAACACTCCCTCCGCATCCTCAATGCTCCCACATTTGGCATACATGTCCACGGGGGTATTGTTCCTGAAGAATCACATTTGGTACAATTCCAGCTTTGGTGATGCAACCATGCACCTCTTTGCACTTTTCCAGGGCTGTCACCAGTGACTGGGGTCAGAAAAATATTCATTCCACAACTTCTCCTCATCTCTGTTACCTGTTTTTGGCTACTTTCCTGTTGTGAGGGAAAAACAGGGTGAAATGTGCTGAAGAAGGTGCCTTGATTAGCAGTGCCTGATTTTATCAATTGTGTCGTTGCTGCTGCGGCTTCCAGTTGACCATCTACCCATGCAGGTTTCTTGTAGCTATTGATCCATAGGGAATCACAGGTACTCTTGTGCTTGAAATCTGGCCCTCTTGGATGAATCTGGACCCACACTCTATCCCTGCTCCTTCAGCTATCCATGTCTTTGCACAAATTACATATATATCCTTGCAAGGCTAGCAGCTGACAATGACAGCCTAGACATGTTCTAGGAAACACACAACTCAGCTCATCACACTAGTTCCTATGCTAAATTGCATCTGCTCCTCTCTGTAGTCCAACAGGCATTCACTTTTTTGTCTCCATTGTCCCACCATTGACTGGGGTCGGAAAAGTGTTCATTCCAAAACGTCTCCTCATCTGTGTTATCTGTTTCCTACTGCCACATCGGCAGTAACTTGTCAAAGTCACTCCAAACCATCACATTAACAAGGACTTAGCAATATCTGTGCTTTGAGAGTTCATGTGCATCTTGTCAGCCAGGTTTTCTTGCTGAACATCCTTGCTGCTCTGAGAAGACCACAGGGATGAGGTCAATCAAGTCTGCCTCTACTATACACATAGTGACAGTCTCGCCTAGTGCCCTCTGTCAAGAATGTAAGGTTGAGGCTTATCATGCAGAATGTTGATGGGCAGAATGCAGGGGTCATCTTCAGAGGGCTGCTGAAGGTGCTACCTGATCAGAAAATGTGTCTACGAGGACTAGGTATTCATGCCCCTTCTTGAGGGCGTCCATAATCTGCTGTTGTATTCAATGATATTGGTCCTTTCTACTTGATAGTCAGCCATGTACACAATGTAGTCATTAGGATTTCCACTTCATGTTTGCTTTTGTGGTCATGAGATTAACAGCTCAAAAGTGTTTATGGGAGAGACTGGACAAGTTGAGAGTGTGTTGTAATGAGCAGGGTCAATGGCACTGATAATTGGCAAGTTTGATGAGGCAATCACATGGCTGGAGCGGGCCGTGTGTTGGAAGTAGTATCATAGGCAGCAGATACATTATGTGAAAGAGCACATCAGTCGGGTATGCAATCCAGTTTTGGGTGCTACCAATAGGTTGTTGGGGCCAGTTGGAATTTGAGGAGGTTCAGTCATTAGCAATCACCAGAGCAGACCGCAAGTACATCTTCAAACTAGGTGTTTGGGGTGAAGGGTTTCCTTTCAACATATTGTCTGTCATAAAGCTGCAGTATGAGTACTTGAGAGCTCTCAGAGTTGCTGAACTGGGTGTGCCTTTACTTACCCTGGCAGATTAAATAAGGTGCCTTGTCGGGACTATGATTTCAGTGAAATGGCCACTGGCCGCTTTCTTTTAAACAAATTCTAGCTTCTTGGGCAAGGCCCATTTCAACGTGGCTATGTAGGTAGAGTTCTGGCAGGTCGGGGCTGGCTTCATCAGTGTTGGCCCCCTATTTGCAGGCCTATGACTTTTTGAACGCTTGCTGGGGTTTTTTCCCCCTCTTTGATTTGAGTGAAATGGCCACTGGCCCCTTTCTTTTAAACAAATTCGCATAAACTGTACATGCGTTCCATTTGCATTATATATTTTTCATGTATTCGTAATGTATTTTCGATGATATCCTTTTCCAAAAAAACAAAATACCAATATATAAAAAACAAAATACCTCACTAATTCACTGATTATATATACACATATAACATATTATTCACTAATTCACTGATATACATATAAATTATTTAACTAATTAACTGATTATATACATATAATATATAGACCGTATTGAAACGTACTTATTAAAGCAGTAGGTATTGTGGTTTTTATTAATTAATAGATTCATGTTTGCTGTTTTTTTGGGGGGGGCCTGCCTCATTGCTTACTAATTTAGTAAGTAGTAAGTTAGTAGGTAATAAGAGGGGGGGCCCTCCCTTATATACCCTCTCGGGGCGGTGGGACCCTTCTAGAAGCCCGCCGACCGTAGGACCTTATAAGAAGGCCCTGGACACATGTCAGCCTTACAAGACTCCCTATCTAAATTTGGCCAATTTAATATTCCTCCCTTCTTTTTCTGGACCCCTTGATCTCATTCCTTAATACACGTGGCCTTACTACATAAGCCCCCCACTCTAATTCCTGGGCCACAGTAATTCCTGGACAACTCTAGAATGAACAGGGCCCGAATGAAACTGCTCTACATATTCTCTACATATTCTCAGTGTTGACAGTCCTAGTATAGTTCACACCCTTCTTGTGAAAATTGAACGTAGTTCTCAGAAGTCGTCGCTAGTAGTGCGGAGCAACGCGGAGCCCTAGTTCTAGCGACGACCGAAGGTCGGAAGCTAGTTTGGCGTAGAGCAGGAATAGGGTGCCATAGTGCCACGTCATCGTTGCCACGTTTCGTTGTCAAATTCTTTAAATCTGCCCGGGCTGCCCGCCCAAAATAAGCCAATAGAAATTGCCGCGACAAATTTTTGGGAGCTGCCCAAAATGCCCGGATCTTGATCTTCTTGATCTGCGTTTTCCGCCATCGTTCACCTTGCAAGCTGCAAGCTCTCAACGAATTGAGGAAATCCATGCTGAGCTGAAGACTTCCTGAAGAGATTGATGTTTACTACAAGGTTCTTGGGAGAGTCAGCTTGGGTGTTTCGATCTCTGCTTGCTCAGATGCACCGTGGTGGTTCTCACAGACCAATCCGACTTGACTACACACACAAACAGCACACACAAGAGGTCCTTTTGGGTTGATGGTCGGTCATATCCTCCATGGATCATGACACAAGGTCAAGGACAATCTGGTGAGGGCACCTTCTTCTTCGACCTATTTCAGCCTGTTTTGCCCTCTAATCAGACTTGGTCTTGAGATGCATATTGAATTCTGTAAGTTAGCTCGTTGGGTGGATCTGTAGTGGTTTGGAGTGACTTTGACAAGTTACTGCCAATGTGGCAGCAGGAAAGTACCCAAAAACAGATAACAGAGATGAGGAGAAGCTTTGGAATGAACACTTTTCCGACCCCAGTCAATGGTGGGATTATAGAGACAAAAAGATAAATGCTTGTTGGACTACAGAGAAAAGTAGATGCAATTTAGGATTGATAGAACAAGGCACCTAATGAAGGCACAGCAGGGGCGTGGGATGGAGGACTTGGAGACCTATGAGCAAATGATGGGGGAAGGGGTGCATTGAGGATGCAAAGGGAGTATTTGCATGGGTAGATGGTCAACTGGAAACAGCAGCGGCAGCAGCACAATTGAACAAGGACTGCTAATGAAGGCACCTTCTTCAACACATTTCACCCTGTTTTTCTCTCTTGTCAGAATCGGCCCTGAATTTCCATGTTGAATTCTGCAAGTTAGCTGGTTGAGTGAATCTAGTTTGGAGTGACTTTGACATGATGCTGCCAATGTGATAACAGTAAAGTATCCAAAAACAGGTAACAGTGTGGATAGGAACTAGTGTGATTGGGTGTTTCCTAAGCTGTCATTGTCAGCTGCTAGCAGCAAGGACAAAGATGAATGCATGATTTGTGCAGAGGCATGGATAACTGAAGGAGAAGGGATAGAGTGTGGGTCCAGATTCATCCAAGAGGGCCAGATTTCAAGCACAAGATTACGTATGATTCCCTATGGATCAATAGCTACAAGAAACCTGCATGCGTAGATGGTCAACTAAAGGCAGCAGCTGCAGCGGCACAGTTGATAAAATCAGGCACCTCAACCATGACCACAGCTTCTGAAAGGGGATCAAGAGAGGGAGTCCACAATGCCTCTTCTGGCACTTCTGGGCATGTGAAGATGCTTTGTGTGGCAGGCAGACTGACAGAGGCTCTACAGACTTTAAACCCAAGGCGGCATTTCAGCAGATTCAGATGCGTATGTCTGTCTCTTGCTTAAGTGCATCAAGATGGAAGTCTGGAAGCTGGAAAGCAGGTGCACACTCACATTATCCAAAGTGGATTCACAACAAATGTTTTTCTTCTCAACACCCTTGTCAACATGTATGTTAAGTGCGGGAGCATCATGGATGCTCACCAAGTGTTCAACAGAATGCCTCAACAATCTTTGATCACGTGATAATGTTGGCAGGATCTACCAAGCATGGGTGTGGTAGGATTGCTTTGGAGACCTATGAGCAAATGCTGCGCGAAGGGGTGAAGCCCAACCACATCACATTTGTTTGTGTTTGCAATGCGTATGCAAGCCTGGGAGCTCTGGAAAAGGGGAAAGAAGTCCATGGTGACATCGTCAAAGCTGGAATTGTACCAAATGTCATTTTGAACACTACCCTGGTGGACATGTATGCCAAATGTGGGTGCATTAAGGATGCGAAGGGAGTTTTCAACACTATGGCTGAATGAGTTGTGGTGTCATGGAAGACGATGCTTGCAGGGTTTGCACAGCGAGGACGTGGTATGAAGACTTGGAGACCTATGATCAAATGATGGGGGAAGGGGTGAAGCCCGACCACATCACATTTGTATGCATTTGCAATGCGTGTGCAAGCCTGGCAGCTCTAGAAAAGGGCGAAGAGGTCCATGGCGACATTGTCAGAGCTACAATTGTACCAAGTGTCATTCTGAACACTACCCTCGTGGACATGTATGAACGGAGTTTTTGACAGTATGGTTGAATGAGATGTGGTGTCGTGGAGGGCGATGATTGTAGGATATGCACAGCAAGCGCGCGAGATGGAGGCTTCAGAGACCTATGAGCAAATGATGGGGGAAGGGGTGAAGCCCGACCACATAACGTTTGTTTGCATTTGCAATGCGTGTGCAAGCCTGGCAGCTCTGGAAAGGTGCAAAGTGGTCCATGGTGACATTGTCACATCTGGAATTGTACCCGATGTCATTCTGAACACTGCCCTGCTGGACATGTATGTCAAATGTGAGTGCATCGAGGATGCAAAGGGAGTGCTCGACAGTATGGCTGAACGAGATGTGGTGTCGTGGAGGGCGATGATGAAGAGGATGGTCAGTGCAACTACATAGGATGTGATGTGATGCTTGCTGCTTGGGGAGGGACAGAGGGAGGGACGGAGGGATGAAGGGGGAAGGGGAAGTGTCTGCATACCGGGCAGAAAAGGAGGTTCAACTCCCCCTCACTTCTTGGGCATAAATAGGGGTATGCCTATGTTATACCTTTGCATTGTTCCTCATGTTTTTTGCATAATATATATTTCCAATCAAAATAATCATTGTATGCGTGGGGATGACCCGCTCCTTTTTGTGCCAATTGAACGTAGTTCTCAGAATTCGTCGCTAGTAGTGCGGAGCAACGCGAAGCCCTAGTATATACATATATTTGGGGGTATGCTATAGATGTTGGTATGTAGCGTACTGGTAAGGTCTTTGTCTACCCGCCGCGACATCGCGTGCTCAAATCCCTTTTGCGATTTTTTTTTTTTCCCGCCTCACTAAGCCCTATTATCTGTTGTGCGCTCACCTGGTCCTCTTCCCGCTGCACACACATCATCCTCTTCTGCTGCGCGCTCTTGGCTCCTTCATCTGCTGCGCACACTTCGTCCTCCTCGTTGCTGCTCCCACTTTTGCGGCGCGCGTATTCTTCCTGATGTTTACCAGGTTCTTGGGAGAGTAGGTTGGAGCAGGCCGTGTGTCAATGATCTCTGTCTGCTCAGCTGCACCGTGATGGTTCTCAGAGCAATCCGACAGTACCTGACTATAGACACAAGCAACACACACAAGAGGTCCTTTTGAGTTGATGTTTTGTCAAATCCTCCATGGGTCATGACACAAGGTCAAGGACAATGTGGTGAGGGCACCTTCTTCTTCAACCTATTTTAGCATGTGATTTTCGAGTGATTTTGACATGTTACTATAGGTAGGGTTGGGGTGTTTGCTGGAAGAACTTCATGCCATCAGTGTCAGCTGAGCTACAGCTGCTAGCAGGATAGAGTGTGGGCCCAGATTCATCCAAGAGGGCCGGATTTCAAGCTCCAGATGACCTATGACTCCCTGTGGAAGGCATATGGTCAACTGCAAGCCGCAGCAGCAGCGACGCAATGGATAAAATCAGGCACTGCACTAATGAAGGCTTCTTCAACACATTTCACCCTGTTTTTCCCTCTTATCAGAATCGGCCCTAAATTTCCATGTTGAATTCTGCAAGTTAGCTGGCTGAAGGACCAGGGATAGAGGTCCAGATTCATCCAAGAGGGTTGGATTTCAAACACAAGATTACTTCTGATTCATGTGGATCAATAGCTACAAGAAATCTGTATGGGTAGATGGTCAGTTGGAAACAGCAGCGGCAGCAGCACAATTGAGTATAGGGAAGGCACTGCTAATGACGGCACATTCTTCAACACATTTTAGCCTATTTTTTCCCTGTTATCAAAGTCGTCCCTAAATTTTCCTGCTGAATTCTGCAAGTTAGCTCGTTTCTATGGTGGTTTTGGAAGGATTTTGACATATGTTACTGGCAATGTGGCAACAGGGAAATATCAAAACATAGATAACAGAGACGAGGAGAAGCTCTGAAATGAATACGTTTCCAACCGGGCAGTCAATGGTGGAACAATCGAGGCAAAAAGGTGAATGTCTGCTGGAAGCAGATGCAAGTCAGCATAGAAACTAGTGTGAGAAGTATGGTTGGGGGGTTTGCTGGAAGAGTTCTAGGCTGTCATTGTCAGCTGCTAGCAGCAAGGCAAGGATGTAGGCATGATTTGTGCAGAGGCATGGATAGCTGAAGGAGCAGGGAGAGAGTGTGGGTCCAGATTCATCCAAGAGGGCCAGATTTCAAGCTCCAGATTACCTATGATTCCCTGTGGAAGGATAGCTACAAGATACCTGCATAGGTAGATGGTCAACTGGAAGCCGTAGCAGCAGCGGCACAATTGATAAAATGAGGCACTACTAATCAAGGCACCTTCTTCAACACAGTTCACCCTGTTTTTCCCTTTTATCAGAATCTGCCCTAAATTTTCATGTTGAATTCTACAAGTTAGCTGGTTGAGTTAGTTTGGAGTGACTTTGACATGAAACTGCCAATGTGACAACAGGAAAGTATCCAGAAACAGGTAGCAGAGATGAGGAGAAACTGTGGAGTGAATACTTTTCTGACCCCAGTCAATGGTGGGACAACCGAGGGAAAAAAGTGAATGCCTGTCAGATTACCAGATGTCATTTTGAACACTGCCCTGGTGGACATGTATGTCAAATGTGGGTGCATTGAGAATGCAAAGGAAGTGTTCAACACTATGGCTAAATGAGATGTGGTGTCGTGGAGTGTGATGCTTGCAGGGTATGCACAACAGGGGCGCAGGATGGAGGCCTTGGAGACCTATGAGCAAATGATGGGGGAAGGGGTGAAGCACAACCACATCACAATTGTGTGCGTTTATAATGCTTGTACAAGCCTGACAGCCCTGGAAAAGGGCAAAGAGGTGCACGGTGACATCATCAAAACTGGAATCGTACCAAATGTCATTCTGGACACTGCCCTCGTGGACATGTATGCAAAATGTGGGTGCATTGAGGATGCAAAGGGAATATTTGACAATATGCAGGCTGAACGAAATGTGGACCTGATTAATAGAATGCCATCAATCCAGATGTTGTGGTGTGGAAAGCCTTGCTTGGTGCCCACAGAATCCATGGCAATGTGGAGATGGCTGAACGTGCGGCAACATCTATCCTCACGTCGGATGAACAGGATGCCGTGACTTATGTGTTGCTATCAAATATCTATGTTGCAGCTGGCAGGTGTGATCCATCTGAGCTATCATGGTTTTAGTCATGGTTATCTAGAATTACCTACTGCTAATTAACTAGGACATTTTAGATATTTATATTATATTTTGTGTGTTGGGACTTCATTGGGTCTCACATGCCAAGTGAGGTGTCGAGCCTCACTTGGGACATGGGGATAGGTTTTCCCCTTGTGAGGATGGAGGAGGCTCATCTTGTAGTTGAGCCTCCATGAGCCTCTCCCACCTCCATAGCTCTAGGTATTGAGAGGGAGTGTGGTGAGGGCTTTGTAGGGTGGATTCCTTTAGCAAAGGTGCCCTTGGCTTGACTTAGTTTATGTGATTGAATGGATTCATGAGTGGAGTGTTTCCATTGTGTGTTCACTTCCATTATCACTACAAGAAGATGACCTTATGCTTGTGAGTGCGGAGTGTAAGGATTAGTTTTAGCACTTGTGTTGGTATGCACCAAGGAGTGAGAGGGCTAGGAAAGCTCAAGTATCTCACAAGGCTTGCAAGGTGTTGCAAGGAGGAGTGTTTTTGCATTGCATCAAGGAGGTGGAGAGCTCAAGGAGTGAGCTCTTGAGTTACAAGACTTTGCAGAGGTGGAGAGCTTAAGGAGAGAGCTCTTGTATCACAAAGCTTGCATGGTTTTGCAAGGTAAGTGCTTGTATGTGCACTAAGGGTTTGAGAGCTTGGAAAAGAGCTATTGCATCACAAGAGAAGCGTCTTGTGTGTGGAGAAGATAGACACTAGGGTTTCAAGAGCAAGCTCTAGTACTTGTTCATGGTATGAAAGAGAAGCCAAAGAGCGGCACATGCTTGGGTTGGAAACACCATAGAAGGAGTACAACAAGGGTAGGTTGAGGAGCATTGAGTAGCTCAAGAGAAGCTAAGAAGTGGTTGTTCTATCCATGGTGAAATGAAGCCAAGTGGGGTTTCATTTGGTTGACAAACAAACAAGCGAAGGCGGCGCTAGAAGGGAGTGTTTTTGCTAGTTCTATGAGTTCTTGGATTGCTCTTGGTGAAGTAAGTGATTGACCAAGCAAGTGGCGCATGTGTGGAGCATGCTTTCCAAGTGTGGCTTCCAATTCAAGCTTGAGGAGAGCTAGAAGGTGAAGTGAGCAAGTTCATACCTTGTGTATGAGGTGGTGCATGTTGTGGAAGAAAAGCCAAGGAGCTACATAGGCTAGGGCTTGAAGACAACAAAAGCAACCACTTGGAGAGCATCAAGAAGCTCAAGATGACTCCAAAGGGAAGCATGTGGGTGAGAATTCTATCCATGATGATGTGAAATCAAGCCTAGAGTATTGAAGAGCTTGGAGCACATGTGGGAGATCATTGGAGGTGGTCTTCATGAAGAAAGGAGATTGTGGCTCACGGCATGCATAACAACTTCAACCATACATTAGCATGTGACAAGACAAGGAAGGGGAAGGTGAAGCTCATGTATTCATTTCCTTTTTGCTTAAGTTTTGTGGTGGATGGTTGATCAAGCAAGTGATGCTTATGTGGAGCATGCTCTTTAGGGCTTGTGACTTCAAGTTTGAGAAGATGAGCTCTTGAATAGAGGTGTGGATACACATGATGAATGAAGACAACACCTAGGTCAAGAGGTGGAAGTGTGTGTGACTAGCCCATGCAAGGGAAAGCACATGGAAGATGGCATACAAAATTCAAATTCAAGCAAGGCTTGGCACTTGTCATTGGGCACATTAGCGTGCTATGAGTTCCAAGGAGATCAAGAGGAACTTGTCAATTTGGGATGAATGCATTGCAAAGTAAGATAATGCAATCTTGCATGCATGTTAGGGGGGAAGATACCATGAAGAAGGTGTTTCTTACTATACTCTACAAACCCTAGTCTCCATACTCTTTAAGAAACTGGGTATGGGATCCCTCTGCCCATCATACTCTTTTGTGAACAGTGTATGGAACCCCTCTGCCCAACATACACTTTTGTGAACAAGGTATGGGCCCCCTCTGCCCAACATACGTTTTTTGAGCAAGGTATGGGCTCCCTATGCCCCACCATACTCTTATTTGAACAGAGTATGGATACAAGTGGAGAGACTTTGCCTACCATACGTTTTCATTAAAAGTGTATGACATCTAGGGTGTATCTGGAGGGGTATTGCCTTTGGAGGATCTTTGGGGGGTCCTTTGAGGAGCTTTTGTAAGACACTTGAAGAGCTCTTGAAGAGTTGTTTGGAGGACTGTTTGGAGGACTATTGAAGGTCCTTGAAGACCAATATTTGGCAAACATTTGGAGCCTTTGGAGGGCTATTTGGAGGACTATTTTGGGGTAATATTTGGCGAGCTTAAGGAGTCTTTGGCGACTTGTCTGAAGGACTTTTTGGGGGCCTTAGTAAGATTGTTTGAGAGACATCTTGAGGGCTCTTGGAGAGTTATTCGAGAGACCCTGGAAGGTAGTTATGTCTGTTGGTCATGAGCAAGAGCGTTTAGAGATAGGGGGAGACTAGTGGGATGAGAGCATTCTGGGATTAGGAATTGCTTTAGTCTCTTTTCCCCGTAGTCTTCCACCCTCTATGGAAGCCAAAACCTTTCCGTAGGTGGAGACAAGAGTCAGTCCGGGTTTGGGCTGGGGTGTCCTTGCAGGAGCGACACTGTGGAGTGTTTTTTTTGGAGTTACTGTCTTGATTTTCTTGTGTTTGGATCCCCCCCACACCTACATGCTTGACTGTGCGCCATGTCAGTTTTGTGTGGGCACTTGTTTTTATAGGAGGTTGGTCCAGATTTGTTCACCGGCCAATCCTAGAGCGTGCTGTCGGTGGTGAGGCTGGGGTGATGACCAGTCAGACCATCATTGTTTCTCTTATGGTGAGGCTGGGTTGATGACCAGCAGACCATATTAGTGCTTGCGGTGGATGCAGGTGCAGGTGTAGGTTTATGTTATGAACGTAGTACTAGTCTAAGCCATAGGCCGCAACAGGTTATCTACCCGGTTACCTTGTAGAAAGTGGGGATTAGAGACAGGTTGACAACCGGTTGGGTTGTGAGTTTTCATCACGGAGGTGCCACCAGTTGCTGAGGGGAGTGTCGGTATGAGCACCAGCAATACTAGTGGGTACACAAGACGAGGTGTGCGGTTTAGGCCACCTTCACCTTCAGTGTCTTCTGAGGAAGGTTCAGACTCGGAGTCAGAAGGATTCTTGCCGAGGGTGCAAGTCATTTTTGTGCCATTGTTGTGGGACACGATGGAGAGAGTTGGCATGGCTCGGGGGATGCCAGTGGATGATACGGGAAAACAAGGTGCAGCCAGTACATTGTTGGGGGCTGCTATGGCGGTTTGCCAAGCTCCATTGTTTTCTGCAATGACCATTGCAATGCCGGGGATTCGGCCAGCTGCTGTGCTCAGACTAGCAGCTAAACTCTGTGAGAGTGGTGATGCATCGACACTATCTACGGAGATAGAAAATAAGGTGCAGTCTATGGATGCTTTGGATTCGAGGGTGAAGTTGGCCACAGCTGCGCCATGGGGCAGGAGCGAAGTATTTCAGCCGGATCGACTTTCGCTCCGGCTATCATCAGATTCGAGTGGCGGAAGGAGATGAGGAGAAGACTGCGTGTAGGACAAGGTATGGTTCATACGAGTTCTTGGTGATGCCTTTTGGGCTCACTAATGCACCTGCGACCTTTAGCACGCTGATGAACAGCCTTTTTCAAGAGTGGTTGGATGACTTTGTGATCGTGTACATCGACGACATCTTGGTGTACTCGAAAACAAAGGAGGAGCACCTGGAGCACCTCAAAAGGGTGTTCCAAAAGTTGCAGGAAGGGAAGCTATACGCCAAAGTTTCAAAGTGCGAATTCGGGGTCACGAAAGTGGAGTTCTTGGGGCATGTGATTACACAGGATGGGATCAAAATGGATGACAGAAAGGTGAGGGCGATCTTGGACTGGGAGCCTCCGACTTCGGTCCCGGGAGTGCGATCCTTCCTAGGACTCGCCTCCTATTACCGGAAGTATGTGAGAAATTTCGCCAAGATCGCGGGGCCGCTGTCGGACCTTCTGTGTAAATCCAAAGTCTGGGTATGGAACACATTTTGTGGCCAAGCTTTTGCTGAATTGAAGCAGCGGATGGCGGAAGCTCCAGTCTTGAAAATCCCGGAGTTCGATCGTCCATTTGAGATTCATACAGATGCGTCGGACTTCGCGATTGGGGGTGTACTTATGCAAGATGGACGTCCAGTGGCTTACGAAAGTAAGAAACTGAATGAAGTGGAGCGACGGTGGCTTACGCACGAAAAAGAGATGAAGGCGGTGGTGCATTGCCTTGAGCTTTGGCGCCACTATGTTGGTTCCAACCCAGTGAAGGTGTTCACGGACAATGTCACAGTGAAGTATTTTGCCACGCAGCCCAAGTTGTCCCCAAAACAACTTAGGTGGCAAGATACTTTGGCGGTGTTCGACGTGGATATCCAGTACAAACCGGGACGAGACAACGTGGTGGCCGATGCTTTAAGTAGAAAGCAGCAGCTCTTGTTGGTGTACAAGGGCGAGACGGCGCTCCAAAGGAAGATCCGAAAGGCTTGCCGAAAGGATGAGCTGGCGAAGTCCGTGATGCATGACTTGAGGATGGGGGTTAAATCGCAGTTCCACTTGCAAAATGGACTGCTCCGGTATAAGCAAAAACCTCTCTATGTGCCGAAGGGAGGGATCAGAGATAGCCTCCTGAGAGAATGCCATGATAGCCCGCTTGCAGGCCACGGCGGAGCCAAGCGCACCGCGGCACTCTTGAAGAAAGAGTATTTCTGGCCCAAACTCAGGGAGGAAGCAGAGGAGTATGTCAAGACATGCACGACATGCCAACAAAACCGGAGCGAGTACAAAAAGCAAGCGGGGCTGTTACAGCCCTTGCCGATTCCAGAGGGGACTTGGGAAAGCGTCTCGATGGATTTCATGACTGCTATGCCGTTGTCAAAAGGATTCGATGCAATCATGGTGGTGGTGGATAGGTTCAGTAAAATGGATCATTTCATCCCCACCAAGGAGACGGCAACGACGCAGGAAACATGGCGACTTTACTTCGCCACATCTTAAAGCATCATGGAGTCCCGAAGGATATTGTCTCGGACCGCGATCCAAAGTTTACGAGTAAATTTTGGAGGGCACTTTGGAAGAAGATGGGGACGAGGCTGAAGATGAGCACCGCCTTCCGACCTACGACCGACGGCCAAACAGAAAGAGTGAACTTGTCGCGCGGCTTTTACTCACCCATCCCTTCGCTATTCGAGGCGGAAACTCCAAGATTGAAGAGTTGGAAATCTCTAAGTACTCAGCCCGCGCAGAACAATCAGTCATGACCTACAGCTAGTGTATCATGGGGGTGTTTCCTATTTGTTTCCCTTTTGGTATTCATGTTAACTATCTTACCATTGATAATTAAGTATCAGTTTGCTTTATCAATCTATTGGATTCCATCAACTCATCCATTCATTCCACAGCTTCACTCAGATCTCTCTACACAGTGTGTTTGTATCGTAAAAGTATCCGATTATGATTTATCAGGTATCAGGCCGAAGCCATTGTGTCTCTAATCTCCTCTACAATATCATTACAGCCTTGCATATATCAAGCATCTATTCATCATCTCTCTATCTTCATTTCCGTTCTTCATCTCTGCCCGATCCCCTCTCCTCTATCACCAAGAAGTCCTCCTCCGAATGATGTCCCTCAATTCCCCGTTTCTCCCTTTATCTTCCTCTCCGCGGTTCTAACCGTTTCCCTCACTAACCGTGTCTGTGAACTAACATGTTCCCTTCGCAGGTGTTGTTCCCCACAGTCGTTCCCTGTCCTACTCTTCGTTCCCTATGATCATGACAGCTGTGTCAAGCTGTGACTGGCTGTGTGAAACTGTGACGGGCTGTGACTGGCTGTGCGACTGTGTTTGGCTGTGTCGGGCTGTGACTGGCTGTGTGGCTGTGTCGGCTGTGTCGGCTGTGTCTGCTGTGACGACTGTGACGGGCTGTGTTGGCTGTGACGGCTGTGACGACTGTGACGGGCTGTGTAACCCCCCTCTACAGTGCGCTGCTGTCACCCCTAAGGCTCCTGTTGGTCTCAGTCTGTGCAAAAATTAAGGGTACACTACAGATCCCGTATAAGTGTCTAAGTCCCCGACAGTCCTCTAACAGAACTCCGTAGTGAAGCAGATCTTGCGGAATTACGTGTCGGCAGACCAAACAGACTGGGTGGAACACTTAGACGCGGCAGAGTTCTGTTATAATAACACAGAACACTCCGCAACGGGAGTTTCCCCTTTCGTATTGGTCTATGGAAAAGCACCTCTGGTGCCGACAAGTTGGGCCGCCCAAGACGTTGAGGAACCGGCAGTAGCGGCAGTACTAGAAGAACGCGAGCATTTGTTGAAGCTCGCAAAGTACAACATTGCCAAAGCTAGGAAACGGTATGAAAGGCAGGCGAATCGGAAGCGGAGGGAAGTGAAGTTTGAGGCAGGCATGGAGGTCTGGTTGAACATCAAGAATTTCCGACTACCTCCGGAAGTGAGTCCGAAGTTCGTACCTCCGTATGCGGGACCCTTTCGCATTCGGAAGGTTATGAATGAGGATGTGTATGAATTGGAGCTGCCGGCAAACAGCAAGGTGCACCCAGTATTCCATGTCTCCCTTTTGAAGCCTTACTTCAAAGATGAAGCGCGTCCGAATCGGCATCAAGTGTTGCGTCCGCCACCTATGCTGTTGGATCATGAAAATGAACGTGAGTACGAGGTGGAGGCAATACTTAAGTCAAGGAGGTTCAAGAACCGAGAAACGGAGTATCTCGTGAAATGGAAGGGCTATCATCATGTGGAGGCATCTTGGGTGCGTGCCTCATAAATGGGAAACGCATCCGAGGCGGTCGCAGTTTTCGAAGGGCGACCTCAAAAGCGGAAGAAGCGTTGATGGGGACATCAACCTTGGAGCGTGGGGGAGGAAATGCATGCTTAGCCCGGCTTAGCTAGCTTAGGAATCCGATTGCAAAAAAAACTTGGATTGTACAAAACGTGCTATAAATGAAATGGATTCCAAATGTTGTGCGTCCTATTTTGTTTGGAATGGTGATGCATGGTATGGTTGGCTAGTGTGTAGAATGCATGCTAGCTTATAAAAGTGGGAGAGGTAAATTGGGTTAATCGTGTATTTGCGTAGTGCCGAAATCGGGTGACCCCCATCTAAGGGGCAAGGAAACTTGCGCCTTCTTTGGGAGTTCATGTGCTAGTGCACACCTGGCGCGTGCGCGTACTATAACTGCGCTACCGAGGGGGTTGCCTTGTAGTGCGGGCTAACGCGGAAGCTACGTGCTTCCGTTCACGTACTATAATCGTGTAGCCTCGAGACGAAGTCGTAGTGCGGCTTTGGCGTGTTCCCGTACCTCAGGCCAGCATTCCAAGGCGGACCCAATTGTAGTGATTGGGGCGCACGGTTGGTTCAAGGTTATCTTCCTAGTCAAAGAGGGTTCCAGGGAACCCTTGCTCAAGGTGATGCCAAAAGCGGCATCATGAGCGGTCGCAAGCAATGTTGTTGCAGTAAGGCGATTCGATCCTCGAGGAGGATCGTTCCTTGGCCTTGAAGTAGGCCAAGAAGAGTGCACTGGGAGAGCTGGAGAGGCTCCACCTTTGGCCGGGACTTGGAGGAAGTCGGCCGAACTAGCTAGTGGAGAGTATAGTCAAGTGTGGGGTTTGGTTCTTAGCCATGGGACGCCATGGTACGGAAACAAACTCCTTGATGTGGGACGCCACAACTTGGATGTTCGTTTCTACAAAATTGACAAGTTGATGAGGACATCGACTCCCTGTTGGTAGGGGTGTGTGTTGCCCTTTGCCTTGAGGGCAGGGGGTCGGGACACATGAGGGGCTGCCCCTGTGGTGGGGGCAACGGCAGCGATAGGTATGGGGGGCTGAAGCACCCTTGAGTGCCCAAGGCACTCAGGGAAGCGGAGGCGCTCACTAGGTGGAGCCCCGCACACCGGGTTGCGGTGGGGGTGGCTCCACAAGGGGTGGTGGTAGCTTAGCGGGACTTAGTGGGGGTGGCATGAGACTCACCATGGGGGCGGAGACCTCGTGGTGGGAGTCGAGGGTTTTCGTGGTGGTTCGCCATAAAATGGCATGGCTGGTTGTGAAACCCCCGCGGACAGCTACAGAAGTATATATAGGGAGTAGTAACCCCGAGAACGGTGCAAGCCCGTTGGTGACCAAAAACTAGTGAGTGAGCGAGCGAGCCGGAAAGCGACCAAAGAGTGGAGAGCTGTTCCGGACTGCCAACTACCAAAGGGAATTCCCGCTGGTTCCAAATCGGTGGAGGGTTCTTTGGGAGAACAAAGGGGGACCGTTATGCCCCGGTGAGCAGCTGAAGCTCCAAGTTGGCCAGGCGGCCAGGTTGGGAGTCAGGCGCGCGCATCAAAGCGAGTAACTATGACTTGAGGGGGAGCTTACCGAAGTGAGGTGCGCGACATGCAAAGAGAGAGTCATTGGATCTCTCAAGCAGCAGTATGAGGAGTGGGGAGAACCATACACTGAGGATCAGTTGGAGACCAAGGTGGCCAATGTTTTTGAAGAGGTTGAGAATGTTTCTTCCCCAGAGGATGTTCTCAAGGTGGCTATGGCGGAGCAAGTGGAGGCTACGCCACGGTCAGGGTGGGCGGATAAAACCCAATAGGTTGCTATTTAGCAACCAAAGGATGCGTCTCCTACTTCCAAGCCTGGTGTACCCAAGGTTGCAGTCACTGAGGACAACTGGGAACCAGATGTTGGACCTACAGTCACCGGAGGAGAGAGGTGGAGGATCCAACGATTTCTAAAGGCTTATAGAAATTGCTTTGCCTTTGGTTTGAAGGATTTGGGGAGTTTGAAGGGCTAGGAGATTCGTATTGATTTGGCAAGTGACACGTCAATTTTTTGAAGGCCCTACAAGTATAGTGATATGGAGAGGTCTTTGATCCAGTCACGGATAATGGAGTTGTTCGAAGCTGGATTGGTGGAGTTGTCAGGCGGGGAGTATGCCTTGGCAACGGTGATGCCAGCTAAGAAGGATATCTATGGCAATTGGACAGAAAGGAGGATGTGTGGGGACTACCGTCCTGTGAACCGTCAGACTAAGTCCGATAGATATACCATGCCAACTCTAGAGGAGATCTTTGATGCCATTGGGCATGCAAAGGTGTTTAGCACATTGGACTTGCGATCCGGTTACCACCAATTGCCAATCAAAGAGGCTGGGTACCTTGAAGTGACCCAAGACAAGCACCATGCAAGGCTCCATGGGTAGGTAACAGCCTGCCCTACAACAGATTCAGGGAATGTACACACAAGCACCTTGAAGGACCAGACTACAATTAATTACATTTCAGGCATGCAGCCAAGTAAACTTCTTGGGCATGACAAACCATATTGCAGCTTCACATTTGGCCAATTGTAAGTACCCCAAGACATGCATCGTGCAAGGCCTCTTGGGTAGGTAAGAATAGCCTGCCATTATACAGATTCAAGACCTATGTACACAGGCATCTTGATGGACCAGCTTGCAGTTTATCAGACTCCAAACATGCAACCAAGTGACCCACTTTGGGCATGACAAGACAGACTGCAACTTCATTCTATACCATATACAGTCGCCCCAAGATATGCATCATGTAAGGCATTTTGGCATGGAAGAGAGGCCTGCCATGTTACAACATCAAGATATGGACACACATACATTTTGAGTGCCCGAGACCAAGCCCACTTGGCTGCCATGTTCTGCAAATAGAACCTCACTATGCTCCATTCCACATCAAATCTAGGCCTGAAAGAGGCCGGTCATTGCCTTATCAGGCTGCCATCTTTAAAAACAGGGCCTCCTCTTCTTTAGAACCTAACAATCATTGATGCCTTTACCTTAAACCATCATTCCTCTTTAAGGCCAAAACTGTACCTAGTTTAAAAATCCACAGGCAATGTTGTCAAAGATTCAAGCCAAGGTAAGGTCCAGATGTTGTGCTTCAAGAGAGAGGCCTGCCAGGCCAAAATGCTCCATCAACGGCAACAAAACATAAGTCAAAAGTAAGCATCAACATGCCAAACCAGGAGCAAATGGGCCAAAATCAGGGCTGCGAGCAGCAGCCAAAAGCAAAATCACGGCATTCTTGGGGATTGACCGACATGGGAAGGATTGCTTGTACCAATGGCGGTTCCTACCGTTTGGGTTGAAAAATGCTCCTGGAGAGTTTCAGAGGGTCATGGATAGGATTCTTGCAGGGCTAGACTTCGCCCGGTGCTACATTGATGATATCATCATCTTTAGTGCCACGGTTGATGAACACGAGAGACACCTTCAGGTGGTGTTTGAGCGCTTGAGAGCGCATGGGTTGAAATTGCACCTTGGGAAATGCAAGTTCTTCCATAGCCAGATTGAGTATCTGGGCCACATGATATACCCTGGAGGATTGGGTGTTCAAAAGACAAAGGTGGAGGCCATTGCACGCATTCCACGCCCCATTGATGTTAGCAGAGTTCATGCTTTCATGGGATTGACAAACTATTATCGACGGTTTGTCAAGGGATAATTAGCAGCATTGCAAAGGCTCTTACCAAGTTGACCAAGGTGGGTCAGGAGTGGCAGTGGGAGGAGGAGCAGGAGGAAGCCTTTGAGGAACTCAAGGCTCGATTGACTTCTGCGCCTATTATGAGGCGGCCTATTCGGGGGCGGTCTTTCCAGCTACATACGGATTGGAGTATGTTGGGGATTGGAGCAGTGCTCACACAGGTGGATGATGAGGGAAGAAAGTTCGTAGCGGCATATGCTAGCCGCTCAAACAATGATGCCAAGGTGAAGTATAGTTCCTATGAAGGGGAGTGTCTAGCTGCAGTATGGGCAGTGGCACATTTTAGATGCTACCTCTATGGCAATCTCTTCACCCTTGTCACGGATCACCAACCATTGAAGTGGTTGATGGAGTCAGACAAGCTTACAGGGAAGCTTGCACGGTGGGCACTTATGCTTCAAGAGTACGACTTCCAGGTGGTGCATCGAGCCGGAATAGTCAACCGGGATGCGGATGGATTGAGTCGCAATCCATGCACAAGTGAGCTTGATGATACATGAGCTTGTTGGCATGGTGAGACGGATGAGGAGATGGTGCCAAGATGGCACGCATCTGCCTTTTTATGCATTCTAGTAATGGGAGCTCAAGCTGGTCCATCCCATGTGATTGGTCATAAAGATAGTGTGCATGACGATCCAGAGATCAGTGAGGAGCTTAGTGGTGCTAAGGATGTACATGAAGATCCAGCAGTGTTGGCCTACCTTTGTACTAGAGAGACAACAGCCAGTGTGACTGGTAAGGAGAGAGATCGGATCCTACAACGAGCCAAGAGGTTCAAGTAGGAGGGGACTCACCTACTCCGAGTATGGGAGGATGGATGAGTGAGGATTGTGCCTCATCCAACACAACAAGCGCGATTGGTACGCCATGCCCATGAGGAGTTGGGACATTTTGGGGTGCGGCGCACTCATAGTTTGCTGCAAGGACAGTATTGGTGGCGGGGCATGCACACGGATGTGCAACAGTTAGTGACAAGGTGCATGGTGTGTGATAGAGTGCGGGCTTCTTTCAATGCACCTACTCCACAATTGCATCCTTTACCCATTATGGGTTTGGGCTATCGTTGGAGTATTGACTTCGCAGGCCCATTGCCACTAACGATTCGCCATAACAAGTATGTGCTGGTGATGGTGGAACATTTCTCCAAATGGATTGAACTGGTGGCATTGCCTGACAAGGCAAGTGAGGGGGCTGCGTATGCATTCTTAGATCGAGTGCTTAGCCAATTTGGTGCTCCAGCCGAGGTACTCACGGACCAAGGGAGAGAGTTCTTGGGAGAGTTTCAGGCTTTGTGTGAGCAAGCCTTGATAGATCACCGCACTACTTCTCGGGATCATCCCGAGGCTAATGGCTTGGCCGAGAGGGTTGTGCAAACAGTCAAGAGAGGCTTGCGTAAGTATGGCTTGCAGAAGGGACACTTGGGAGATTGGGACCCTCGGCTACATTGGTTGGCCATGGGTTACAGGTTTAGCAAGCAATCATCACTTGCCTTGTTCTCGCCTTATTTCCTTCTCTTTGGCCGAGAACCAGATTTGCCTGCATCTATTTGCAGGGAGACTGCAGTAGTCCTCAACCTTGATGATCCGGATGTGTGGACACAAGCATGTGCCCAACGGGCAGAGTTGTTCAAGAGAGTCATGCCTATGGCTTTTGAGAACCTTGCTATTGCCCAACACCGAGACACATTGAGGTACGCCACTATACGTGGAGGGGGATATCGGCCAAGTGTTTGGCGTTTCCATCCTGGGGACTATATGTATCTGCAACAGACAGCGTCTACGACCTTGGATGTCACAGCACGTCGTGTGATTCTAAGGGTCCAGGAGGTGTTGCTTTCAAGAGTGTTGATTCTGGAGGGTCGAGATGGCATGGTATGGAAGGACCATGTGCGCAATTGTGCGCCATGTCACCTTCCACATGTGGATTGGAGGATAGATCACAACCTTGCAGTGGTACCTGCAGGGTTGCGTTGCATGCTATGTGGGCATGCTGGTGGTGCCGCGACCATGTTGGTGTGCGACAAATGCTCAAAGGGGTGGCACATGGGATGCTTGACACCGCCACTTGAGGAGGTTCCTAGTGGAGAATGGTTGTATCCACGATGCCTTGGACAGAGGTAGTGGGGCATGACAGTGGGGAGGTTGACAAGTGATCCAAGGTCTAGCTAACGGGAGTTCGATGCCATGGACACCCAATTGAAGCCATGGATTGCAGGAAGGCGAGTAACGATGGGGCTACTTTTGCACCCGGTGTCGCCCACCTCACTTCGGTAAGCTCCCCCCTCAAGTCATAGTTACTCGCTTGATGCGCACGCCTAACTCCCAACCTGGCCGCCGGGCCAACTTGGAGCTTCGGCTGCTCACCGGGACAAAACGTTCCCCCCCTTGATCTCCCAAAGAACCCTCCAACGATTTGGAACCAGCGGAATTCCCTTTGGTAGTTGGCAGTCCGGAACAGCTCCCCACTCTTTGGTCGCTTTCCGGCTCGCTCGCTTACTCACTAGTTTTTGGTCACCAACGGGCTTGCACCGTTCTCGGGGTTACTACTCCCTATATATACTTCTGTAGCTGTCCGCGGGGGTTTCACAAACAACCATGCCATTTTATGGCGAACCACCATGAATACCCTCGACTCCCGGTGATGAGTCGCGATGAGTCTTGGCCCACCCACCACGGCCCCTATGGACCGTGATGAGTCCCAAGACTCCCCACGACTCCCACCACGAGGTCTCCACCCCAGGGTGAGTCGTATGCCACCCCCACTAAGTCCCGCTAAGCTACCACCACCCCTTGTGGAGCCACCCCCACCGCAACCCGGTGTGCGAGGCTCCACCTAGTGAGCGCCTCCGCCTCCTTGAGTGCCTTGGGCACTCAAGGGTGCTTCAGCCCCCCATACCTATCGCTGCCACTGCCCCCACCACAGGGGCAGCCCCTTCTGTGTCCCGACCCCCCTGCCTTCAAGGCAAAGGGCCGGGACACACATCCCTACCAACAGGGAGTCGATGTCCTCATCGGCTTGTCCATTTTGTGGAAACGAACATCCAAGTTGTGGCGTCCCACATCAAGGAGTTTGTTTCCGTACCATGGCGTCCCATGGCAAAGAACCAAATCCCACACTTGACTCTACTCTCCACTAGCTAGTTCGGCCGACTTCCTCCAAGTCCCGGCCAAGGGTGGAGCCTCTCAAGCTCCTCCCAGTGCACTCTTCTTGGCCTACTTCAAGGCCAAGGAACGATCCTCCCCGAGGATCGAATCGCCTTACTGCAACAACATTGCTTGCGACCGCTCATGATGTCGCTTGTGGCATCACCTTGAGCAAGGGTTTACCTCGAACCCTCTTTGGCTAGGACGATAACCTTGAACCAACCGCGCGCCCCAATCACTACAATTGGGTCCGCCTTGGAATGCTGGCCTGAGGTACGGGAACACGCCAAAGCCGCACTACGACTTCGTCCCGAGGCTACACGATTATAGTACGTGAACGGAAGCACGTAGCTTCCGCATTAGCCCGCACTACAAGGCAACCCCCTCGGTAGCGCAGTTATAGTACGCGCACTAGCACGTGAACTCCTAAAGAAGGCGCAAGTTTCCTTGCCCCTTGGATGGGAGTCACCTGATTTCGGCACTGCGCAAACACACGGTTAACCCAATTTACCTCTCCCACTTTTGTAAGCTAGCATGCATTCTACACACTAGCCAACCACACCATGCATCACCATTCCAAACAAAATAGGAAGCACAACATTTGGAACCCATTTCCTTTATAACAAATTTTTGTACAATACAAGTTTTTGCAATCGGATTCCTACGCTAGCTAAGCCGGGCTAAGCATGCATTTCCTCCCCCACACTCCAAGGTTGATGTCCCCATCAACGCTTCTTCCGCTTTTGAGGTCGCCCTTCGAAAACTGCAACCGCCTCGGATGCGTTTCCCATTTCTGAGGCACGCACCCAAGATGCCTCCACATGATGATAGCCCTTCCATTTGACGAGATACTCCGTTTCTTGGTTCTTGAACCTCCTCGACTTAAGTACTGCCTCCACCTCGTACTCGGGTTCATTTTCATGATCCAACAGCACAGGTGGCGGACGCAACACTTGATGCCGATTCGGACGCGCTTCATCTTTGAAGTAAGGCTTCAAAAGGGAGACGTGGAATACTGGATGCACCTTGCTGTTTGCCGACAGCTCCAATTCATACACATCCTCATTCATAATCTTCCGGATGCGAAAGGGTCCCGCATACGAAGGTACGAATTTTGGACTCACTTCCGGAGGTAGTCGGAAATTCTTGATGTTCAACTAGACCTCCGTGCCTGCCTCAAACTTCACTTCCCTCCGCTTCCGATTCGCCTGCCTTTCATACCGTTTCCTAGCTTTGGCAATGTTGTACTTTGCGAGCTTCAACAAACGCTCGCGTTCTTCCAGACCCGCCGCTACTGCCGGTTCCTCAACGTCCTGGGCGGCCCAACTTGTCGGCACCAGAGGTGCTTTTCCATAGACCAATACGAAAGGGGAAACTCCCGTTGCGGAGTGTTCTGTGTTATTATAACAAAACTCTGCCGCGTCTAAGTGTTCCACCCAGTCTGTTTGGTCTGCCGACACGTAATTCCGCAAGATCTGCTTCACTACGGAATTCACTCTTTCTGTTTGGCCGTCAGTCGTAGGTCGGAAGGCGGTGCTCATCTTCAGCCTCGTCCCCATCTTCTTCCAAAGTGCCCTCCAAAATTTATTCGTAAACTTTGGATCGCGGTCCGAGACAATATCCTTCGGGACTCCATGATGCTTTAAGACGTGGGCGAAGTAAAGTCGCCCTGTTTCCTACGCCGTTGCCGTCTCCTTGGTGGGGATGAAATGATCCATTTTATTGAACCTATCCACCACCACCATGATTGCATCGAATCATTTTGACAGCGGCATAGCAGTCATGAAATCCATCGAGACGCTTTCCCAAGTCCCCTTTGGAATCGACAAGGGTTGTAACAGCCCCGCTTGCTTTTTGTACTCGCTCTGGTTTTGTTGGCATGTGGTGCATGTCTTGACATACTCCTCTACCTCCTCCCTCAGTTTGGGCCAGAAATACTCTTTCTTCAAGAGTGCCGCAGTGCGCTTGGCTCCGCCGTGGCCCGCAAGTGGGCTATCATGGCATTCTCTCAAGAGGCTATCTCTGATCCCTCCCTTCGGCACTTAGAGACGCTTTTGCTTATACCAGAGCAGTCCATTTTGCAAGTGGAACTGCGATTTAACCCCCATCCTCAAGTCCTGCATCACGGACTTTGCCAGCTCATCCTTTCGGCAAGCCTTCCGGATCTTCCTTTGGAGCGCCGTCTCGCCCCTGTACACCAACAGGAGCTGCTGCTTTCTACTTAAGGCATCGGCCACCACGTTGTCCCGTCCCGGTTTGTACTGGATATCCACGTCGAACACCGCCAAAGTATCTTGCCACCTAAGTTGTTTTGGGGACAACTTGGGCTGCGTGGCAAATACTTCACCGTGACATTGTCCGTGAACACCTTCACTGGGTTGGAACCAACATAGTGGCGCCAAAGCTCAAGACAGTGCACCACCACCTTCATCACTTTCTCGTGCGTCGGCCATCGTCGCTCCACTTCATTCAGTTTCTTACTTTCGTAAGCCACTGGGCGTCCATCTTGCATCAGTACACCCCCAATCGCGAAGTCCGACGCATCTGTATGAATCTCGAACGGACGATCGAACTCCGGGATTTTCAAGACTGGAGCTTCCGCCATCCGCTGCTTCAATTCAGCAAAAGCTTGGCCACAAACGGTGTTCCATGCCCAGACTTTGGATTTACACAGAAGGTCTGACAGCGGCCCCGCGATCTTGGCGAAATTTCTCACATACTTCCGGTAATAGGAGGCGAGTCCTAGGAAGGATCGCACTCCCGGGACCGAAGTCGGAGGCTCCCAGTCCAAGATTGCCCTCACCTTCCTGTCATCCATTCTGATCCCATCCTGTGTAATCACATGCCCCAGGAACTCCACTTTTGTGACCCCGAATTCGCACTTTGAAGCTTTGGCATACAGCTTCCCTTCCCGCAATTTCTGGAACACCCTTTTGAGGTGCTCCAGGTGCTCCTCCTTTGTTTTCGAATACACCAAGATGTCGTCGATGTACACGATCACAAAGTCATCCAACCACTCCTGAAAAAGGCTGTTCATCAGCGTGCTAAAGGTCGCGGGAGCGTTGGTGAGTCCAAAAGGCATCACCAAGAACTCATATGAACCATACCTTGTCATGCACGCGGTCTTCTCCTCATCTCCTTCCGCCACTCGAATTTGATGATAGCCGGAGCGCAGATCGATCCGGCTGAAATACTTCGCTCCTGCCAACCGATCGAAAAGGTCGTCGATCCTTGGCAAAGGGTACCGGTTTTTTATAGTCACCTTATCAAGCCCTGTAATCGACACACATCTGCAGCGTCCCATCCTTCTTGTCTGCGAATAGCACCGGGGCTCCGTAAGGTGACTTACTCGGCCGTATGTACCCCTTTGACATTAGATCTTTGAGCTGAGTCTTCAGCTCGACCAACTCTCTGTGGCTCAACCGGTAGGGCGCCTTGGCAGGCGGTTCCGATCCCGGTATCACCTCAATCTTGTGGTCAACTCCTCTTCGCGGTGGCAAGCCGCTTGGTAAATCCTCCGGCATCACATCCTGGTATTTCTCCAAAATCCCCTTGATCCAATCTGGGCTCGGCTCCCCATCGCCTTCTCCCTTCACTTCTCTAATATAAAGCAAAAATTGGGGCTCGTGTGCCTCCTCCACGGCCCACTCCCTTGCTGACATGAGGTTTATTCGCCCTCCCACGGGTTTGGGCGTTTCCGACACTCGTAAGACCTCGCCACCATTCCCACATGGCAACGTGACTACTCTCTTGCGGCCATCTATGACCGCTCCGGATTTGCTCAAAAAGGTCATCCCCAAAATGAGATCCACTCCATCGATCTCGCAGATGGTGAAGTTCTCACGTCCCTCCCAACTCCCCAGTTGAAGAGGAACATCAAACGCCAACCTTGTCGCCAATTGCGGTTCTCCTTTGGCAGAACGCACCTCAATAGAGGCCCCCACGTCACTTGTCGGGAGTCCAGCTTTTGTGCCGTTGCCGGTGTCATGAAGGAGTGCGACGCTCCTGTGTCCACCAACAACGACACGTTAGTTCCGGATATTATCCTATCCACGAACAATAACTGACTCCATTTACGTAAGGCGCCAGTTTCCTGATACAACTCACAAGAAAATTTGCCTACCTTGCAAGTCCTGGCGACCACCGCTTCCACCAAGCGACTGATGGTATCTTCCGACAGCTCTGTGGTCGCCCGAGTCATGTTCAATTGTCGGGGCTTCGTGCACTTCTTGGCCATGTGCCCGGGCTCCCCGCAATTGAAACACACTCCATCAAAGGTCGCCTTCTGTCCGCCATAAGCCGCTCCACCCGCTTTTCCTTTCGAAGCACCGGGTGCCGCCTTGACTTGTGAAGGCCCTCCCTTTGATTTCCACGTGCCATTGTCGCCGCGTGGCCTATCCCACTTCTTTTCCGGTCGGAAGGAGTCACCTTCCCGCCGGGTCTTCTTGTGGTTCAGCTCCGTACGGCCTTGTCTTTCACCCTTAGGGACATCCGAGAAACATTCAGCCCTCTCAATTGCCTCGTTCAAAGTCTTAGGTGGCTTCTCCTCCAACTTCCGCCTGGCCCATGGGGCCAGTCCCGCCACAAAGTTGAAGACCATTTCTGGTTCTGCCATGTCCGCGACTTCGAGCAACAGCACATTGAAAGCCTGGACATATCCCCGAATGTCATCTGTTTGCTTCAAATTCCTCATCTTGTCCCGGGCGAGCCATGACGCGTTGAGGGGCACAAACTGCCTCTTCATCAATTCCTTGAACCCACTCCAGTTCAAGGTTTCCGGGCTTGGACCTTGGTCGTGAATGTGTTTCTGCCACCATTGTTGAGCATAGCCCCTCAAATAGGTGGGAGCCACTTCCACCCGATCCTCGTCACTCAGCTTGGCCGCCCGGAAGTACTGCTCCAACTCCAAGAGCCAGGTGTTGAGTGCCTTCCGATTTCGGACGCCCTCGAAGGTGCCGGGTTCCTTCGGCTTTACCTTAAACTTTGCCTTAGTGGAAGTGGCATTAGCCGCCTTCAACACGTCTCGCCAAATTGCGTCAACAACCCTCCCCAAAAGGCTGCCGGCATGGGAGGCATCTGTTGGTCGGTCGGAGCTCTCAGGGATTCCTCAGGCTCCGAATCCTTAGGTTCCTCCCGCTCTTGAGCGGCCTCATTTTCGGAAACATGCATCGCTTCCTCAAACGGCCGCCTCGGTGACACGTCGCCCCCATCGGGCTCACCAGGATCATCATCTTTTGGGCCGTTCCGCTTTCGCTTTGGCTTGCCCGACCCCATGATGAGGCCAATCCCAAGGACGATCGCGTACTGAACTCTAAGCTCTGATACCAAGTGTCGCGCACCTCACTTCGGTAAGCTCCCCCCTCAAGTCATAGTTACTCGCTTGATGCGCGCGCCTAACTCCCAACCTGGCCACCGGGCCAACTTGGAGCTTCGGCTGCTCACCGGGACATAATGGTCCCCCCCTTGATCTCCCAAAGAACCCTCCAACGATTTGGAACCAGCGGAATTCCCTTTGGTAGTTGGCAGTCCGGAACAGCTCCCCACTCTTTGGTCGCTTTCCGGCTCGCTCGCTTACTCACTAGCTTTTGGTCACCAACGGGCTTGCACCGTTCTCGGGGTTACTACTCCCTATATATACTTCTGTAGCTGTCCGCGGGGGTTTCACAAACAACCATGCCATTTTATGGCGAACCACCACGAACACCCTCGACTCCCGGTGATAAGTCGCGTCGAGTCTTGGCCCACCCACCACGGCCCCTAGGGACCGTGATGAGTCCCAAGACTCCCCACGACTCCCACCACAAGGTCTCCGCCCCAGGGTGAGTCGTATGCCACCCCCACTAAGTCCCGCTAAGCTACCACCACCCCTTGTGGAGCCAGCCCCACTGCAACCCGGTGTGCGGGGCTCCACCTAGTGAGCGCCTCTGCCTCCTTGAGTGCCTTGGGCACTCAAGGGTGCTTCAGCCCCCCATACCTATCGCTGCCACTGCCCCCACCACAGGGGCAGCCCTCTTGTGTCCTGACCCCCCTCCCTTCAAGGCAAAGGGCCGCGACACCCGGCCTCTTGATCTATTGACCTCAGATAGTGTGACTTGGGCGATTGATGACCAAGTGATGATCTCTAGGATTGTGTGCCTAGATTGTGTGGTGGACAGCGATGTATGTTGTGGCACGATGCTTAGGTGCACGACAGCTGTCCTGGTTTTAGTCATGGTTATCTAAAAATACCTACTTCTAGTTAACTAGGACATTTTAGATATTTATATTTATATTTTGTGTGTTGGGACTTCATTGGGTCTCACATGCCAAGTGAGGTGTCGAGTCTCACTTGGGACATGGGGATAGGTTTTCCCCTTGTGAGGATGGAGGAGGCTCATCTTCTTGTAGTTGAGCCTCCATGAGCCTTTCCCACCTCCATAATTATAGGTATTGAGAGGGAGTGTGGTGAGGGCTTTGTAGGGTGGATTCTTTTAGCAAAGGTGCCCTTGGTTTTACTTAGTTTATGTGATTGAGTGGATTCATGAGTGGAGTGTTTCCATTGTGTGTTCACTTCCATTATCATTGAGGTATAGCTTTCTAGGATTGTGTGCTTAGATTGTGTGGTGGACAACGATGTATGTTGTGGCACAATGCTTAGGTGACGACAGAGCAGAAAAATGTTCTCCCTGCATTTTACCAGCACCTAACAACAAGTTGTATGTCCCATCACATTTCACATGAGCTTGTTCTTCCTTGTACAACAATTTGACACTTAGAATAGTTTATATAGCTACCGGGAAATTAAATTAAAATCCAACTATTTGAAATCTACAGGGCAGTCCTGCTTCCAAGATATAGAGTCGATTAACTTAGGATATCTAGTATTAGTCATACGTTGCAGCTGACCCCACCATCTGACCTCGAATTCATCGCGTCGGGAGCTTAAGGGGGAGAGAGAGAGAGAGTTATTTTCTCTCTTGATACCCTTTCGAAAAGGGTAAAAAAGTCCATGGTGACGTCATAAGAGCTGGAATTGTATCATATGTCATTCTGAACCCTACCTTGGTGGACATGTAATTAAAGAGCGGGTGCAGCAAGGTGGTTTAACTAGATGTAGTGTTTTGACAATATGGCTGAACGAGATGTGGTGTTGTGGAACGTGATGAATGCAGGATATGCATAGGAGGGGTGAGAGATGAAGACTTTGGCATAGAGACCTATGAGCAAATGATGTAGGAAGGGTTGAAGTTGGACCATGTCATGTTCGTTTGTGTTTATAATGCATGAACAACAATGCAAGCAGCCCTCAAAAAAAGGCAAAGAGGTCCATGGTGATGTTGTCAAAGCTAGGGTTATATCAAGTGTCATTCTAAACAGTATCCACGTCAAATGTATGTCAAATGTGGGAGCAACGAAAACTGTTATTACTATTACTGTTTTTTTTTCTTTTGTTTGCCTAAGTAAGGAGAGAGCAGCAGCCCTACTTAGGCCAAGGAAAACGGGGGAGAGAGAGAGGAGCAGCAGCTGCACACAAATCTCCTCCCCCCAACCCCCGGCCGGTTTCTTAAAAAAAAAATCTTCTTGTTTTGGCCTAAGTGGAAACAGCAGCGACTGCTAATGAAGGCACCTTCCTCAACACATTTCAGCCTGTTTTTAACAATTTTATAAACAAAAAATAAATTTTATACTAATTTTTATTGACTACACAAGTTATTTTGATTTTTAAAAAAATCCGATCTATAATTTGTCCATAATTTTGTATTAAAAATTATATATAAAATAAAGGGTTTTTATATTCTCAATGAATACATACAGCAGGGTATTGTTATTCATTAATTGTTTGTTTTATATAAATACTTTAGGGGTTTTAATAAAGTTTTTAAAATATGTATATATATGATGAAGTCATGAGTTAAGCTATATACAGGGGTATTGTTTATTGGCTGATGCACACACGTGATATGGTCTTTTTATGAAGAGTGCACCCCCCAGGACCTTCTTGCCTCGATTGTCCCACCATTGACTGGGTTAGAAAAGTATTCATTCCACAACTTCTCCTCATCATTTGCCCTAGGTCTCCAAAGCCTCCATCCCGCGCCCTTGCTGTGCATATCCTGCAATCATCACACTCCACGACACCACATGTTGTTCAGCCATACTGTCGAACACTCCCTTTGCATCCTCAATGCACCTACATTTGGCATACATGTCCATCAGGGCAGTGTTCAGAATGACATCAAGTGCAATTCCAGATTTGATGATGTCACCATGGATCTCTTTGCCCTTTCTAGGGCTGCCAGGCTTGCACAAGCATTGCAAACACACGTAAACGTGATCTGGTTATGCTTCACCCCTTCCCCCATTATTTGCTCATAGGTCTCCAAGGCCTCCATCCCGCGCCCCTACTGTGCATCTCCTGCAAGCATGACATTACATGACACCATATCTTGTTCAGCCATACTGTCGAACACTCCCTTTGCATCCTCGTACCCACATTTTGCATACATATCCACCAGGATATTGTTCAGAATGACATCGGGTACAATCCAGCTCTGAAAATGTCACCATGGACATTTTTGCCCTTTTCCAGGGCTGCCAGGCTTGCAGATGCACTGCAAATGCACACAAATCAGTGGGCTTCACCCCTTCCCCCGTCATTCGATCATAGGTCTCCAAAGCCTCCATACCATGTCCCTACTGTGCATACCCTGCAACCCGGTTATGAGCGTCACGTCCGTCCGTCAGCGTTACGTCAGACCTGACGCTGACGGGACCTCTGTCACGTCAGGTTCGGGGAATATTTTGGTAAAAATAGTACCAGGTAAAATACTGCCACTTAAGCAGCCACGTCACCGACACGGTGGCGGTGGCAAATACATTTTTGAAATTTAACAAAATGAACACGACCGCCAATTGTGGCGGTCGCTTTGTTTTTCGAAATTAAAAAAGAAATAGCGACCGCCGTATTGGCGGTCGCTTCAATTTTTTTTTTTAAAGCAAGATTGGCGGTCGCAATGGCGGTCGCTTTATTTTTTGAAATAGAAAAAGAAATAGCGACCGCCATATTGGCGGTCGCTTCAAATTGTTTTTAAAAAAAACAAGATTGGCGGTCGCACTGGCGGTCGCTTTATTTTTCGAATTAAAAAAAGAAATAGTGACCGCTATCTTGGCGGTTGCTTCAATTTATTGTTTTTAAGAAACAAGATTGGCGGTCGACTAATTTAAAAAAGAAAACAAGCGACTGCTGTATTGGCGGTCGCACAATTTTGTAAATATGTACAGAACAAGCGACCGCCATATGGCGGTCGGATAATTTCAAAATAATAATAATAATAAAAATAAACAGCGACCGCTATTGGGCGGTTGCTTAATTTAAAAAATATATAGAAAAACAAATGACCGCCATATGGCGGTCGGTAAATTTAAAATTATATATAAAAAACAAGCGACTTATGAAAATAAAAGCGACCGCCACACCGGTGGTCGCTTGTTTTAAAACAATACAATATTTGCGACCACCAAACCGGCGGTCGCGTCAATCTTAAAATATATATTAAGTTTAAGCGACCGCCAGCCTGGAGGTCGCTTAACTTGAAAATATAAAGATTAAAAGCGACCGCCTTACAGGCGGTCGCGTTTTTTTAAAAATATTAAAAATAAAAGCGACCACCATATTGGCGGTCACTTTATTTTAAATATATTAACAAATGAAGCAACCGCCATACCGGCAGTCGCATTATATTTTGAAATAAAAAACAATAGCGACCTTCATATGAGCGGTCGTTTAAATTTAAAAATATACAAAATAGAAGTGACCGCAATATTGCACAAAATGAAAGGAAATAAAAGCGACCGCAGTAGTGGCGGTCGCTTATTTTTCATAAAAAAAGCCACTTCTGCATATTGTGTATAAGCTCAACACTACAACCCATATCGACCCACTTGGGTTGCTGACAGGTGTAGAAGTGTTGGGCTATCGCATTGCGCTCTACATTCACAACACGTTCATTTATAGGTGACTATTTTTTGTTGTTTGCATCGCTAGGTCCTAGGGGAGTGGATATTGGATGAAGATGAGGGAGGAATGAAGCCCTTGGTATACGGCAATCCCGAACACTGTCAGTGCTACTGGTAGTGTTGAGTGCAACCTATGTGAATTAAAGCTTTTTTATCGTAAGGATCGGTTGCTCGCTCACCTCGGCTATAAATGTGTGAAGAGCGCTGGGGTGGGTTTATGCCCCAAAGCATCTATGCGGGTAAAAAGCCATTTTGCCCAGTGTGGAGGCAATATTCCAATGTCTTTGGATCTGGACATGACCTCTGAGTAAAACACTCCATCTTCCCGTCAGGATGCCCCGATTAGTACCCAGGGCGACTCTTGTGAGGCTTCGGGTGTCCTTGGACAAGTGGGTTGTGCCGGAGCAACACCTGCTTCATCACCTCTTTGTACCTCTACACTTCAACGGAGTAAAGGATTACGGCAGCAATCCATGCATGAAGGTCTTAACTTGTCTGCGAAAAGACAGTTGGATAAAAAATGGACACAGTTTTTCTTCGAGGCCAACATATCATTTAATGTGGCAAGGCTTCAGGTCGGAAGTGATAGAATCGTGCAAATATGCACAGACAATGCCGCTAACATGAGAAACACTACAGACATGTTGTTGGCACGTTATCCCTATATGTACTATCAAGGTTGTGCTGCTCATATCCTTGACCTCCTTTTGGAAGATTGGGGAAAAAAACAGTGGGTGAAACAACTTGTCAAGCGAGCGAAGACTGTTGTGTCATTCATCCGCACACACCACATCCCTTTGGCAATATATAGGAGGCACGAACCCAAATACAGCCTCCGCAATCCAGACAAAACTTGTTTTGCCACTAACTTCTTGATGGTGGATCGATTGGTGACGGTGAAGAGCAGTCTGAAGCACACCATCATCGATCCTCAATGGGATGCATACACACGGACATTGCAGGACTCCAGAAAAACCAAGTCATTGGGCAGAAGTTGAAAGTTTGAAATAACATTCGCAGCAATGATTTCTGGAAGAAATGTGAAAACTTTGTTTATATGGTAGAGCCGGTGTTAATCGTCTTGCGGGACTTTGATGGAAAGCAATCAGTAATGGACAAGGCATGGTTACTAATGCAAAATCTTGAGAAGCACGTCCAATCCTTGAGGCATCCTCCCTTTTCCTTGGAACCTGAACTTGTGGACAATGCTGATGATGCATTTTACGACCGTCGTTCGATGGTTCGAACGGACTTGCATTATGCGGGGGCTTTGCTCAATCCATTCTTGCTCGACAATACCATGCTCCGAGACGACGCTGATGACAAGGCTGACCTCGTGCGAGTGCTCATGCGACTGACTCCGCCGAACCATGCAGAGAGAGCTATATCCGAGTACCAATGCTTCTCAGATCGCCGCGACCCTTTTGAGGACATGCCGGATCCAAAAGAACTCAATATGTTGTCACATGAATGGTGGGATCTGATTGGAGCTGGAGCAAGAACATTGGCTCCCATTGCGAAGCGTATTCTTGCTCAAGTGTGCTCTGCCTCATCTTGCGAACGCAATTGAAGCAGTTACTCATTTGTTCACAACAAGATTCGCAACAGGTTGAATCCCGCGAGGGCTGACAAATTGGTGTATGTGTATACCAATTGCCGACTGCTACGTGAGAGGGCAGTGGATGATGTTGCAGCATGGTATGAGAGGAATTTGCATTCCAAAGACTTTGCTTCTAAGGCTGATTCGATGAGTGACGATACTGAGCCTCAGAAAGAATCATCTCAGAGGGAATCATCTGCCTCCGATAGTGAAGATGGATCCGATGATGCTCCCGAGAATGCGTATGATCCGTTTACATTCACAGAGGAGGATGCTTATATCCAGCCGACCTTTGATGACCTTCTTGAAAAAGTGCGTATCGCAGATGAAGGTGAAGCTGCAATTGTGTCATCCCCAGAACATGGTCCTCAAAATGAAGTTGGGATTGACCCTCGCCCCCCACTACACGCTGAAGCCACCGGTAGTGCCCCAATGGAGCTTAGGGGTGATGTACTGCCATGGCCGATCGACGTACACAACCGTGTTAATACAAACGAAGGTGTCGAACCCATTGTACAGTCGACGGGACGGGATCATGCCTCACCGATACGACCAGCTCCACCACAATGCCAAAACCGATCCAGCTCCCTATCAATACAGCGGGCATTAAGGAGCAACAGGGTTGATATGTTTTCCACACGCATGCATCATTCTGCTGCATTGGACCGGGCGGAAGTTGAAGCCTTGGATGATGACAACCTGCCACTACAATTCCACCTTAACCGACGTGTTGCGCAGCAGACCCGTGGTTCCTCACATGCCGGACCATCTAATGCCGGTCAGCTGTAAGTATGCATCAGCACTTTTTAGTGGACATGTTTATATTTCTGTAGTGAAATAATATCAATGTGATCATTGTCACTATGAGTATTTGTATTGCTGTTGTGTATGTGTTGGAAAATAAAAGATGTTGTCCATGTGTATACCAGCCAAATGCACCGTCACTTGCTCATATTTGTATTCGGTGATTTGCTTGTGGAATGGAGAACAATTGTGCCATGCTTCCAACTGTGCATTCATTTTTATTTAAATAAAAATATTTAAATAAAATACTATAAATAAATTGTATACTATTCATTAATATAGTATTTATTAATTAATATAGTAATAGTATATTATTAATAGTAAATAAATTTAATAAGTATTTTATATAAGCTCCCAGTCATTCTCCCCGACCGCCATTTCTGGCAGTCGCTTTTATTTTTTTATTTTTGAAAATGGGGCGACCGTCATTACACGGTCGTTTTTAAAAAAAAATGGAGCGACCGCGAAGGTGGCGGTCGCTTCTAGAGGTCTGTCCTACGCGTGGAGCGAGGAATGAGGGGGGGCGGAGGGATATACATGGCGGTCGCTTTTATTTTTTTAATTTTGGAAATAAAGCGACCGCCATTACTGGCGGTCGCTTTTAGTTTAATTATTTTGGAAATGAAGCGACCGCCGTTACTGGCGGTCACTTTTTTGTTTTTTTGGAGCAAAATGGAGCGACCGCCATTAGGGGCGGTCGCCGGTATTGTTGTTTTTTGTAATTGCAGCGACCGCCATTAGTGGCAGGCGCTTTTATTGAAATTTGGTTGGAAATGGAGCGACCGCCATTTATGGCGGTCGTTTTTATTTTAATTGTTTTGAAAATGAAAATGGACCGATTGCCAAGGTGGCGGTCGTTTTTATTTTAATTGTTTTGAAAATAAAAATGGACCGACCGCCAAGGTGGCGGTCAGTTCTACGAAGTATGCCCTACGCATGGAGCAAGGAGTGAGGTGGGGGGAGGGGGGCATATAAGCTCCGGCTCATTCTCCCCTCACTTCCGGTCGTTTGAAGTTTTTTTTTGTTTTTAAATGGAGCGACCGCCATGGTGGCGGTCGCCTCTACGTGCGCGTGGAGCGAGGAATGAGGGGGGGGGGGGGGGGGGGGCAGTCATTCTCCCCTCACTTCCATTACTGGCAGTTTTTGTTTTACAAAATGTGGCGACCGCCATTACTGGCGGTCGCTTTTATTTTTTTATTTTTGGAAATGGGGCGACCGCCATTACTGGCGGTTGCTTTTATTTTAGTTATTTTGGAAATGAAACGACTGCCAATACTGGCGGTCACTTTTATTTTAATTATTTTGGAAATGAAGCGACCGCCATTACTGGCGGTCGTTTTTTTGTTTCTTGGAGGAAAATGGAGCGACCGCCATTAGGGGAGGTCGCCGGTATTGTTGTTTTTTGAAATTGCAGCCACTGCCATTAGTGGCGGTCGTTTTTTTAAAAATTTGGTTGGAAATGGAACGACCGCCATTTGTGGCGGTCGCTTTTGTTTTAATTGTTTTGAAAATGAAAATGAAGCGACCGCCATTACAGGCGGTTGCTTCTCTATATTTTGGAGGAAAATCGAGCGACCGCCATTACGAGCGGTCGCCGCAATTATTTTGTTTTTTGTAAATCCAGCGACCGCCACTACTGGCGATCGCTTTTATTAAAATGTTGTTGGAAATGGAGCGACCGCCATGACTGGCGGTCGCTTTTATTTTAATTGTTTTGAAAATCAAGCAACTGCCATGCCTGGCGGTCGCTTTTATTTTAATTTTTCTGAAAATCAAGCGACCGCCATTACTGGCGGTCGCTTTTATTTTAAATTTTTTGAAAATGAAGCGACCGCCTATGTTGGCGGTCGCTTATTTATTTTATTTTCGGGATATGGAGCGACCGCCAGTTCTGGCAGTCGCAGTTTATTTATTTATCCGGAAAATGGAGCGACCGCCAGTCCTGGCAGTCACTTATTTTTTTATTTTCCGGAAAATGGAGCGACCGCCAAGTTGGCGGTCGCTTCTATAAGATTCGCCCTGCACGTGGCCCGAGGAATGAGGGAGGGGGCGGGGAGGATATAAGCCAAGAGAGGCTTATTCTCCCCTCACTTCCTCTCCACACAACTTCTGTGTGCGTGGCATTTCATTATTCCACGACACGTAGTCACGTAGAGAAGGAGGCCATTGGTTGGGTGGGAGGTATTTTTTGCCGCGATTTCTGTGAGGTCGTTGCAGAATGCTCCCATAGGCCCTCCTCTAGCTTCCAGGATCATATTATTCTGATTCTTGAGATTGTTTGCACGGATTATTTGTGTTTGTGTTTTCAAGTGGTGAACATTTCCGCCATGGTGCGGAAGACGTGCATTGGCCACATTAAACGATTGATGTGATACCATTTCACAAATGTATCACATCGCATTTGTGAAAATATATCATATGAACCGTTCCATGTGGCCTACGGGAGTCTTCGATGGGTACGAGATCAATGTGGCCTACGAGATCTGCTTCCACCAACAAACATGTGATCATTTGATAAGCGCTAGAACTTTGAAGCGACGATGGGCAAGGTTCTTCATCCAGATGTTCAACATGTTGAGGTCTTATGTAATGTCTTTTGCTTCGTAATGAGGTGTTTCTCCAACTCTTATTTTTCCAATGTTAATATCTTCCATCTGAACATATCCACACATGCGTATATAACTTAAAAAACCAAATGACCATCAAAACTGGAAGCTGGGGATGAGGCTTATAAAAGTTGAGATGGTCATTTGTTTTCTTAAGGATTTCTGCACACATATGGGGATCTGTTCCAGATGGAGAACATTAACATATTGGATAAAGTGGACATGGAGAAGCACCGCATTACGAGGCAAGAGACACTACAAAAAGAGCTTCAAAGGGCATACCATGTAACATGTCCCAGTATAATCGAAGATGAAACCCCATTCATTCAATGGGCGATTGAATGGTTGCCCATCCAAATGATTTTCGTTTGCTTTAAATCTTTGTCACTATGTTCAACATACCATGTATCAGGTCCCGGACTAATATCAGATCAATCGAAATTCATTCGATGACTCAACGGATGGTTGGCCATTGAAATGGTTTTGTTTCACTTTGAGACTTGGCCACTATGTTCAATGTGCCATGTAAGAGGCCCCAGAGTAATATGAGATCAATCGAAATTTGTTCAATGGGCCAACGGATGGTTGCTCATCCAAATGATTTTCGTTCGCTTTGAAACTTGGCCAGTGTGTTCAATGTACCATCTGATATATCCCAGTGTAATACGAGATCAATCGAAAATCGTTCAATTGTCCAATGAGGCGTTCACTTGTCATCTGGTTTTTGTTCAATGCGAAAAAAAAATCCTGCAATGCGTGCACGGCTATTGCACCCATTGAACGGATGTGGTTGAAGCCCCTCTTTTGCCCGCATGTGCTTGAACATGTGTGCGACACAACAGATGAATAAATCATTTGCCTCCCCATCGATGCGCTCCCCCCTCAAGCCATTCCACAATTTAATTGAATTTACAATTATTTTAAGCCAATAAATAGGTTTGCACTGCCTTTCAGTGGGGGTTTCTGGCACGTATCGATTTTGTTTTTGGCTCAATTTTTTTTTTTTGCGGCTTCCAGTACTCCCCTGCCAAAATTTGGACCAATAAAAAATACCCCCAAAAAAAAAGTGTTCTCTTCGCTCACTATTGCATGACTCTCTATAAAGAGTGCATGCAGTAGAACACAAATCAAGTTTGGAGTGCAAAACAGGGAAGAAACTGTGGTTTTGGGTCCAAATGAATTTTGATCGCTACCAAATTTGGCACGCATGTTGCATAAGGCTACATTACACGCCCCATTTAAAAACGGAATGAAAAAAAAAATCGTGTGCATGCAAAACATAGTCCAACAGGTCCCAAAGCAATAGCAGCTCCAACGGAATACATTCAACGGGTGAACGGATGTTTGCCCATCCAAATCATTTTTGTTAGCTTCCAAACTTTGCCAGCACGTTCGAGACACCCTCTCACAGGTCCCGGACCAATATCAGATCAATCGAAATTCATTCGATGGCTCAACGGATGGTTGGCCATCGAAATGATTTTGGTTTGCATTGAGACTTAGCCACTATGTTCAATGTGCCCTGTAAGAGGCCCCAGAGTAATATGAGATCAATCAAAATTCATTCAATGGGCCAATGGATGGTTGCTCATCCAAATGATTTTCGTTCGTTTTGAAACTTGGCCAATGTGTTCAATGTACCCTCTGATACGTCCCAGTGTAATATGAGATCAATCGAAATTATTTTGTGCTTTGAGAACTTTGTGGGTATGTTCGTAGAAAGATCATAGATTTTGCGAAATGATTATGAAATACGCAGGGACCAGGCGAAATTTGTTTGGAAGACGACCGTTCGTAACTCGTTATAACTTATTGGTTAACATCGATTTTCCTTGTTCTCCAGCTTTCGGAGTTCATTGCAAATACCCACATACACGTCATGACCAAATATGACACCATTGTAAATCTGTTTACAGGGTGAACTACTTCTTCCCTATCACATGAGTGTAAATGTGAAGAAAACGCTGCTCATGCAATTGAAATTGGCAGGTGCCGCACATGTGCATTGTGTATTAACAAAATTGGTGATATACAAACTTGGCGGAATGCCATCACTGTGTTTTCCAACAATATTCAAGGTACAACAAAAATGCATATTGTATATATACTACGTTGCCAGTCATTAAAAGTCTAGTCGTCACTGTCCAAGGATGTGGAATTTGATGTTGTGGCCTGATTTGCACTGCCAATTGCCAGAGCTTGCGACCGTGATCTCGTGGTCAATGATGGGCCCAATGACATGTGATCAATTCTGGCCTGCATCCGCCTACTTCGTGGCGAAAGTTGATTTTCTTCTTCACTCTCACGACGTGGCGGAGGTGGATCGAGAACAAGTGCTCGGGCTGCATGCAAATTGGCAACGAGGCCATCCACATCTGGCAATACAGCCCCCGAAACACGATGATAACGGTCTGTCCATAGTCGCCTCCATTTCTCTACAACTGTGATGGTACTTTTAAAACTTTCCAACTGCATCTCGCGGGCCATGTCCCTAATCATCGTGTCGTTTCGATAATAAGCCGCCTCGTACGCATCATTCATTCGGCGTTGACATATTATAACATCTTCCAGTTCGGACAACAACAAATGTCTCCCAATCGGTTGTCGGTCATACAATTCGTTCTCCTCCGGCACCCATGGAACCTGTGGGAGCCGGATAAACCTGGACTTTCTTTGACTCCAATGCCCTCCCAGATTGCGGCAAAACTGCTCTTTCTCCCACCAATCTCGAATGCCTCCTGCACGTATGGTTATCTCCCAATCAGATGTGATCCAGAAATACTGGGGATCTTTGATGTATGTCGGGTTTCCGACATGTATGCCATGCATCTCTCTGTCTGCATCCCATACCAAGTTCTTGCCCCGATGCACACAATTCAGAGATGTGTATGGTAGCCCATCCAATTGGAGGTTGTGTCGATTGTATTCAAAACCTATGGGCATCCGATCCTCCAAGCCCACCAGCTCATAGAAACAGCAATGGATTGATGTACGACATTCTGGGCAAGCGCTCGTCCGCAAGGCTTGCGAGATAAGACATGTGAGATGGAACATATGTCCACATGATCCAAGCACATGACATCCCTCTGGGTCGTATGGATTCCTACACATCGAACAAACTGTGCCATCTGATATCTATGACGACAAAATGCCTCGTGGTATCTCCTCCCTCTGGGCCGGTTTGATGTGGCTGGTCATCCTTGTTGTGGTGTTCCACTCTTCCTCTATCTCCAATTCCCAGTTTATGCTTCTGTTCGACCCCGAAATTCTGTGCTCACATCGATCGAACATAGAATCCACATCTGCCCAATTGCTATACCGGGCGAACACGCTTGATGCGATGCAGAGATCGTTATATCTTTGCATGTTGGCATAAATGTTATCCACGCTACGGTTCGACATGCGTGCGACACATTGCAAGTCTGACAGTGCCCACTCTACCCGTGCTTCTCTAGAGGCCAAATGGGTCGCCCATTATACCCAATGCTCCCAATCGCCATTCAATGGGACCCATGCCCGAATCTCCAGCGTTTTGGACAAGCGCCATGCAGTTGCCATGGCAATGTCCCGCTCTTTTGTAACGCGGTCGACATCTAATATCGGGTTCATCTCCGATTGAATGGCAACCCTTGAGTATTCCCCGGTTTCCAGTACTGGTTCTTTTCCTTTCCTCCTTCTCTCATCTGCAATTCGTTGTTCCTCAACCATGGTTTCATCGACCACAAGGTCAAGGACGTTCGTAATTTCCTGAATGATGAGGTCAATACTGCGATCGGGCATCACAAACTTCGCGTCCATGTCCACGACGTTTGTTCGATCCTCATTGTGGACAACAGTGCCTTCATTGTTTGGAGGCATGTCTTGCAATCTAGCTTCCAATTTGGCTATGCGCAGTGTTTGCCAATCTAGTCGGTCCTGCAGGGTCCTGATTCGCTAGTCTCTTTTCGCCAGTTGTTCCTCTAACGTTGCAGCCGGTTGAATTCCGAACGTGTCCGGGATGTACTCCAAATCGTATAGTAACCTTGCATTCCTCATACTAGCAGTTTGCCAATTCACTGGACGCAAGAGTATGACCTCCACGTACAACATGGCTGCCAAGGTGTACGAGATTTGACCCTTTAAGAGAGGTTGATCCCACAATGTGTAATGCACCTCATTTGCCATATGCTGGAAATGCAAGTTCGTGCAAGACCTGGACTCTGCGTAATTGTTTCGAGTTTGCACGTCATGCCTATCCAAAGGCCACAATCGATTGATGTGGTATCATTTTAAGAATTTTTTGCATGTCACCATCGGCCACCGGAACTCTTCCGGAACATCGTCCCAGCCCTCTTCTGCTAGTATGATAGGGTCACCATATACTTCCCAATTCAAGTCTTGCCTTGACCATTTGATTTTCTTAGGGGGCGGTCCATGTTCATTGGGGTCATCTCTTCCATGATGGTCATCGTCCTGGCCCTCTGCCATTCTGCAACAATCGGAGCAACACTAAACGAGGTTTTCTAATAAGACGTAACTATAAACCCTTCCCCCGTTAAATAGGTTTGAGTAGGTGTCAAAATAGTTCCTAAAAGCTAATTTTGTCTTCAAGGTGTTTTATACTGCCGATGTTCATGTAGCTAAATTATTTATGAATCGTTTTGCTACTCCCATGCCAACAACATCAGGTCCACTGCGACTGCCATATTCCGAATTCCGTATCAACCACCACGGACATGAAACCAGGAACTTCGCACAAATCTCCAATTCATTCAATTTATGGTGGGCCATGGCTGTAGCCTACAAGCTAGCCGGGGTGACTGATACGTCCGTTTGAACATGACAGTCTCAGAGGACGTTGGCATGGGAATAGCAAAAAAAGTACCACAGAATTCAGCTAGAGGAACAACAATAGCATGAAACACCTTACCGTAAATATGATTGTTGACATTGGTTGTGACAGCTCCAATCAATAGAGAACTTGCACCATCAGTTGCGCTCCAACAGCAGTACTGGTCCCCCGAGTAAATAAAATTTCGTTGTAAATAATAAATTGCATACGCTCGAATCTTACAAATGTCATTTCAACAAAACCGGCCGTGTATTGTGGCACTGTTTATAACTACAAATGTTTCAATGTTTCTGACAGGGTACTGAGAAAATGATATATTGGATCCATAGGAATTAGACAACAAACGTTCCATATCTCATTCAACTGTGCGACACTACCATGAGTGGCATGGATAAAAAAGTCATAGGTGTACATGCGACCTCCGCACGTTTAAGTAGAGACCTAGTATCAAACGTTCGGAGGTCGCATGTGCACATATTACTTTCCGATCCATGCCTCTCATGGTAGTGTCGCACAGTTGAATGAGAGGAGACGTTTGTTGTCTAACTCCTACGGAACTAATACATCGTTTTCTCATAATCCTATCCAAAACCTTGAAACATTACAAATATAAACAGTGAGCCAGTACACAAACCATTTATGTTGCGATGACAGGTGTCAGGGTCGAGAATGTGCAATGTAGTATTTACAATGGGATTTTATTTATCTTATGTACGATCAAAATTGAGTTATGCCTTCATAAAAGAACCATTGTACCGCCAAAAATCTTATATCTACGAGACTATGGTCTCCTCCGTCCTATATACGTCTTTCGGCTCAGGCCAATTGAATGGCTTGCCCATGAACCGAAGTACTACATGGGCTAATGTGGCTCTTTTATTCTTGTTGTTGTCGTACAACCTTTGTAGCATTGAATGCCAACAACCTCCCGTAAATTGGTCCTGGAACATACTTTGATCATAATGAGCGTCGCCATTTATTCGTACTGCTATCTTCCCAACGGCAAAGGCCTCCGACATCATGTCCTGGGGGGGGCATGACATTCGCATTGAAAATCGATGCAATATCTTTTTCCACCCACCATCTTTTCGCAAGTTCCTGGTCCAGCTTGTCTTGGTTTTCAAACTGGTACGACGAGGCTTTGCGTACGCCCAATGGGGTGGCTAAGCCCCAATCACACACCCCAATCTTGATCTCCTCGGTGCCATTTGAAAAATGCAACAAGATGTTGTCGAGGGACAAGTCGTTGTGCAGAACACCGTTCTTGTGGACAGCATCCATGATGCACACCAGTGCCCATGCAAGTTTACTGCGCATTTTCTAGAAACGAAGCAAGCGATCGCATTCCTGGAACTCTGTTTCCGTTCCCCTTTGTTCCAAAATCACCCTGTTGTCCGAATCGTTGCCTCATTTTCCGTCAAGGTTCATCATGTCGCATATTGTCCCCCCATTCCACCAGCGAGTGTAACCCTCTACCTCACGTGCATTCACAGCAAAATACGAGATAACACCCGGATGCTGGAACTTTACTGCCAAACACTCGTCGTTATGTTGTCTCAACGCATTTTCTGGATTTTTGGACCGACAAAACCTCCCCCCCCCCAATAATCATCTTTGCACCTCTCGTTAGCAATGCCAAAACGAAGCCCGAAACAACTACCGGATGCCAAGGAACCGCACCACAAGAGAGGCAAAAAGTGATCAGTATAGGAGGGAGGAATGGTTTATATAGGCGCCCACCAGCCCCCCCCCCCCCCCCCCCCCCAAAAAAAAAATGGCATTATGCTTGAAAAGACGTGACAGGCCAATGGCGCCTCGCCACGTGTCGGCGCGGCGCGACTGTCCAGTCGCACCTCGCCACGCGCACTCACATGGGAGAGGTCAAGGGTTTAAAACCACCTCCCCCCATCCCATTTGTTTCGTTTTTCCTGACCTGTAGCACCTCGCCACGTGGCTGGCCAGACGCCGCTTCATGATTAAAAATTAAAAACAAAACGCCACACGGCCGGTCGCTATATTTATAAAAACAAGAAAAGCGACCGCCTCATGGCGGTCGCTGCTTTGTAAAAAAAAAAATTAAATAAGCGACCGCCTAGTGGCGGTCGCTTAATTCAAGATTCAAAATATAAATAAGCGACCGCCGTTAAATGGCGGTCGCTTCATTTAAAAAAATATATTAAGTAAGCGACCGCCAAACGGCGGTCGCATAATTTAAGAATCAAAAATCAAATCGAGCTACCGCCTCCAAATGGCGGTCGTTGTATTCTTTATTAACAAAAATAGCGACGGCCGCCAAATGGCGGTCGCTGCATTTTTCAAAAATTAACTGAAGAAGCGACCGCCAAACGGCGGTCGCTTTATTTAAGAATAAAAATAAAAATAAGCGACCGCTGCTAAATGCCGGTCGCTAAATTTAATATATATATATAGCTATAAAAATATATATATAGCCATATATATAGCTATTTTTACAGAATATATCAAAGATATAATAATAATATAATAAAGTGCGGGCGACCGCCAATCTGGGCGGTCGCTTCATTTAAAACATAATAAACTTCAACCGACCGCCAATGTAGGCGGTCGCTTATTTTAAAATGTAATAAAATACAAGCGACCGCCAATATGGGCGGTCGCTTTTATTGTAAAAATAATAAATTATATGTGACTGCCAATATAGGCGGACACATTTTTATTAAAAAATTAATAAATATTAATAATTGGCCATGTCTGTTTTACACCGTGCCTGCATGTCATTACAAATGGTAGAAGTAAATCGTAAAAGTCAAATGTAAAAAGAATTACATGGATAAACGTCCGGATTCGACGTGACGTGACGGCCGACGTGACCGACGTGACAGCGCCACGTCACGTCATATAACTAGACCCTGCAAGCATCGTGTTCCACGACACCACAAAATGTTCAGCCATAGTGTTGAAAACTCCCTTCGCATCCTTAATGCACCCACATTTGGCATACATGTCCACCAGGGCAGTGTTCAGAATGACATTTGGTACCTTTCCAGCTTTGACGAAGTCACCATGGACCTCTTTCCCCTTTTCCAGAGCTCCCATGCTTGCACACACATTGCAAACATAAACAAATGTGATCTGGTTGGGCTTCACCCCTTTGCGCAACATTTGCTCATAGGTCTCCAAAGCATTCCTACCACACTCATGCTTGGTAAATCCTGCCAACATATTCCACGTGATCAAAGATCGTTGAGGCATTCTGTTAAACACTTGGTGAGCATCCATGATGCTCTTGCACTTAATATACATAGAGATGAGTAGAAAAACATTTGGCGTGAATCCACTTTGGATAATGTGAGTGTGCACCTGCTTTCCAGCTTCCAGACCTTCCATCTTGATGCACTTAAGCAAGAGACAGACATACGTACCTGAATCTGCTGAAATGTCTCATTGGTTTAAAGTTTGTAGAGCCTTTGTCAGTTTGCCTACCGCAAAGCATCTTCACATGCCCAGAAGTGCAGCAAGAAGAGGCATTGTGGACTCCCTCTCTTGATCCTCTTTCAGAAGTTGTGGTCATGGTTGAGGTGTCTGGTTTTATCAACTATGCCGCTTTAGCTGCAGCCTTTAGTTGACCATCTACCCATGCAGGTTTCTTGTAGCTATTGATCCACAGGGAATCAAATCTGGTACAATTTCAGCTTTGGCGATGCAACCATGCGCCTCTTTGCCATTTTCCAGGGCTGCCAGGCTTGCACACGCAGTGCAAACGCATACAAACCTGATGTGGTCGGGCTTCACCCTTCCCACATCATTTGCTCATAGGTCTCCAAAGCCTCCATCTCGTGCCCCTGTTGTGCATACCCTGCAAGCATCGCGTTCCACAACACCACATCTCGTTCAACCAGAGTGTGGAATACTCCCTTCGCATCCTGAATGCACCCACATTTGGCAAACATGTCAGTTTAGGATGACATCTGGTACAATCCCAGCTTTGACGATGTCACCATGGACCTCTTTCCCCTTTCCCAGAGCTCCCAGGCTTGCACACGCATTGCAAACACAAACAAATGTGATGTGGTTGGGTTTCACCCTTTCGCACATCATTTGCTCATAGTTCTCAAAAAGCCTCCATCCCACGCCCTCGCTGTGCATATCCTGCAATCATCGCACTCCACGACACCCACATCTTGTTCAGGCGCCATACTGTCGAACACTCCCTTCAGACATGTCCATGAGGCTATTGTTCAGAATGACATGTGGTACAATTGTAGCTCTGACAATGTTGCCATGGACCTCTTTGCCCTTCTCCAGAGCTTGCGTGTGAAGCCAGGCTTGCACACGCATTGCAAACTATCAAAGGTTCACTCAACCAGTAATCAACATGAACATTTAGGGCCGATTTTGATAAGAGGGAAAAACAGGGTGAAATGTGTTGAAAAAGGTTGCCTTCATTAGCAGTGCCTAATTTTATCAATTGTGTCGCCGCTGCTGCGGCTTCCAGTTCATCATCTACCCATGCAGGTTTCTTGTAGCAATGGATGCACAGGGAATCATAGGTAATCTTGTGCTTGAAATCCGGCCCTCTTCCAACAAACACCCCAACCCTAATGATGAGAGGGCAAAACATACTGAAATAGGTTGAAGAAAATGGTGCCCTCACCAATTTAGGGCCGATTATGATAAGAGGGAAAAACAGGGTGAAATGTGTTGAAGAAGGTGCCTTGATCAGTAGCAGTGCCCCGATTTTATCAATTGTGTCGCTGCTGCTGCGACTTCCAATTGACCATCTAGTACCCGTGCAGGTTTCTTGTAGCTATCCTTCCACAGGGAGTCATAGGTAATCTGAAGCTTGAAATCCGGCCCTCTTGGATGAATCTGGACCCACACTCTATCCCTGCTCCTTCAGCTATCCATGCCTCTGCACAAATCATGCATACAATATCCCTGCCTTGCTGCTAGCAGTTCACAACGACAACCTAGAATTGTTCCAGCAAACAACCCAACCCTACTTATCACACTAGTCCCTATGCTAACCTGTATCTGTTTCCAGCAGACATTCACCACGGTGCAGCTGAGCGGGCAGAGATTGAAACGCGGCCTGCTAAGACCAAGCTGACTCTCCCAAGAACCTTGTACACATCAGAAAGAATACCAAATCATGGTACTAACAGGAGCCAAGAGCCCACATTTGCAGGATGGACAAACTTCTTCACATCGTACATTGAAAAAAAGGCAAACCTTGCGATTGCGGTTCTCCCACCATCGTGAAGGATCTTTAAAAAACTCATGCCAGCTTTGCTCCGTGCTCCAAGGTAGAGGTTTGTGATCGAAAATCCAACAACATCAACATGTTGACATGGTCCTTTATTTAGGGGTGTTAGTGAGCTTTCAACAACATTCATGCAAGTTGTTTTGGGCTCCATTGGGCTCTACACGATGAGAAATAACGAACTTCAAACTCTGCTCAAGAAATAACGTAATGTCCTGTAAAAAACTCATGCCAGTTCTGCTCCGCCGAGCAATCTAGGGCCGAGTCTAATGAGAAGGCAAAACAGGCTGAAACAGGTCGAAGAAGAATCAAGCTCGCACACGCATTACATCTACAAACGAATGTGACCAAGTTTGCCTTTACCCCTTCCCGCATCATTTGCTCATAGGTCTCCAATGCCTCCATCCCGCATCCCTGTTGTGCATATCCCGCGATCATCGCACTCTAGGACACGACATTTCGTTCAGCCATATTCTCAAACACTCCCTTTGTATCCTCAATACTGCCACATTGTCCATGAGGGTATTGTTCAGAATGACATCAGGTACAATTCCAAATTTGACAATGGCACCATGGACCTTTTACCCTTTCCTAGGGCTGCTAGGCTCGCACACGCATTGCAAACACAAACGAACGTGACCCGGTCCGGCTTCACCCCTTCCTGCATTATTTGCTCATATGTCTCCGAAGCCTCTATACAACCTCCACGCTGTGCCTACCCTCGCCCCTTCCTGCATCATTTGCTCAGGAATAGGTCTTCAAAGCCTCCATCCCACACCTCTGCACATCCTGCGATCATCGCGTTCCATGCTCTAGGCTCGTGGATACTAAGAAAACATATGGTGTGGCGAGAGACAAAAAGAAGCCCAAAAGGAGGCCAAGTCCCAGCCCTCTGTTCACGGCTACCCTAATGGGCAACCCTATAAGCAACTTTAAGAAAAAAAAAAACCTTTTGCACTTTGATCATTGATGAATGAACTTACCCAATGGATGAATACATTCGTGTATGTGCCTTCAAAATGACACGTGTAGTGATGCAGTCGTATAATTAGAGCTATGAAACCATATTCAGTCATGAAGTCATACAATTATAGGAAAATTCATCCACGTGTAGTCCATATGACGCGAGTCATATAAACCATCCCTGTCATCGTGGTCAACAATGTTTAACCAATGCTCCCTACCTTTCCGGAGTCATATAGTGATATCCATTACTACAGAGTGATAAAACTATGACTGCAACGCATTTCAACGATCTGTAGTCGTGTACCTAGTGCCGTTTTTATGACTCCGCAAAAGCCATAGTCCTAAAAATGCTCATCTCTTGTAGTGGTTGTAAACCTGTCTCTAATCCCCCTTTCCACAAGAAGATTCACCTGTTGCGGCTTATGGTTTGGAATACTAGGTTTCTAACGTAAACCTGCACCTGCATCTGCATCCACCGCAAACACTCCTATGGTCTGCTGGTCATCAACCCAGCCTCACCATACGAGAAACAATGATGGTTTAACTGGTCATCACCCCAGCCTCACCACCGATGTGGGGGGGATCCAAACACAAGAAAATCAAACAACAACTCCCCCACACCAAAAACTACTCCACAGTGTCGCTCCTGTAATGACACCCCAGCCCAAACCCGGACTGACCCTTGCCTCCACCTACAGAAAGGTTTTGGCCTACAGAAAGGGTGAAGGACTACAAGGAAGAGAACTAAAGCAATTCCTAATCCCAGTATGCTCTCATCCCACTACCCTATCTCTACACTCTCTTGCTAGAGCAATAGACAAGACTACCTTTCAAGGGTCTCTCAAATAACTCTCCATGAGCCCTCAAGATGTCTCTCAAACAACTTCACGGGTAAGTCAAATCTGCAGGCGGTTAGGAAATACAAAGAGGATGCTTGGAAAAGGAAACGGGCATCAATTGGTCTTTAAAAGGAGAAAAAATGAACAAATATTTCTTTATCAAAGCCAAACAGAGAAGAATGGCGAATTCCATTGCCTCCCTGGTTGATTCTAGGGGAGTTCTTCACTCTGATGCCAAGAAAATGGCGGGCTTGGCTGCTGACTATTTTCTAGACATTAGCCCTCTTAGGAGTCAGGTGCAGTTGCTGACTGCATTCTGGACTCGGTCCCGGTCTCTCTCAGGCAGCAGGATAAAGATAAACTGGAGATCCCTTTCTCCCTTACTGAGCTTGATGAGGCTATTGCCTCTCTCAGCCGTGGTAGGGCTCCTGGTTTGGATGGCCTCCCGGTGGAATTTCTGAAGGCTCTGTGGCCCACCATAGGGACGCTGCTTTCATGGAGGACTGCATGTAGAGCAGACTTGTTGAACCTATCAGAGTGACTGATATGGTGTCAGGTGCCTCAAACCCACTTCCCCCCATGGGGATGGCTCAGTGGGCTTATCACTCCAAACTAAACTGGTTTCTAAGGCTCCCTCTCGCTGGCCTTCAGTTCGATCCTGGAGAATGGTCTTGGATGAACCCCTCCAAGACCCCTTTCTTTGGTTATACTGCAAAGCTGGGCTATAGGCTCCTCCTCGGCTTGGTGAACTTCGCTCAAATGGTCCAAAAAATGGCTTCATATCCCTAATGCCAGGATTCAATGGAATCTAGAAGGATATTTGGCATAATGACAGAGCTGCGAAGATCTCAGCCTTCCTCTAGAAAATTGCCAACCATATTTTGCCCGTTGCGGCACACTTGGCTGAAGGGAACCCGACCTGTACTCTGTGCTCTAGAAACTGTGTGGAAACAATTGAGCATTGCCTTGCTATTTGTCCATTGTCAGCAAGAGTCTGATCGTTGGTCTGTGCTTTTATTCTTCTTGGGTCCCTGTGGGCTCCCCTCTTCTTTATTGTTCCTCCTTAATTGCTCGGAGGGTCAACTCTGGAATGGCTGCCCTGTGTGGGCATGCCTTAGAGCTCACACTTTGTGGAAGTCCAGATGATCCTTTGTGTTTGATGGACGTCACCCCAACATCAGATCAATTCTGCACAAGATCTTTTTAGATCTGATGACTGAGGGGTTCAAGGCATGGGGGTCTTTGCTTGCAGCATGCAACAAAATGTAGCAAAATGAGGCGGCAACAACTTATCTCTTCCTTTGATATCTCTTGGGGCAAGGATCACATCCTTTGCTCCCGCACATCTACCCGCGAGGCCATCATCTGGCATCACATCCTCCCGACTACTGGTAGGTCCCCGATTGAAAGTGATGACCCAGAGGTCAATTGGAGGCACCGCAAGCTTCGCATCCCAAGGATTAAAGCACAACTAGATTTCAGTGGAGATGCCTAGTTTTAGCTTGTGACTCTGCTCTAGGCTCTTTCAGTCTTGAGGTCCTCTTTGGGCTCAGTGCTGCCTCCCTGCTTCATGTTTCTTATTTCAGGCTCTTGCTTCCAGCTCTGATCTAGCCCTTTAAATCTAGAGTATCTTAGTGGCCTCGGTGTTGCCCATCGGTTATTATCTTTTGCTGGCTCCTTGCTCTAATCTAGGCCCCTTAGATCTAGAGTTTTCTTTCTAGGCGCAGTGTTGCCCAATTTACTTTTCTCCCTCGCCCCTCATAGTTAGACGGTTCTTGGGTTGTTCCCAATGCGACTTGCCTTCACAGCCCGCCCCTGGAGGTTATTTTATCTCCTGTACTCTGATTCCATTTAATATGATTTTTAGGGCCTCCGTCCCCTTTAAATTTTCTTTAAAAATGAAAAATAAATAACACATCGGCTGGTAGCTCAGCTGGTAAGTGCACGGTGTGTCACCCCGGTGGTTCGGGGTTCAAACCCGATGCCCTGCCCCGTGTGTGGGATTGTTCGTGACGGTATGTCTGGGCGTTGATCGTCCTGAAGGCCTCATGGCCCATAAGGGGGTTAATTTTTCCCCCTCCTCAAGGGCCTGAATTGTGGGCTGTCGCTCCCAGGTTTCCTCTTAAAAACCAAAAAAAACAAAAAACAAAAAAAAAGAGGCACGTGTTGTGTGTTTGGCTGCAAATCCTTCTGAACCCAACCGTGCAGTCAAACGACGGCCTTCATGTTTGAGCAGTGCAGTGCCACCAGGCAGGCAGATGTGATGAAGGGGATCATATCTTGTCCTGCTTGGGCCCTGTTAACCCCTAATGGACGAGGCGACCCGTTTCGGGTCGCGTCAGGGTCGCGTCAGAAATCATCCACGATGGCAAATCGTTGGATGACCTTGGATGAAAAACTTTCTGAACGAAAGTTGTGCGCCTTGATGTCATGCACGTCTTTATGGCACCCTAAAATAATAAAAGCCCCGCTTTTTTAGTGTGCAGGGGTGCCCAAAATTGGTCGTCCGGCAACTTTGACTTAGCGACGTGGCAGGCTGAAGGGGTGACAATAAGGCAAAAGTACAAATGGAAACAAATGCAAATCTCTGCCTAAATTTTTGTTAGAATTCTGAATCTCTTTTTGGAGGTAGTAGTTCATCATTCAAGGAGCACTTTCACCGCAGCAACTGTGATTCCAAGGAAATTTCAACCCCCCTAAGCCTGAATTACGTGTCATTTGAGCTTCATGGTGTGTTTTGACCCCCCTGTTTTTCCATACAAAGCAACCTTATCAAGATTTTGGAATTCTGCTTTGAAATTTTGGGGCAACATGCTTTAGGTGCCACATAATTGGAATCTGGATGGGGTCTTGTGAGGAAAAAATATTTTGTCGATCCAATTTTCTGGTCAAACCATTTTTCCACTCTAAATTTGGAGTGTACCCCAAATTTTGGGCTTGCAAATTTCTTATAATCTTCCAAACGACACTGTGGAATGAGCTGAAATTTTCACAGAAGCTGGATGAAGTAGGTAGCCTCCCATTCATATGGTTCATCCCTGTGGATGTTAGTTTCCTGAGAGATATACCCTCATCCGTGAGGGTATGTCCTGTTTGGAGAGGGCCCACCAAAAACTGCCTCGTCCATTAGGGGTTAATGATGGAGGCTATTTATCAGGTCATCAAGACGAATGCAATTGCAAGCACTGCAATCTCTGGCCATGCCTGCATGACACTATTGATCATGGGGTAGAGAAAACAGTTGTGGATATTATGCTACTCTTGTACATATTTACTCTAGGAGCCGTATGATACCCTTTTAGTGAGAATGAAAGGACTCAATTGTTGTCTCGGAGTTCACTGGAGCAGTGGTGCCATATGTGGCCGCGTAGCCTCCTGCGTTTCCTCCAAGTTCTTTTTTTTCGTTTGCTCAAGTCTTATGAAGAAGGAATAGCCTCTACTGCCCATCTTTATTTAGAAACATCCCACAACTACCGACCCCTCCCTAAATATGTGGGTTAGCAGCGTTGCAGGAGGAGTGATCGCTACAGTAGCTCCTACATACAAAAGATAAAGATAAATGCAGTGTATTGTAGTGTGGTATGTGTAGTATAGGGGAAGGGCAGCTGATGAGACCCTTCCATCTGAGACCAAAGGGAATTTCTAGGCGGTTTTTTACCCTAGAAGCAGTACTTATGCCGTATGAGTGCAGGGCCACGGACGAAAAGCAGAACAGAACTGGGCAAACATGCAAATAAGGATCTCTGTGCTCTGCCACACCCCACACTACACCGGGCCAACCAATCACCTTCCCCTTTTATGGGTCCGTAAAGTGGGGCTCTGTGGGTCGCCTCTCATTTTAAGATAATAGGGTCTTCAATGGGCACGTGCGATGTGGCTAGTGGGCCCCGCGCACGGACGCCCGGCTCCCCAGCACCCCGCCCGCCCGCCCCGCCCGTCGCTGTGCGCGGTCGCCCAGCCACGGGCGCGGCTGCAGCAACCGCGCCCGCGCCCCCCGTCCGCCGCGCGGCCAGTCCCCTGCCCATGAGTCCGCTGCCCTCCAGTCTGCCAGTCCGGTGCCCTGCCAGTCTGCCCGCCAGTCCGCTGACGACGCAGGATCGCCACCGTCCATTCCCATAACCCATCCGAGCCCTCCATTTTTAGGGCTGCAAAAATGGCAATGATCTTCCCACCAAATCCCGGCCGCTCTCTTTTGACGGCTGTTTGTTGTCCGATGTTGCGGTAGGCGTTTCCATGCACGCGACTGTTCCTCTTTTGCGTGCGATGTTCATGATGATGGTGAAGCGTATGCTTGAACATGAGAGGACCGTCTCGGCACTACAGCCACCATCGTGCATATGCTTCCACTATCGTTGCCTTCTTGTTGTGCTTTCGGGAACCTTCGTTTTATGGTTTGGTTCTATGTCCTTTGCTTGTGATCCGTCATGATACGTTTAGCCCCTTCGTACTGCATCCCTCATGAGAGCCTTCACAAGTTTAGTTCGTTAAAGGAACCCATGGGTAACATGGGCGCGAAAATGGCGGAAGCGTATGCACATGGGGGCGTGTATTGCAATTTCGTATCGGACGATGGGACTGTTTATGTGACCAAATATAGTGGCTTGCATCCGTCGTGCATAAGTTGTGGAAAAGGGTGGAGAATCTGAAGAAACCCAACTTTGTGATGGATCCACATGGTATTATATAAGGGATGGCAGCACAAAAAAGCAATTCGAGTCGTCACGGAACACCATCCAGTCGTAAGGTCCTCAAACATCCACACGCACCTGCTGAATGCAGATGTCTGAGCCACGACGAGAGTAGGTGCAGAATCGGTACATTGTCGCATTTGCCAGGAGACGGACCAGGCTGAGACAATTGCATCTGCAAATGCGCGTGGATGTTTGAGGTCCGTTGTGTCGCGAGTCTGTTCACAGTGGATCCGTTGGCCCGTCAGTGCTCTGGATATTCCCCTTATCGCGTGTATAACAGTCAGTTTGGAGGCGGTCTGCTGGAAGTCCGTCTATTGGGATATCAGTCTGTCGCATTTGTGAATTTGTCAGTCTGTTGTGTCGGAAGTCTGTTGCATTAAGTCTGTTTGACTTCTTATTTTCCTCCGGTTAGTCTTTTGGCTTGTTCTCCCGCCAGTCTGGCGAAACGTCCGTCTGCTGGACAGTTCTCCTATATGGATATCAGTCTGTTGGACTATGCATGCATCAGTCTGTTGTGCCGCGAGTCTGTTTGCAATGGGTGTGTTCGACTTTCCTCTTCTCTCCTTACTCTCTTTTGTCTTCATTCCGCTGGCAGGGAAGTGCCTCCAATATGAAGCCGCTTCGCCTCAGCAAAACGAATAGTCCGCTGGACTCTCGGCCCGATGGGAAATGAGTCTGCTGCACTTGCGAGGACCGTGGATGAATTTAGTACGACGCGTTCGTTCGGTGGACGTATTCAATGCGATGACGACGGATAGTTGGCGCCTGTGAAATCGCGCCACGTTGGCAGTGCCATGCCCGCTTTCCCCCTTCTACTTCTACTTTCTTCTCATGTTCCCTGTGCGATCGACTCCATTCTCTTCGCGCCTGTTTCTTCGCACTGTTTTGCACTGTTTTGTTTTCCTCTTTGCGTTTCCATCACCGTAACGAAAGACATCCGTTCTTCCCTTGGTGTGGAGAATCACGGTGAGCCGCGAAGCGTCGCAAACACGCTCGCCTTCGTAACAACTCGAAGTTCATCGGCTCGGTGAGGTTCTCACTTGCTGCGGTGTTTCCATTCCATTCTGTGTCCTCTTCTTGCTTAGGGTGAGTCTTTTCATAGGACTTCTCTCTGTCGCTCATTGTCCTTGCACCCTCGTTTCATTCTGCAGCGATGGAGGATGCTTGTGAAAAGGGTGGAGCGGACTGGGTGGATTTTGTGCACCAAACCAGACTGAAGAAGGAGCGAAGGTACTGGTACTCACCAGACGAGTTTGATCATAAAATAGTGGAAGCATTTGTAGACCTCCGCGCCCGGAAGCCCAAAAACTCGAATTGGCAGAAGGACAAGCTCTTCTGTCCCTTCTGTGAAGAGGTTATCAAGGACAAAATCCAACTAAATCGGCATTGTGTTGACACGGGTTGCAAGAAGACTGTTGCAATGATTCCACGGGATTTCAAGCCTTGGCCGATACTGAAAGAAATGTCGATTGTCAAAGAGGCCACAATGCGCTTGCGCGGATCAGTGCTTGACCCTCGCACTTTGGAATTAGACGAAGTGCGCGCATGGTATGGCGTCCATTCTGGTGGCCTGTCAATGGAGGATTTGCAAGTGCAGGGAACCCTGGATGCTGCCAGAAAATGTAAACTGAGTGATGGGGCCCAAAAAAAGGAGAGACAAAAAAAGGAGAAGGCTACAAGGTCTGCTCGCGAGGCAAGGGCAAAATCCACGCAACAGACTGACCCCGTCCTGGGCGGCACACCCACACCATCAGTACTGATACTGAAAGTGAATTTGCTCAGGGCCTGGAAGGGGTGACAAGTCCAGTGGACATTGACTTGCCTGACCAGATTCGGCAGCAGACTCACACAAATATCGCGACCCATGCCATCGGTTTAGGGTCAAAACCAAAAACTCAACATAGCACTGAAGGGCCAGTCTGCCCTGGCACATTGCGCCTCGTTGACTTTGGGCTTTTCCCACCAGAGTGCCCACCAATTGGGGATCCAAACTTTTTCCGTTATTTCTACAAAGTTGCCCAGTCAGGTCTGCTATGCACATTCATCCGACAGGCAAACAGAACTGGTTGAACAGCTTTGAAGATGAAGATGACGATGATGAAGTAGAGGAGGTAATGGTCAGTCTGACCGCCCAGTCTGTTCTCTGTGTTGTTTGAGTCCATCATCGGGGTCACGTTGCCTATTCAGTCTGGTCAGTCCGCTGCGTTCTCTCCTCAGTCCGCTGGCTCACTCCGCTCGTCAGTTAGTCTGTTTTATATCGCTGCATTACTTACTGAGTCCATTTGTCAGTGCGCTGGTCCAGTCCACTGGTACAGTCTACTAGTTGCCTCCACCCTACGTACGCACGTTACGTCTGTCAGTCTGCTGGTCTGTGATCCAGTCCGCTGCATGAGGTGAATATAGAGTCCATGTCCATGTTCCTGATGTCCAAGTTCTCTGCTGTGTACCAGGATGAACGTGTTTCTATTCGTAGGGCCATTCAGGCTTGGCGGATACCTAGCAATGATGCTCATTTACAAGCAACTGCAGTGCGTGCGGAAGTGGACCGCGTGCGAGAGTACATATTATTGAAGTATCATGGGTCATCTGCTGCTATAGCGACATTACATATTCAAGACGCGTCGGGGGGGAATGCGTCTGGGACAGCCGAGTCTGCCATCCAGCAAACTCCCATTCAGCAGGTCATCATCCAGCAGACTCCCAACGAGCAGCCTGTCATCCTGTAGACTCCTCTCCAGGAGCCCATCATGCAGCCCATGCCAATGGGAAGTCCTGTCATCCAACAGACTACGGACCAGCAGACTGACCAGCAGATTGCATTTCTCTCACATAGCATGACGCTTTTTGCAGTTTGGCGATCGCCATCACCGGTAATTCGACCCGAAGCTGAAGACCTCACATTTCCCCGGCTTAGGGTGGGAGAAATTAATCCCCATTTGGATTGGCATAATGAGCTCCACCGGATTGTTTCGGACCGCCGGTGGTCATTTGTACCTTTTCATTATTCCATGGAGTTTTCTATTGAGGAAGCCAACCATGTTCTGGAAGCCGCCTCTGCTGTTGCCATTGAAGCCACAAGCGTCCAAAATGCGCCGCCTCTACTTGTGCAGCTGATTCTCATGGATGACCCACGGCCTGAAGACCTCAGATATAAGCCTATGGCACATCCAACCTTTGGGGTGCGAAGAAAGCTTTTGTTCGGATTGACTGAGGAGGACTTTGAGCGCATGGCAGCTTCCTTCCTACAACACAGATGGATGCAATTTGGCAATTTCCGCTCATACAACAAGTTGATGAAGGATCTGCATAGTTTGAGGATGGACTTACTCCATGGAACAGACCATTCACAGAAGTTTGTGGTGGATGACGCATTGCACTGGTTTGCATTGGTGATGGAGCGAGCAGTATTCGACATTGTTTTGCAAAATCCCAATGTCTTCAAAGTCCTGTGGTGTGGGATCCCAACTAAAGACCGCATCGGCGCCATTGCTCATCTCGATGGAGCATGCCTGTGCCGGCAAATCAAGGACATTGGCCTCGTCGGAAATCTCTTGGAAGGTAAAATGTTATGGGCAACTTTCGTGTTTCAGCTCAATTTCTTTTGCCAACTTTTTTAGAAGTTCACATTTGCATAAACATGTGTTGCAGGGCAAGTTGATCTGGGAGACAAGCAAGTGCAAGCTGCTTTCGACTCTTTTGCCAGAGGTGCAATGGACCTTGTCGTGGCTTTACAAGGAGTTTGGGAGACTGTCCAGCAGACTGGCCACAAGAATGTCCAACAACATATTCCCCACGACACATGTGGGCAGACTGCCCAAGTGCTGGAGATCGAGCATGTACACCAGACCGTCCCGGGTAATAGGCCGGATCACTCCTAGCAGACTGCCCCACACACACATACTCAGTATGTGCAAATAGTACTAAGCGGGCAGCAAACTTTGCAGACTTTGCAGCAGACCGGAGAACAGACCGGCCAACAGACTGCCCCTCAGCCGACTGTGCAGCAGACCAGCGAACATGGCCACCAGACTGCCCCTCAGCAGACTGTACAGCAGACCGTGCAGCAGACCGACGAATCCAGCCAGCAGATTGCCCCTCAGCAGACTGTGCCGCACACTGACGAACCCACTCAGCAGATGGCCAAGCAGACTATCCAGGAGACTAACAGCCAGTCTGTTCCCTGGATTGTGCAACAGACTCGGATGCACTGGCCTCACCGGGACCCTGTGGACGAATTTCTGCTGAGTTTCCAACAACATGTTTTTGGATCTGCCAGTATGAGTGTTTTGACCGAGTCCACTTTTCCCCCAGGCACATTCACTGACGATGTCATCAGGTCACCGGTAAAACATTCTTATCCAGCTCCCCGTGGCCTGCCTTCTATGACCTTCCAGCTTAGTCCCGTTTTTGTGTGCTTAGTGGCGAAAGCCATAGATGAGTCTTACGTGATGACCGAACTCAATCTAGGAACGCAAAACCGTATCATAGATCTTACAGAAGAGTCTAAGGAAGCAATTGCCGGTGGGTCTTCCATACATGTTCTTGATGTTTCCCAAGTCCATAGAGATCCGAACACCCAGCCGGCTGTCCACCAGACTGACCAGCACACTGAACAGTGGACACATGGAAGGACTGCCGAGCAACTTGTGGCGGGGCAACATACTGTCTTCATTGATGAGCAGACTGAATCACAGACTAACCAGCAGATTGCACAGGTCACAGATGGAAGGACTGACCAGGATGGCTCGGAGCGGCAGACTGCACAGCTCAGCTCTGACTGCACAGTTTAGACTGCACGGCCTGACCAGCACACTGCACACTTCACAGAAGGAAGGACTGATGACCAACCTGCCACCGAGCACACTGCCCACATTGAGGAAGAGACCGAACCGCAGAGTTGCCAGTAGACTGCACAGTTCACAGACGAAAAAACTGACGAAGAACCGGCGGCCGAGCAGACTGCCCACATTGAGCAACAGACTGAACATGCTGGCAGGCACACTTACAAGGAACCACATGCGGCGCAGACACCATCTGGTATAGCGCTGGATTACATGGAGTCTGCTCCCTCACCCCTTGGGCAGGTTGTGCCATTTCCTCTTTCAGCATTGTTGTTTATGTTTTAGCACATTGTGAAATTGGGCTAATTCGCCATTTTGCTCGGTATCCTCACAGGATGTTCGTCCCTCCGTCGGCAGACTGTCTACTTCTGAGGACATGACATCTTCTGCCCATGCTGCAAACGTGGGATCGACAACCAAGAAAGGTATGGGGGTGAGCACGCCCCCCGATGCGCGGGTCAATTCTATGCATGCGACCCACGAAGCTGCAAAGACAGGTCCAGCAAGTGTAAACAAACCTGCTGACCAGCCTCTATTGCGAAGTAGGGCGGCAGCGCTGCGTTTGTCTGCTCTATCCAGCCCGCCTACAGCTGTCCCTGCTTCCCAGGGGAGAGGCAAAGCCAAGAAGCGGACTGTCGTGGACCATGCTGAGGAGGTCGAGGAGGGTCCGAGTACCAAGAGACCGGCGAAGAAAAAGTCTGGCGTCTTTATGAACAAGAACCGCAAGCTGGCCTTGGACATGGAGAAAGATGTGGGTCGTTTCCTGGAGCAGCACAGGTGAGTACTGTGCTCAGTCTCCTCGTCTGTCTTTGTCGTTAAGTACTTTGCGCTCTGTTGTGGTCAGTCTGCACGCTGGTCAGTTTGCTGCTGATTTCATCATTGTCTGTTGTGGTTAGTCTTGTCAGTCTGATGAAATGTTCAGCCTGTAGAGTGTTTGGTACCATGTTGACGTCAATCTGTTCAGTACATGAGGCTTCCCGAAGGATGGTCTGCTCTGTGTAGGATGGGTGCTCGGTTTGGCAAAGCACATGCTCTGCACGTCAAGGCGGGTAATTCCATGCTGATGTTTTTTGAAGGGGACCCACGGTTTGAATGCGGACTGTCGCCGGATGACATAAAGGCGCTCCAGAAGGTTGAGTCGGAGTGCACAGATAGACTCCTGGAGCTGTGGTGTCGATTCTATGAGAAGTCGGTTGAGGCTGCGTTCACCAACACTATTGCTGTTTTTCCAATGTCAACATAGACGGTGTTGAAGTCATTGGGGGTGGGGCAACGTGAAAGCCTTCTGGAGGTCTTGAAAGGTTGCCTCAGCACTGAACGAGTGGGCAAGGACTTGAAAGAGTGCGATTTCATTTTGGTGCCAATTGGGGACGAGTAAGAACTCTTCCGAGTCTGCTGAGACTGTCTCCTGAGTCATAGTCTGGTTTCGCACTGTCGTCTTGACTATGAGCGATTAAGTTGACCTCTGTATTTGTGTAGTGGACTGGGTTTGAAGATTGAGTCTGCTGAGTGTCAGTCTACTAAGTCTACCCATCATGATTGTGCAATGACGCCATGTTGTTTGATACCATTGCAGGGGGCACTGAAGTGTTTGTATCATCGACCTCCGCAAGGGCTGTTACACTCACCTGAACTCTATCAGGGACTCGCATAAATGTCCCTTTGTTCTAGGGTGGATTCGGAAGCTTCATGCTGAGTGCTTAGGGTACTCGATGGACTCACCGGAGTGGCATGAGATTGTCCAAGCATTTCAGTTCCACGTGCGTCATGTGCCCTAGCAACCATTCAGCTGGGAGTGTAGCTTTTATGTCATGTCATTCATTCAAGTGTTTTATGAGTGGGTAAAAGTCAGTGCAAATGTCTCCAAGACTGCAAAGCCAGAGAGAGGAATACCTTTCACGAAGGACTGGTTTACTTTCAAGTTTGCACTTGGGCAGCGAATGCTGTGTGCCCAGTATATCATGCGGGGGTTGGACAATGTAGAGAAACTGCTCTCATGAGTATGATGTACTTGTCATGTGAAGTCTATGTACCGAAATAAAAAATGCGAGTCTTTTCGCTTACTATTCCAGTGGTGATGAGCACTTTTGTGTACTGTGGGTGCTGGCATATTTTGTAATGTTGTCACTAAACTCAATGGACACAATGGTGTCAATTTTTCCATGCACTGTGCACCCGAGTCTGCTAAGCTTGAATGTGCGAGCAGTATGCTGCCGAGGCTAGGACTGGTGGGTCTGGTACCTAGTCTGGTAGGCACCATGTCCATGAGTCCGCTGGGACGCTGGATTGGCATGAGTCGTTAGGGAGGTAGTCCACTGGAGCCTGTCCATTTTGAGTCTGCTGTTGTGGATGAGTCTGCTTGAGACTTAGTCTGTCCAGCAGTCTGCTGGAAGAGTTGCAGGGATGAGGTGGAAGTGTGGTGAGCAGACTTTTGGAGTGGGCAGCAGACTGACCAGCAGACTGGCTTACTGGCGCTCGCAGTCTGTTGACTGTGACTCTGTTGGGAGACTGTGCGTGAGTCCGTTGGGAGACTATGCTTGGAGACTGTGTGGGAGTCAGTTGGGAGATTGGAGGAGTCCGTTGGGAGACTGTGCATTAGTCCATTGCGGACTTGTATTTCAGAAAGGGACAATGCTACCAGAGGAATTGCAGACTTATATTGTCTTCTTCGTGACACCTACACGACGTGAAACCTTGTCTCTTTTCGAGGCATTGCAGACTTATATTGTCTTCTTTGTGACATCTACACGACCTGAAACCTTGCGAATTTTCGAGTATATATGTGCTGCAGGTGCAGGTGCAGACACCCTCTTGCTGGTTCTCCACAAAACCCTAGGCCGAGTTTTCCAGGCCTCCACAAAATCTCGTCTCCTTTTCAGAGACATGTTGTTGTTGTCGTTCAGAGGACGGAAAGCCTTCGCTGCCGCAGGGTGCAACATTCCAGCCGCACTTTTCGCCAGGATATCAACGAGCTGCCCTTTGCACATACGAAGAGCAGATCGGGCATGTGCCTCCAGGTATTTGTCATCACCTACAATGCGAAGTATGTCCGCGAATTCTTGTTCCATTGAGGCTGAGACCTCCAGAGGTGCCTCGTCGTAGGGGAAGTCGTCCGGATGATGTCTTTCCATGAACTGATTGGATTCGTCGTTGCCGCCGGCACCATTGCCCAAGAGCAAGTTAGGTAATCCTCCATGAATGGTTCCCAGCGCCGTGCCACAAGCGCGCACAAGGAGGCCATCCTGCAGGTCAGGGTGAAGCATCTTCAGGACACGGACCTGATGCTTGCATAAGTTTCCCTTCATTGCCCATGGGTCACGTGCAACAACCCCAATCGCAATCAGGATTGTAAACAATGTATGTTGTGCCAGGGTGGTTGCTGCTGAGAACGTAGGCTGGTTCACCAGGACCCAAGGGAAGAGTAACACTCTCAGCAGGAATGTCTCGTGCCGCAAGTATAGAACTGGATATGTACTTTTTGTGTTTGTCATTTCTTATGAACCCGTGGGTCTTCAAATGGATTGCGTACCAGTAGTGTGTTAGCACACGGCCAGTGAGTTCCCATATAAGCCAGTCCACTCTACGAACACTCATCTTGCCTTTCCCCATGACAAGTCTTGCCTTCAGATTTCCATGGTATGCCTCAATGCTTGCGTTTGTGTCTTGGTTCGCATGAGGGACATGGCGGGCTGCTGTACACCACATTGCTATTTTGGGCTTCCAGTACTGTTCGATATAGTCAAGAAATTCATGTCCTTTCGGGTATTTTGACCTCATACGACGGATTCTCCTTGCAACCCACCGAAGCGCTCTTTTCTCGTTGCGTGGTCCCCCTCTACAGTACATGAGGTCTCCCATATCCTTCAACAAGTTTACAGCGGTCACCGGATTCGTCGTTTTCTTGCATGATTGCTTCACCCATGCCTTGCAGACATGCCAAAGGCAGAGGAAAATGAGTACTCCTTCAAAAACAATTTTGCACAACACACATGGTACACATTAGAGTCTTGGGATCGGACTGCAATGGTGGACTGCCGGAGTGGACTGTAACAGCAACCTGTATCAGCGGGCAGAGCCACTGGACTCGCCCAGTGGACAGTACAATGCCATGACGTTGATGTGCTGGAATAACCCCATTGGACTACCCAGTGGACTTCCCTATTGGACTTCCCCTAGCTAGGACTGGGGCAGCGGATTGCATCAGCGGACTGCCCCATTGGACTGCCACAGCAGACTGCTGAGCGGACTTGCCAGGGACTGCCGAGTGGACTTGGCAGCGGACGGCCGACCCCAGGGACTGCTGAGTGGACTTGCCAGCGGACTTGCCAAGGACTGCCGAGTGGACTTGCCAGCAGACTGCCGAGCGGACTTGCCGGGGACTACCAGCAGACTTGCCAGCAGACTGATGAGCGGACTTGACAGCGGACTACCAGTGGATTTGCCCAGCGAACTGCCATCGGGTTTCGCCACAGGAGTCTGCCAGTGGACTGTAGCAATGGACTGCTGCAGTGGACCTCGACAATGGACCGGTGCTGTGGACCAACAGACTTACCGAATAGTGTTGATTTCTGCTTCGGCATCGTCCACAATGAAGGCATTGGGTTGCCAGCTCGGCAAATCTGCGAGGAGTGAATCGCGCAAGGCTCTCATCCACGGAACCAGGTCTCTTGTCCGATTCCTCGTGGATAGGATATAGGCAACTGGTATACCATTCAACCACTCGTCGAAGACCATCAACGTGTACAATGGGAACTGTTGGAATGCACAATGTAAGATGGTCAGAGCATGCAAATTCCGCTCAGTTCTACACGAGAAGACTTCATAAGAGTTATGAGGTCTGCAGCGGTTCACAATGGGTCTGCCCCTCGGTCTTCCGCAACGTACACATGAAAACATACAGAAAGGTTCAGCACACCAAATTTTATGTGAATGTTGCATGGTACTATGCTATCTTGCTCGTACAAGTCCATGGAATCGTTCGAATAGTACCTTGTCATGATTTGTCCCAAAGATTGCATCACATGCAACGATACGGTCATGTCCTAGTTCCAGCATTCGTCGTTTCTGCCACGGAGTCTGTATGCCAATAGTGAATGTCAAATCTCCATCAAAATGCTCGAATGTTGGCTCTAATTTCTCCTCTTGATAGAAAAAAACGGACGCAGGATTCTGGTCTCTCCACATGACACTCTCCGCATCATCGGCGTGCTTTTTGAAGGTTTGCCACGCACGTTTCTTGGCAAGGTTGCGAACATCTCGCTCCAACAAGAAATCATCGCGGGTCCATGCATCGCCCAAGCCGATGTTGTTCATCACGTGCTCTTTATGCTCCATCATGATTTGGGCGACCGACAGGCCTCGGCACAAACACTCGACGACCCAGGCTTTCAATTCCTCACTAATGTGTGGTGCATAGGCGTGGCGGGTGTTCCTGAACTCTGCGGACTTCCCATGCGAGGGTTCCCTTGCGCATTTGTATGCTCCATGTTGTTGTAGTACATGAGGACACAGATGTTAGGGCGAGATAGCATTGCTGGACCTTGAAACAGCATTGACAACCACGCTTGTAAGACTCTCCATACTCCGACTTCTTTCTCCTTGGGCCTTTATGAGGGCAAGATGTTCCAGCACCCACAAGAGGTCCTCCACGCTTCTGTTTTGGATCCTCCACTATTGCCTTGTTGGTGCGCTTGTCATCAGGACCGTAGCAGCATTGATACCTGGACATAATATTCTAAAATCGATATCCAACAACTTGAGGAAGTATAAAATCAGAGAACTCGTGAAACAAAAAATGGCAACAGACATGCAATGAAACGTCAAAAGGACTGAGGATGGTGCACACATAATACTGGACAGAAATGTGTTGGCTCTGGGTGCTTTTCGCGAGCCGGGTTCCACTTTAGAATGGACATTCATCCAAAACTGAGTGGGGTAGTCCTCCAAACTCTCCTCTCCCAGGACAAAGTCACCAACTCTATCCCAAGGTATGCAGGCCTTTTCAACATTCACTCGTACACCCATAAACCCATATTGCGTCTCACTCTTCCAATGGAGATCATTCCTATTGAAGGGTCCTGGTTTTGCTGTTTGCAAACATTGTCGAAGAGGCCGTATAAGCGGGCTTTCCGTGATCAGTATATCATCGGGTTTTGCTTCCACGTCCATGCCCTATACAGTACAAATGACACGTTTCTGAACATGCAAGAAACGCGCCGCAGTACAAGACACGATCGACAACGTGCCAGGAGAACAGTGCGCACGTTCGCGGCTGCTGGCAAGTGGCAGGCGGCAGGGATGCAGGTTTGAATTGCAGCCCTAAAAATGGAGGGCTCGGATGGGTTATGGGAATGGACGGTGGCGATCCTGCGCCGTCAGCAGACTGGATGGCAGGGGACTGGCCAGCGGACTGGCGGGCAGACTGACAGACTGGCAGACTGCTGGGCAGCGGACTAGCGGGCAGACTGGCCAGCAGCGGACTGGCAGACTGGAGGGCAGCGGACTCATGGGCGGGGGACTGGCCGCGCGGCGGACGGGGGCGCGGGCGCGGTTGCTGCAGCCGCGCCCCGGCTGAGCGACCGCGCGGAGCGGCGGGCGGGGTGCTGGGGAGCCGGGCGTCCGTGCGCGGGGCCCACCGGCCACATCGCACGTGCCCATTGAAGACCCTATTATCTTAAAATGAGAGGCCTGTGGGTCCTGTTGATTTTCAGGTGAGCAAATTCCACCCCATGAGGCATTGTTTCCGTGTGATTAGGTCAGCAGTTTTCAACCTGAACAAGCTGCTAGTCTCATCCTTGTGAATAGTGATATCTACTTTCATCCATCATAGATTTAAAAACTCATAACATTTATCCACTTATATTATAAAATTTCCATGGTCCCATTTCTTCTCCATCCAGTATTATATGTACGACCCTTTTTTTGGCCTCCATTGCTGTCCCTTAGAAACCGTGTATATAAGAGGGATCAAACGATCAAACTAGTTTTGGCGGAGCAAACAAAAAATAGTGTAATGATAAGGTGTCCATCTTCCGAATGGAAGCAGTGTAACACTTCAGGGATGAAGTAATATATGACACCTCCCGAAGTAAGCGTAAATTATGGTGTCTCTTGACCCCGAAGGACTACTGCTGGCAGGAAGGTGGAGACCTTTGTGACACCAATCGGTGGATCAAACCCCCACTTCTGAGGTGGTATGTGCCCATTACCACTCGGCTACAGCTTGGTTGTGAAACCATAATTTACGCATGCTTGCTTTGGCAGGAATACTGGTGAAAAAATCATTTATACATACCTGAAATCTTCTATTAAAACTTGGATTTTATTCTTGGTTTGGCAGTCTAATATTTCATTCATTCATTACTTCTGCATCCACTCGGATGACAGTCAGGCCAAACATTGATGAAAATTCAAGTGATATTCTGGTACATATATGCGGCCTTGACAATGTGAGCAATTGTAGTGTCATAGCCTAGGCTTTGAGAATGCAACTATGTACGGACAAGTTAGAAGCCAATGAGCAACAAAACGTCAACTAATCACTAATACAGCATTTAGCACAAGTTTGTCAACTCCCTAATACAGTAATTAGTGCTAGGTTGTGTAATGAATAACAGAATTGGGCGATGGGTTAGTCATAAGTAGGATAATTAAGAAGCCGTAACGAAAGGGATGAAAGCGCCGTTTTGCAGGAGGCGCAGGGTACAGTGATGACCCGCATAATATCTGTCATATATTCTCATAATTCAGCATTTACTACACTCGCTGTATTATTTTCTGTTAGACCCCTTCCTGAGAAATCATTCATCACATAAATATCTGAGTCACCACAGAGTTAGGTTTCATCTTTTCATCCATCTGCGAGAGCATCCGTCCATCAGGAGACGCCTTACGACACATTCTGGTATTGTATGCACATTCTTGGCCGCCCGGTGGGCCGGGTGGGCGGGGTGGGGTCGGGCCCACTGGAGCGGAAGTCAAGCGGTGATGTGGCCGCCCGCCACTCTGCACGGGCTATGAGCGGTCAAGTCGGTCGCGCCACCACCGGCCCCACCCCTTGCTACCGGCCATTCGTCAGATGGATGATGCCTGGTCCATCCATCCACGACTAAGTACGTAAACTGAGAGCGAAATGGATGAAAACGATCCTAATTAACGCGAACACGACAGAGTAGGCGGGATTGCGGCGATTTAACTGTTCCCGCGCTGCTTCCACGGGCCTCGCTCCTTTCGCCAACCACCGGCTACAGCTCGCCGCCCGGCGACCTTCTTTCGCCGGTTGCCGCAGTGTTTTGGCGAGCTTCAGTTTTAGGCGGACACCCGCTGCTCCCGGTGAAGGCCTAGGAGAGACCCGCAGGTGGCGGTGTGGGATCCCTTTGAATTGGAAGCAGAGTGGACAGAAGGTTGCGGTGGGTGGCAAGTGAGAGGAAGAAGGGCTCCGCTCCGCTCGCCTTCGCTCCCACGTCCCCCGACTTTCGTCTCTTACTTGCCCCACTGCCTCTCTTCCTTGCATTTCAGTGCAACACTTGATAGCATGGCACACTGGAAGTCTTTAATACGAAGTTGGTAGTCTTATTAGTAGGTGTGGTGGAGTAATGCATTGGTGGTTTCTCTTTCGAACGCCTCTGCGTGCTTGTTTCCTACATTATAATCATGCGCTCGCGTTAGTGACGCTCCTAACTTCTCCAAAACTTCTTCAATGACTGCATATGTTGAGGCAGCATGACAATGTCTTCTACTTCATCACCTGAAGTGTATTAGAGTTTTTGCTACGCACATTTCTGAGCGGACTGAGCAGCATGGGATAGTATGGTACTTACACATTGTAGCTTGATTTCGCTGAGTGGAAGGAAAAGTGAAAAGAGGGAGTTTCCCGTGTGTGCACATTTGTGATATGGCACAGATCTAGCTAATACACTCACTCGGGCGGAGTTCGGTCATCTATGCGTAAGACTTGTATAAGGAGAAGCACATCTAGAATATTTTGTAGGTTCTTGTCCGTTGGCTGTAAATCTGTGACAGTTCGTTAGCAGGGACCCGTGTGGTGCTGCCAAGATTCAAGCTTTGCTGGCCAGATAGAAGTGTCTGTTGAATTCTGGTGCTTCTGAGGACGTCGTGGGAATTAGAAGGCTCTGCATCATTCTTCGCATAGCGTCAAGGTTTACTTGTTGGTGGTGCAGTTTAGCCGCAATCAGCACGAATACCCTCGAGCCTGAAGTCTACTGCATGGAGTAATGCGAAGCAAATGCTGGAACGGTCAAATAAATAGGAGAGGAGAGAATCAAAAGGTGACGCACCCAAGCCAAGGTGGCTCCGGTTGGTTGCCTCTTGTGCCTCCCAGGGACAGGGAGACTGTCTTGGTGCATATATTGAGTTATCTTAGAGACCTGCATTGCAGGCTGGATTGTTGAATTCCTTCATCGCACGTGAACTGTGATTAGCTCCTTTTATTCGTCCTAACGTGAGGTGTTTCTCACCGCTGTGTCTGCGAAGAACTAAGAGCAAGTCTGCCACGAACACCGTTGGAAGAAAAAATGCCGGGAATGGAATGGGAAGCCCTTGCAGAGCCAGAGACTGCCGAGCAGAACTTCTACCACCACAAGGAGAATGGGGAAAGGCCAACTATGAGGGTAGAGAATGGTGGAGCAATGGAGCGCTCGGAAAGCACAGAGAGGGGCAAAGTTTGCATTCTAAGCATCGACGGAGGCGGGATGCGTGGCATTATACCCGGGCGTGTCCTCGCTTACTTGGAGGATTGCCTTAAGAGAAAGAGTGGCGATCCAGAGGCTCGCATTGCAGACTACTTCGATGTGGCGGCGGGGACCAATGTTGGTGGTGTACTTGCTACCATGCTCTTTACTGGTGATAAGAGTGGCAAACCCCTGTTCAGAGCCGAGGAAACCTGGAAGCTCATCGTAGAGAAGGGAAGAGGTCTTTTTAAAATTCCTAAAGCACAGCGTGTTTGGGCACGACTGCGGGGTGTCATGACCCCTCGGTATTCCACCAAGTATCTGGAGGCATTGCTTAAGCACTATTTGGTGAGAGACGGCCGGCCACTCACCCTTCGTGACACCATTAAGCCGGTTCTTATTCCCTGCTATGATCTTGCAAGCGCAGGGCCTTTCCCTTTCTCGAGAGCCGATGCCTTGGATGCACAAACCTGGGACTTCAATCTCTGGGAAATCTGTCGTGCAACATTGGCTGTCCCGTCTTTTTTCAAGCCTGCCTACATGACCTCTGTGGATGGAAGAACTTCTTGTACAGCCATAGACGGAGGCACTGTCATGAACAATCCAACAGCAGCAGCTATCACACATGTTCTGCACAACAAGTTGGAATTCCCTGGGGTGCGGGGAGTAAATGATTTGCTGGTTCTGTCTCTGGGAACAGGGCAATTCGACCAAACATATGGGTACGAGACAGTGCGTGGTTGGGGTGTATTTCAATGGGTCAAGCCAATTGTAAACATCGTACTGGATGGCATCTCAGATATGGTGGATCACACCATCAGCATGTCGTTTGGTGACTATCGGAAACAATACGTGCGTATACAGGTACATATCTGTTTCTGTGAACTGAAAACCCAGGCCTACTTTTCGTTTCCTTTTCTGGAACCGTAAAATTGTTGCGGTATATATCTTTGAATTGAACTCTGCAAGTCGTGTTGCATTAGGCATGATGGCGTCACTGCTTGACCTCCCTTTGATGTTGTGGATTTCGGTTTATGCTTACCCATAGCCTTACGTTCCTCTTGCATCCATTAATTGGCCACTTTGCAACAGGTGGCAGGGCTGCCTATTAAAGGGCCTGCAGAAAGCGACGATGAAAGCCACGCGAATTTGAAGAAGTTGATGAAATTAGCAGACGAAGTGCTGGACCACAAGAGCATGGAGCACCTACCTTTCGGAGGGCGAAGGCCGCTTTCCCTGAGCAATCGAGAGCGCCTGGATTGGTTTGCAGAGCAGCTTGTGCTAGAGCACAAGGCACGGGCGACGAGGAAATCACCCATCGTAATTCTTAAACCTGGCCCTGTAGAGTTCTCAGACAAACTGTTCTCTGCACCAATTAAGTTGTAGGTGTCATGCCCTTGTCCGTATTTTCCCCTTAATCGTTGTGACTTGATGAAGCTGTAGCCACATCGGTAAGAGTTCTCCCACATGTAGGCTTTGTATTTTATGCTTTAATTTTCTGTCCATGTTTTAGCCTCAGTTGTAATTTTGGGATCTGGATGCTCGTGAGTCTGTTCTCTTTTCTTCTTGAATGTTGAGGTAGCACCATTCACACGTCATCTCAGCAAGAAAGCTGTAAATCGTCACTCATTCTGGAGGAGTGAGGGTCAGCAAATAGCATCTGGTTTGTCACATTTTGAGTCTATGAGCTTTTGTTGGGCTACTATTTCAACAGCTGGCCATTATCATCTCTCTGGAGGGAAGTCATTTGAGCTGTGGAAAATGCAAGGCATGATCTTCCATGAGTCATATGGATGAAACTAATCACTCTCGGCAATGCTTTTTGGCGCAAATGGAATAAGGTAAGGTCCATCATTTCTATCATGAAATGGAGGACCTTCTTTGTATCTGTATTTGTGGATATGCCATAACGACAGTATGATGTGAACCATCTCTTGGGAGGCCTCTGCGGAGCCCTTAAACGTCCCATTTGTTTGGTGACAGTGGAGTTTTTATGTTCCTATAATGTGTCACCTTCTGTACAATCCCTCTCTGCAATAACAAGAAAGGTCCATTGTGACAGTAGCTTAAGTACTAAGCCATAGTTCAAGAGAAAATTGTGTTGCAAAATTAGCTGGAGCTGGATTTCTACGCGGAAGTTTGAAACTTCGGAGTTAAGGCACTGTGCAACATGTCTTTGACCTGCCTTTGCCTATGAGGAATCTTCTTGTATGGCGGCTTGCACAGATCCATCCGGGCATCTGTGAGAGAACACAACTCTTCTGTACAGGAGTTAAAGCTTCTGAGTGAAGGCCAACCCATAAATGCTTGACCTTTTAGATAAGTTTAAGACTTCAGAACCTCCAGAACCTGCTATGTATGTCATAGGGACTACCCAACTAATGGTTGAGTGAGAATGGAAGTCGTCAGTCTTGTTGTCTCTTTTCCTAGCCAAATCTTCTCCCCTGTATTCTCAGGTCTGCTGATGCCTGTTCATTTCTAGTTAGAAACAGATTTCCTTTGTGAAGTGCGTGGTTGATAATGGAACAACTTATGTTTCCAGCAGAGATCCATCCATCTGGGAACTCATCTGGATTGCCCATTGTGGAAATTGGCTTTCCTGTGATCTTGTCAAATTGCAATTAACTTGGCTATCTGAAAACCTGCAGAGCTCTCACAACTGGTCTTTAATAAATCTATTATTTTCTCTGCATTGATTGATTACAGTTTTGAATATTCCCACAGAATGGATTTTTCGAAGTGTTTTTCTGGTCATTCGATCAAAAACCTCACCTCTTAGCTGTAATACCTGCATGTGCCTGGTCATGAACACGAAGGCAGAGAACTATTACAGTCCAGTGTAAAGCAATCATGTAACATTGCTTGACGGGCAGGATTGTGTTTGCAACTGTCTATAAACTTGGGTCCTTTTTTTGCTGGTGACAACCAACTGCCCAGTTTCTGACCAAAATCCAAGCTTTTTAATGTTAATCTTCGTCCAAACCGGAGTTTGAGTTGTTCTGTTGAGCAGTAAAATTGGGGAAGCATCCTCGCAACGGTAGTCACGAGTATCACACACTTGAATTCGTGTCAGAATGCTGTCCTCTTCTACTCTCTCTCCTCCAGATTGGTCGCTTTAATGATACTGAGAATTCCGCTTGAAAAGTGTGAAGAAGGTGCTTGCATGCAGGACAAAACTGTTGAAGGGAAGCGCAAGGTTGTAACATATGTTCTCGTACGTACAGTCATGACTAGTGTGTCTGCAGCAAATCTCTGAAGACTGTCTGACATTGATGATGGTTGTAAACCTTTGCAGAGGCTTCGAACTGCGGCCCTCCCAAAATGCGTGCGTCGACGCACACAGTTTTGGGGTGCACACGTGTCTCTTAATCATGTGCATCTCGAGGGTGTCTGTTGAGCCGTATGCTTCGTAAGTTGTTCAAGTTGCTTCACATCAAGGCCCTGCAGCAGTGCCTTGCTTCAGTCGAGCAAACCATAAGGCTTTCAAGTTGGCAAGCTGGTTGCAGCACAAAGTGCAACAAAAAGGATTTGACCCAAGGACATTGCTGATGAAGACATGCGCATAAAGACCTTGGCTGAGGTAGGGATGGAAGAGGTAGAGCATGCTTGAGGTGTTGTAGAGCCCATAGCCGGGACATGTTTTGCTCCTTCTTTCCAAGGACCCCTCCACGTCCACCCACTGTAGCATTGCCTCTCATCGTCTCATTGTAGGGTCACGTGACCCTGGCCGTGAACCACACTTGACATACTGGAACTTTGAATTGACGAATAGGTAACCGAAGCTTCTCTTTCATAATCCTAGGTTCTGCATTGTAAGCGAAAACCGGTCGCCATATTGATGTGGCTTGATTTTATTTCGCACACTTGAGCTGACAGGTACGGCCCGAGAACAGCCAGGAGCCGAGCCTCCCACCCCGACCCCCCTCCGGCAGCCCTGGCCAAGTGCGGAGCGCCCAATGTCAAATTCCCCCCCGGCCCCAACCTCCATCCTCCTCCGCCCGGCCCCAACCCCCATCCTCCTCCGCCCGGCCCCCCCGGCCCCTCTCCCGGCCCGCTCCCGCTCCCCCGCCACATCCCCACCGCCCCCTCTCTTGCCTCGTGGCCTCATCTCCGCCGACCCCAGCGGACTCCCGCCAGCCCGGGACCCAACCGATCCCCCGCCCGCGCTTCATCCCCGCCGTCCCTCCCTGATGCACGTGCCGACGATCCCCCGCCCGTGTCACCTACGGAAGCCCAAAAAGGCCATACTAGTAAATTTTCCAAAAGCCCGGGACAAGATTCTCCGGGCATAAGATTCTAAAATTCTCTAGGATATTCTCTAGCCCGGGCCAAAAGATATTCTTAAACTATTCTCTATCCCGGGCTTAATGTTCCAAAAGCCCGGGACAGATTCTAGTGCCCGGGCTTAAGATTCTGGATAAGATTCCCATCCCAGGGACTTGGATGAAAAACATGAGTCATGTCTCATGTCCCGTAACTAACCCTAGTTGACCTTGGGTCAGCGTATACTTCTTGTATATCTAAACATATACACTGCATATTTCTCCTGTACCTAGTACACCTCAAGTACGTGTATGTTGAGTTGGAGTTCGCTGCCCTAACAGACAAGGCGTTGGTTTTGGGCTTTTCTAAAGGTAATCGTTTTTGTCTCTCCCGTGACTTTGGTTCCAGGAAAGGTGCGGAGCAAGTGTTACAGGATTGCAACCCTACAGTTTCTGTCTTTGCTGTAAGTGTTGTGACCATTGTGGACATTGAATTGATTGATGTACTTCTTCTGTGGATGAGCCGTTGTCTGTATGCTTTTCCAGGTACCTGAGGGACTTGAAACGAGTCTCCGACTGATGCTTCCAGGGGAGCTTGCTCTTATCAACAGTGTCTCCAAGTACGCCTATGAAAAGTTTCCCAGGTATTCTTCTGGGAAGACTTCTATGTGGCTCACTTTCAAATCATTGCAGACAAATTCCCAACTCAACGCTGGTGTCCAATCCAGCTCGTGATGTCTAATTGCGGTTGACGTCCTTTACAAAGATGAAGGTCAATTTTTAAAACTTTAGTGAGTGGGATCTCTCATGCTATCTTTTGCTCCATGATTGCAACTGGAAACAAATTGATTGGGTGCAGGCCAGAAGCTGTTCCAGAAGGGGCTTCAGTGCAATGGGAGGTGGAATTGTTAGGATTTGAAACAGGCAAGGGGTCATCCATTTACATTAGTGCATTTACTGTTTATACTCATCTACATGAGTCTGTGGGCCAGCGATTCCTTTCACAGCTCAGACCACAGTCTGTCCATGCTTGAATAATCTATGCAATTTTTGGTGGTTTTTTGGCTTATCAACCCTTTCTCCCACACTCAATTCTTCTGCCAGTTGGCCTTATCCAGTTAATTGCTTCCTGAAAGATAGAAAGATTTGGTTTCCTGCCACTGGATTTGTATCATTTTTATTGTACCATCAGCTTTTCTTGTTTCAAAATAGAAGAGTCACTGCAGGCCATGAAGTCACTTGTCAAATAAGGAATTTCCAGATAGATAGGTAGATAAGTTTTGCACTAAAGTTACCCTTTATTGTTTGAATCTGCTGTTTACATAATATTTGTAGTTGGTTGGAAAAGATACAACCATTCAATCCTGTGATTAATCAGGGGACACCATTTGCTTCAAGCCACGTGTCATCAGTTCTATCATCACTAAAGAAAGGCTAGATGAGATGGAGTTAATGAATTGGATGCCAGTAGCAGAGTTGGCTTCCTAATGTAAATGATATTTGGGAAATAATGAGTGAACACTTGCTTCCTCTTAACATATGGAACACTGGCATGAAGGCAGGCCCATGTGTGTAAGCATCTGCAACAAGAAGCCCGTGGATGCGACTATTTGGTGCTATGGCTGGACTGTGATCGTGAAGGCGAAATATTTTCTTTGAAGGTACTTTCATAGGTTTTTTTAGCCAACTCTGGATAGTTTTCAAGCCGGGCTATACTTCCAGGAAAATTGTACACCATTGGTGCAGTTCTTCACTCCTCTTTTCCTCTCTCTCTCTAGTGACCCCCTCACAAAGGTAGTGCCTGTTCCCTTTTGTTTCGCGCAAACTGGGCGTGGAGTCTATGGCCACAAGGCGTAGGCAAGCAACGTCTGATGAGTACATTCGCTAATCTTCGACAGGCTTGAGACTGGGCCTCTCAACACTCACCCTGTGCTGATCCTTGTAATGTTATAAGGCCGGCCTTGGAGCATGCATCTGCTGTGTGGGTTGACAACTCCAACTATGCTAAATCCCTAGAATCCATTCAGGCCGCAGTGCTCAAAGAAAGCATGTCAGCTTGTTCTAGAACAGCTAATGTGGCTATTCGGGGTGCATCTGGCGTACCTCTCTTAAGCTCTCGACGTGATAAATTCAAGGTCAGATGGTGTGGTCGGTTGAATCGCATCCCTAATACCAGATACCCTAAGGTAATCAAATCTATTTATTGGAAGCAAGACAGTCCTGTTAAACAGGCCAAGTCTTGGCGGGAAAAGGTGGATGAGATTTTCAAGTATCTGAATATCAGTCCTGATGAATTGACCCTACTGGATGAAGCTGACCTGGAGGGGGGTGTGTCCAAAGCCATGTCTGATGCCCAAAGACTGTCCGATGAAATTGAAGTTAGGCATAAAACTTCCCTGAACTTGTTTCCAGTCTGTGACATGGGCAGACCTTAAGGATGATCTCAAGGGCATACCTACCCTTGGCACTGGACTGAAATTTTAACTGAGGGCAGGACCCTACCCTTGAACAATAAACAGATGCAGAGAGGAAGAGGAGATTGTAATCACCTAATGTGTGGGCAACCTGAAGACAATATCCATTTTCTGATAGTGTCCGGGATATTCTCACCAGAGAGTGACCCTCTTCAGGACAATGTCTTGGCACCTCTGTTCGCCAACTTCCAAAATCTTGAGGTTGAGCCTAAAGCCCTGGCCCTGTCGGAGTCTAACTCTTGGGCTGCTCACACACAGCAGATTGATGCTTGTTTGAAGGGCTTCCTAGACGATATCTGGAAAACCCGAACTAATTGTTTGTATCAAGGTAAGTCATACTACCGGAGTGAGCCCCTTACAAAGGTAGTTTCTGGTCCCTTAGAAAGATAGAAAGATTGCTTCATGTTATCAATGATAAACATCAATGAGCGGAATTTTAAGCTAACTCTTTGTGGTGGCAGGATTGGACAGGCCTCAATTTCAAAGAAATAATGGCTGAAGTGGATACAATCAAATCCACGGTATGCCTTTATACTCACTTTACTACTTTCTTGTATGAAGTAGGAGCGTATAGATCTGATTTAGGCTGTCTTCAGTGATGGTGCAAGGAAACCAACATACTAATTGCTGGAGATGTTCTGTGCCTGAATGAGATCGACTTTATGCTGTATGTGATGCTCTGCAAATGTGTGTGCAGGGAAACTGGCTATTCAAGGAAGCCAAGTTTGAGGTAGCCAAGGCCAAATATGATAAGGTAATCAGTGACCAGTTTAGTGACCTGCTTTACGTGTGTAAAACTTCTACACAACAATTTTCCACACCTGGTCTTTCAAGTGTAGTCTGAAGGTGGACACCTTCTAATGGCCGTGACCGGGGCTTAGGGATTTCAAGCATGTAAATCCACAAAATGATGAGGAAGGTGAGGAGCTTGTAAAGAGCCAGGTGATTGTTGCTGGTTTCTAGGATTGTTGTTCCCTTGTTATTTGGTTGAACTAATAAAGATGTATGTCCCTTGGTAATGCATGTGTGTTCAAGAAAAGTGGGAGATCTTTGGCCAGTTGCATTTAGCAATTCATGCAAGAGATCACCATTATGCAAGTGTGGATTGTCTGGCGCTAACAAGGCAGTAATTTTTGGCAGAGTTCATTGCTTCTCAATGTGGCTGCGTGTTAGCAGAAGCTTGGGGAGTACATAAAATCCAGTGAAATGTGCAATGAGGCAGGTCACTGGTTTCTGACCATGTCAATTGGATGTTTGTTCTCGGTCTTATGGATATGGCTTCCTTTCGTTTGCTGAAGTTTTATCTGTTTAGACCTATCTGTAGGGCTGTCATAAGATGATCCTTGGAACCTACATCCTAGGGTTGAGGGGAAGAGAGACGTTTGAACTTTGTCTCAGACACAGAGAAAGGGAGGCAGTTCAAGTGCCTGCCCTTCCTGCTGTTGTGGAGGTTTCTTGCAGTGGCTACCACACGGGCGCTATCACCTGTAAGTCACATTCTTGGTGTCCTCATCATGGGGCTAGTGCTGAGAAAGGCCTGGGAAGTTTTGCACATGCATTGGAATGTACTATAGGTTTTTTTCTTCTCTTTCCTATTTATGATATCTTTTACTATGGATCAGTTTGCTCTTCTGTGTGGTGATCTAAGGGCGTGGCGAGCTGTACACGTGGGGCTCCAATGAATACGGCCTCTGACAGCTCCATCCATGTCATGAGGCCTCCCTGACCCTTAACAAATGGCTGCTTCACCTGAAAGACTTCTGGCAGTGGGGAAAGCAAGTAACCCAAACAATGATTCAGACACCACCATGCTTACCAAATGATCTTATGCTATGTACGCCCTTGATTTGGGGTGGCAGGTTTTATGTGGATGGAAACACACAACAGCGCTTACAGGTGAGCAATTGTTTTCTCAATGTGCTGCAAGGTAGAGGGCTACAGGTGACAGTGGGGGAATCAACCTAGGCTACGGCAGTGTATACAGCCTTCTATGCGCAGTCAAAGGAGGCCAAGGCCAGTCACACGACTCACAAGCTGGCTATGGTAAGCCCTTCCCCATTTTGTGCTGGCAGCACGCAAATCTAAGGTCTCCCATAGCTAGTGTCCATAGTTGAGTAGTTTATCTTTCTCAGCATTGTGTCCGCATCCTAGTAAGGAGGGAGATACAGCTGTGAAAAACAAGTGGACGCCTGAACACATGGCTCGTCCATCCTGTTTAACAGGTCGATGGTAATCTCCTTGCCTCCAAAGTACTCGAGGCCCGTGATGAAGACAGAGGCGCGATCGCTCGGTGTAGGTCATCTTCTCAATGCAACTTTTGAAAAAGTCTTGCTGTGTTTTATCCACAGACGAGCAAAAGTTGCATTTCCTTAGGAAGTCTTGTGCCTCAGTGGCACAAGCGCCATTGAAGACCACCCTGAGGTTCTCGGGGCTCAGACGGTCTCGAAGAGAATCCTTCAATTTCTCCTTTACTGCTTGGGACGTTGGAGCTGTTGCAACTGACACGTAAAAGCCCTCGCGTAGGGCTTTCCCTACCGTCTCCCTTCCACTGAAAAGGTGACTGTACACAATCGCTCCTAGCTTATCCTCCACCTGTTGGAACCCACCAATCAAGACAAAAAATATCAATCAAAAGCAATTGAAGCACAAATATTGTTTTTATGCATTTGTTTTCATTGCATATAAGACAATACCTGTGAAGGCCAAGTTTCTTCATCCAGTTTGAAACTTTCAAAACTCCACCCAAGGTCCTCGTTCAATTCATTTGCAGCCAGTTGGTGGACAATCTCTTGCGCAGCTTCATAGTTCTTAGATTTGCGCAGCTGCTGAAGAAATGACCATTTTGAAGTCCATCCCAATCTGAAATCCCGCTCCAAGTCTCCGCGGAGCTTGGGACACCCCCCCTTTGACAAGTCCATTGAAGAAGGGACTTGATCACATATCATCAGCAGTGTTGCAAATGAAAAGTTCCTAGACACCTCCAGTCCACATGAGGCAATCATGAAGAGGAGGTGTCCTAGCATCTGTGCCTGTGGATGACACAATGTGCACATCAGTTACAATTAACGTAAATAAGTTGAATTTACCATGGCTGATTTGAAAAACTTAAAGATGTAGCTGATTATGGCACTTACCGTGTCTACTTGCTCAGGCCTCAAGATATCTTCATCACTCTTGGGATGCAAGATTTTTCCGTGGCTGTTATCAAATATCCCTTGATGATTCTGCAAGGGACCCCCACACCAAACACTTAGTAACACACCCCAGCCTAGCCTTCATGGAAGCTACCTCTAGATGAAAGAGGTCCCTGATGAAAGATATCAGTAAGGTTGAATTTTTTATGCACACAAGCAACTGTCCACATGCACACCTTGGAGATTAAAGAAATGTAGTGAAATCCACAAGTCTGTCTTTTTGCCTCTCCCTCCTCACCAGCCACATTTTCTCTCACTCTGTAGATGCAATTCTCTATATCGAAATCTGTCAGTCTCACCCCAACTGCTGGTTCTGATATAAAAAAAAAAATGAGCGCTTCCTTTTAAGAGTGAAGTGCACATTGGGAACTTAAACAGTACATCGCCAGCAAAACAAAGTGATCCTTAGATGAGTGAACTCCTTGTAACCAACCAAAATTGTTGTAATCTTTCTTTCCATGTTGCATTCAGGAAAGACAGCAAACCAACCATGATTGGCTGTGATGCCAATGGATTGACAGTCATAGAAGGGATATTGAAGTATGTTATTGTAGAGATACTAAAGAGCCCTGTGGTTTTGTGAGCAGCTTCGGCGAGGAGCTGACCAAAACATTTACAGTATCGCTTTCTCAGCAAATGCTCAATGGCTGGGGCTCTCCAGTGACAAAGGCACAGTTCACGTGTTTGGTCTGAAGCCTACAACTGAAGATGCACATGGTGATGCTATGGGTATGGGCACCTCAGCCACTGGCAACACCACGCCACCATCATCAGGGGGCAGTGGTGGCAGTGGTGGCAGCCTCCTACTGGCTGGCTCCTCACTGTTGTCCTTTGCAACCTCCAATGCTGGCTCATCTCTTTCCTTCATGAAAGGTATCTTGCTCTCGCTATCTATTTTTTGTGTTGTCTTCTTGTCTCTTTGGGTTTCCCTCTGTTAGTTGTGGCACAATGGGCACTTCAAACTAGAAGGGGCTTCCTAGGCTTCCTAGTGGGCAGGGAGCGTATTCTTACCTAAGGGAGGGACCAGAACTGTTCCCAAATGTTCGTCAACCAACTATCTCTCAAACCATTCTCGTCAATTGTCCCCATCTCTTCTATTCCACTCCCGTGAACATAGTTGATTTTTGGTCTATAGCAGAGTTTGTTGGTGCGCAAACCATCCCCCCAGTGTGTGGCAAATATTAGAAACTCCCGCCCTTGGTGTACCTACGTATAGAGCATAAAACAGGCATTAAACTAGGCTCATTAGGATTGCAGAATCAATGGGAATGACCTTCTGGTTATCCCTATATGCAAAGTAGCGGTAGGCATTGATCATCATGAATGAACTAGTCTGAGCAAGGAAGTCAAGGATTGGCTTAAACCAGAGTGGTGGCATAGTAGGCATATGCCACATAGTAGTACACATGTACCTGGATATGTGTGTCCTGAATCTGTGTAGAGGTCCTGAGCATATGGTTGTAGCCTTCAAAAACAGTGTGAGAAAGATAGTAGCGTTGATATGCCAGCAACGCGTCATCTACCTTCTCTCGGGCATCAAGTAAAGAAGATTCCTCCTCCCTCCTGTTTTCTGTGGTTGGCTTACACATAAGACCTAGTTGGCTCTTTGTGAACTTAGTGAAGGCAGGATCTTGGAGGATTGTGTCAACATCAAACCCCTATGAGGGGCTGATCCTTGTGGTCTCTTTGACCTCTTGAAAGGACCTGGACCTGGATCCGCAAGTCTTGACCCTGCTGGATAAATCTGACTTAGAGGCTGTAGTGTCCTCAGCCATGTCTGTTGCCATGAGATTGTCTGATGAAAATGAAGTTAGGCAGAAAACTTCCCTGAACTTGTTTCCAGTCTGTGACATGGGGGAGGACATCTTGGATGACCTCAAGGGTCTACCCACTCTCGGCACTAGACTGAAATTTAAACTCAGGGCAGGAAGCCTACCTTTGAACAGCAAACAGAAGCAGAGAGGAAAGGGAGAGTGCAATTGCCCGTTGTGTGGGCAATCTGAAGACAGTATTCATTTTCTGATACACTGTCCGGGGTTTTCTCACCAAAGAGACGCTCTCTTCAAATCTATTAAGGGAATTGTGCCTGTACCCCTGTTTACCAACTTTGAGAGTCTCGAGGCTGAGCCAAAAGCCCAGGCCCTCCTGAGGCCTAGTTTTTGGGCAAATCACACACAGCAGATTGATGCTTGTGTGAAGGGATTTCTAGAGGATATCTGGAAAACCCGGATTAATTCTTTATATGGAGGTAAGTCTTACTACCAACGTCAGCCCCTGACAGAGGTAGGTTCTGTCCCTTTTGTTCCCGCTCAAACTGGGCGCGGGGTCGATGGCCACAAGGCTACGGCAAACAACGTCTTATGAGTACAATCTTTGACCTCTTGAAAAAAAGGCCCGAGGCAGTTGGAGGAGTTGAAAACGACTTTGCAACCTGGAACAATACACTGTCCACTGAAAATGGCTCTGGGTAAGTGAACCCTCCCCAAATAGTTGATGCAGGAAGAGATACTAGCACTGAGGGGAGGTCCTTTGGCCATTCAACCAAAAAGAGGTACCAGTATGCCTTTGATTTGAGTCCATTGGGCAGACCTGGGCCAAAAGTAAATCCTCCTGCCAATTTGTTTAGGGCGGGGAGTACGTGGCCTAGAAGTAGAAGGTGTTGTAGGTGATCCAAAACGTGGGGGGAAGGCAAATTGCTGCCCTCTAGCCTGAATTTCCCTGGGAAAGACAGCTACCCGCAAAGGTGGAGTAGACGCCTCTTGATTGCAGCCATCAATGTCTTCTGTTGTCATCTTAGTATCTTACAGACCTACTATCCACTGCTGACAAATGTGCTGATGGACTTGCTGCTCCTGAAGGGCCACACAACCAGTATGCAAGAGGAAGAAGGCTTTCTTGAATCTTTTACATTCAAATTGGTATGGATCAATTTAATATTCAAAGCTACATACGTTGAAATTGATAGATGAACAATGAACTTTCTTGAATCTTTTACATCTAAAATTGGTATGGATGAATGGAATATTCAAAGCTGAAACTGATAAATGAGTTTTGAGATGAAAGATAATTATTATTAGTAGTCTTGCAAAAGAGGTTAAGAAATTTTGGATGAAGATTGATAGTACTTTTGTCTGCTTCCACCACCCAATTGTTGTGTACAAGTGTCAATGGTTCAACTGCAGTTGACAGTTAGATAGTGCCTCTTATCTGTCTGGAGCGTTGTATATGCTGAAGGGTGGAACTTTTGTAGGTCCTAACTGAACAAGAGTTAAGTGTGCAGAAGGACAACACTGTAGCATGTATGGATTGAATAGAAAAGATGTCAGAAGGCACCCTGAAGGCCCGTTTTCCCAGGCATCAAGCTCACTTGAATTGTGCCTTCCCCTGAAAGCTCAGTTGGACAAGACACCTTCACTTTTAGAGTGCAGGTCTAGTGGTGATCTCTCACCATCAAGGGCACTTGTACTTAACCTGCTTACCAGGTGCAGCTTAACAAAGCTGCTGGTAAGACTGGATTTTAGATTACATAATAATGTTAAAATTATGGATTTGGGTAGGACCCACAGGCAGGGTTAGATTGAAACTGCAATTGGCAGTTAATTAAATACTCTTATAATAATGTGTCATCCAGGATAGCTTCTCAATTCAACATTTCACTCCAGCACAACGTTGTTCTGCGCCATCAAAGGAGATGTGACAAGAGGTCATGTTTCTCTTCTCTTTGGGGTGTGCGGAGTAAACAGTTTTCGAAGGATCTGTAATTCAATACCTTGTCTTCATTGAAAAGCATGTAGGGAAGGGCAGTTCCATTCACATCGCTGCATTATGTTGAAACAAGCAAGAATGTCTGTGGTATTCAGAAACTAAACAATAGCATTCCCAGAATTATGACCACACTGTCACACCCTCGCCACTGATAGTTAACCCGTCTCTCAATTGCATTATAGAAATAATGGCAAAAGAACCACCCAGACAATGTCCATACCTAACCAGAGTTCATAAGCTATGGCAGTTCACTATAGGTAGTGAGCTTCCCCCCTCCCACCATTGCTGCAGCAAGCCATAGGTTGAAGGTAAAGGAGAGTAGTGAATTCAAATCACCCTTCACCCAAAGCCAGACTTGTTCAGCAAATTATAGAGCTTTGGGATAGTTGCATGCATGGGATGGAGGAGCCAAAAACTGGCCAAGTCTAAATCAATGACAACAAACCCAAAATGCATCAGAGTGTGCCCCTCAAAGCTCAATGGAAGTTGCAATAGACAAATTCACAACTAAGCTCTCTGAAGCTCCTTTCACTGTTCTAGCTACCACCCACTCCAGGCTCCCAATCAAGCACAGCTTAATGTGTTCACATGGAACTGCCCTGGCTACTGAACACAGGACACAAAGTAACATGGCGGAAGTGAGGGCGCCAGTGAGTTGGAGCTGTACAAGGTTATTGGCCTGTTGTCCTGCACTGTAGACTGAGTTGCTCAGCCAGTCTCCTGCCGAACCCCCTTCTGCTATTGTAGCCACCCACTCTTCCCCATCTCTCCAGCTGCATGCGCCCAAGAAAAACCAAACCACACATCTCTCTTTGTCCTTGAAAGAGAGAATTCGGGCAACTGTCGTACTTTCAGTATCTGATATAGCGATGGTGATTTCATTTCAAGGTGAGATGCCCTGCAGTTCTCTGTCAACTCTCTCTCTTCCGTCCAAACTCGGTCCGAGGTCTATCGCTCCAGCTTTGATTAGTCACCATGAACCTCTTTGGCCTTTTCCAAGGCTGCCACTCTTGCTAGTATCTACCTATGAGCAATCAGCAACTGGTGAGCCTCCTGGCTTGCTGCACATACCTCTGTGACATCAATTTTGTCCAGATATATCTGTGCTTGAGTCGCAATATGACAACCTGATAAGTAGTAATGAAGCTGAAAGCACTGCACTGAGTCTTTTCCGACCTTTCCAATCTTATATGCTGCATCCCTTAATATAATAAGATTTGGAGGAAGCTCGGGAACTTTTGGAGGTGTAACTCGATTTCGCGTGATCCTCGGCCTCCACTGTTGCATCCCACGAGGCCCCAAGTCTTGTGAACCTATGCGATCAGCTATCTCCAAATGATGTAAATCCTCAATGTGGCTGGTCCACCTGCACACAATTCAATCATCACACATGTAAAATAAAGTAACCTACCTCTCAGCTCTCTCCCTCTCTCTTTTGAAAATTCGCTGGCTGGTGCAAAAATTACAAACTGGAAGTTGAAAGCTCAACCCATCTCTGAACGAAGATAGTATATGTGGTGAAGAGGAACCAGACCAACCAAAACACAAGTTAAAAAGCAAATGAGATAATGGTTATACCCTTGGAGACGCTCATACTCCTTGAAATACCGTGCTGGAACATGCATTAGACGAAAACGCCCATTTTCGTTGATCCTACGAACAAGGTGGGCATTCCAAATGCCCACATACTCCTCCACGGCTGCTTGGACAATGGGAAGATAGATTGCGATAAAAGATTCCAGTTGAAATGGATCGTCTCTGTCCAACAAACCTCTGTCCTCCATAGCTTGAAAGCAGTTCTTATAGAAGAACATCACCTTCTCCCACAAGTGTCGCCACCAATGCTCAATCCTTTGATTTTTGGTGGAAGACCCTGTCAGAAAGGCACCATTGGGCGTGTCAGGGCGTGCAGACTCAATGTGTTGCTTGATGAGGACATGCTCTGCTGCAAAATCAGATCGAATCCTTAACGGAGGTCCAAATTTCATGACAGCTTCATTGTATCGTTCAAAGATTGTTTGTTTTTTCTTATCTCGAGCAACTTTTGCCCATAACACAAAGTGGGATGCACCATCGATCCCAGCATGAACTCGAAGACCATACATCACCAGTTTATCATAAGCTGCAACAAACACGAACAAGTCAAATATATTGTGAAATTTTGTGCTTGGCATTTTCTGAAAACACTTGTACAATACTCTACATCATCCGTCTATCTCCTCGACAATATATGTTTCCACAACCATTCCTAGAGATTTTGGGTGCCCACGGCACTCCTCAAGGCCCTTCAAATGAGGATTGTTCTGACAGTGGGGCAGGGTGGGAGGAACCTGCCATTGCATGATGTCACCACCCTGCCAAAAACTGATAATGGGACAGGAGACCCACCACATTAGTTTTGGCAGCAGGTGAGAAGTGTGTAAGGGGGGTACTTCCAGGCCTCACTGCAGTTATAGCTACATTTGAGTTTCAGGTGCGCTATTTCTTCTCCATATCCTGAAAGGGAAGTGACAAGAAAGGTGTATGCGCCGTCTATATGCAGGTCTATGCAGGTCTCCCCCCTGTAACTTCCGATGCTCTTCCCCCCTCTCTGTCTCTCTACAACCATAGGCTACCTAGACGACAAGGGGCTGGCAACATGCAAAGGGCTGGCTTGAGGCTGGGCACTGTCAACCTCTAAGGATTGACTAACCAAAGGAAACAACTCGAAGTGGGACAAGTCCTTCGGGCTAAAGATATTCATATCTATGCTGGGCATGAGAGATAGGAAACACTCTTGAAAACTATTAGATTTTGATTTTTGTCAAAGAATTTACTCACAATCGATATGCCAAAGTGCCATTGGCAATGTTACGTTGTACTGAAGCCTCTGCAATTGCCTGCGATCGTAATGGTAACCTGAAATGATCGTCAGGGCAGCAGCTACTTTCCGTCCAGAAGCCCTGATGTTATGCCTACATAAGGCCACCTTGACATGTTTGATACCCCAATTTACCCCGTTTTCTTCAATCGGAAGTAGCTCCCTTATCTTTTGGCACAATTCTTCCACAGTGAATTGGTGGTAGACCCTGAAGAGATGGCCCAAAGCTTTAGACATGAATCTCTTCAATTGTCTGGGATCTTGGATACCCAATGCTTCAGCAATGTTCTTTAAGGGGACCCTATCTCTGAGCATTCTCTGAACATACTCTACTATGTCACTTTGAGGCTCCATTGTACTCTAACAACGGAGAACCTTCCTGCTCGGGCACTGTTGCTGCGTGCTGACAATCAGCATATAGGAAAGCTCAGGCACTCCAAGCTTGATGAGTACATCCTACAATCAGTGCAGTACATGAGACCACTCTTTGACGCTGTTGATCACCTGCCATGCATCCAGGGCACTCACTCTGCTGTTGGTTGTTGCTGCGTGCTGGCAATCAGCTTATAGGAAAGCTCGGGCACTCCAAGCTTGATGAGTACATCCTGCAATCAGTGCAGTACTTGTCTGTGGTCTGGGTTCAGCTTTTCAATGCATCCTCATTTTACACAAGGCGATCAAAAGCCTGCATGCAAAGAACCTGACCCATTAATGCCTAATCATGCCATATCATTTGTTCACATCACTGCACACAAAGCCAGATCTGACTGACATGACACTCTTGCATACACCTGAGGGGTTGGCTTACCACTAGGTTTGCCATCCGTAGTAGTCAGTTTTGGGTGACTGTCTTACCTCTGGCCCCCACATTGAATCACCTGTGTCTAAGGTACCTCTCCAACCAGTCAAGCGTCAAGCTTCCCAGAAAATATCTTGATGTGGGACCCTACCTGTCAATGCATTCTTTAGACAGATCACCAGAAATCGGCCTGGGGATTAGGAGGATGTATTTATAGCAGGCAAGAAATGAAAAACAGGGCATACCTTAGCCCAATTGTTGAGCATCCAGCATTCAGAGATCATCAATCCATAGGGGATGGCCCATGTAGGCATACTCTAAAGGAGAGACCCCTTCTCCAACTAAAACCCATGCACTACCTGACCTGAAGTAAGCTGGTCAAATAAACACGGCGAGGGGGGGTCACAAGATTTGTTGACTACTGAATCAGGGCTAAACACTAATGTTGAGTACCAATTGGCGAATTACCAGAATCTCAAGGGTAAGATGGAAAACATGGGATCCTTAGTCCACACTATGTCATCTCCATCTCGTCTGCAAGGACCTTATCTTACTGAGAAAGCGTGCATGCTAGTGATGATGGATAGAAACATCTCCAGATAAAAAGCTGGTCAAGAGCAAGGTACTGGATTTTAATTGCAAATCACCTCAATGATGCCTTCAGTTGACATACATGCCCTACCTCCCGAATCAGCAACAGTCTTTGGAATCACCTGTGTTGAGTACTCAACATTGTCAATAGATGGAGAAAACCAAAATCTTACTCAGACTCTCCACAAAACCTGCCTGGAGAAAGCTCGGGCATTCCAAGGTCCAGTTATCGTGCTCCTGCTATGAGGTACAACTACTAGGTACATACGAGTTATTTGTATTTTAAAGATATACAAGTTAAATACATGGTATATACTTAGACCCTTGGTCAACTAAGGTTACTTAGGGTACATAAGACATGCGTCATGTTCTTCAACCACACCATAGGCAAGAGAATCTTGTCCCGGGCTTTTGGAATCTTAAGCCCGGGCTCAAAAATATTCCATGTTCCGGGGTAGTATACGAGTATGGCCTTTTTGGGCTTCCGTAGTCACCACCTGCCGCCGATATCCCGGCCTCACAAATCCCCCACGGCCGGCCGATCCCCGCATCCCCCTTCACATCCACGCATCACCCCCTCCGACGATCCCCCGCTCGTGCCTGGGTGTCGCGACCCTTTGCCTTGAGGGCAGGGGTCGGGACACGTGAGGGGCTGCCCCTGTGGTGGGGGCAGTGGCAACATTAGTTGCGGGGGCTGAAGCACCCTTGAGTGCCCAAGGCACTCAAGGAGGCGGAGGCGCTCACTAGGTGGAGCCCCGCACACCGGGTTGCGGTGGGGGTGGTTCCACAAGGGGTGGTGGTAGCTTAGTGGGACTTAGTGGGGGTGGCATAGGACTCATCATGGGGGCGGAGACCTTGTGGTGGGAGTCGTGGGGAGTCTTGGGACTCATCACGGTCCAATGGGACCGTGGTGGGTGGGCCAAGACTCACCACGACTCATCACCGGGAATCGAGGGTTTTCGTGGTGGTTCGCCATAAAATGGCATGATTGTTTGTGAAACCCCCGCGGACAGTCACAGAAGTATATATAGGGAGTAGTAACCCCGAGAACGGTGCAAGCCCGTTGGTGTCCAAAAACTAGTGAGTAAGCATGCGAGCCGGAAACCGACCAAGGTGTGGGGAGCTATTTCGGACTGCCATCGACCAAAGGGAATTTCCACTAGGCCCAAATTGGGAGAGGGTCTTGTGGGGGAGTAAAGGGGGACCGTTATGTCCCGGTGAGCAGCCGAAGCTCCGAGTTGGCCCGGCGGCCAGTTAGGGAGTTAGGCACGCGCATCTAAGCGAGTAACTATGACTTGAAGGGGAGCTTACCGAAGTGAGGTGCGCGACACTTGGTATCAGAGCTTAGAGTTCAATACGCGATCGTCCTTGGGATCGGCCTCATCATGGGGTCAGGCAAGCCAAAGCTAAAGTGGAACGGCCCGAAAGATGATGATCCTGGTGAGCCCGATGGGGGCGACGTGTCACCGAAGCGGCCATTTGAGGAAGCAATTCATGCCTTTGGAAGCGAGGTCGTTCAAGGACGGGAGGAATCTGAGGAGTCGGAGCCCGAGGAATTCCTGAGAGCTCCGACAGACCAACAGATGCCTCCCATGCCAGCAGCCTTTTAGGAAGGGTTGTTGGCGCAGTTTGGCGGGACATTAAAAAACGTGTTGAAGGCGGCTAATGCCACTTCCACTAAGGCAAAGTTTAAGGTGAAGCCTAAGGAACCCGACACCTTTGAGGGCATCCGAAATTGAAAAGCACTCAACACCTGGCTCTTGGAGCTAGAGTAGTACTTCCGGGCGGCCAAGTTGAGTGACGAGGATCGGGTGGAAGTGGCTCCCATCTATTTGAGGGGTTATGCTCAACAATGGTGGCAGAAACGCCTTCACGACCGAGGTCCAAACCCGGAAACCTTGAATTGGGGTAGGTTCAAGGAACTTATGAAGAGACAGTTTGTGCCCCTAAACGCGTCCTGGCTCGCCCGGGACAAGATGAGGAATTTGAAGCAAACGGATGACATCCGGGGATATGTTTCAGGCTTTCAATGTGCTGTTGCTCAAAGTCGCGGACATGGCAGAACCAGAAATGGTCTTCAACTTTGTGGCGGGATTGGCCCCATGGGCCAGGCGGAAGTTGGAGGAGAAGCCACCTAAGACTTTGAACGAGGCAATTGAAAGGGCTGAATGTTTCTCGGACGTCCCTAGGGGCGAAAGGCAAGGCCGTATGGAGCTGAACCACAAGAAGGTCCGGCGGGAGGATGACTCCTTCTGACCGGAAAAGAAGTGGGATAGGCCACGCAGCGACAATGGCACATGGAAATCGAAAGGAGGGCCCTCACACGTCAAGACGGCACCCGGTGCCCCGAAAGGAAAACCAGGTGCGACGGCTTATGGCGAGCAGAAGGCGACCTTTGATGGAGTGTGCTTTAATTGCGGGGAACCCGGGCACATGGCCAAAAAATGCGCGAAACCCCGACAATTGAACATGACTCGGGCAACCACGGAGTTGTCCGAGGATTCCATTAGCCGCTTGGTGGAGGCAGTGGTTGCCAAGACTTGCAAGGTAGGCAACTACTCTTGTGAGTTGTACCAGGAAACTGGCGCCCTGCGCAAAGGGAGTCAGTTATTGTTCGTGAGTGGGATAATTTTTGGAACTAACGTGTCGTTGTTGGTGGACACATGAGCGTCACACTCCTTCATGACACCGGCAATGGCACGGAAGCTGGGACTCCCGACAAGTGAAGTGGGGGCTTCTATTGAGGTGCATTATGCTAAAGGAGAACCACAATTGGCGACGAGGTTGGCGTTCGATGTTCATCTTCAGCTCGGGAGTTGGGAGGGACGCGAGAACTTCACCATTTGCGAGATCGATGGAGTGGATCTCATTTTGGGGATGACCTTTTTGAGCAAATCAGGAGCGGTCATAGATGGCCGCAAGAGAATAGTCACGCTACCGTGTGGAATGGTGGCGAAGTTTTAAGAGTGTCGGAAACGCCCAACCCAGTGGGAGGGCGAATAAACCTGTTGTCAGCGAAAGAGTGGGCCGTGGAGGAGCCACACGAGCCCCAGTGTTTGCTCTATGTAAGACAAGTGAAGGGAGAAGGTGATGGGGAGCCGAGCCCAGATTGGATCAAGGGGATTTTGGAGAAATATTAGGATGTGATGCCGGAGGATTTACCAAGCGGCTTGCCACCGCGAAGAGGAGTTGACCACAAGATTGAGGTGATACCGGGATCGGAGCCGCCTGCCGAGGCGCCCTACCGGTTGAGCCACAGAGAGTTGGTCGAGCTGAAGACTCAGCTCAAGGATCTAATGTCAAAGGGGTACATCCAGCCGAGTAAGTCACCTTACGGAGCCCCGGTGCTATTCGCGGATAAAAAAGACGGGACGCTGCGGATGTGTGTCGATTACAGGGCTCTGAATAAGGTGACTATCAAAAACCGATACCCTTTGCCAAGGATCGACGACCTCGATCGGTTGGCAAGAGCGAAGTATTTCAGCCGGATCAATTTGCCCTCCGGGTATCATCAAATTCGAGTGGCGGAAGGAGATGAGGAAAAGACCGCGTGCAGGACAAGGTATGGTTCCTATGAGTTCTTGGTGATGCCTTTTGGGCTCACCAACGCACCCGCAACCTTTAGCACGCTAATGAACAGTCTTTTCCAGGAGTGGTTGGACGACTTTGTGATCGTGTACATCGACGACATCTTGGTGTACTCGAAAACAAAGGAAGAGCACCTGGAGCATCTCAAAAGGGTATTCCAGAAATTACGGGAAGGGAAGCTGTATGCCAAAGCTTCAAAGTGCGAATTCGGGGTCACAAAAATGGAGTTCTTGGGGCATGTGATTACACAGGATGGGATCAAAATGGATGACAGAAAGGTGAGAGCAATCTTGGACTGGGAGCCTCCGACTTTGGTCCCATGAGTGCGATCATTTTTAGGACTCGCCTCCTATTACCGAAAGTATGTGAGAAATTTCGCCAAGATCGCGGGGCCGCTGTCAGACCTCCTGTGTAAATCCAAAGTCTGGGTATGGAACACCTTTTGTGGCCAAGCTTTTGCCGAGTTGAAGCAGCGGATGGCGGAAGCTCCAGTCCTAAAACTCCCGGAGTTCGACCGCCCATTTGAGATTCATACGGATGCGTCGGACTTCGCGATTGGAGGTGTGCTCATGCATGATGGACGTCCAGTGGCTTACGAAAGTAAGAAACTGAATGAAATGGAGCGGCGGTGGCCAACGCACGAGAAAGAGATGAAGGCGGTGGTGCATTGCCTTGAGCTTTGGCGCCACTATGTTGGTTCCAACCCGGTGAAGGTGTTCACGGACAATGTCACGGTGAAGTATTTTGCCACGTAGCCTAAGTTGTCCCCAAAACAACTTAGGTGGCAAGACACTTTGGCGGTGTTCGACGTGGATATCCAGTACATGTGGTGGCCGATGCTTTAAGTAGAAAGCAGCAGCTCATGTTAATGTACAAGGGCGAGTCGGCGCTCCAGAGGAAGATCCGGAAGGCTTACCGGAAGGATGAGATGGCGAAGTCCGTGATGCGGGACTTGAGGATGGGGGTTAAATCGCAGTTCTACTTGCAAAATGGACTACTCCGGTACAAGCAAAGGCGTCTCTACGTGCTGAAGGGAGGGATCAAAGATAGTCTCTTGAGAGAATGCCATGATGGCCCGCTTGCGGGCCACGGCGGAGTCAAGCGCACCGCAGCACTCTTGAAAAAAGAGTATTTCTGGCCCAAACTAAGGGAGGAGGCCGAGGAGTATGTCAAGACATGCACCACATGCCAACAAAACCGGAGCGAGTACAAAAAGCAAGCGGGGCTGTTACAACCCTTGCCGATTCCAGAGGGGTCTTGCGAAAGTGTCTCGATGGACTTCATGATTGCTATGCCACTGTCAAAAGGATTCGATGCAATCATGGTGGTGGTGGATAGGTTCAGTAAAATGGGCCATTTCATCCCCACCAAGGAGACGGCAACGGGGCAGGAGACGGGGCGACTTTACTTCGCCCACGTCTTCAAGCATCATGGACTCCCGAAGGATATTGTCTCGGACCGTGATCCAAAGTTTACTAGTAAATTTTGGAGGGTATTTTGGAAGAAAATGGGGACGAGGCTCAAAATGAGCACCGCCTTCCGACCTACGACAGACGGCCAAACGGAAAGGGTGAATTCCGTGGTGAAGCAGATCTTGCGGAATTACGTGTCGGCGGATCAATCAGACTAGGTGGAGCACTTGGATGCGGCAGAGTTCTGTTATAATAACACAAAACACTCCGCAACGGGAGTTTCCCCTTTCGTATTGGTCTATGGAAAAGCACCTCTGGTGCCGACAAGTTGGGCCGCCCAAGACGTTGAGGAACCGGCAGCAGCGGCAGTGCTGGAAGAATGCGAGCGTTTGTTGAAGCTCGCAAAGTACAACATTGCCAAAGCTAGGAAACGGTATGAACGGCAGGCGAATCGGAAGCGGAGGGAGGTTAAGTTTGAGGCAGGCACGGAGGTCTGATTGAACATCAAGAATTTTCGACTACCTCCGGAAGTGAGTCCGAAGTTCGTACCTCCGTATGCGGGACCCTTTCGCATCCGGAAGGTTATGAATAAGGATGTGTATGAATTGGAGTTGCCGGCAAATAGCAAGGTGCATCCGGTATTCCACGTCTCCCTTTTGAAGCCTTATTTTAAAGATGAAGCGCATCCGAATCGGCATCAAGTGTTGCGTCCGCCACATGTGCTGTTAGATCATGAAAATGAACCTGAGTACGAGGTGGAGGCAGTGCTTAAGTCGAGGAGGTTCAAGAATCGAGAAACAGAGTATCTCGTGAAATAGAAGGGCTATCATCATGTGGAGGCATCTTGGGTGCGTGCCTCAGAAATGGGAAACGCATCCGAGGCAGTTACAGCTTTCGAAGGGCGACCTCAAAAGCGGAAGAAGCGTTGATGGGGACATCAACCTTGGATCGTGGGGGAGGAAATGCATGCTTAGCCCGGCTTAGATAGCTCAGGAATCCGATTGCAAAAACTTGTATTGTACAAATTTTGTTATAAATGAAATGGTTTCCAAATGTTGTGTGTCCTATTTTGTTTGGAATGGTGATGCATGGTATGGTTGGCTAGTGTGTAGAATGCATGCTAAGCTTACAAAGTGGGAGAGGTAAATTGGATTAATCATGTGTTTGTGTAGTGCCGAAATCGGGATACTCTCACCCAAGGGGTAAGGAAACTTACACCTTCGTTGGGAGTTCACGTGCTAGTGCGCACGTGGCGCATGCGCATACTATAACTGCGCTACCGAGGGGGTTGCCTTGTAGTGCGGGCTAACGCGGAAGCTACGTGCTTCCGTTTACGTACTATAATCGTGTAGCCTCGGGACGAAGTCGTAATGCAGCTTCGGCGTGTTCCCGTACCTCAGGCCAGCATTCTAAGGCGGACCGAATTGTAGTGATTGAGGCACACGGTTGGTTCAAGGTTATCTTCCTAGTCAAAAAGGGTTCAAGGCGAACCCTTGCTCAAGGTGATGCCAAAAGCGACATCACGAGCGGTCGCAAGCAAATGTTGTTGCAGTAAGGCGATTCGATCCTCGAGGAGGATCGTTCCTTGGCCCTGCAGTGGGTCAAGAAGAGTGCACTGGGAGGAGCTTAAGAGGCTCCACCCTTGGCCGGGACTTGGAGGAAGTCGGCCGAACTAGCTAGTGGAGAGTAGAGTCAAGTGGGGGTTTGGTTCTTAGCCATGGGACGCCATGGTGTGGAAACAAACTCCTTGATGTGGGACGCCACAACTTGGATGTTCGTTTCTACAAAATGGACAAGTCGATGAGGACATCGACTCCCTGTGGGTAGGGGTGTGTGTCGCGGCCCTTTGCCTTGAGGGCAGGGGGTCGGAACACATGAGGGGCTGCCCCTGTGGTGGGGGCAGTGGCAACATTAGTTGCGGGGGCTGAAGCACCCTTGAGTGCCCAAGGCACTCAAGGAGACGGAGGCGCTCACTAGGTGGAGCCCCGCACACCGGGTTGCGGTGGGGGTGGTTCCACAAGGGGTGGTGGTAGCTTAGTGGGACTTAGTGGGGGTGGCATAGGACTCACCATGGGGGCGGAGACCTTGTGGTGGGAGTCGTGGGGAGTCTTGGGACTCATCACGGTCCAATGGGACCGTGGTGGGTGGGCCAAGACTCACTGCGCCAATCCCCAAGGCTCACAAATCCCCCAGTCCTGGCCGATCCCCGCCGTCCCCCACCTGTCCAAGTGGCACCCCCCACACCATCCCCCGGCCGTGTCCCCCCGGTTCGCGCAGATCCCTCGGGCCACAGATCCCCCACTCCCAGCTGATCCCCGCCGTCCCTTCGCCCACGTGTTGCAATTTCCGTCCATCCCCAGCCGAATCCCATCCGGCCGGGGCGATCCACCTTCGATTATGAATCCCCCCGTCGTACGAGATCTCTGCCGTCCCCTTCTGACCAACATGGCATCCCCTCCGACGATCCCCCAGCACCCCGTGTCCCCCAGGGTGCCGCAGGTCCCGGGCTCTGCGATCCCCCACTCCCGGCTCATCCCCGCCGTCCCCATTAGAGCCACGTGACACCTCCTCCCACGATCCCCCTACTCGCCGAACCCCCTTGGATATCGATCCCCCACCCTCATTCCATCCCCTCCGTCCCCCCTCTGGCATCACGTCCGACAATCCCCCGGGCCTACAGATCCCCCAGACCCCTCCTTGATCCCCCACCCCTGCTTGATCCCCGCCGTCCCCTGCCCCTCGCCACCCCCCCCCCCCCCCCCGTCGATCCCCGGTGGACCAATCGATCCCCATCGATCTCCATCCCCACTTACACATCTAGCGGCGGGTGTGGCGGCAAATGGCAAGCATCCAACGATGATTCAGGGGGTTGTCATGTAGGCTCCTATAGGGTTATCATTCGGTTTCTTCGGACTGGTGTTGCTTTCATGGTTGTGCCAAGACGTGCCATGCATGCTCAATGGTGCCAGTTTCGAAAGAATGTGCTCTACTATTATCGCCAAACCGCCTACGAGCATGGGATTGTGCTCCACTTTCCGCCGCTTTCTTCCAAGGGGTTCTTCCATTTTCTCTTGAAGTATAAGCAAACATTGGAATGCATGCGGATGTTCAGAATAACAATGTTTCCATCCTTCTAAATAATGCCACCAGCAGGGTCACGGTCAATGGGTTCACCTTTAAGCCATTCCAGCTTCAGCACTCTGCTCGGCAAGGTTGCCCACTGGCAGGTCATTCCTATTTCTGCTTGTGGCTGACTCTCTTGACTACCTTTTGGACAGCAATCCTAACATCAATGGTTTGCGAACCCAAACCCTCACTGGCACTACAACGGAAATAAAAGACCCATATTCGTTGATGACACAGTATTGTATCTCCAAGCCAACCCTGAGAACCTGTCAGAAACAACCACTACAACAGGATCTGGATTTTACCACTACCCATTTCACTATTTTTTGAGTCGTATCAGTCATGTTTCACTACCGACAACCAATCGTTTCAGGCGCGTCATTTCAGTCACGTAGTGAAGTAGAAATAACAATCATGTCAGTTATACAAAATATTTCACTACGGTCGGGCCCACCAAATTTTTCGGGTAGGGGTTCGGACAGTGTTTGGTTTCACTACAGTAGTACACCTAGCAGTGAATGAGGTTTCACTACACCACTACACATGGCAATAATACGTTTCATTACACCAGTACACATGTAGTGGAGTGATTTACTATATAGTGAATATTGATGACCATGATTTCACTCCTTAGTGAGAAGTGATGTACCTCATGCTGATATGTAGTTGAAAGTATTACTATATAGGGGAATTATCTTGTTATCCATTTTACTATTGAGTAAGATGATTACCAAGCCATGCTGACGTGCAGTTGATGGTAAAACTATTAGTGAAAATATGTAGACACACATTGCACTATGAGTAAGATGTACTATCAAGCCATGCTGGCATGTAGTTGAACAAATTATTATGTGTTGGCAAGTTCCAGATATAAATTTCACTAGTGAGTAAGACATGCTAACAGGTAGTTTCCAATATCACTATGGCGCAATGGAAATATCTGGATACCTATTTCACTACTGAGTAAAACCAATGCTGACATGTAATTGAGTACATTACTATGTAGTGGAAACATCTAGATATACATTTAACTGTTGAGTAATACATGCTGACAGTTAGTTCCCGATATTACTAGGCAGTGGAATTTTCTAGAGGAAACTTGGAAAACCCAAACTAATTATTTATATCAAGGTAGGCCCTCGATTTTGGAAGTTGTTGACGGTCGCTTAATTTAACAAAATATTAAATTACAAGCGACCACCAATATGGGCGGTCGTTTGATTTAAAAAATAATAAATTATAAGCGACCGCCAATATAGGCGGATGCATTTTTTTAAATGAATTAATAAATATTATTAATTGGCCACGTCTGTTTTACACCGTGGCTGCCATGTCATTAGAAAGGGTAGAAGTAAATCGTAAAAGATAAATGTAAAAAACAATTACATGGATAAACGTCCGGATTCGACGTGACGTGACGCATGTCGGACATGACGGCCGAGTGTCAGCGCCACGTCACGTCAGGAATGATAACTATGGCTCTAGTCTAAGGATCAACTGGGGAAATCTATGGGTATTCTCTCGCAGTTACAAAATCAAGCATCATCTTCGCATTGCAATATTTGGGGGCAAGACTTGGGCTTGCAATGGCTTCAAGATGGTGAGTCACACACACTCTTAGGCCATCCAATTGGACTTAACTTGTCTCAGCAGAGCATAATGCAAGCTGTGCCTATAAGGTTAAAGAGATCTCTAGCGCACCATTGGAGTTCGTCAGAGCATTGGTGGCCAACCAAGTGCTACTTGGTTCCTGTTGGTTTTCAACAGTTGTTTGGGACCCAGGTACAGCAATGGTGAAGGAGATTAAGGCTCTAATCCGAAACTTCATTTGGGGTGCAACCACTCAATCTCATATTAGACGAACACTTGTATCTTGGGAGCAGCTTTGTCAATCAAAACGCAAGGGAGGTCTTGTATCAACACAAGGTTGATTTGGAGAACTTCAAATCAACCTTGTGTTAACACGAGGTTGATTTCCGAGAATGTCCATTTGAAGGAAGCTTGTTGTGTTCGCAAATGAACAGAGGATGACGAACGAATGCGACAAATTTGTAGACGCACGCATTGGGAAGATGTTGGCGGACATACACTGAGAGACATTGGACTTCAACACTCATTACAAGTAGTAGTCAAGGAAAATTCAGATTTCTTCATGGCAAGTGCATGTTGACTATGTGCTTGTATCCCGCTGCAGAAGTGTGTTGACTTCGTTGAAACTCATAGTGGCTTGGTGAATGAAGAAGTCGCGCTTCGGATCACAAACCATCCTTCTCAAGAACACGAAATAAAGATGTTTGCACGGTATGAATTTCCCTCTTTTTCCCAAACTACTTGAAAGCATACCAACAAAATCAGGACAGGTGCAATTGGGAAAATTGGAAACAGTGATGTCGTACGTCATGTCCTGCAAGGCAGATGCGGATGTGATCATGGTGTAGACCTGACCATACCCCGGATCAAGCACTTCCATCGTGCCTGCAACACGAGCGTGAAGCATTCTCGCGGACTCGACCTTGCCGAAGTGTTCTGCAGTTGGAGGGAATCGTCAAACCAACTTCTCATCCCCTCTGGTTGGCCACAAGTGAGTGTCAGGAGGAGACACCCGTGAAGTGCTTGAACTTGAAGCACCTCCACATGTAATGGAATGTTTGGCGAGGGAGAAACCCGCCTCCTCCAGCATTGCGATCTCTTGATGAGTGAGACCTGTGCCCATCTTGATAGGCCACACGTTTGGTGGAGGAGGCTTCATCACCACTGAGGGCCGCATAGTCCCACGCACACATCTCCCACAATTGTCAGCGCAGAACCAGAACTTGTGGTTCTTTGCCTCTCCTTGTCCGTAAGGGAAAAACAAACCAGTGAATGTAGGAGCTGGAGTCCGTTCTTTGCCTCTAGATATTAAAGACGCGCACTTTTCATGATTGGTGGCCCTGATCGCCGCGCATTTCACACGAGATCCAGCACCTATGCGTTCTATATGCCAAACCTTGTCCAAGCACATGGACTCCATCACATCCGACACCATGTTCCGTTCTTCAACCATTGCAGTAAGAGTGCTTGATGCTGGGGTCTGGCATGGGGCTGAATGGCCCTCCCCTGTGGATGTTCCGCAATTCCATCTCTGATTCAAAGCAACACGTGGCGGGGAGAAGTTGACCCTGTCCGCCCTACGGGAAGCTGCATCCGATCCAGGGGGGGTGTCCAATTTTTGTTTGCAAGACCCGAGTCTATCTTCGCCTTCTAGATGGGGAACTCTAGACACAAACCTTGCATGAGACTGGAAATGCCTCCCACTCGTCCCGGAGGGGGCAGCTCAAAAAGAATATTACCATCAAATGATTCTGGCAGGAACTTCACACGCTCAACTCTGAAAGTGCTCCAGTCAATCCCCCTCAACTCACTCTTGAATCCTGCCATTCCACCCATGGCTTTCAGTTTGGGAATGACACTGGAGATCTCCTCTACATCTGCTTCCACAATTGGAGATGGCTGATCCACAGGTGGTATTTCACATGCGTCCTTGGAAGATGAGTCGGAAAACTCCACGACTGTGTTAACGCTAATTGACTCCTTAACAACCATGGGTGTTTTCTCCTGGGCCACTGAAGCTGCAGTTCCAGGAGTAAGAAACGATCCTGCAGACCGTCGACGAGGAGCACTCAGCACCCTGTATTGGCCTGGAGGCACTCTCCATTGTGTGGTATGCGCAGTCTCCAAGGGTTTTTGGAACGCGTACTTGAGTAGATTTCCGTTGGCATCGTACACTTCCCTCTCGAGGAAAAGAGTGACATTCTCCAGCCGAAACTGCGTTGCAAGCACATGTTCCTGCACCACAACAAAACCATCATCATCCAGTTCGTACGAAAAAGGCACTGGGTGACCCTCAGTGAAGAACTCTGCGTCCAGGGAGCCCATGGCCTGGGAGGTCATCTGTCAATGTTGCTTCAGAGTGCACATTCCAGAGTCCAATGTTGCTTCTGAGTGCAGAGTCTACTGGGGTGGTGCTTCCGGGGTGGATGTAAGAAGTATTTGCACAATTGTAGTAGTTGCTTTGGAAGGAATGGTCTTTAAATGCGAAATTAAACGGTACACAGGTGGATAGACATGAGAACCAATGTATGGTCATTGAGCGCCCAAATGCGGAGTGGTGGCTGACAGCCTAGATGTCGTGTCGATTAACTCATAGGCCACTCAAATTTCCACACTTGTCCCCACGACAACGACTCCCAAAGTTTCAGCTAAAAAGTCCAATCATATCGCCGCCATCAAAGCTGGAATTCTACCCGATGTCATTCTGAATAATAGCCTCGTGGACATGTATGCTAAATGCGGCAGCATCAAAGATGCAAAGGGAGTGTTCAAAAATATGACTGAACGAAATGTAGTGTCATGCAGGAACGTGATGATTGAAGCATATGCCCAGCATGGGTGTGGGATGGAGACTTTGGAAACTTATGAACAAATGAAGCGGGAAGGGGTGAAGCGAGACCAGGTTACGGTGGATTGTGTTTGCAATGCGTGTGGTAGCCTTGCAGCCCTGGAAAAGGGCAAACAGGTCCATTGTGACATAATCAAAGCTGGAATTGTACCTGATATCAGTCTGAACAATACCCTGGTGGACATGTATGCCAAATGTGGCAGCATCGCAGATGCAAAGGGAGTGTTCGACAGTATGGCTGAACGGAATGTGGTGTCATGGACTGCGATGATCGCAGGGTATTCCCAGCATGGTTGTCACAGGAAGGCCCTGCAACTATTTGAAGGAATGCAAAAGGAAGGCTTGAAGCTAGACAATACTCTGTGCATGTAGCCATGTTGGCCTAGTGGATGAAGGAAAACACTACTTTGATTCACTGAGTCAAGATCATGGTGTTACTCCAACAGTAGAGCACTTCGTCTGCATGGTAGACCTTCTTGGTCATGCGGATGAGGCAGAGGACTTCATTGACAAAATGCCAATTAAACCAGATGTTGTTGTGTGGAGGACCTATCCTCAACCAGTGGAAAGAGACCAGTTCTTTGCTCCTGCTTGACATGCAGCCTGCCTCCATGGACCATGGCGGACCTCCTTGGATTTGGAAGATAAGACCCCCAAAACCCTGGCTTCTGGCTTGGTTGGGTAATTTCCGTTGGTTTATTCCACCTCACTGGCGGCCAGAGCTCACCATCAAGGAGAGAAGATGCCGGAGCACCACAACATCAGTCGATCTGCGGGGACAGGCCCCGCCTGTGATGCGCCCGGCCGTCGTGGAGCCTCCCCAGCAGCAGGGATCCCTGCTCCGAACTCTCTGCAATGCAAAAGTTCCACCGCTCGGGACATCCAAATGGGAAATCTAACTGCCGCTGCTACCGTGCAACTTATATGTCTCTTGCTCAACTCCAACGCAACAAAAGTATTCCCAAAAGAGCTACCAGCTTGCGGGCAGGAGCTTGCAAACGAGCATATTGCCACACACTGTCTGAAAATGCCAGCACACGACAACCAAATGGTATGTATTGCTGCCATGAATAACTCGTTCACAAGTACTTTATGGGATGTCGTGAACAATGGAAAACTCTAGCATGATGTGGTCAGGGCTATTGATATGGAAGCCAGATCGCACAACCTTGAACGTGCTTTAGCTGATGATTTCTGGAAAATGGGAGAGAAATTGGAAACAACTAGTAGAACCAGCCGCAACGCCGAGCAGCAGGCCCCCCTAATTACCATCTGGAACAATCTCTGCCTACCTGATCATATCAAAATGCATAATTGGCTGAAAGAGGCAGTCGTGCCTTCCAACGCGATGGCCATGATAAATAACAAGATGACTATATCCCTGGCTGGTCACCACTCCTATGAAGTCCCTGCCACTCGGATTGTCTTACATACAAAGCACGATGCCATTAGTTATGGGTCAAATGTCCCTGAAGACTCGAGAATGGCCTTCACCAATGCCCTCCGAAAGACATACAGGTCTGCCACTAGAGGATTGGAGCGCCCCAAACCAAGACCTTGTTTTGAAGGCCATCTTCAGCAAAATATACCAAAGAAGCATGGCAGTAAACAGCAGAAAGTGGCAGCCAGCCATGAAATGGCAACTTTGTCACCTCATTACGGGGTGCTGGTAATTGGCATTAGATCTGGACACAATGAGCAATGTGCTACTCGTACCTATGCCCGCCCAAGGCAAGAAGATGGACCTTATAGCCGGCTCAAGATCTGTTGAACATGGAGCAATCGGACAACAAGATAGAGCCCTAATTCCCATTCAGTTTACCTAGTGCTGGACAAATGGACAAATGCGAGAATGGTTGGGGAAAGTCTGAGGAGGTCGGAGGCTCCGAGTGGGGGCTTCTCACCCCTAATGAAGCCCCAAAAGTTAAGGGAGCTGCTGGAGGCCATTGTGCATTGGGAATGCCAGGTGGTGCCCGTTGTTTCCCCCCCACGGTGCACACTCTCTTACATTGGCAGATTCGCTGCCCCAGCAGGTTCTTACACCCTCCCCCATCTTTTCTATAAAGCCACTCACTACAATCCTCTGAACACCATCAGGAAGCACCCCTTCTCTCACCTGTGTCTCTTCTTACACGAAGCATACCCAGGTATTTTTCCAAGAATGCCCCTACTTCAATTTTCTACTTGCTGGTTCACTACCTACTGCTACAACACTCGTGACTCTAGGGACTGTCTTTTGCTAACTGCTCAGAGCAGATTGCATACTTTAGATTTGCATATCTCAACTTCATCAGACCTCACAAAACTCATTTACAGGCGCCCACCATACTATAGGTGGCAAAATTCTACTCAATTTAACATCATTTACAAGGTATTGGCCAGCTCACCCTCCCCAGGCGCCCCACAACGTTTCAGGTCAGTTTACTCCCCAAATTCTACTCCCGTGCTATGCTGTACCTGCCACAGATGCATATCACCATGAATCTTATGTGTCACTGCAAGTAACTATGATAGATCCACATGAATGTTACCACCTGCCTGAATCTGCTATCATGTCAAGTACCAGACTTATCACACTCCCAAAATGGCTTTGGCCGCCCACCTTTGTTGCAATATTCTATGGCCCCTGCTTAAACATATATGATAATGTTCCAATTGCCCACTCATCTATGCAATACAGAGATCCCAGTGTACTTAATGTCGTAGTGCCTCCATGTTCTTCACCAATACCTAGCCCCTCCACACTATCTCTTTGACCTACACGCATCACTTCACCTCCTACAATCCAAAGCCCGGGGAAGTTCACAAAATACTCGGTGAACAGTTAGCAAACCCCACACTAGACTCCGACACTATCACCAGCAAATTCCCATTCCTATCCCAAAGCATCCTTGCCGCCACCATCCAAGCTAGTTCCAATATTGCCGGTTATCAACCACCACCTACCCCACCCCCACCCTCACCCCCATCACTTGAACCTACACACAGGGCTCCTCCAACACCCGCTGAATCTAGCCACTCCCAACCGATCCCCTCCGCAACCATAAACTCACTTACCATAACCACTTGGAACGTTGGTTCGCTGGCTGCAACCAGCATCCAAAGCCTCATACGTCTCCTCACAGACTCTACGGCTCCACATATTATTCTCTTACAAGAAACCAAACTCAATACAAATAACCCTAACAGTTCCTATATAAACAAACTCCTTTATTACCCTACCCGAGGAGGAGTTGCGCTAGCTATCCTCCGCACTCACCACTCCCCCAACACCACAACTAAGTTACCTATTCCTATCCCTCTTCGTTCCCATCTTCAAATCATCCAACTACATCTACCTGCACTCCAGTCCATCACCATCATACACTTATACATGCCCTCACACATCGATGACCTTCCGCTGATCCCAGACCTCCTATACACAATCTCAGATACCGTCACCCAGTCTACAAACCAACATCACCACTTCATATTAGCAGGGGACTTCAATCGAGATATCGCCCTACTTGACCACACTTACAATGGCTCACACAAACCCCCATCCTCACTGACCATGAATGGGCAAAATTTACTCTACTACATAAATTTCGATATATACCCGCCGACCACCACTACTCAAGACAAGGCGGACTCAATTACTCCTCACTAAGTCTTCTTGATGGCTTCTACCTTAGAATACAGAACAATATTCCGGAGTATCTTCACAGCCACAATCACATTGACAGTATATGCAACTCTGACCACTACCCCGTCTCACTATCCCTCCCGCCATCACTCATTCCCTTCCGCCCCATACTGGCAGTACATATCCCACCATCGCAATCTAGGATTCTCTCTCCACTCCCTCAGGGCAACATCGTCGTTTTTTCACAATCACTTCTACCCAACCGCCTCCTTCCTTATATTAAAACTATCTTACATCCTCACCGATACAAACATAGCACAGTCCCCTGACAGAACCTAGCTTGAAGCTGAGGTCGCGCTTACATGTATAATGCAACAAATGACCAAAAGTGTCATCGCCACATGTTCTGCCCCTTCGGAGATCCCGCAAACTACTCGCTCAAAACAAAACGGAGGTTACCTTACTCGTACACAAAAACGTGCATGGACCTCTCACCTTAATGTGTATCACACGATTCGACGTGCCCTCATTATCATACCCACCTCCGTCACGTCCCACCCATGCAACAACTAGAAATCCGACCCTCGCATTACCTGTTTAAATACCCTGACAAACTGCCAAGCGCTTATGCCCCCTCCGCTATACCCAATTGGATGGCTGCCTCTCCAAATTGGGTAGGGAAGCCAAAAAGCTGCCTATCTTATTACCAAACAAAAAGCTACTGACAACCACAAAAAAATTGTCTCCTCCTTTAACCAGTTACTGCACGACCCTCCTAAAAAAGCTCACAAAGCCATCTTCAATCCTGCACTTAACCCACCCGTTGACTGCCTCAGACATCGTATGGGGTTTCAATGAAATAAGAGAGCGAAGGGAGGTGCCTCACGAAATCTGGAGGCAACTTACAATGCAACCACTCACTCGTACACCGGGGGCTCCTCGGCCTCGATCCCAACTTGTTCCTCCCCCTGCTCCTTCTCGGATTTTTCCTCATCCTCCGAGGATGCCTCTTCCTCTTTCGGCAGACGTTCAGCCGCTGCAAGTTCCGAGTTGTGGAGGGCAGTATCTGGCTCGAAGGCGAACACATGCCTGTCGGACAACGTCCCTACCCACATTGAAGCACCTGAGGAACAAAGCGGGCGGTTAATAGCTTGCGGCATGCAATTGCAATCGGGCCAGGGGACAAACTGAGCACGTGAAGGCTTACTCGTGCCGCATGTGAGGTCCAGAATCCGCCCTTGGACATCCGAGCACGTCTCCATGAGGGTTTGGATGAAAGCAGGGCTCCGGGTCTGGCTGTACCGCCACAGTTTGCCTGTCTTTGTGTCTTTCGGCAAACTGGAGTGGGGCACATAGTTGTAGAGGACATCGTAGGTAACAGGGTCCACAGCGGCATCAACAAGACGACCGTCGTTGCGGAATTTGAACGTAGACCCTCTCTTCACAAAGCAATATGCCTCAAACACCAATGTCTGTACATCCAACAAAAGAGGGATCAACTCCGGGATCTTGTTTAGATACACCACAATATGAGGTGAATGCAATAGATTGATAACTTACACTTTGGCCCTCTGTTTGCAACCCTTGTGTATTGATGCAGAACCATTTTCTGAGGAGGACCGGGGTGACACTTTCCGGTGTCCACCTTGCCACCGCATTCTCTGTGGTCTTCCCTCTTGTGGCAAGGACAACCACACATCCACCGTCATCCAGAAGCATCCCCACCAGCCCAAACCCGGCTTTCCAGTAGTCCTCAGTAAACCTGTTCCAAGTGGGCACACCATCCAGGCCCTCCAGCAGCTCCCCATCTGGAATGTCGAGGAGAATCATGTCGCAAGCTCTCTCCACCTCACCCCCCCCCCCCCCCGAGTGCTCTTGCAATCCGTGCTCACAGCCGTGAAGAATTCCATCATGGCTTCAAAACCAGGGGTGTCTTTAGGCTCTGTACCGGCAGCCCTCTTCTTGGCTTTCCCCTTCTGCTCTGCCAGAGACTTGTTGTGTGCCACCTTCTTCGCCCTGGCAGCGAGAGCGTCAAGGAAGCTCTCATTGACACATTGGATGATGGTTGGAGGTTCTAGCTTTGGCTTGTGCGTAAACGTCACCGCCGTGTAGGCTCGCCCTCAAATGCCAACTTCTTGGCAGAGCCAGTCCCACTCCGAAGTGACTTGGGAACCCGGACGACCGGTGACTGGGTAGCAGCAACAGCAGTCGCAGGACCTTGAACAAAGTCATCGTCCGAGTCAGTCTCTTGGGTCCCCTCCTGCGCCTCCTCCGATGCCCCGATGGTTTTCTGTTTTTTGGGTGTTACTGCACTCACCTGTTTCCTTGTCCTTTTCCTTTGGCCTTTACTCTTCTCATTCAATTTCTCCTGAATTCCTGCCTGAGCAAGCTCCGCCGCTTTCCTGGAGTTCGCAAGCGCTTTTGCCTCTTTTGCACCCAGCGGAGGCAGCGGAGCCCGGTTTCGTCGGGCCTCAGCATCCAGCTTCAATTGAAACTCGGATGGGTCGAGCGAGCCGGGCGGAAGGTCCACATACCAAGGGCAATCACACAAATGTTCCAAATGCCACTCCTTCACAATATCGTCAGTGTACATGGAGTCAGCCCCAGGGTTCCTCCATGCCAGGAAGAATGTGCCGCTGCAGCTACTGCCTTTGGCGATGCAACCATGCACCTCTTTGCATCTGGTAATCTGATAGGCATTCACCTTGGTACAATTCCAGCTCTCAAGATGTCGCCATGGACCTTGTTGAGCGGCTCTTACTCACCTATCCCTTCGCTATCCGAGGTGGGAACTCCAAAATAGAAGAGTTGGATATCTCTAAGCACTCAGCCCGCTCAGAACAATCAGTCAGGACCTACAACTAATGTATCATGGAAGTGCTTCTTGTTTGTATTCTTTCTTGCCTTCATGTCAGCAAATTACCTTACTATTTATATTTAAGCATCAGATTGCTTCAGCAATCTACCATGTTCCAATCACTCATCCCTTCATTCCACAGCTTCACTCAAGTCTCGCTACACAGTGTGAGTATGGAATATGTATCAGATTATGCTCTATCAAATGTCAGGCCGAAGCCATGGTGTCCCTAGTCTGCTCTACAGTATAACTCTACGGCTTGCATGATTCAAGCATCAACAGTTCGCGACTCCTCCTTCACTGCACTCTCCATTCCTCAGCTCCAGATCGTCCTTCCTTTCCCGATGGCCAAGTCGTGATCCCAGAAGTGTCCTCCCTCCATTGCTACTCTGCCTTTTCTACCTGCAAGCTGTTCTAACTAACTGTCATCCAGATAGAATACACGTTCCTGCTGCCGATGTCGTTCCCACACAGTCGTTCCCTGCCTTGGTAACCGTTCCCTGCAAATGTTGTGACAGGCTGTGCCCAACTGTGTCGGCTGTGACTGGCTGTGTTGAGCTGTGTCGAGTTGTGTCGGGCTGTGACTAACTGTGTCGGGCTGTGTCAGGATGTGATAGACTGTGATAGGCTGTGTAAGGTTGTGTCAGACTGCGACTAGCTGTGTCAAGTTGTGTCTAACTGTATAAGTCTATGACTGACTGTGTAAGCCTGTATACCACCCCTAAGGCCTGTGTTGGTCTAAGTCTACCATCCATAAGTCTGTGCAAAAATTAGGGGTACCCCACAAAACCCGTAAAACTATCTAAGTCCCTGACAACCCTCTAACATTACCCCTCCCCCTCTCAAAAAGCCGTGTCCTCACGGTTTACTGTTTAGGATCAGCAAACCTTTGTGAACGAGCACCCTTCTGTCGGTGAGAGTCCCGTGGAGGGCTTTGTGTGCGAGCCCGAGCCCTGTCACTGGCTGGTGGAGATGACTAATCACCAAATGGAAATGTCTGTCCTTCCTTTGGTTGATAAGGAGGTAACTTCTCTGGCATAGGAAATCCCCGTCATTTCTTCTCTACCATCTGTAGTGCATAGTCCTCCGCCATGTCAAAATTTCCTCCATAGAACCAGTTGTATCCGAATCATCGTCCCCGCTGTTGCCTTTCGGTGCTCTGATCTTATGGGGCTTCTCGGGAATCTTGCATGGCACACAGTGTTTGCCCACCATGTCTGGAAGCTTAAATTTTAGAACTTGCATCAATCTCTTGCGAGCAAAATTAGTATACTCGCGAAGCTTCTTGTCCGTATAGGTGAGAGGTGTGCCAATGACCTTAGAACAGTGTAAGTATTTCCAGGCTTCATGTCCCTTATAAAAAATATCGTCAAAGCCAAATTTTTCCTTGGCCAAACTGTCCAAAGCAAAATGGAACCAAGAACGAAGCTGGGGATCCTTCTGCAGCATGACCTTCACATCATACAGATACGTATGGGGTGGAACTGAAGGTAAGATCCAATGATCCCCAGTGGAATAACTCTGAAATCTGGACTGCATCTTCTGCTGCTCAGAGTCTTTGGCACACTATTACTAGATCATGCACATTTGGTTGCCGGTGGCAACTCGGACTAAGGTTCTTCTGAATAACCGACCCATTGAGGATCACCATTTTGCGAGGTACTGGTCTGAGGTAGGCACCATGCTGAGGGAATTAATTGCCTTCCGGAGTGTTCATGGGTACATCTATACCAAGACCAAGGAGGTACCTAGTTTGGTCATGGGCTGTGGATTATACTATGTTGCTTGTTTCATTGCACGTTATCACAAATAACTGGACTGAATCCTTCCGAGCCATATCCATCAAAATAGGAATTTGGTTGAAGGGCATAATCATAGCCCGATTGTACTCAAGTGCAGCAGGAGTCCTAGGTGGGTTAAAAGATGCATCCCCCCAAACCTCAAATTGCTGCAGTGCCATGGTATCAACAGTGTCGACCGGCTGTGGCTGCTGTGATATGGCCGCCACTGTCCCTCCTATGGTTGGCAAGTCCTGCACCTCCGGTGATGAAGATTGGAAAATCAGAGTCCTCGCATGCAAATAAGTAGCCACCAGCTGTTCCTCAGGAACAAAGGCTCTTTTGTCAATGTTGGAGCTCAAGTCATCCACTTGAGTCTGCAGCCCTTCCACATCATCCTGCAACTCAGCTATTCTACTATAGACATTGTCTATAGTGGTTGTGGCAATGTTTTGCACCTGCAGCCTGAGATCATTCATCTCCTCCTGGGTGAGCTTCCTTGGTGCCTTCCCTTCTACCGGCCCTTGCGTTAACCACACTTGCATAAGATGATTATCCACCAAGTTCTGTGTAGCACCCCGAAGAGCCTGCTCCTCCTTGAGTCTGTACATGTCCAACTGCTGTTGTAAAGCCTCCATACGCTTTGCATGAGGTTCAACCAAGGTTGCATAGGCAGCAGTCAGATTGGCTTCCTTCCAAGCCTTGGTAGTCACAGAAAGCTCATTCTTTCATGATGTGAGTGTTTGCTGCAACTCCAGGATATACCTGTCCTTCTCAGCCTCAATCCGACTGTACTGTTGAAAGGTATCCTCATTGCAACAAATAGTAGCCTTCAAGTCAGCAATGAGTTTTCCCTGCTCGACTGACTCGGCCTCCACCATCATACATCTCTCTGCTTGTTTGTTAACTTCTAATGCAGTTTGCTCCAGAGTAATTGTTAGTGAGGCACATTGGATGGTCATTCTCTGATGAACTGCCTCCGACTCTGTATGAAGCAACTTCACTTCCTATAGTTTGCCCTCATGCTTCACTTGCAACTGGTATAACTGCTGCTTCTGCACTTCATGCAACTTCTCCTGCTCCAGACCTGCTTCAATCAGGTTTTCCTTTGCAAACTGTAGGGCAGACTAAGCGTCCTCCAACTCTTTCCGCAACTTATGGTTGGCCTCCACATCCACCTTATTTGCACACTCAGTGGCAATTCTTGCCTCAAACTCTTGCTTGAGCTCCTCCCTCAATGCTGCCAATTGTGTGGAAGGAACATGGGATTTCACACAAGTGCCCAACAAATTTAGTGTCCTGGTTATGGAACTCATAAGCATGGCCTGCTGTGGGTCTTCATGAAGAACTTGCTATTGTTCTCCCTGATCCTCCATTGTTTGATGTTTCACAAACCAGTCAGGCCATGATCCTACAAGATCTTCTCCCTGAGCAACCTGATCCTCCACAGGTGCAGCAGTGCCCTTGCACTCTACCCCTTGAACCTCTGTCAGAGATTTGGGCATGACTTTCGGAGCAACCCCGACTCTTCCGCTCATAATTTTTCTAATTTGTTGTTCTTGTTTCTTGGAGGGAACCACCTGCATGAAATTCACGTTCCTGATTGGCTGTTGCCTCCTCGGGTAACTTCTCAATTTTACCCCCATCTGCTCACATTCCCACTTGGAATGCCCACTAGGACAACACATGTGGCAAAGGTCCCCCTTTGTTGTACGCGTAAAGGGTTCCGTTACCTGCTCCCTGGATGCATTAATGGGCCCGCAATTAATTTTGGCTGCTGTACCGGGTAGGTACTTTGATGGCCCAGTTTGTCTTTTTGCATGATAACACCCGCTATTGCAGTACATGCAAAGTGGAGTGCTTTGCCCCTTAGGCCACGTGTTCAAATTTAAACTCTCTCCCGTCTCCCTCTGTCCGCATGGCTTTTTCTCCGAGTTTGACTCCCAAGCTGACCTTACACTTACCGGCTACTTTCCTGACGTTAACCCGCGTCCACTTGTCACCGACCCTATGGACTGTGCAACCCGCATGGACTGTGTTGGGCTATGACAGACTGTGTCAAACTGTGGTGAACTATGATAGGCTGTGTTACATTGTGGTGAGCTGTGATATACTGTGTTAAACTGTGGTGAGCTGTGATAGGCTGTGTTACATTGTGGTGGGCTGTGTGAACACCCGTGTTCTTTGTTATGGCCATACACATTCGGTTTAACAACAAGTGCTTCATGCTCCATTGGTGTTACTGGTGTAGGCTGTGATGGCATCTGTGTTTCAAGATGCAAATCATGCTGCAATGGTTTGTCATGGATACCACTATATCCCTTCAACTTATTGGCATTGACTCTTCCAAGTATCTCTTTGTTAATGGTTTGTAACATGACTGTGTTGTTATCATACATCTTCTGTATGACATAAGGTCCTTTCCATGGCGACTTAAGCTTAGAAGCTTTATTCTTTCCCTTCTTCTGCAACCACAGTACCAAATCACCCGTCTTAAAAGTCTTCAATTTACCTTCATCAAACTGATCCTTCCTCTTCATCTGAATTCTGGTCATGTTATCTGCTGCATCCGCACGTACTTCCTCCACATGATATAACTCATGTTTCCTGACTTTAATTGAATCCTCCAATTCCATTCTTCTTCCCCATTCCGTTCTCATAGTAGGTAATAAGAATTCTACTGGAAGTAAAGCTTCCTGTTAGAGGACTGCTTGGGACTTAGACGCTTTTATGGGATCTGTGGGGTACCCTTAATTTTTACGCAGACTGAGACCAACAGGAGCCTTAGGGATGACAGCAACAGGCTTTAGGGGGGGAGATACACAGCCCAACACAGTCCATCACAGCCCATCACAGCCCGTCACAGTCCGACACAGCCCGACACAGCCCAACACAGTCGCACATGCAGTCACAGCCCGACACAGTCGCACAGCCAGTCATAGCTCGACACAGCCCGACACAGCCCAACACAGTCGCACAGCCAGTCACAGCCCGTCACAGTTTCACACAGCCAGTCACAGCTTGACACAGCTGTCACGACCATAGGGAACGGATAACAGGATAGGGAACGACTGTGGGGAACAACATCTGCGAATGGAACATGTTAGTTCACGGATGACGGTTAGTGAGGGAAACGGTTAGAACAACGGGTAGGAAGATAAAGCCAGGAGCGAGGACTGGAAAAGAATCATCACTTCTTGGGGATCACTACTTCTGGGGGGACTTCTGGCATCACGGGGGGGGGGAGATGAAGCAGAGAGCGCATCTCTGAGTAGGAAGAGGGAGAGCACGGAGTAGGAGGAGAACGATCTGTTGATGCTTGATGAATGCAAACAATAGAGTTGTAATGTAGAGCAGATTAGAGACTCCATGGCTTCAGCCTGATACTTGATAGATATTAATCTGATACATACTTCATACTCACCCTGTGTAGAGAGATCTGAGTGAAGCTGTGGAATGAATGGATGAGTTGATGGAATCCGATAGATTGCTGAAGCAATCTGATACTTAAATACCAACAGTAAAGTAACTAGCTAACATGAATATGGGAAGGAATACAAATAGGAAACACCCCCATGATACACTAGCTGTAGGTCATGACTGATTGTTCTGAGCGGGCTGAGTGCTTAGAGATTTCCAACTCTTCTATCTTGGAGTTCCCACCTCGGATAGCGAAGGGATGGGTGAGTAAAAGCCACGCGACATTTGGCGACCATACTGGGGAACTGGGTCATGAACAACCAGATGTGACAGGCATCTGGTGGGATCATGGTGGTTGGAGAATTAAAGAATTTGATGTGAATCAAATTCCCTATGAAACTGAGAAGGAAAGATTGTCCAAACGATTCTTTCAGAGGTTCTTGGAATTGCCAGACGGTTGTAAAGAAAACACTCTTAAGAGAGTGCATGATGCTGACCCTGAGTGGGGTCTGGAGAAAGGAGTGATAAAGATTTATCAGGTGGCCTGTAGAGGAAGAGCACGTTGGTTACCAACACTGGTTTATGTGATAGCATTGCTATCCATTAAGCGAGTAGAGTTTGAAGGTTGGGAGGAAAGAAAGGTGAATGTTTTTACTCATATGCATGAAGAGCTTGTACTGGTAAAGAATTGGATTCCAAAGGATATTTTGTGGATCAAACTCACACCAAGAACAGCTTTCCAGACTTGTTTGCCATATGGTTATATGGTAACGGAGACTTCTAATATAGCCAAGGGTGCATTGAAGCTTGAAAGAAACCCAAGCATATACGAGAGATATTACAGAAGAGAGTTTTGGTTATTGCCACATTAAAAGAAATGAAAGACATGGGACATGAGTGATGAAAGAGAAGCTAGACGCCAGAGATATTCAGCAAAAAGAGAAAGCTATCTGAAAGCTAATTATCCATATCTTTGGGAGAGAGGAATAGACATAGGGGAATCATCTGGACCTTTCACACCATTAAGATCAGAGAGTACATCACCCATACCGGAAGAACTAGAGTTGGATGCCACTCCTTCTTTTTCTTTGCAAGAAAGATTAAGGGAATTGGTACGGGAAGAAGATCAATCACGAGGTGAAAGATCTGAGGTACATCCCTGGATAAAAGATTTGACAGAAATCTTTGATAAGAGTTGGCATGGAACACCAAAAGCAGGAACTCCATATTCTGAAGCGGAGGGTGAAGAAGGAGGAGAGGAGGTGGCAGAGCCAACGGAGAGTTCAGACTCTCCAACACCATTGCAGTTGAGTTACATAAGTGAAGAAGAAACCCAAGGGCAGAACTTGGAGGATGAAAATAGAGAGAAGAAATTGGAAGAGAAGGAGTATGAAGAAGTAGACCCAACAGCTGAGGTTGAGACTACAACTAGGACATCCCAACCCGTTGGACCTGGATCAAGTGGAGCACTTGGATCACAGGCCAACGAAGGTGTCGGCTCAGGGGGATCAGGCGGGCTGCCTGGATCTAGCTCTGAAGGGATGTTAGAGGACTGTCTGGGACTTAGGCACTTTTACGGGATCTGTGGGGTACCCTTAATTTTTGCACAGACTGAGACCAACAGGAGCCTTAGGGGTGACAGCAGCGCACTTTAGGGGGGGGTTACACAGCCCGTCACAGCCAGCACAGCCCGTCACAGTCCGACACAGCCCGTCACAGCCAACACAGCTCGTCACAGTCCAACACAACCCGTCACAGTCCGACACAGCCGACACAGCCGACACAGCCCAACACAGTCGCACAGCCAGTCACAGCTTGACAAAGCTGTCACGACCATAGGGAACGGATAGCAGGACAGGGAACGACTGTGGGGAACAACATCTACGAATGGAACATGTTAGTTCACGGATGACGGTTAGTGAGGGAAACGGTTAGAACAACGGGTAGGAAGATAAAGCCAGGAGCAAGGACTAGAAAACGATCACTTCTTGGGGAGGACTTCGGACATCACTGGGGGGAAATGAGGCAGAGCGCATCTTTGAGCAGAAAGAGGGAGAGCACGGAGTAGGAGGAGGACGATCTGTTGATGCTTGATGAATGCAAGCAGTAGAGTTGTAATGTAGAGCCGATTAGAGACTCCAAGGCTTCAGCCTGATACTTGATAGATATTAATCTGATACATACTTCATACTCACACTGTGTAGAGAGATCTGAGTGAAGCTGTGGAATGAATGGATGAGTTGATGGAATCCGATAGATTGCTGAAGCAAACTGATACTTAATTACCAACAGTAAGGTAACTAGCTAACATGAATGCGGGAAGGAAAACAAATAGGAAACACCCCCATGATACACTAGCTGTAGGTCATGACTGATTGTTCTGAGCGGGCTGAGTGCTAAGAGATTTCCAACTCTTCTATCTTGGAGTTCCCACCTCGGATAGCGAAGGGATGGGTGAGTAAAAGCCGCGCGACATTTGGCGACCATACTGGGGAACTGGGTCATGAACAACCAGATGTGACAGGCATCTGGTGGGATCATGGTGGTTGGAGAATTAAAGAATTTGATGTGAATCAAATTCCTTGTGAAACTGAGAAGGAAAGATTGTCCAAACGATTCTTTCAGAGGTTCTTGGAATTGCCAGACGGTTGTAAAGAAAACATTCTTAAGAGAGTGCATGATGCTGACCCTGAATGGGATCTGGAGAAAGGAGTGATAAAGATTTATCAGGTGGCCTGTAGAGGAAGAGCACGTTGGTTACCAACACTGGTTTATGTGATAGCATTGCTATCCATTAAGCGAGTAGAGTTTGAAGGTTGGGAGGAAAGAAAGGTGAATGTTTTTACTCATATGCATGAAGAGCTTGTACTGGTAAAGAATTGGATTCCAAAGGATATTTTGTGGATCAAACTCACACCAAGAACAGCTTTCCAGACTTGTTTGCCATATGGTTATATGGTAACGGAGACTTCTAATATAGCCAAGGGTGCATTGAAGCTTGAAAGAAACCCAAGCATATACGAGAGATATTACAGAAGAGAGTTTTGGTTATTGCCACATTAAAAGAAATGAAAGACATGGGACATGAGTGATGAAAGAGAAGCTAGACGCCAGAGATATTCAGCAAAAAGAGAAAGCTATCTGAAAGCTAATTATCCATATCTTTGGGAGAGAGGAATAGACATAGGGGAATCATCTGGACCTTTCACACCATTAAGATCAGAGAGTACATCACCCATATCGGAAGAACTAGAGTTGGATGCCACTCCTTCTTTTTCTTTGCAAGAAAGATTAAGGGAATTGGTACGGGAAGAAGATCAATCACGAGGTGAAAGATCTGAGGTACATCCCAAGATAAAAGATTTGACAGAAATCTTTGATAAGAGTTGGCATGGAACACCAAAAGCAGGAACTCCAGTTTCTGAAGCGGAAGGTGAAGAAGGAGGAGGGGATGTGGCAGAGCCAACGGAGAGTTCAGACTCTCCAACACCATTGCAGTTGAGTTACATGAGTGAAGAAGAAACCCAAGGGCAGAACTTGGAGGATGAAAATAGAGAGAAGAAATTGGAAGAGGAAGAGTATGAAGAAGTAGACCCAACAGCTGAGGTTGAGACTACAGCCAGGATATCCCAACCCGTTGGACCTGGATCAAGTGGAGCACTTGGATCCTAGGCCAACGAAGGTGTCGGCTCAGGGGGATCAGGCGGGCTGCCTGGATCTGGCTCTGGGGGGACAGGGAGTGTGGGAAGTAGTGCAACTGGAGCTGGGAATACTGTGAATATCGTGGGGCCAGTAGCAGGGAGTGCTCAAGGGCCACCACTTGGTGGAAGATCCACCACAACAACAACAGGTCCTGAATGACCAGCACCAGCAAGGGTGCAAGCACCTGTCAGTGGGCAGAAGGTAGGGCCACAGATGGCGTTACAACCAACACGGGCAAAACCACCTTTTCCAATATATTCAGGAAAAAGGGATCCCGATGTACACATTAGCCAATTTGAGCACATGTGTATAGTGAACAATGAGAATGGCGATGATGCCAAGATGAGATTGTTTCCTTGTTCACTTATCAAGAAAGCAAGTGAATGGTATGCAAGATTCCTGATAATCATTTCCTAACCTGGAATGGCCTGAATACAACATTCCGAAATAGGTTCAGGACAAGTAAAACTGAGGATGAAGTGTATGGAAGTTTACAACAGTTAAAGCAAAAGAAGCATGAAACTGTTGAGGAGTATATGGAAAAGATGGAATTGATGATGAAAAAGCTGGCTGCTGTACCAGCACCAGGTTTACAGAAGACTTGGTTTGTGAGTGCACTAAGACCAGAGTTGCAGAAGAAAATGGATATGTTACCCCATAATACAGTGGAGGAGGCATTTGAAACTGCAAACAGAATTGAGCAATTGGGAATGCTCAGGAGAGAGAAAAGGGATGATGAGGACTCTGAGGATGAGTCAGATGAAGAAGAAGAGCAAGAACTGAAAAGGAAGAGTAAGAGAAAGGAGAAGTTGAAGAGGGATAACTATGAGAAAAGATTAGAAGAAATCTTGAAGAAGTATGCCACAGAGGCTGCAACACATTGGAGGAAGGGTGTTTGGTGTGCAAAGAGCCAGAATGAAGGCCATACCACCACTGAATGCCACATGAAGGAGAAACACTGTACTATCTGTAAAATGGATAACCATTCTACTGAGAATTGTTACTACAACAGAAGGACAGTAGCTAGAGAACCTAGGCAAGTAAGGGTGCATCAAGTGCAGCCCTAGCCAAGAAGAAACAGTGATCAGGACCACTATGGTAGGCCTGGTGGTTATAACAATGGCATGGAAGGGAGAGGTAATTCAAGAGGGAATTACCAAGGAAATTCCAGAGGCAACTATTAGGGTAATCCAAGGGGGAATTACCAGCCCAGGAATCAGGATTACAGAAATTATCCAAGAGCAAACCAAGGGCGAGGACCCAATGGTGAAGAACTATGTTACTATTGTAATCAGCCAGGACATCGCAAGGCAGCCTGTTCATTCTAGATTAGACACCAGAATGAGATGAGAGCTCTTGTGAATGAGGGCCCAGTGGTGGCAGCTCACATGGTTAGGCCATGTTTGTACCAGAAGTAAGTACAATGATAGTAACAAGAAGCAAAGCCAAACTAATACCTCCAGTAGTTGAGGAAGATGATGATAATGAAGATGGCAGTGATATGCCTGAAGATAATGAGGCTTGGAGAGATGAGAAGGAACTGCACAAGGAAGTGGTAGATACCATAAGGGAAATGCAGAAGAGTACTGATATTCTTGTGGCAGATTCCTCTGATTCTGATGGAGAAGAAGAAGTGAGTGAGGATGAAAGGAAGAAAGAAGTTGCAGACATGCAAAGTAATGAAGGGACTTTGGCTGAAGTAATATGCCAGACCAAAGCAGAGATTACCATTGGACAGCTATTGGCTGTGGCACCTTATTGTAGACACAGGCTGTATCAAGCAATCATCGAATTGCCCAGGAGACAGGAAACATAGACCTGAACAGCAAGGTGACCAGTTATAATGTGAAGCCGGAAGGGCGAGAAACAGTCATGGACTTTGATGATTCTATGCCAGTAATCCAATTGAGAATTGGAAGCACAGAACTAATTGATGTACTGATAGATGGAGGCTCTGGAGTAAATATCATGACAGACCAATTAAGGAAGAAGCTTGGTCTAAGTAACATGAAACCAGCCCCATTTACAGTAATAATGGCAGATCAAAGAAGTGTACAAGAATTGGGATTGATAAGAGGAGTTAAGTTAGATACAGATACAGAAGATGATCTTTATGATCACAGTAACTGTGTTGAAGATGGATGAAGTCATGGAGGCTTACTCCTTATTATTGGGACGTCCGTGGCTGAAACAGGCCAGGGTATTCCATGACTGGAATTCTCAGTACTAACGTGCATAATGGGATGCACGAGATTACAAAGTACCACTAAGAATCTAGTAGATTACCTGCTACAAGAAGACCTCGAGGTCAGAGAGTATGATTAAAGGGGAGGACTGGATGAGGCGCAGGAAGCTACCCTGTCGCTGCACCACCCAGAGTGGGAGCAGGTTGCAGAGATGCGGCTGGAAGGCCTAAGTTGTTAAGAGGTATCTGCTGTGGTGTAGTGTCAGCAAATCAATTGAAGAGGAAACCAGCAGTTCCCATCACATTTCTATGAAGAAAGAGAAGGAGAAATGGAAATCCTAGAGGAACCAGCCACTGTGTAGTTTACAGGATGAAGTGGTGACGGCTGGACAATCACAGCTGTGATGAGGCAGGTGAGGGAAGTGAATGTGGGAACTGAAGAGGAACGAGGATGGT